>JAMPIV010010027.1:0-657500 GCA_024509875.1 Oreohelix idahoensis
TACTGTGCTTTACCCGAATCTTACCGTCCATAGATAGGAGCCCAAGATCTGGTGGCGAGGGAAGGTCCCCCGTTTTGGAAGAGGAGGGAGCATAGGCTTCAACAAACACATGCCAAGTCCTCCTGTCACGTGCCATCATCTCAAGTTCTTTCCATGTTCTCCTCATCATTTTCACCTCTGTTTCCAACTCTCTTCTCCATGTACTTCTTGGTCTTCCTCTGCCTCTCTTGCCCTGGGGGTTCCAGAACAAGGACTGCCTTGTAATGCTATCAACAGGTTTCCTCAGTGTGTGTCCTATCCATCGCCATCGTCTTCTTCTCATCTCTTGTTCCACTGGCACTTGTCCAGTTCTTGTCATCAGTTCCACATTGGTAACCTTGTCATACCATTTTAATCCCTCTATTCTACGCAAGCACACCACACACACTACACAAGTCCTGTAGCTTTTTTGTTTTTGTCCCCTTTGTTGTTCTCCCCATGTCCTCCGAGCATATTAACCATCCAGTCAAATCAGAATTTTCTTCCTGTATGACAGCCATGAAGAAAGAATGACGACAGACAGATTTGATCAAGAGCTTCAAAGACTGGTCTTAGATATGGTGGACGTGTATGAAACTGCTGTAACATATTGATATGAAAAGTTTTTTCTTTTCCCTCTACTGAACAATATAATCACCAGCAGGCAGTTTCTCCACAATCCTATAAGGTCCTCTCCATGAGACTAATAATTTGTTATCGCTCCTGGGTAATAATACGTAAGCTTCATCACCAGGCCAAAGTTGGCGTAATTTGCGGTTTTGGTTAATAAATAACCTCGCCCTAAGCTTTGCCTTTTCAGATGAACCTACTGCTATTTGGCATGCGCCTATTATTTTTTTCCTCAAATTGACTACATACTGATATGAGGTCTGAACCTCCTTGTTCATCTCAGCACCAATTAAAAGTTGTTTTAATATAGACATTGGGCGCGCGTGGTCTGGCGCCAAAAACCAATTCGAATGGACTAAAGCCAGTATGTTCATTTTTTATCTCTCGATAAGCAAATAATAAAATAGGCAGGACTCTGTGTCCCAAATTTGAGGATATATTTAATTGTACCTTATGTAGCATTTGTTTTAAGGATCTGTTGAGGACTTCTATTTCCCATTAGACTGAGGATGGTATATTGAACTAAGGGATCTTTGAATCCCAAACATATCCATAACCTGTTTCATAGCATCTGAAACTAACTGAGTTCCTCTATCAGATAGGATGTTTTCAGGAAAACCTATTCTACTGAAAATCAAAAAAAATAATGCATCAGCAATATCTACCGTGGTGATGGTTTTTAAAGGAATTGCTTCTGGCCAGCGTGTGCACATATCTATGCAGGTCAACACATATTGATGACCTCTGGCTGATGTTACCTTTAAAGGGCCAATAATGTCAATGGCCATCTTTGCGAAGGGACGCAAAGAAATATCAGATGCTTGAATGGGCGCATCATTGTTTTGGTTTCTGGTTGCTACACTTTGGCAGATGGTACATGTACGACAAAATAATTTGACGTCTTTCGTAATTCCGGGCCAAAAAAAATATGACAAAACTCTTTGTTTTGTTCTAGCAACACCTAAATGTCCTGCACATTCAATGTCATGTGCATGTCGTAAAATGAATGGTCGAAAACAAGCTGGTACCATAATCTGTTTCTTTAAGGAATTAGCAAATTGATAGTTTCTTACTAAAATCCCATTTTTGATAGTATATACCAGTGTTTTGCACAGTCATCTACCACTACATCATTCAAATGAGCAATATGAAAATATTTTTTTAAGGAAGTATCATCTTTCTGTCTTTGTATAAAGGTTTCCTTATCAATGAGCTCCATCTGAAATAAATTGTCATCATCGGTATTCACATCATTCATTACCTTAATATCATCATTATTTTCCTGTTGATAATGAATTATATCATCATTATTATTTTCCTTTTCTTCTTCATCTTCTGAAGTGATATCTTCAGTTATATCTTCAGGTAACACATCAATGACTGGTTTGTGATGATCACTGTCCATGCGAGACTGAGCTCTGGTAGTCACAGCATTTGAACATAATAAGTGTTGTCTTTCCCATATTTCAATATCTTCCTGTGTACATTCATGCAATTTAGGTATGTTTCCCATAATAATTCCAGCAACTGGATTGTCCAAGAGGCATACCAGTGTCCTTCCTGTAAAATAAGGTGTGTCCAAAAAACACCTCTGCTGTGGGGTAATATTCCACAGTTCCACCAAACGTAATGCATTTCACTTGTTTTCCTGTATAATCCACCTTATCAACCAAGGCCCTGCGCACACCAATGGTGGTTGCACCCGTGTCTCTGAGTAAAGATGCTAACTTATTATTGACAAAACCTCTGTTCAAGATCAATGAACCAGTACTTTCAAAAGATGACATGACTGGGAGAGGGTGTCCGCATAATAATCTTGGCACTCCTTGAGGCTGAAATAAAGAATTGCAATTAGTGCAGTTATCACTATTTGCTAAGTCTACACTGCATGAATTTGCATGTGCTACAATATCATTATGGTTCTGATTATTATCATGAACAATGGCATTGGTATGTTCAGTGTTTCTTGATTGTCTGGAAGTATTGTTATGATAAGATCTTTTATTTGCATTTTGATCATTTCCTCTATAAAATGATTTCTGACTTCTATTTGATTTTGAGTTATATTCTCCTCTATTTTGCCAGTTATTGGACTTAAATGAGGTTTGTGGATAAAAGTTATCCTCCTGATATGAATTCCAATGTCTTTGAGGTTGGTATTTATTAAAATTGTATCTACCTCTATTTTGACTGTAATTATGTGATGGTTTAAATCTTTGATTCCTATCTATGCTGTTTGATCTATACCTAGGTGCATTGTCTTGGAATGACCTGGCCGATGCAGCTGGTAATGAGTCCCTTACACTGTTTTTGCTCAATACTCTATTAGGATGTGCAACTTGATATTGACGTCCTAGGGTTTGTAATTTAGTCAGGTTCTCTGGTTTTCTTTCCTGCAGGAACGCAAGAAAATCAGAACTAATAGATGACAAAACCTTGTCTCTTAGAATCAAATCTGACAAACCCTCAAAAGTTTTTTCAGTCTTGGATAGTTCAATCCATCTAGAAAAATTCAGTTTAACAGCTGAAATAAATTCAGTGAAATCTTTTCCAGAATCAGGGTACAAAGATCGAAATTTCTGACGATAACCCTCATCATCTAATTGATACCTCTGCAATAAAATGACCTTAACAGCTTCATAATCCTTTCTAGTCTGGTCATCCAAAGTGGAGACTACAGTTAATTGTTCACCAACCAATAAATTCATAAGTCTACATGACCATGTAGATTTGTCAATCTTATATTCTTCACAATAAGTTTCGAATCTATTTAGGAAGCATGAAATGTCATCGATGGATGCATTAAATTTTGGCAAATTAATCCTTATGGCAGTAGTATGATCTTTATTTTTATCTTCACCTACCCCAGGATGCAACAGTGGTTGTTGTAATTTTAATTTTTCCAGTTCAATCTCAGCTAGTCTTATAGTTTGAGCTTGTTGAGATTTGATCTGTTCTTGAGCCTTCTCCTCTTGAGATCTGGCATAAGCTAATTTTTCCCTTTCAAGAGCCAACTCTTCTGATCTCCTTTTTTCCTCTAATTCTTCTTTACGGAGCTCTTCTTGTCTCCTTAATTCTTCTTTATGGATTTCTTCTTGTCTCCTTTTTTCCTTCTTTATGGAGTTCTTCTTGTCTCCTTTTTTCAGCCAATTCTTCTTTGCGAAGTTCTTCTTGTCTGTTTACTTCTTTATCAATATAAGCTTGCAAAGCTGGACCTTCCAAATTAAGTTCCTTCCCAATCTTCAATAAATCCTTTAATGAAGTCATGGTTGCTTATTATTGTGTTTATCAATAATACACAATATTTTAACTTTTATGTATATGAATATGTCAGCTATATTCAATATTCACTCCACCAATCTCAGATCAATTTATAATTGCAATAGTAGATGTATTCAGATAAACAATATGGAGTAATGAAAAAAAATAGAACCACAACAGGTAAGAACAGCAAGACAGGGTTCGAGCAACTAAAGGAAATACAAATGGAAAACAAAGGAATAACTATAAAATATATATGAATTAATTTAAACTAATGCTCTATTACAAATAGACAAGACAAGACGCATATCACAACAATTATGACATCTAAGAAATGAACGATAGTAAGATGAGACTAGACAATATTACAAACAATAATGCAGCGAACTAAATAAAATATAACAATGACAGTACTTATGAGAACAAACAATAGATAAACATGACTACACAGCTAACAAAAATGGATCTGTTAAATTCAATAGAGGCAAACTTTTATACAACCAGCAGAATATGCTGGGTCCTCTATCTGAATCACACAGATACTGCCCTACAGAACGCTTGATTTGCTCATTCGACCTAGCTTTCGCGGTATTGAATAATCACAAATCAAGTCCCTCCATCCTGCCCGCTAGTTACAAAAATAAAAACACGTAATGAAAACACATATGGTGAAGTCAGATATCAGGCAAACAGATTGTATTCACAGCCAAGCTGTATGTAACAATAAACAGACTTATCTGTTGCCAAGAAAACAATCCTTCTTGAGACTTCGACAAGCAAGGGATGTAGTGATGATAGTAGCCTAGTTTCTGGTTAGGCTTAGAATTGCTTCATGCTGACATTGAAGGACATCGATATGGTCCATGATTTTTTATAAAATACTTGCTTCTTGAATGAAGATAGTCAGTTCCTATGACTTCTATGTAATAATGGGTCACTTTTATAACTTAGTGACAACTTGAGGCACATTCATGATGATGGAAATCCCTTCCATTCATAAAACATTTTGGCAGACGATGCGTGCCGCCATTTTGAAAAAATAGTTCTCGATTCGTTAGGCGCTCTTAGGCTTGTAAGGCATCCCGGCTTGGCCCCCAGAACTGGTGCGGGGTAAATTTTAAGAGAATATTATTATTTTCAGGAACTGTCCTCCCGACGTCCTGTGGTAAGAGTGCATTAGACTAAAGGCTTGACACTCCTTATTACAGTGGCCTGCTGAATACCCTCCAGGGTTCTCCTTGTATCTTCCATTTGAGGAATTATAGTATATATATTTAAGATATGGCCAGTCACACACAAAACTCCCTGGCCCGCACCTCAGGTACTCGGTAACAAGGCCTAACTTCTTGGCACGATTCACAAATATTTATTAACACATTACTCCACTTGAGTATGGTATGACATCGTAGCTTTTACTAGCACATGTCTCTACTGTCCTTGATTCTGATACTCTCAGTTTTAATGGAACAGTCAACTTACGTGCCCAAGAATTCCATACACACTGCTAAGACTAATCTGACATTATACAGTTAATGAATGCATAAGGCAGTGATGGTAATCGATCTTGCAGGTGCAATATAAAAATGCCCAAAGGCAATTAACACATTCTAACATTAGGTCCTGCTGGACACATTCCATGCATACTGGTCAAACGACACAAGCAGACTGCCGGTTAGAGACGCTAGCTTGTCCCAAATCAAAACTCACGTCTGCTATCAATTCAGAGCAGAAGTCACGACGTCACTTCCTGCAACCACGGGATACCGTGTGTAAACAATATATATCAGGAAGTGATCGAGTACAAAACATGATATGATATTTACTCATATCAAGCCGTCATATAAGGTTAGGACGGGGGTTCTTGTCTGAGCCATCGTAGATGTGTAGACTCACACTAGATGTTGCGTCGTATCAATGTAGGCCACCATAAATAACACAGGTCTTGCTCAGGTATCGAAGGTGTAAGTGCTGCGTAGGTGAGTGAGTGTCAAGTTGACCTGGAGACAATGTTTTGACTGTTATAGGTCACCAGGCATAGAGGTGCTGACAGGGGTGTCACACAAAACTCACTCTCAAGTGTGTATACGCTTGATATCTATAGATTGCTTCAAGAGGGGGTGGTTGATGTGATATGTGGATAAGTAATCATCAATGGATGGATGCGAATGCGTGTATAGGTTCTGTCAGGCCACAGTCCATCCACACAACCACATGTAGAAGTCAGTAATTGTGGACAACAGCTGACGTTTCATTAATTTATAGACGATACAAGACAAGGTACGTTCATCATCATATAAATAGTCAGTACGATACTTGACGACATACAGCATAGCAATGGTGAATAATATAATTGGCATCAATGCATCATAGACGACTGTAGATATATTCAGGTGCTGAAACCATCATCCTTTTCTAGCTACAGCCAAGATATCTAGATGTAGGAGATTAAATCAACTCTCCCTTTCTGACCCCCAGCAAGACAGACATATCTTCTGGAGTACATCAGGCAATGTCCTCTAAGTTCCTTTAGTAGCAAAGGTGTCAACCTTGACCGACGTGATACCGCCGGAGCAACAGAGTTCAACAAACAGATAGCCCTTGGGGCACGCACAAACCCGATGCATAAAAAGACATGGTGATTCGTGAGCTGAAACTTCTCATGACAGTAGACTCTTTCCCGCCCAGTGGGAAAGTTAGCAAACAGACTACAAAATGTCAATCATAAAAGCTGGCGACAATAATAATCATATGAAGAGCAATTACCTTTCTTCAGAAATAAACACCACAACTCACACGCCTCCAGGCGTTTAGAATCACATGGGGGAAATCATCTGTAGATAAACTAACAACACAAGAGGACTTCCATTTTCCCCGACAAAAATGATCACGGACGCTGAAACGCGTCTCACTCTGATCAAAACCACTGCTAGACTCCTGGAAGCGGAAGTCTTTCTCTCTACTATAAACCCACAACCTTAAACTCGACACATGCGCAGTAGCGCTTGACCCCTGAGTTATTAAACTCAAACGGGCCGATGTTGGACACATACCAAGCAAAGATACTGACCAAATCGAGCCTTATATGGTCAGGAATAAACATCAACTACTGGTTGCAAACATTCCAAGAAAAACTGACCTATACGAGCCAATAAGGATAACAACCAGACTAGATCTAATAATAGACCGCCAAGTTAAGACACAAAGCGGGTAACAACCATTGAAAAATATGTAACCTCAGATAACCAACAGTTTATGTACCTTTGATTACAAAAAATTAAAGTGTACAAACAAGACAGGTAAATATATATATTGACTCAGAAAAATCTGTGCGTAACAGTGTGGTACTGCTCCTGCCTGCCATCACCGGTGTCAATACCTTGTCGAGGTATGGCGGCTTGCGTACCCTGATTACCCCCAGAGCTATGCCAGCGGGAGTTTTACTCCTGGAAGGTTCTACCAAGCTGGACAGGTTTGCGCGGGCAGGGGTCAGACTGAAGCAGACACCCTGGTCCTCCAGGTTAGGGGTTTTAGCATAGGGCTGACACCCCTGTCTATGTAAAAAGAGATTGAAGTTACGGAAACAACAACAAAGAAACTAACTTTGCTGCGGGACGGACATCCGGAGTCTGAGGCTCGTATGACTGTCAGTGGTGAAAGCCAAAAGGAAGCCCACTGACATGAGAACGGACGTCCTGACCGCAAAACATGATACAAGAATAGGATTTTGGAATGTCAGACAATGAATGAGACTGGTAAACTAAAACAGGTCACGGCAGAAAATGAGAAACTATAGGTTACACATTCTAAGGATAAGTAGAGAGCAGAGGGACAGGGGAAGGAAAAGTTAAAACAGCAAACAGGAGAAACAGTTACTTTACTCTGGAAGAGAGGATGGACAGCACAATGAAGGTGTTAGCCATTATTCTACAGAAAGGAATAGAAAGGACATTACTGGTTTAAATGGAAACCCATCAACAACAGACTGATAAGATTAAGATTGAGAGGTAGATTCACCAATTACTAACAATAATACAATGCTACGCACTGTAGTAAAAAAATCTGCGAGAATAATCGCTCATTTCAGTAAGATTTTAGTCATAAAATCGTGATAATAAATTAACACCCTCCCCGATTGTGTCTGATGGTTGGCATCTTCGACGCCAGCAACCCTGCCTTTTGTGCAGTGCTAAAGCATATAGAACGATCCCACGGTAAAAATCTAAACGACGCGGATTTTTTAATTTCGGTTTTCGAAACGTACTACTAATATTTAACATTTTGCCAGATCTGCTGCATGCACAATGCAGCCTAGCATTATAATTAACGATTTGTTAGAAATGTAAACGCCAAACTGCTGTCTGAAGTAACGTAATCTGTCAACAGTAACACAAAATTTGGTATCTTTTGGACTTTTTTCTAAGTAGCAATAACGAGACGACGACTGTAAAACATTAACGCAAAATGCTACCAACGCATGCCCAAAACCCAGCGTCGTTCTGCACGCGAGACAGAAATAGTATATACACGAACCATGCAGCAAAGCCCAACAGAGGCAAACACGCAGACAAATTTAGTTTCCTCCTCGCGGTAGTATTACTGACGTCACAGACTAAACTTACTTACTTAGTCGTTCCCCTTCTACCGTGAGGTGTAGAGGTTTTGGAAGAGAGAGCGCCAGACCATTCTATCAGCTGTCTTCTTCCTGGCCTGGTTCCATTCTAGTCCTCGGTCCTTCAAAGATTGTCTAATGTTGTCCTCCCAGCGGACTCTGGGTCGTCCTGGAGGTCTGGATCCCTGGCTCTTTGTTTCCCATGCTTGTCGTGGTAGCCGATCTTCTCCCATTCCGCAGACATGGCCAAACCATCTTAGTTGGGACTGTTCTATTTGGGTCTGCAGCGGATGGGATTTTAGGCCTTGACGGATCGTCTGGTTGCGGACCATGTCTCTTCTTGTTACTCAACCACTTTCCTCAGATACCTCATTTCTGAGGTTTGGATCTGGCTTTTGTGGGTTGTAGTCATTGCCCACGACTCGCATCCATATGTCAAGACTGGGACATAGGTGGAGCGGTATACAGCCATCTTCGTTTTCTTACCAACCTCTTTCTTGCTGAGGAATCCACGATTTATGGCCTGAAAAAGTCTCCCAGCTGCAGCTTTTCGAGTGGCCAACTCTTCTTTGATGCCTCCCTTTCGGTCTATAATATCTCCGAGATATTTAAAGTGGTCGACCTGCTCCAGGACCTGTTCTCCCAGCTTAATCTGATGTCTTCTTTCTTCTCGTGATATCACCATGGATTTTGTTTTAGAGCTGCTTATGACCATCCCTCTCTTCTCAGCTCTTCCTTCCAGACTTGCAGGTTGGATTGGAGATGTGCCTCTGATTTAGCAATCAGGGCAACATCATCAGCAAATGCCAGCTCTGAAATATAGACCTGTCTCATCTTCCAGTACCCCACTGAATACTTTCTTGTTCTCTCCTTACATGCCTTGATGACATCGTCCATAAGGAGTATGAAGAGGTAAGGTGATAGGATATCACCTTGTCTTACACCAGTGGTGGTCCTGAACTCTTCTGACTTATGGTTTGCTGTCCTCACATAATTTCTTCAAGACTTGTAGAAGCTCTGTATAGCATGAATCAGAGGTGCTGGAATATTCTTCCTTGCCAAACAGTCCCAAAGTTTGCTCCAGGGGACCCTGTCAACGCCTTTTCCAGATCTATGAAACAAAGATGGATCTCACTCTTATACTCAAGGGCCTTTTCACTCAGCTGTCTGAGTGTGAAGATTAGGTCTTGAGTACTTCGGTTTGCTCGGAATCCGCACTGGACCTCATCCAATTGTGGCTCAGCTAGGCGTCGGAGTCTCTGCTCTAGGATTCTAGAGTAGATTTTACCAGGGACACTGAGAAGGGATATGCCTCTATCCTTGCGGTAGTATTACTGACGTCACTAAAACAAGTAAGTTATTTTTGAAAAATACATATGCTAGCGAAAGATGAGAAAGGGGGGGAAAGATGGCCGTCTTGTGTAAAGAATTTTTATTTGACGATTGCCCGGTGACAAAATGTGAAAAATCTAAAACCTGAATAATGAATCAAGTCAAGAATAAATCATATAGTAGTATAGCTTAAAGCTTTCTCAGCACCACTGACCTGGCAAGAAATAATGTTTTTAAAATAATATGAATAGTACAAGTAATTAACCAAGTTATTGAGAAAATACTAATGTCTTACGGACGCAGCGTGACCAGAGCGGACTGTTGTTCCTAGCTTGTTTTTCATAACGTTAGTGGGGACGCCAGCTTAGAAAGAGACATTGAGGTGGTTTTCAAATTCGCTTGGGTAACAAGAGTAAAGGAGGAACAGGGGAGAGGTTAGGAAAATGTGTTACGCAAAAACTCTAACATCTTTTTGCTATAGGCACTAACTAAAGCAGAGGCTGGCCCATCGACTACCAGACACCGACTTTTGTTTTGGGAACGATATTTTTGTTTTTCAAAAAACTGCATTTGAATAATTCTGCGGTGAGTCGCAAGCTTTCGATTGGCCAGTGCTAAAAAAATATTAGCAGAAAGGCTTTCACTAATCATTGCCAGTTGATGACAAAACTTTTCATTTCAAATACGCTGAGATCAGCTGTGTTAATTGTAAAATTAAATAAAGAAGTATTCACAGTCTGGCGGTGCAGAGAGAAACTGAGGCCATTTCTTTGCAAGTCAGCGTCATTTGTTTATATTTCTTGATATTGTGGTAAGAAATGCTTTATGAATTATTATGTTTTTAATCCCACTGACAAAGTTAGATACTGCTATTTGGGAAAAGTGAAGACGTTGCCGGGAGCAGACACATTGTTGAGTCCCTCACATTGAAAAAGTATCTAACTGATGTATGTTGTCATGATTTATGTTTTGTCATATTATATTGCATTAGAATAATAATTAGTAAGCACATTCACTGATGGAATTGAACAAGCAGGATTTAGAAAGAACAGAAGATGTGTAAATCATATATTCACGTCTCAGGAACATTATAGAGCAGTGCTCAGAAATGGCAAAGACAGGTCTGTACATTAATTTCGCGTGATTTTTGTAAAGGCTTTGAACAGCATACAAAGGGACAGTTTATGGAAAATTACTAGAGGGCTTATGGAAATTCCAAGCTGCATAGTGTCAATCATAAAAAGCATCTATGCCAACATTTACGTGTATGTGTTGGGCACAGCAAACCTAACCTTTGAGGTGAAGACAGGAAGTACACAGTAGTATGCTGTTTTACGGTGGATATTTTTAAAATGACGGGCGTCCTGCTGGTGTTTTTAGCCGTGGCGCAACCGTTTTAGTGGACCATTAACATTTAGTAGAATATGTCGAATTTTACGGTATACTTAACGCGAAAATATATGCGGAGATTGAATGACGCATTCGCGTTGGGAGGCTGACAACGCTGGGTGAAATATGATTACATGGCCCTTGTTTAATACGCTAATCCGTCCAATCCAAGAAAGATCCGTGTCTTGTATTTCTTCCAAGGAAAAAATGCTTAGTAAAAAGTCGAACCCTATATTATGGAAGGAGAATCGCATTAGATTCCAAATTGTAGCTGTCCCAAGAACTCATAGCGCTCATTCTCTAGCTGTTTGACTACAACAGCGAAAAACGTATATAGCCACGATGTTACATCTGTGACCAAAATGATTTTTGACAACGCCCCGATAGGATACTTACTGATCTATTTATAGAAAATCATTGGTTATGCTGAACTGTACATGAAGTTTTGTGAATGTACCGGATATCGCCTATGTAATGAACCTCCAATACCATGTAGACTCAGAACAGAAGGGCTTTGATTCATATTTACTTACGTTTTTCGGGTTTGGTTCACAGCCGTAAATGTTTACGTTTTCCAGCACGATAGCCCTCCCACAAGGGGACAGCTAATAGATAATATGCACAGTTCATCGAACGTCGAAGGGAGTGTTCTGATGTCAGATTCTAACCATCATAGATACCAAACATAACTACATCTAGAGAGTGACTATTACTCTTCAATCCATAATAAAGACGCAGGAACACAGCCTAACACCTTGAGAGTTAAGACAGGTAGTACGAACAGGGATGCCCACCTTAATTCAACCACACTATTTTTTAACAGTCATAGACTGGGTGATGCGCCAGACAACAGAGGCAGTCCAAGATGGAATAAGATGGACTACAATAATTTTCTACATTGGAAGATCTGGAATATGCAGATGACATTGCACTACTAGCACATTCACATCAACACATCCAGGAAAAAACGGATAGACTTAATAAGTTTAGCCAGCAGGTGGGCTTGAACATCAATTTAAAGAAGTCAGAGGTCATGACGCTCAATGTGAGCAACCCTGAGCCCATATCAGTAAGGAATCAGCAACTGGTACAGACAGACACCTTCACATACCTAGGAAGCATTGTAACACCAGACGGCGGGGCAGGCAAAGATATCAACATCAGAATGAATAAGGCAAGAACAGCCTTTTTTAGCCTAAACAACATCTGGAAGTCCTCTCAATACAGCACAAGCACAAAATTAAGATTAATTCAGAGCTGTGTGCTTTCTGTGCTTCTCTATGGTGCGGAATGCTGGAGAGTTACAGAGAAGGAAATGTCAAAATTGTCCTCTTTTCACACAACATGCCTAAGAAAAATTCACCGAATCTTTTGGCCGAAAATACCATCACCAACCAAGATCTGCTTACTCGGAGCAAGCAAGAGGACATGCACACCATCATAAGCTGGCAGACGCTGTGAGCTGGGGGTTGGCCATGTTCCTCAGAAAGACCCCGAATTGCCATCACAAGAAACAGCTATGCTTTGGACCCCTGAAGGAAAGCGAAAGAGAGGCCGACCAAAAACAACCTGGCGGAGGACTGTGGAGGCTGAGATGCAAAGAATGAACCAGAGTTGGGGCACTGTACGAAGGATGGCCACCGACCGAGCAAAGTGGAATCAATTTGTAGTTGCCCTACAAGACGCCACTAGGCGTGATGGCCAACTGACTGCTTAGACGTGTCGGGGCTAAGGGATCAAAAGAAGAAGAAACTGCTTCTGCCATATGATCCCAAACCTTGTCACCATCAGTTGACATTCAATAGCCAACGTACACCAACAGTAACAAAACCTGCAGTTGCGGAGAACATACAACACCTCCGAGTTTCGACACCAAGACAGAACGCCAGATAGGATGGCTGAAAGCAGAACACAACACAGTCAGGAGAGGTACTCCAAATTCCAGGTCAGGACAGTGCACAGCCTGAACAGGAAAAGGATTAAGAATAACAATAAGAAATTTCGGCACTCCACCTGAATAGCGGTCCCAAATGGAATCGATACGTTTTGGTTTAGAAATTTTCCCTTTACAGGGCCTTCATTGGTAATGCCGGTCAGGGTCGACATGAATGGAAAAAAAAAAAGGAAAAGGATCCCGTAACACGGTGCCCATTGCTGCAAAGGCCTATTGGGAAATGGTGTTAGATCATATTTTCTGAACCATCGGCACACTATGGTGATGTGGACAGCAACACGACCGGCCACCTAACCTTCCCAGAGTTGCTCTGGTACCCAATTGGGTCTGGGTCGACCCAGATCCGTTTTACAAAAAAATTCCATATTTTATGCAGCTGTGAATATTTCATCATAATAATGAACATTGAAAGGTTCAGCCCAGGTTTATAAACAAAACCTGTCATTGTTGTAGCCACGTGAATGTAGACCTAAAAAGGGAGCGAAAAAAAAAATCTAAAAATTACAAGTTTTTTTTCGCCGCTGTAACATTATCCTTTTCGATATTCCGATACAGTAATTGAAGTCCGACCATTTCTTTTCTTCCAAAGTGTTTTGTGAATAAATTGATATGAATGATACGAAAATCTTTACCAGCGCGATACAACAGATGGCTATCTGATCATCATAATTAGTCCCCCCATCCGGAACAAGTGTTTCGGCCCAGTATACTCCTTTACACTCAAAGGAAGGCGGGCCCACTTGGGTCCATTACTCATCCCAAGCGTCTCAGCCTCCTGTGGTCTTAGAAATCGAAAATGAACCCATTTTTCACTTATGGTAGCAACTTTAATTCCACAACTCCGCCACCGTGGAGGCAATTTGTGAAAGTAACAAAGAGAAGACAAATAATTGCGTTCGTTTTCCGTCCGCACACACTGAGACAAACCCACACCCACAATTTTACTTTCGAATATGTGCATTTGAGATAAAAATATTTAATTATGCCAGGTCGACCAACAGCTCCGACACAGATCAGCAACAATGTTGCTACCAGTTTCAACTACTAACAGCTGTATAGGTAGACCTAGTTACTTGTAAACGTTTCATGAACAACAAACACCAAAGGTTACAGTGCTTGCGACACACCGATTAATAAAGAAACTCCGATTTAGTCCTACCCCACTGTTAAATGGGTATCTGACTTCCTCACTTGAGTTACAGGAAGGAAAAGGCAGCAAGGAAAGGTACCATTGTCAACCCACCTCTTATGCATGACCTAGTATAGTTAGTTCTCTAACACCTTCACTCCCAACGGTAATTATCTGCATGGGACTACCTTTATTTCTCATCCCACTGAACAAATGACTATTTATCGATCAGACATTAAATACCGTCTAAACCCTACAGTCAGGTACTAAATACACGTAACTGGCTAAGGAACTCTAGACGGCAAAATTTTTTTCACACAAGGTTTTACTTTCACAATTGCCTCACTGTCAAAAATAAATTCAATCTGTCTGCTTCAACTATTAACTCTATCAATACATTGATCAGCTTGGGCAATTTTCTGTTCCTGTGTTTCAAGAGTAGTTTCCCATTCATTTCTACTCGTATATTTTTTTTAAAATTAATATTTTCAAAAAATGATGCACTGTTAAGGGAAATTTTCTAACACAAAATGGTATCGATTCATTTAGGGAACCGCTAATTCGAGAGTGCCGAAAAATACTGTGGAGGTAAACAATAGTGCATGTAGAAACGAACGAAGCTGTGTCATGACAACAAAAGGTGTTGGAAGCCCACTATATACCAAATATATCGGAACGCAAACCCACCAAGGCTAACACACAACGTAGTTGGCACAGAAGAAGAAAAACAACGTGCACTGCAATGAATAAGAACAAACGCCATCCATACAACACGGAAATCAGAGGGAAGATTGAAACAATTTAGTGGTTGCTAACACAAACAGAGACAAGAAGAATGTCAGTGTTGTAACACAAACAGAAACAACAGAAGTATCGGCACACAAACAGTATATAAAACTCGGACACACATCGTTCCCGAATTCCCAGTCCCCGAACCCCTACATTTAGTTGTCATCCTCCTCCACGTACCTTTCCCCGTCCTCTAGTCCGTCCCCGTTTTTCATGTCCTCCCACGACTTCGTCAGTCCCCTCCGCCACCTCTCCACCACCCTCCTCAAAGTAATCGGTAAATAACGTATTCCGTTTCGCAATCCGCTGCCCTATCCACCTCCTGCTTTGATGTGATCTAAAAAGCAGGAGTTGATAGGGCAGCGAGGAATGCGAAACCGGAATACGGGATGTACCGAACTTTGCAGGAGGGGGTGGCAGAGGAGTCGGAGGGGACTGACGAAGTTCGTGGGAGACATGAAAAACGGGGACGGACTAGAGGACGGGGAAAGGTACGTGGAGGAGGATGACAACTAACTGTAGGGGTTCGGACTGGAATACGGGAACGATGTGGTGTCCGATTTTTCTACTACTGTTTGTGTGCCGATACTTCTGGTTGTTTCTGTTTGTGTTACAACACTGACCATTCTACTTGTCTCTGTTTGTGTAGCAACACTACACATTGTTTTCAATCTCCCCTCTGATTTCCGTGTTGATATGGATTGCGTGTTATTCCCATGCATGCACCGTGTCTTCTCTGTGCCTACTACGTTGATGTGTTAGCCTTTGTTGGTTTGCGTTCCCGATCTTATTTGGTATATATGGGCCTTCCAACACCCTTTTGTTGTCATGACACAGCTTCGTTCGTTTCTACATGCACTATTGTTTACCTCCCATATCTTTTCGGCACTCCTCCGAATAGCGGTCCCAAATGAATCGATACATTTTGTGTTAGAAAATTTCCCTTACAGGGCCTCATTTTGAAATATAATTTTAAAAAAATATACGAGTAGAAATGAATGGGAAACTACTCTTGAAACACAGAAATTGCCAATCTGATCAATGTATTGATAGAGTTATAGTTGAGCAGACAGATTGAATTTATTTTCTGACAGCTGAAGGCAATTGTGAAAGTAACCCTTGTGTTGAAAACATTTTGCCGTCTAGAGTTCCATAGCCAGTTACGTGTATTTAGTACCTGACTGTACGGGTTAGACGGTAATGTCTGAATCGATAAATAGTCATTTGCTTCAGTGGGAGAGTATAAAGGTAGTCCCATAGCAGATAATACCGTAGGGGAGTGAAGTGTTAGAGAACTCACTATACTAGGTCATGCATACAGAGGTGGGGTGACCAGTACCTTTCCTTGCTGCCTTTTCCTTCCCTAACTCAAGTGAGAAGTCCAGGTACCCATTTACAGCTGGGTAGACCTAAATCGGAGTTTTTATTAATCGGTGTGTAGCAAGCCACTGTAACCATTGGAGTTTGTTGTTCATTAACGTATACAAGTAACTAGGTCTGACATCTACAGCTGTTAGTTGTTGAACTGGTAGAACATTGTTGCTGATCTGTGTCGGAGCTGATGGTCGACCTGGCATTATTAATATTTTTATCTCAAATGCACAAATTCGAAAGTAAAAATTGTGGGTGTCTCAGTGTGTGCGACGGAACGAACGCAATAATTTGTCTTCTCTTTGTTACTTTCACAATTGCCTCCACGGCTGGCGGAGTTGTGGATTAAAGTTGCTACCATAAGTGAAATGGGTTCATTTTCGATACAAGACAACAGGAGGCTGAGACGCTTGGGAGTCATGACCCAAGTGGGCCCGCCTCCCTTAGAGTGTAAAGGAGTATACTGGGCCGAAACACTTGTCTGATGGGGGGACTACTTCTGATGATCAGATTGCCTCCTGTTGTATCGCGCTGTAAAGATTTTCCTATCATCATATCAATTTATTCACAACTTTGGAAGAAAAGAAATGGTCGACTTCACTTACTGTATCGGAATATCGAAATGATAATGTTACAGCGGGAAAAAAAACTTGTAATTTTAGATTTTTTTTTCTCCCCTTTTTAGGTCTACATTCACGTGGCTACACAATGACAGGTGTTTATAACCTGGGCTGAACTTTCAATGTTCATTATTTATGAAAATATTCACAGCAGCATAAATATGAATTTTTTGTAAACGGCTCCTGGGTCGACCCAGCCCCAATTGGGTACCAGAGCAACTCTGGGAAGGTTAAGGTGGCCGGCGTGATGCTGACCACATCACCCCTAGTGTGCCGATGGTCAAGAAAATATGATCTAACACCATATTCCCAATAGGCCTATGCCGCAATGGGCGTGTAACGGGATCCTTTACCTTTTTTTTTTTCCATTTCATGTCGCCCCTGAACCGGCATTACCAAATGAGGCCCTGTAAGGGAAATTTTCTAACACAAAACGTATCGATTCATTTGGGACCGCTATTCGGAGGAGTGCCGAAATTTCTTATTGTTATTCTATTCCTTTTCCTGTTCAGGCTGTGCCAATGTCCTGACCTGGAATTTGGGAGTACCCTCTCCTGACTGTGTTGTGTTCTGCTTTCCGCCATCCTATCTGGCGTTCTGTCTTGGTGTCGAAACATCTGAGGCTGTTGTATGTTCTCCTGCAACTGCAGGTTTTGTTACTGTTGGAGTAGTTGTATTTGAATGTCCAACTGATGGTGCAGGTTTGGATCCATTATGCAGAAGCAGTCTCTTCTTCTTTGATCCTTAGCCACCGACCGTCTAAGCAGTCAGTGGCCATCACGCCTAGTGGCGTCTTGTAGGGCAACAACAAATTGATTCCACTTTGCTCGGTCGGCGGCCATCCTTCGTACAGTGCCCCAACTCTGGTTCATTCTTTGCATCTCAGCCTCCACAGTCCTCCGCCAGGTTGTTTTTGGTCGGCCCCTCTTTCGTTTTCCTTCAGGGGTCCAAAGCATAGCTGTTTTTGTTATGGCATCGGGGTCTCTTCTGAGGACATGGCCAACCCAGCTCCAGCGTCTGCCAGCTATAATGGTGTGCATGTCCTCTTGCTTGCTCCGAGTAAGCAGATCTTGGTTGGTGATGGTATTCGGCCAAAAGATTCGGTGAATTTTTCTTAGGCATGTTGTGTGAAAAGAGGACAATTTCGACATTTCCTTCTCTGTAACTCTCCAGCATTCCGCACCATAGAGAAGCACAGAAAGCACACAGCTCTGATATAATCTTAATTTTGTGCTTGTGCTGTATTAAGAGGACTTCCAGATGTTGTTTAGGCTTAAAAAAAAAGCTGTTCTTGCCTTATTCATTCTGATGTTGATGTCTTTGCCTGCCCCGCCATCTGGTGTTACTATGCATCCTAGGTATGTGAAGGTGTCTGTCTGTACCAGTTGCTGATTCCTTACTGATATGGGCTCAGGGTTGCTCACATTGAGCGTCATGACCTCAGACTTCTTTAAATGATGTTCAAGCCCACCTGCTGGCTAAACTTATTAAGTCTATCCGTTTTTTTCCTGGATGTGTTGATGTGAATGTGCTAGTAGTGCAATGTCATCTGCATATTCCAGATCTTCCAATGTAGAAAATGTAGTCCATCTTATTCCTCTGGACTGCCCTCTGTTGTCTGGCGCATCACCCAATCTATGACTGTTAAAAATAGAGTGGTTGATAAGGGGCATCTGTGACGGGTTGTTGGTTGGTGTGTGTTTGCTGCTGTTCCTTCGTTCTTCTATTATTGATTGAAGAGTAAAGTCACTCTCTAGATGTAGTTAATGTTTGGTATTGATGGTTAGCTCTGACCATCAGAACATCCCTTCGACGTTCTGATTTGCATATTATATATTAGCTGATTTCCCTTGTGGGAGAGCTATCGTGCTGGAAAACGTAAACATTTACAGCTGTGAACCAAACCCGAAACGTAAGTAAAAGATCAAGCCTTCTGTTCTGAGTCCACATGTATTGAGGTTCATACAAAAGACGATATCCGACATTCACAAAACTTCATGTACAGTTCAGCATAACAATGAATTCCAAATAATATCAGTAAGTATCCTTCCGTGTCAAAACAATATGTCAGATGAACATCGTGGCTATATACGTGCGCTGTTGTAGTCAACAGCCAGAAATGAGCGCATGAGTTCTTGACAGCTACAATTTGAATCATAATGCGATTCTCCTTCCATATATAGGCTATATACTAAGCCTTTTTCCTTGGAAGAAATACAAGACACGACTTTCTTGCTTGACGGATAGCGTAACAAGGGCCATGTAACCAAGTCACCCAGCGTGACCTTCCCAACGCGAATGCGTCATAATCTCCGCATATATTTCGCGTTCAGTATACCGTAAAATATCGACATATTCTATAAATGTTAATGACCCCTAAACGTTGCGCACGGCTAAACCCCAGCAGACGCCGTCATTTAAAATAACACCGTAACAGCATCCCTGTCGTACTCCTGTCTTCACCTCAAAGGTTAGGTTGCTCTGCCCAACACTACACGTAAAGTTGGCATAGAGGCTTTTTATGATTGACACTATGCAGCTTGGAATTCCATAAGCCCTCAGTATTTTCCATAAACTGTCCCTTTGTATGCTGTCAAAAGCCTTTTCAAAATCAACGAAATTAATGTACAGCTGTCTTTGCCATTCTGAGCACTGCTCTATAATGTTCCTGAGAGTGAATATATGATCTACACATCTTCTGTTCTTTCTAAATCCTGCTTGTTCTTTCCTCAGAGGCTTACTAATATATTCTAATGCAATAATATGACAACATAATCATGACAACATACATCAGTTAGATACATTTCAATGCGAGGACTCAACAATGTCTGCTCCCGGCACGTCCTTCACTTTTCCCAATAGCAGTATCTAACTTTGGCAGTGGGATTAAACATAATAATTCATAAAGCATTCTTACCACAAATATCAAGAAATATAAACAAATGACGCTGACTTGCAAAGAAATGGCCTCAGTTTCCTCTGCACCGCCCAGACTGTGAATACTTCTTTATTTAATTTTACAATTAACACAGCTGATCTCAGCGTATTTGAAATGAAAAGTTTTGTTCAACTGGCAATGAATAGTGAAAGCCTTTTGCTAATATTTTTTAGCACTGGCCAATCGAAAGCTTGCGACTACCAGAATTCAAATGCAGTTTTTGAAAAACAAAAATAATTCCAAACAAACTCGGTGTCTGGTAGTCGATGGGCCAGCCTGCTTTAGTTATGCCAATACAAAAAGATGTTAGTTTTTGGTAACAATTTTCCTACCTCTCCCCTCTCCTCCTATACTCTTGTTACCCAAGCGAATTTGAAACCACCTCAATGCCTCTTTCTAAGCTGGCGTCCCCACTAACGTTATGAAAAACAAGCAGGAACAACAGTCCGTCTGGTCACGCGTCCGTAGACATTTAGTATTTTCTCAATAACTTGGTTAATACTTGTACTATCATATTATTTAAAACATATTCTTGCTCAGTGGACTTTAAGCTATACTACTATATGATTTTTATGACTAGATTCATTATGGTTTAGATTTTCAATTTTGTCACCGGCAATCGTCAAATAAAAATTTTACACAAGACGGCCATCTTTCCCCCCTTTCTCATCTTTCGCTAGCATGTATTTTTCAAATAACTTACTTGTTTTAGTGACGTCAGTAATACTACCGCGAGGATAGAGGTATATCCCTTCTCAGTGTCCCTGGTAAAATCTACTCTAGAATCCTAGAGCAGAGACTCCGACGCCTAGCTGAGCCACAATTGGATGAGGTCCAGTGCGGATTCCGAGCAAACCGAAGTACTCAAGACCTAATCTTCACACTCAGACAGCTGAGTGAAAAGGCCCTTGAGTATAAGAGTGAGATCCATCTTTGTTTCATAGATCTGGAAAAGGCGTTTGACAGGGTCCCCTGGAGCAAACTTTGGGACTGTTTGGCAAGGAAGAATATTCCATCACCTCTGATCCATGCTATACAGAGCTTCTACAAGTCTTGAAGAAATTATGTGAGGACAGCAAAACATAAGTCAGAAGAGTTCAGGACCACCACTGGTGTAAGACAAGGTGATATCCTATCACCTTACCTCTTCATACTCCTTATGGACGATGTCATCAAGGCATGTAAGGAGAGAACAAGCAAGTATTCAGTGGGGTACTGGAAGATGAGACAGGTCTATATTTCGGAGCTGGCATTTGCTGATGATGTTGCCCTGATTGCTAAATCAGAGGCACATCTCCAATCCAACCTGCAAGTCTGGAAGGAAGAGCTGGAGAAGAGAGGGATGGTCATAAGCAGCTCTAAAACAAAATCCATGTGATATCACGAGAAGAAAGAAAACATCAGATTAAGTTGGGAGAACAGGTCCTGGAGCAGGTCGACCACTTTAAATATCTCGGAGCTATTATAGACCGAAAGGGAGGCATCAAAGAAGAGTTGGCCACTCGAAAAGCAGCGGCTGGGAGACTTTTTCAGGCCATAAATCGTGGATTCCTCAGCAAGAAAGAGGTTGGTAAGAAAACGAAGATGGCTGTATACCGCTCCACCTATGTCCCAGTCTTGACATATGGATGCGAGTCGTGGGCAATGACTACAATCCACAAAAGCCAGATCCAAACCTCAGAAATGAGGTATCTGAGGAAAGTGGTTGAAGTAACAAGAAGAGACATGGTCCGCAACCAGACGATCCGTCAAGGCCTAAAATCCCATCCGCTGCAGACCCAAATAGAACAGTCCCAACTAAGATGGTTTGGCCATGTCTGCAGAATGGGAGAAGATCGGCTACCACGACAAGCATGGGAAACAAAGAGCCAGGGATCCAGACCTCCAGGACGACCCAGAGTCCGCTGGGAGGACAACATTAGACAATCTTTGAAGGACCGAGGACTAGAATGGAACCAGGCCAGAAAGAAGACAGCTGATAGAATGGTCTGGCGCTCTCTCTTCCAAACCTCTACACCGCACGGTAGAAGGGGAACGACTAAGTAAGTAAGTTTAGTGACGTCAGTAATACTACCGCGAGGAGGAAATAAAATTGTCTGCGTGTTTGCCTCTGTTGGCTTTGCTGCATCGTGTATATACTATTAGTCTCGCGTGCAGAACGACGCGGGTTTTGGCATGCGTTGGTAGCATTTTGCGTTAATGTATTACAGTCGTCTCGTTATTGCTACTTAGAAAAAGTCCAAAAGACTACCAAATTTTGTGTTACTTTTGACAGATTACGTTACTTCAGACAGCAGTTTGGCGTTACATTTCTAACAAATCGTTAATTATAATGCTAGGCTGCATTGTGCATGCAGCAGATCTGGCAAAATGTTAAATATTAGTAGTACGTTTTCGAAACCGAAATTAAAACGCGTGTTAGATTTTTACCGTGGGATCGTTCTATATGCTTTAGCACTGCACAAAAGGCAGGGTTGCTGGCGTCGAAGATGCCAACCATCAGACACAATCGGGAGGGTTTATTTATTATCATTTTATGACTAAAATCTTACTGAAATGAGCGATTATTCTCGCAGATTTTACTACAGTGCGTAGCATTGTATTATTGTAGTATTGGTGAATCTACCTCTCAATCTTAATCTTATCAGTCTGTTGTTGATGGGTTTCCATTCCAGTAATGTCCTTTCTATTCCTTTCTGTAGAATAATGGCTACACCTTCATTGTGCTGTCCATCCTCTCTTCCAGAGTAAAGTACTGTTTCTCCTGTTGCTGTTTTAACTTTTCCTCCCCCTGTCCATCTGCTCTCACTTATCCCTAGAATGTGTAACCTATAGTTTCTCATTTCTGCCGTGACCTGTTTTAGTTTACCAGTCTCATTCATTGTCCTGACATTCCAAAATCCTATTCTTGTATCATGTTTTGCGGTCAGGACGTCCGTTCTCATGTCAGTGGCTTCCTTTTGGCTTTCACCACTGACAGTCATACGAGCCTCAGACTCCGGATGTCCGTCCCGCAGCAAAGTTTGTTTATTTGTTGTTGTTTCCGTAACTTCAATTTCTTTTTACATAGACAGGGGTGTCAGCCCTATGCTAAAACCCCTAACCTGGAGGACCAGGGTGTCTGCTTCAGTCTGACCCCTGCCCGCGCAAACCTGTCCAGCTTGGTAGAACCTTCCAGGAGTAAAACTCCCGCTGGCATAGCTCTGGGGGTAATCAGGGTACGCAAGCCGCCATACCTCGACAAGGTATTGACACCGGTGATGGCAGGCAGAAGCAGTACCACACTGTTACGCACAGATTTTTCTGAGTCAATATATATATTTACCTGTCTTGTTTGTACACTTTAATTTTTTGTAATCAAAGGTACATAACTGTTGGTTATCTGAGGTTACATTTTTACAATGGTTGTTACCCGCTCTTGTGTCTTAACTTGGCGGTCTATTATTAGATCTAGGTCTGGTTGTTATCCTTATATGGCTCGTATAGGTCAGTTTTTCTTGGAATGTTTGCAACCAGAGTTGATGTTTATTCCCTGACCATATAAGGCTCGATTTGGTCAGTATCTTTGCTTAGTATGTGTCCAACATCGGCCCGTTTGAGTTTAGCTCAGGGGTCAAGCGCTACTGCGCATGTGTCGAGTTTAAGGTTGTGGGAGAAAGACTTCCGCTCCAGGAGTCTAGCAGTGGTTTTGATCAGAGTGAGACGCGTTTCAGCGTCCGTGATCATTTTTGTCGGGGAAAATGGAAGTCCTCTTGTGTTGTTAGTTTATCTACAGATGATTTCCCCCATGTGATTCTAAACGCCTGGAGGCGTGTGAGTTGTGGTGTTTATTTCTGAAGAAAGGTAATTGCTCTTCATATGATTATTATTGTCGCCAGCTTTTATGATTGACATTTTGTAGTCTGTTTGCTAACTTTCCCACTGGGCGGGAAAGAGTCTACTGTCATGAGAAGTTTCAGCTCACGAATCACCATGTCTTTTTATGCATCGGGTTGGTGCGTGCCCCAAGGGCTATCTGTTTGTTGAACTCTGTTGCTCCGGCGGTATCACGTCGGTCAAGGTTTGACACCTTTGCTACTAAAGGAACTTAGAGGACATTGCCTGATGTACTCCAGAAGATATGTCTGTCTTGCTGGGGGTCAGAAAGGGAGAGTTGATTTAATCTCCTACATCTAGATATCTTGGCTGTAGCTAGAAAAGGATGATGGTTTCAGCACCTGAATATATCTACAGTCGTCTATGATGCATTGATGCCAATTATATTATTCACCATTGCTATGCTGTATGTCGTCAAGTATCGTACTGACTATTTATATGATGATGAACGTACCTTGTCTTGTATCGTCTATAAATTAATGAAACGTCAGCTGTTGTCCACAATTACTGACTTCTACATGTGGTTGTGTGGATGGACTGTGGCCTGACAGAACCTATACACGCATTCGCATCCATCCATTGATGATTACTTATCCACATATCACATCAACCACCCCCTCTTGAAGCAATCTATAGATATCAAGCGTATACACACTTGAGAGTGAGTTTTGTGTGACACCCCTGTCAGCACCTCTATGCCTGGTGACCTATAACAGTCAAAACATTGTCTCCAGGTCAACTTGACACTCACTCACCTACGCAGCACTTACACCTTCGATACCTGAGCAAGACCTGTGTTATTTATGGTGGCCTACATTGATACGACGCAACATCTAGTGTGAGTCTACACATCTACGATGGCTCAGACAAGAACCCCCGTCCTAACCTTATATGACGGCTTGATATGAGTAAATATCATATCATGTTTTGTACTCGATCACTTCCTGATATATATTGTTTACACACGGTATCCCGTGGTTGCAGGAAGTGACGTCGTGACTTCTGCTCTGAATTGATAGCAGACGTGAGTTTTGATTTGGGACAAGCTAGCGTCTCTAACCGGCAGTCTGCTTGTGTCGTTTGACCAGTATGCATGGAATGTGTCCAGCAGGACCTAATGTTAGAATGTGTTAATTGCCTTTGGGCATCTTTTTATTGCACCTGCAAGATCGATTACCATCACTGCCTTATGCATTCATTAACTGTATAATGTCAGATTAGTTTTAGCAGTGTGTATGGAATTCTTGGGCACGTAAGTTGACTGTTCCATTAAAACTGAGAGTATCAGAATCAAGGACAGTAGAGACATGTGCTAGTAAAAGCTACGATGTCATACCATACTCAAGTGGAGTAATGTGTTAATAAATATATGTGAATCGTGCCAAGAAGTTGGGCCTTGTTACTGAGTACCTGTGGTGCGGGCCAGGGAGTTTTGTGTGTGACTGGCCATATCTTAAATATATACTATAATTCCTCAAATGGAAGATACAAGGAGAACCCTGGAGGGTATTCAGCAGGCCACTGTAATAAGGAGTGTCAAGCCTTTAGTCTAATGCACTCTTACCACAGGACGTCGGGAGGACGGTTCCTGAAATAATAATATTCTCTTAAAATTACCCCGCACCAGTTCTGGGGGCCAAGCCATTGGATGCCTTACAAGCCTAAGAGCGCCTAACGAATCGAGGACTATTTTTTCAAAATGGCGGCACGCATCGTCTGCCAAAATGTTTTATGAATGGAAGGGATTTCCATCATGATGAATGTGCCTCAAGTTGTCACTAAGTTATAAAAGTGACCCATTATTACACAGAAGTCATAGGAACTGACTATCTTCATTCAAGAAGCAAGTATTTTATAAAAAATCATGGACCATATCGATGTCCTTCAATGTCAGCATGAAGCAATTCTAAGCCTAACCAGAAACTAGGCTACTATCATCACTACATCCCTTGCTTGTCGAAGTCTCAAGAAGGATTGTTTTCTTGGCAACAGATAAGTCTGTTTATTGTTACATACAGCTTGGCTGTGAATACAATCTGTTTGCCTGATATCTGACTTCACCATATGTGTTTTCATTACGTGTTTTTATTTTTGTAACTAGCGGGCAGGATGGAGGGACTTGATTTGTGATTATTCAATACCGCGAAAGCTAGGTCGAATGAGCAAATCAAGCGTTCTGTAGGGCAGTATCTGTGTGATTCAGATAGAGGACCCAGCATATTCTGCTGGTTGTATAAAAGTTTGCCTCTATTGAATTTAACAGATCCATTTTTGTTAGCTGTGTAGTCATGTTTATCTATTGTTTGTTCTCATAAGTACTGTCATTGTTATATTTTATTTAGTTCGCTGCATTATTGTTTGTAATATTGTCTAGTCTCATCTTACTATCGTTCATTTCTTAGATGTCATAATTGTTGTGATATGCGTCTTGTCTTGTCTATTTGTAATAGAGCATTAGTTTAAATTAATTCATATATATTTTATAGTTATTCCTTTGTTTTC
Source organism: Oreohelix idahoensis (assembly GCA_024509875.1). NCBI lineage: Eukaryota > Metazoa > Mollusca > Gastropoda > Stylommatophora > Oreohelicidae > Oreohelix > Oreohelix idahoensis. Next base: position 26,419 of record JAMPIV010010027.1, read on the forward strand.
CATTTGTATTTCCTTTAGTTGCTCGAACCCTGTCTTGCTGTTCTTACCTGTTGTGGTTCTATTTTTTTCATTACTCCATATTGTTTATCTGAATACATCTACTATTGCAATTATAAATTGATCTGAGATTGGTGGAGTGAATATTGAATATAGCTGACATATTCATATACATAAAAGTTAAAATATTGTGTATTATTGATAAACACAATAATAAGCAACCATGACTTCATTAAAGGATTTATTGAAGATTGGGAAGGAACTTAATTTGGAAGGTCCAGCTTTGCAAGCTTATATTGATAAAGAAGTAAACAGACAAGAAGAACTTCGCAAAGAAGAATTGGCTGAAAAAAGGAGACAAGAAGAACTCCATAAAGAAGAAAAAAAGGAGACAAGAAGAAATCCATAAAGAAGAATTAAGGAGACAAGAAGAGCTCCGTAAAGAAGAATTAGAGGAAAAAAGGAGATCAGAAGAGTTGGCTCTTGAAAGGGAAAAATTAGCTTATGCCAGATCTCAAGAGGAGAAGGCTCAAGAACAGATCAAATCTCAACAAGCTCAAACTATAAGACTAGCTGAGATTGAACTGGAAAAATTAAAATTACAACAACCACTGTTGCATCCTGGGGTAGGTGAAGATAAAAATAAAGATCATACTACTGCCATAAGGATTAATTTGCCAAAATTTAATGCATATCGATGACATTTCATGCTTCCTAAATAGATTCGAAACTTATTGTGAAGAATATAAGATTGACAAATCTACATGGTCATGTAGACTTATGAATTTATTGGTTGGTGAACAATTAACTGTAGTCTCCACTTTGGATGACCAGACTAGAAAGGATTATGAAGCTGTTAAGGTCATTTTATTGCAGAGGTATCAATTAGATGATGAGGGTTATCGTCAGAAATTTCGATCTTTGTACCCTGATTCTGGAAAAGATTTCACTGAATTTATTTCAGCTGTTAAACTGAATTTTTCTAGATGGATTGAACTATCCAAGACTGAAAAAACTTTTGAGGGTTTGTCAGATTTGATTCTAAGAGACAAGGTTTTGTCATCTATTAGTTCTGATTTTCTTGCGTTCCTGCAGGAAAGAAAACCAGAGAACCTGACTAAATTACAAACCCTAGGACGTCAATATCAAGTTGCACATCCTAATAGAGTATTGAGCAAAAACAGTGTAAGGGACTCATTACCAGCTGCATCGGCCAGGTCATTCCAAGACAATGCACCTAGGTATAGATCAAACAGCATAGATAAGAATCAAAGATTTTAAACCATCACATAATTACAGTCAAAATAGAGGTAGATACAATTTTAATAAATACCAACCTCAAAGACATTGGAATTCATATCAGGAGGATAACTTTTATCCACAAACCTCATTTAAGTCCAATAACTGGCAAAATAGAGGAGAATATAACTCAAAATCAAATAGAAGTCAGAAATCATTTTATAGAGGAAATGATCAAAATGCAAATAAAAGATCTTATCATAACAATACTTCCAGACAATCAAGAAACACTGAACATACCAATGCCATTGTTCATGATAATAATCAGAACCATAATGATATTGTAGCACATGCAAATTCATGCAGTGTAGACTTAGCAAATAGTGATAACTGCACTAATTGCAATTCTTTATTTCAGCCTCAAGGAGTGCCAAGATTATTATGCGGACACCCTCTCCCAGTCATGTCATCTTTTGAAAGTACTGGTTCATTGATCTTGAACAGAGGTTTTGTCAATAATAAGTTAGCATCTTTACTCAGAGACACGGGTGCAACCACCATTGGTGTGCGCAGGGCCTTGGTTGATAAGGTGGATTATACAGGAAAACAAGTGAAATGCATTACGTTTGGTGGAACTGTGGAATATTACCCCACAGCAGAGGTGTTTTTGGACACACCTTATTTTACAGGAAGGACACTGGTATGCCTCTTGGACAATCCAGTTGCTGGAATTATTATGGGAAACATACCTAAATTGCATGAATGTACACAGGAAGATATTGAAATATGGGAAAGACAACACTTATTATGTTCAAATGCTGTGACTACCAGAGCTCAGTCTCGCATGGACAGTGATCATCACAAACCAGTCATTGATGTGTTACCTGAAGATATAACTGAAGATATCACTTCAGAAGATGAAGAAGAAAAGGAAAATAATAATGATGATATAATTCATTATCAACAGGAAAATAATGATGATATTAAGGTAATGAATGATGTGAATACCGATGATGACAATTTATTTCAGATGGAGCTCATTGATAAGGAAACCTTTATACAAAGACAGAAAGATGATACTTCCTTAAAAAAATATTTTCATATTGCTCATTTGAATGATGTAGTGGTAGATGACTGTGCAAAACACTGGTATACTATCAAAAATGGGATTTTAGTAAGAAACTATCAATTTGCTAATTCCTTAAAGAAACAGATTATGGTACCAGCTTGTTTTCGACCATTCATTTTACGACATGCACATGACATTGAATGTGCAGGACATTTAGGTGTTGCTAGAACAAAACAAAGAGTTTTGTCATATTTTTTTTGGCCCGGAATTACGAAAGACGTCAAATTATTTTGTCGTACATGTACCATCTGCCAAAGTGTAGCAACCAGAAAACCAAAACATGATGCGCCCATTCAAGCATCTGATATTTCTTTGCGTCCCTTCGCAAAGATGGCCATTGACATTATTGGCCCTTTAAAGGTAACATCAGCCAGAGGTCATCAATATGTGTTGACCTGCATAGATATGTGCACACGCTGGCCAGAAGCAATTCCTTTAAAAACCATCACCACGGTAGATATTGCTGATGCATTATTTTTGATTTTCAGTAGAATAGGTTTTCCTGAAAACATCCTATCTGATAGAGGAACTCAGTTAGTTTCAGATGCTATGAAACAGGTTATGGATATGTTTGGGATTCAAAGATCCCTTAGTTCAATATACCATCCTCAGTCTAATGGGAAAATAGAAGTCCTCAACAGATCCTTAAAACAAATGCTACATAAGGTTACAATTAAATATCCTCAAAATTGGGACAGAGTCCTGCCAGCTATTTTATTTGCTTATCGAGAGATAAAAAATGAACATACTGGCTTTAGTCCATTCGAATTGGTTTTTGGCGCCAGACCACGCGGCCCAATGTCTATATTAAAACAACTTTTAATTGGTGCTGAGATGAACAAGGAGGTTCAGACCTCATATCAGTATGTGGTCAATTTGAGGAAAAAAATAATAGACGCATGCCAAATAGCAGTAGGTTCATCTGAAAAGGCAAAGCTTAGGGCGAGGTTATTTATTAACCAAAACCGCAAATTACGCCAACTTTGGCCTGGTGATGAAGCTTACGTATTATTACCCAGGAGAGATAACAAATTATTAGTCTCATGGAGAGGACCTTATAGGATTGTGGAGAAACTGTCTGATGTTGATTATATTGTCTCAGTAGAGGGAAAAGAAAAAACTTTTCATATCAATATGTTACAGCAGTTTCATACACGTCCACCATATCTAAGACCAGTCTTTGAAGCTCTTGATCAATCTGTCTGTCGTCATTCTTCTTTGGCTGTCATACAGGAAGAAAATTCTGATTTGACTGATGGTAATGACTCACTATTAATACAAAAAGCAAGAGGAGCTTTCATTGCATTGGGAAATATATGGAGATCAAGAGAAATAGGATCCAACACGAAAATAAGAATCTTCAACTCAAATGTGAAGTCAGTCCTATTGTATGGCTCGGAGACATGGAGAACAACAAAGACAACAACCAAAAAGCTACAGACTTTCATAAATGGGTGCTTGCGTAGAATAGAGGGATTAAAATGGTATGACAAGGTTACCAATGTGGAACTGATGACAAGAACTGGACAAGTGCCAGTGGAACAAGAGATGAGAAGAAGACGATGGCGATGGATAGGACACACACTGAGGAAACCTGTTGATAGCATTACAAGGCAGTCCTTGTTCTGGAACCCCCAGGGCAAGAGAGGCAGAGGAAGACCAAGAAGTACATGGAGAAGAGAGTTGGAAACAGAGGTGAAAATGATGAGGAGAACATGGAAAGAACTTGAGATGATGGCACGTGACAGGAGGACTTGGCATGTGTTTGTTGAAGGCCTATGCTCCTTTGGGAGTGGAGGGTTATGAATGAATGAATGAATGACTCACTATTAGTATTACCTAGTATTCACTACTTGTCTACTGAAAGTTGGAAAGATGTTGATATATCGCCAACTCTATCTTCTTTCCAGAAAGAACAGGTTACTTCAATCTTACGTTCTTTTGCTGATGTCCTTACTGATGTCCCAGGACACACTGATATCATCGAACATGATATTATTCTGACAGACTTTCAACCAATTAAGTTGAAACCTTACCCTATCCCTATACATTTACAAGGTCAAGTTAAAGAGGAACTAGAACAGATGGTGAAATTAAATGTCATTTCTCCATCTCATTCCCCTTATAGTTTTCCGATGGTTTTGATCCGGAAAAAAGACAAATCTATACGTATATGCATAGATTTTAGACGTTTAAATTCGGTCACCATCCAAGACGCGGAACCAATTCCCGTGCTAGACTCTTTATTGGATAGACTAGCTACGGCTACATTTTTCTCTAAATTTGATCTATCTAAAGGCTATTTCCAAGTACCATTAACGGAACGTTCCAAGCCTTATACTGCATTTGCAACCCCATTAGGACTCTTTCAATTCAATTATATGTCTTTTGGTTTAGTAAACGCACCTGCGACCTTCGTTCGCATGATGAGACGACTCTTCTCTGACAGAGACGACCTTATTACTTACATTGACGACATTTGTCTGTTTCATCAATCATGGGATGAACATTTGAAGGGTATTCAATCCTTACTTACCACTCTACGTCGTCATAATTTATCTGCACGTCCATCTAAGACTAAAATTGGATTTCAGGAGATTTCATTTTTAGGTTATAAAGTAGGAGGAGGTTTTTTGAAAACAGAGGATACTACTATCTCTAGGATTCTAAACCTTGATATACCTAAGACCAAAAAACAGGTTAGAAGTATTCTCGGGCTCCTAAACTTTTATCGCAAGTTTATCCCTAATTTTGCAGAGTATACGTCTGTGTTGTCATCACTGGTGAAGAAAGAGTCACCAAATAGGTGTGTTTATAGTCGAGACGTTCATGTGGCTTTAAATAGATTAAAATGTCTGTTTTCCAAGTTGCCTATATTGAGATTGCCTGATCCTTCTAAACATTTTACTCTTACAGTCGACGCTTCAAAAAAGTCCATTGGAGGTTCGCTGTTACAAGAATGGAAGGGCTGTTTACATCCAACACTTTATGTTAGCAGGAAGCTAACGCCGACGGAGCAGCGTTACTCGGTCATTGAGAGAGAGCTACTGGCTCTTGTGTTCTGCTTCTCTAAACTTCAACGCTACCTGCTTGGTGCAAGTTTCACACTCGAGACAGACCAAAGGACACTTTCTTACCTGAAAACAGCGAGATTCAAGAATGCTAAAGCAGCTCGTGCCTTACTGGCCCTTCAACCCTATAATTACCAGATCAAACCCATCGCAGGAAAGTTGAACGTGATGGCCGATGTTCTATCCAGATGCATGAAGCATCCACTATCGCCAGTTGTCTCCGCAAATGCTGCTTCAATCCAACTTTGATGCTCAATAATAACACTACTTCCTTTGGGACAAGTCAGGAATTATTTCGCAAAGGTAGCATCATGAACTAAGGCACATGCCTTCTTTTAACTCATATATTGCATACTTCAGATATTACAGCCACAGTGCTTCGTCATGCACTTATACCGGTTGAAAAACTAGAGACACTATGCCAAGCAACATGATGATGATGAATTGCTGTTCATCCTAAATCAAGATGTATATTCAAGCGTTCGTCATATGATGTCTAATGCAATTGCTCAAGAACAATACTTCGCTACTTCATACACGTTGTACAATGACTTTTGGCAATATGACAATCCAAGTCGGTGCAATTCAGATACTTTGCTGCATTTTCCAAAACGTTTTGCACTAATTAACTGTCTCATACGTTGTGCAAAAAGGGAAGTAACTAAAATTACTGACTACAAAGTTCAAAAAGGGACATAACCAAGAAATTATATTTTAACATACTTATAAAATTCTCAAGTACAGAATGAACAATAGTATCTGTGCTGTATATGCTATTGCATGGAAGTCAAACATCGACAACCGACATAGATGGAAAATGGATTTTCTTAAATGAACTATTTCTTTCCGCCATATATACTTAACTAAGGATCAATAACAATGATGTGCGAACTAGTGACTCACTGAAACTTTAATTCTCTTAAATACTTCTACAGGAAGAACTGTGTATGGTCTAACACGACCAGTTTTAATAACCCTGATGATATTACATTGGTTCATTAGTGTATCATTATGTGAATTGAATTACATTGGTGCTTACACTTAGTATAACCTATATCCTTCATATGTGTAGATATTAAGTAATATATCTTCATATGACATCTCATTAACATTGTCATTCACCACATGACATTGCATACATACAAATATTAATAACTATTTTGACATATTGTCACAGTCACCACTTATATTTTAACTTGTCTGCCTCATATGTTCTATTCTGTCTTTGATTGCTTATTACGCATTTCATTTGATAGATAGGTAGACTTACATACCGACATGACTTAGGGCGTTTGTTGACATGGTATGCTGTGTGAGTGCCATGACTGACATATTGACTTTTCTTCGCTGTCTTCTAATTAATGTAGTTACCTCACATTTGTGTCAAAAGAGCGTCTGCTAACGATAATGGGTTTAGTTATGTTATTACTAAATACCACACCTTGTGTGTTAAATTGTCGATTATGGAGCAAGCCTCTAGGTGCTATCATAATGATGACAGTTGAGTATTTGGATATTGTCATATGGTTTCTCCAGTGACCTTGTAAGATTGTACTATGAAAATAATGAAAAGTTCCTTTTCATTATTTTAATCCAGGGGGGGGGGAGTAAATGATATGAGTAAATATCATATCATGTTTTGTACTCGATCACTTCCTGATATATATTGTTTACACACGGTATCCCGTGGTTGCAGGAAGTGACGTCGTGACTTCTGCTCTGAATTGATAGCAGACGTGAGTTTTGATTTGGGACAAGCTAGCGTCTCTAACCGGCAGTCTGCTTGTGTCGTTTGACCAGTATGCATGGAATGTGTCCAGCAGGACCTAATGTTAGAATGTGTTAATTGCCTTTGGGCATCTTTTTATTGCACCTGCAAGATCGATTACCATCACTGCCTTATGCATTCATTAACTGTATAATGTCAGATTAGTCTTAGCAGTGTGTATGGAATTCTTGGGCACGTAAGTTGACTGTTCCATTAAAACTGAGAGTATCAGAATCAAGGACAGTAGAGACATGTGCTAGTAAAAGCTACGATGTCATACCATACTCAAGTGGAGTAATGTGTTAATAAATATATGTGAATCGTGCCAAGAAGTTGGGCCTTGTTACTGAGTACCTGTGGTGCGGGCCAGGGAGTTTTGTGTGTGACTGGCCATATCTTAAAAAAAGGTAAAGGAACCCGTTACACGCCCATTGAGGCATATTGGGAATATGGTGTTAGGCCCATATTATCTTGACCGTCGGCACACGAGGGGTGATGTTAAATATATACTATAATTCCTCAAATGGAAGATACAAGGAGAACCCTGGAGGGTATTCAGCAGGCCACTGTAATAAGGAGTGTCAAGCCTTTAGTCTAATGCACTCTTACCACAGGACGTCGGGAGGACGGTTCCTGAAATAATAATATTCTCTTAAAATTACCCCGCACCACGGCTATTATGGTTTCTTCAGCACCACCCCCAAATAAACAGCATTTAACATTTACCTACAATAACATTATGGTGGCCATTTACGTGCCTTAACACACACCAAAAATGAAAATCTCTGGTGTGTGAAAGGTCACAGGCACCAAAACGTGGTATGTGATCGTATAGTGGAGGAAGCAACGTGATGATCGATAGTCAACATAAACTTTCACCAAATTGCAACCGTCTTACTTTTGTTTTCACTTCAAGGATTGATTTGATCAGTCAAAATCATTCTTATAAAAATGTTTATTCCAGCAGAAAAAATCTTGTAAAGTAATACAAATTGGAACATCTAATTATACTCTTCACGTTCAATCCATCACACATCAGTCCAAAAATGTACTTCTTTCTCTAAGCTTTGGGCCGATGTTATCCTTTTTGTGGTTGACCGGAAACTAACCCATGATTGGTCTTTGGGTTAACAGTCAGTTAATTTAATCTCAAAACTAACTATCTACAAAATCTCTCTACCAAATTTATTATCACCAAGTGACGTTGACCAATCATAGTTCCAGTTTATGGACTTTCCGGTATATCTTGTATGAAAATCCACACAAGATTTAATGACATCATGGACTCATGAGTACCATGACAAATGATGTCATTGGTTTATGACTAGTGTTTGTGTACTAACTAGTCTATACAAGTACTTAGTGTATCAGACTTGCTGAAGTACTTTCTATCCTAAGGGCGGCGTAGTAAGCCATACGGTCACACATTGGCAGCTAAGTGAAAATATCCGCTGCCAAAAGTGACATCCTTTATTCAGTTAAATCCCATCCAAGTGATGAAACCTGTTCCATAACTATTCAAATTATTTTCCAACTGTTAAAACTTAAAGTGATTATTACTTACTTACTACTTAGTCGTTCCCCTTCTACCGTGAGGTGTAGAGGTTTGGAAGAGAGAACGCCAGACTATCCTACCGGCTGTCTTCCTCCTGGCCTGGTTCCATTCTAGTCCTCGGTCCTTCAAAGATTGTCTAATGTTGTCCTCCCAGCGGACTCTGGGTCGTCCTCGGGGTCTGGATCCTTGGCTCTTTGTTTCCCATGCTTGTCGTGGTATCCGATCTTCTCCCATTCTGCAGACATGGCCAAACCATCTTAATTGGGACTGTTCTACTTGGGTCTGCAGGGGGTAGGATTTAAGGCCTTGACGTATCGTCTGGTTGCGTACCATGTCTCTTTTTGTTACTTCAACCACCTTCCTCAGATACCTCATTTCTGAGGTTTGGATCTGGCTTTTATGGGTTGTAGTCATTGCCCATGACTCGCATCCATATGTCAAGACTGGGACATAGGTGGAGCGGTATACAGCCATCTTCGTTTTCTTACCAACCTCTTTCTTGCTGAGGAATCCTCGATTTATGGCCTGAAAAAGTCTCCCAGCTGCTGCTTTTCGAGTGGCCAACTCTTCTTTGATGCCTCCCTTTCGGTCTATAATAGCTCCGAGGTATTTAAAGTGGTCGACCTGCTCCAGGACCTGTTCTCCCAGCTTAATCTGATGTCTTCTTTCTTCTCGTGATATCACAATGGATTTTGTTTTAGAGCTGCTTATGACCCTCCCTCTCTTCTCCAGCTCTTCCTTCCAGACTTGCAGGTTGGATTGGAGATGTGCCTCTGATTTAGCAATCAGGGCAACATCATCAGCAAATCCAGCTCCGAAATATAGACCTGTCTCATCTTCCAGTACCCCACTGAATACTTTCTTGTTCTCTCCTTACATGCCTTGATGACATCGTCCATAAGGAGTATGAAGAGGTAAGGTGATAGGATATCACCTTGTCTTACACCAGTCGTGGTCCTGAATTCTTCTGACTTATGGTTTGCTGTCCTCACATAATTTCTGCAAGACTTGTAGAAGCTCTGTATAGCATGAATCAGAGGTGCTGGAATATTCTTCCTTGCCAAACAGTCCCAAAGTTTGCTCCAGGGGACCCTGTCAAACGCCTTTTCCAGATCTATGAAACAAAGGTGCATCTCACTCTTATACTCAAGGGCCTTTTCACTCAGCTGTCTGAGTGTGAAGATTAGGTCTTGAGTACTTCGGTTTGCTCGGAATCCGCACTGGACCTCATCCAATTGTGGCTCAGCTAGGCGTCGGAGTCTCTACTGTAGGATTCTAGAGTAGATTTTACCAGGGACACTGAGAAGGGATATGCCTCTATGGTTTCCACACTGTCGATTGTCACGGTTTTTGAAAATTGGTGTTATGATGGCAATCTCCCAATCCTTTGGTATGGTCTTGTTGTACCACGCTGCCTGTAAAACCCTTAAGAGTAATAGGTCGCCTGATGCTCCCATGAACTTAACCATTTCTGGTGTTATACCATCATGCCCTGCTGCTTTGCCCATCTTGATTTTCTCCAGTGCTGCCTCCAGTTCTTCCATCTTTATGTCATCTTCACCATCTTTGGTTTTCTCTTCTGTGCTAGTGTTTATCATTTCTGATGCTTCACCATGCTCACCATCCAGGAGTTCTGAGAAATATTCTTTCCATCACTTCCTTCGGGGCAGTAAGCAATTTGCCTTGCTTGTCCTTTATAAATTTGAGAGGGCATTGTTTTTCCTTCCTCGTGTTCTTTAGGGTCTTATAGAACAATTTCTGGTTTTCTTGTGCATCTTTTTCTAGCTTTTCTCCAAATTCTTCCCAGGACTTCTGTTTTGCTGCTAGCACTTTGTTCTTTGCTTCTGTTCTGAGTGTCACATATTCTCTATATTTTTTCCATTTGTCCTGTTGTGTTTTTAGCTCCTAAGTATTGTTTCCATGCCATTTTCTTCTCTCTTCTTTTCTCTTTGACTTCCTCTGTCCACCAAGGTGTCCTCTTTCTCTTGTTCCCAAGTCGGACTTCACCGCATGCTTCTGCAGCAGCTGTCTTTATGATATCCTTGAATTTAATCCAGAGGGTTTCCAAGTCATCAGGTCGTTCTTCTGTGTTGCTCACCGCTGCAGCAATAAGCCCCTGATATCTGGTCTTAATTTCTGGCTCTCTCAGCTTGTAGGTCCTAATGCTCATTTCTCCTGCTCGTTTACTTGGTTTCTTGCGTGATGTTGGGCAGTTCCTAGGCTGAGCAACTCTTTCAGTTGTTCTTTTGATTGTTAGCAGGTAGTGATCACTTCCAATCTCTGGCCCCCTCCAGACTCTAGCATCTCGGACATATTTGAATGAGCTTCTCCGAACAATGGCATAGTCGATCACTGACTTCTCATTCTTTGTTGGTTCACATCTAGTGTATGCATGTATGCGCTTAAGGGGGAACTTTGTGTTTGTAATGATCAGATTCTGCTCACTGCAGAATCTAAGGAGTCGCTTTCCATTGTCGTTGAGAGTATCTTCTCCATATCTTCCGATAACTCCACCCCATCTAGCATGGTCATTTTCAACTCTGGCATTAAAATCTCCGAGCATGATAACTTCATCTAGGCAGTCATCCACTGTCCTTTGAAGCAGCTCAAAGAATTCCTCCTTGACCTATGCTCTCTCATCCTCATTTGGCCCATACACTATGACCAGGTTGACTATGGTTTCTCCTTTTTTTAGTTTAACAACCATAATGCGCTCCGAGACAAAGTTCCATCCCTTGATACTATTTAAAGTGATTATTAAATTTTTTTTAATTTGTAATGTTACAAATTTAACTTCGATTTAATCCTTTTAAATGTACTGCATGTTTGTCTCAGTCAAAGTTACTAATCACACACTCTAAACAGAGCTATATATATATATAGAAATGACTGGTAGGGAAGATCACAAGATCACACACACACACACACATATATATATATATGTATATGTATATATATATATATATATATATATATATATATATATATATATATATATATATGTGTGTGTGTGTGTGATCTTGTGATCTTCCCTACCAGTCATTTCTGACCAAAGGAGCGTACCTCCCAAAATAACTTTCGGTGACACGAGGTTGGGCAATTGTAGATCAAGCTGTTGCCCGTGCAGCGAGACCCGGCCTGGACGTCAGAGGAACGGTCTAGCCGATACAGTCTGACACCAGTAGCAACCGCCTGTCACTAGTAGGATACGGAACTTGCCCTCCAATTCATCTTCCCTTTTAGTCATTTCTGACTGTATAAGGGATACAGACACCTCGAGAGCAGAGGGTCTGGGTGCCGGACATTCTACGTCCCCGAGTCATTGCTGATGCATGGCTTAATCTTTGAGACAAGCACATGACTACTGGCAGGATCAACCAGATAACTGTCTGAACAGAGCATTTCGTCGCTCGCGCGGGGAGGGAGACAGCGCTCTGTGCAGAGCGGATCCCGGCGGCCCCGGCGATTTTAATATATATATATATATATATATATATATATATATATATATATATATAGATATATATATATATATATATATATATATATATATATATATATATATAATAATTCCACTGATTAAATCAGCGGCGGGGGCTTAACGAGCTACTCGTAGAATAAACCATTGGCTAAATTCTTTATAAAAGTGTCGGCAGATTATAAAATTAACATGCTTATCGACAGCCACCATTGTTTTCGCTTATCTGAATATCTTATGAAGACTCCCATGTGATAGAAGCTTTACTACTCTTCTATCGACATTTCTGCTAAGTGTAATCTTGCGTAAAGATAGACTCAATTGAAGCCTATAATAGATACTCTTGAGTTTTGGTCACTGTTGGACCACTACTGCAAAGCAGGGGAGGCAATACCGTCACATACAGGTGCATAAATACTGCAGTGTCCTCTTGTATATCATTTGCGCTTTTGTGTATGCAGTGTTAAACAATTTCACCAATATTTTGTTTTCCTCATGTAAAATGTATCATCATTATTCTGTTTATCTTTTGTGAGATGTATCATGATTGTCATGATTGTTTCGTGTAAAATGTATCATCAGTACTGTGTTTTCTTCATCAAGATATATCATCATTATTCTGTTTGCCTCTTGTAAGATGTATCGTGCTTGTTTCGTGTAAAATGTATCATCAATACTGTGTCTGCCTCATGTAAGATGTATCATTATATGTTTGTCTCATTGTAAGAGGCGTCATGAATATCATCACGATCAATCTTGTACTGTCAATAATCCACTAGTTATCCCAGTCTACTATATTTTGGTGCATTGTTAGTAACTTTGTATATTTCATTATCCAGTGCCTCTAACTAAACACTTCTTTGCTTTCCATTTCTTTTCCCCAAAATATTCCACATTATCAAGTGAGTATTATTGTTTTATATTATTATAATGATTATGTTCATTATGGAGTCAGAGTCCTGGAGTAGATAATTTTCTGCAGAGGGGTAGTTGTAGTCGGAGTCAGTTACAAGCTCCCCGACTTCAACTCCTCTCATAATTTTAAAATTTCCGAATGCTGTGGATGGGTGGCGGAGATAAATTCACGACATTTAGCAAGAAATTGGGATTCATATATATATAGATATACGAGTATATATAGTTATTCAGTTTATGTCATCAATATGTAGAAAATATAATTTTTTTAAAAACAATTGAAATAACGTTAAGTTATAATACACACAAAAAAAAAACAACCAATATTCCGACAAGACAGCGGAGATATATGATGAATTCTAAAAATAGTATGATAAAGTAAAAATAGAAACATTCTGCTGTGTACCTCTTGAATACCTTTCGTGTACCCTCGGTGGTACCACTTTGGGAAACACTGGTCTGCATCATAGCAGCGTAGTAACTACGTCGGGAATGTAACAAATAACAAGTACTGAGACCTTGTAACACGTATTGATAGTTTTATATCGCGAACAAGGAGCAGCGATAATAAAATGAAGGCAGAATTTAAGATTTTAACCTGAATGGCGTCCCCTTTACGGAAAATGTATGAATGCTCTTTGGCGTGTAGGGTTTACAAAATGAAGGCCAGAACATGTGGTAGTCACATTTGACAACATGAATGTATGCATGGAGACATATCTGGAGCCATCCTTATATGACCACCAGCTAAGCACAATGCTACGGTATAGGTAGTGGAGGCGAATCTCACAGTATGAGGCTAATTACACCCTCACTGACACTTGAAGTCATCCACACACTTCCAGGGATTCCCCCTGCGGTAAAACATGTTGAGAACCTAGCATGGGACACTAAACTTGGAGAAGTCACTCGAGTCCCAGGTGTAAATCCAGCTTTTACCTGGTCGGCTGCATGCAGGACGGTCTTACTTTGGACCCAGTGATAGGCAAGGGGAGCTCAGAAGTGGCTCTGTGCAGGACGTGACAATTCCTTGGGAGAGCACAGAACCAGAGTACAGTTTTTTTTAGCTCTGCATAGTTGGAGAACCTCTTTGGATGGAGGGGAATACACAGTATGCCATGCACTTCTTACTCCTAGCTTGGGACCAGATGTGACGATCCTTTAAATGCAAGCCAAGCTGGAGAAACTGGGGCTCATGACTTCAATTCAACACGTATCGGAATGGCAGAAAATCCACAGGAAAAGCCTAGATCTACACCGAAGCAATGTGCGATTTTGCAGTGGTGGTTTCTGAAGGTTGCCAGCTCCGTGCACATTTTAGTCAACTCTTCTGACATACTTTAGGGAGCAATATTCTTTATGTGTCTTCTCAAAGACCCTCCAGGAACTATAGAGGGCAAACATTTTAAATGTAGTGGATTCAAATATAGTTGTTGCCTGAAAGTGTGTCGTACATTTTTAGATAGGTTAGAGATATATTTGGTCTCGTCTGAGTAGAGCAGAAGGTGGGGGTATATGAGAAAGAAAGGTGATAGAATAGATTCCACGAGTGAATAGATTAAGGTGAAGATCTGTCTCTGGAATGAGTGGTTTCTTTAGTCCAGCCTATCTATACGACTATCTTCAGTATATGATGATCTGTCAAACCTCCATATAAGTATAATCATAAGTTTACTACTCACACACACACAATTATGTGACAACAAGACACACAACCGTGAAAACTATGGTAAATGGATATGGGTCTGACCAACACACTAAATTAAGTTTAGTTTAGTTTATTATCACTTAAACTTTACAACATCAAACATCTGGATCCCGTTAAACGCCCATTGAGGCATATTGGGAAATGGTGTTAGGCCCATATTTTCTTGACCATCGGCACACTAGGGGTGATGTGGTCAGCATCAAGCCGGCCGCCTTAACCTTCCCAGAGTTGCTCCGATACCCAATAGGGGCTGGGTCGACCCAGGAGCCGTTTGCGGCCTAAAAAAATCCCACCTCATCTGGGGATCGAACCATAGACCACTGAGCTAGGAAGCCAGTGCACTAACCACTATGCTACCGCGGCTCTACATCAAATATATAGAAATCAATATAATCATGTTTACAGACATAGGAAAATAACCCAATAAGTGTCCTCCCCTCTGTTGAGAAAAGATCCCAAAAGAAGTTAATAACCCAAAAGTTCAAAGATTAACACTAGGGTATAGAATAGACAGAAAAAGAAAAGAACAAAGTTCCTACTTAAGCTATCCAGTAAAATATACAAGTATTTGCAAAGAAAATAAGGGATAGTACAGTTTCCGTAACTGGAAAATATTCACTCTCACTCTGTCATTCGTGGCCACATCAATCACGCCTTACCTAAACTTGGTGTAACAATCTCTTGAACGTAAACATCCATGCACATGTATCATGATCCAGTTGTTCTATCCTCCGAATTGAGCCCCAGTCCCTCCACTAATAATTAATTTTATACGGGGGACGCTTAATTTGGTGGTTGGGTCTTGGATATGCAATGTCACAAAAAAGACCCGCGATCTCGTGTTCACATTGGACAGTAGTCACTACTTCCAATAGCTAAAGAAAACTCTGGTTGCTAAAAACTGTTAATTAAGATGATGATGATAACTCATATTGGCTTGCTCTGGGGTGAGTGCCGATTATGAAACAGCGTATTCTCCTGGATAAAATCCACTTGCGAAAACGACTGTCTGAAGTTATGTATATTGCCACAGCGGGCTGATCAATTGAATAAAACAATCTGGGTATTTGTAAGTCCAGTTAACTCAAATTTACAGTTAAAATGTTAGTTTGTCGCCGTGGCAATTCCTGTTCACATCTGTACTGGTGACGAAAGCCAAGGAAACGACAACCGTTACTTCTTCAGTAACTGAGAAATGGACCACAAATTAAAAAAACCACTGGCCGCTGGTTTTGATCAAGCACTATATTAGGAAGAAAACAAAACATTTAACCAAAATGACAATATCCTATGCTATCAAGCGTAAGGTATGATCTCTTATCCTCTCCGTCACCTAATTAAATTAAAAGGCACACGGTGTCTTAGCCTATCTTATCGCACTTCGCTTAGTGAGTACAGGTTGGGTTTTAGGCATGCAGCCTTTCCCCCTCCGACCCGGTAAAACAATCAGCTCACAATGTCAGTTATAATTTAATTATAACTATGCGCCCTTAACAAATATCGCCTGTCATTACTAGCTAGTTGATTGTCGGCGTCTATCGTTTTGACACATGATATTAACACTAGTCATTTAAAAATTTACATACAATGGAATATAATGCGCATTCTACTCTGTCACTTTATCCGTCACTAATGGCATTATACTTTAGTCAGCTAAACCGTATCTTCTGGTGTAAAAAATGGTTGATGGATTTTACATTACCCTGAGCAACTGGTAAGAAAATATCTACGCGTTTGCTATTTCGCTAGTCTTACCGCTAGGGAATCACAGTGAATAAAAGGGTAACACTTTAACACATTTAACACTTAAGCACAACTTATATTATTACCAGAAAATAAAATAATCTACACGAAGGGTATTAACGCACTATTTCACATAGGTTCTAGCGTACGCGTTTAGATTATCCAAAATTTCCTAAGAGATTTGATAACTGACTTGGAGAGAACGCAGTATATATACAGATTTAGGGTAGTTATCTCTAAAGGATGTGACAATTCACACCTTCGGCATAGCAGGGGAAATCAATGAGCTTCGTTTCAGAGATAAAGGATTCTCCTGTTCGCTCTACTCGCGATGCCGAACGACATCAAAAGACATGGGCCGTACGAACGGACCCCCTTTAGATTTCCGTCCGTTTCCGCAGAGCAAAGCTTTTGCACGGACAACACAGGTGGTCGGGAAGTATTATTATCGCCCTTGTATTTGCTACCGAGGTCTGATCTTTTTCCCCACGTGCTTTCTGTCACTATCCGATGATTGACAGATCAGCTCGCTTGAGAACACAGGTAAACAAACTAGGTTCGCTCCCCTTGTTAAGACTGCTGGGTGCAAAAGTTTGTAAACACTCATTAGCGCAAAACATAAACACTAACTGAGGAAGCAAAGGTGGTCGGATTTCTGAGGCTATATTTACATTTTACGTCACAAAGTGCCCACCTCTGTGAAGTACCGAAATAAGTGTAAAATACACACTTATGTGTTTAGTTGCTACACGAAAGTGTCATCCACAGGGAAGTACCGATAAACCATAGTTTAACAGAAATCGACATAACCAGAATTTTTATTTTTAACAACGGCATAGACGACATCTGGCAGGGACATGCACAATCGCTTCGATTCGAAAAATTTGGCTTAAGTGGATATATATTGGGAACCGCGGTAGCTGAGTGGTTAGTGCACTGACTTCCTAGAACGGTGGTCCATGGTTCGACCCCCAGTTGAGGTCGAATATTTTAGACTGCAAACAGCTCCGGGGTCGACCCAGCCTCATGAATTAGGTACCAGAGCAACTTCTGGGAAGGTTAAGGCGGCCGGCGTGATGCTGACCACCCCTAGTGTGCCAATGGTCAAGAAAATATGGGACTAACACCATATTCCCAAAATGCCTTCATGGACGTGTAACGGGATCCTTTACCTTTTTATAATAATGTAATTTATATAAAATATATGATAATTTATCGAAACAAGGGCCACGTTTCCTAGTGTCAGATGATCAAATTAAGCTTGTACAATTCCCGCGGGTCTCTGAAGGGATTAATATAGCAAATGAATGATTAATGAATTAGGGGATGATATTATTTGAACAACATTTATTGTTGACCAAGGCAGTCGGCAGCATCAGCATGATAGTCAACTTTCAGAGTACAATCGTCAAGAAAGAAAAGGACAACACAGAGAACGAACGAACGACCGAACGAACGACCGACCGAACGAATGATCGACCGAACGAACGAACGACCGAACAAACGAACGACCGATCTGTAGCAAAATATGCGAGAATAAACGCTCAATTCAGTACGATTTAGGCATGAAACGATAATAAATACATTAGCCCGCATGTGTCTGACGGTTGGCATCTTCGAAGCCAGCACCGCTGCTTTTTGCACAGTGCTAAGCCTAGTGAACGATTTCACGGAAAAAGTCTGACACGCTTTAGTTTCGTTTTCGAGAAACACTACTAATATTTAACTTTGCCCAATCTGCTGTATACACTTTGTAGTCTAGCCTTACAATTAACTATTGGCGGAAGAGTGCCGCAATATAGCTATCTGAAGTAACACTTTCTGTCAACTTTGTAGCAAAATTAGTAGGAATCCTTACATTTTTTGGTAATATTACACGATACAATGCTAACTAGTAACGCAATTCTTAAACCCGCCCCGTCTAACCCCGCTTCGATGACACAGTCTGCACCGCATATATTCACACTGCGAAAAAGCCAGCCAAGGCATAACCACGCAGACAGTTTTATTTCCTCCTCGTGGTAGCATTTCTGATGTAACTAAAACAAGTAGTTATTGGAAAAAATACATGCTCGCAGGATGAAGGAGAGAAAGATGGCGGACTTGTGTAAAATTTTATTTGACGATGGACGATGAAATAAATTGGAAATTTTAAACAATTAGGAAGTTCCCCATAAGAATTATATGTTAGTATGACGTGGAGTTGGCTGAGTAAGAATGTACTTTAAAATATATGATAGTCCCAGTATTGGAGAAGTTATTGAAGAAATACTAATATCTAAGAACACACGACCAGACACACTGGCGTTCCTGCTCATGTTTTTTCGGTAACGTTAGGGGGACGCGAGCTGGAAAAAGAGGCAGAGAGGTACATTCAAATTAGCTTGAGGTGAACAGAGTATGAATGGGAAAGTGAAACGGTAGGAGAAATGTAATCCTAAACGTGATATCTTTTGTAGTTGGCATGACTAGAGCAGACTAGCCAATCGACCACCAGTTATTCAAAATTATTTTGGGTTTTTCATTCAAACTGCATTTGAATTCAAGTAGTAGAACGTTACGATTGGCTAGTGCTGGTAGATATTAGTAAAGGCTTTGATTATTCGTTGCCAGTTGAACTAAAATTTGTATACAGATACGCTGAAAAACAGCTGTGTTAATTTTAAACTTAAATCAAGAATAAATTCACAGTCTGTGCAGTTCGGAGGAAGCTGAGGCCATTTCTTCACAAAATCAGCGTCATTTGTTTATATATTTCTTGATTGTGGTAAGGATATTTTATGAAATTTAATATGTTTGGTCCAACTACAAAGTTAGATACTGCTATTGGGGAAAAAGTGAAGGACATGTCGGAAGCAGACATTGTTGAGTCCACACATTAAACGGTATCTGACTGATGTATGTTGTTATAATTATGTTGACATATTATTGTATTAAAATAGTTTAGCAAGCCTCTGTGTTCAATGAACACTGTTTAACATGCCTGAAGCAAATATAAGTGTAAAGAAAAGAAGAGAAGATCATATCACAGGAAATGTGGTTACTCCACATTATTGTATGGAGGAATAGTATGTGAACGTACAGTGGCGTATCTACTATAAGGACTTGAGGTGTGGTTACAACCAGGTGGGAGTCCTGTACAATTCGGGGCGAGTGCATTTGTAAGGCACGCGAGGCTGACCCCATACCCACGTAGGGAATTAAGTGTTAGAATAAATGATCAGAGATAAAAGGCCAGGGTGTCCTTTTGTTGCAGAGGGTCTATGTTCTTGTTGCCAGCTGGTGACAGGAAACCTGCTGAGTGCTTATAAACGCCAACCAGTCTCCAACCAGACTTATATGCTGTCGAATATCCAGTAGGAGCTTTGGCGAGTGTTGTACTTGAAATTTCTGCAACTACCCATCGTATTATCTTACAACAAGGACTCTCAGGTGAAGAGTAAAACATCTGGGGCATCTCTGACATTTTCTTGTGTTTCAAAATATTACACAGGAATTTTATGGGGGTAAGATGAACTACAGCCCTCACATACAGTGACTCTCCCGGTAGATAACTAAAGTGAACTCTGTAATATTTCATCCAGGAAGGACATTTATAAATTAGATAACTAAAGTGAACTAATTTAATATTCCATACAGGAAGAACATTTATAAATACATAATAACTTTTAGTTATTGGGCAGATTGTCCCAACAAGTTTAATTGTTCCTTTTCTGTAAACTATCTTGTCCTTATTTTCAAAGACCTGTCCACAAGCTATGAATGGACAGGCAAAATACATTGTAAATATTTGTTCAAAGAAAAACTTAACTGCTAGTTATTAACTTCTTTAATAGAAACTTAAAGTGTTTGATTGTTGTGTACCATCATTCATTTCTCCCCTAGACACTAGGTACACCATACACCATACACTAGAGCCAGAAGATTGACCGTGTGAGACCTAGGGAGGTAGCGTTAGGTTCTCTGTACATAATTCATCATCATCATCTATAGAGTCAGAGACCTACATGTGCTTGACCTCACACGGTTATAGCAGACACCTTTTCATTCTTTTTTAGGATACCATCATAACCTCCCCAGCAAAATTAACTTTGCTACACGATCGAACGAACAACCGAACGAAGATGGATCGAGACATGAAAAGACACGGAAAAATTTGACGATGATACAGGTTTCACTTTGCGCTATCATAAAAAAATGGAAAGGCAGTCCCATAGCAGATACTGGTAGGAGAATGAGGTGTTGGACCAGACTAAATTAGGTCCAACTTCGAGACGTGGGTGTGACCAGTTCATTTCCTCGCTGCCCTTTCCTTTCCTGACTCAAGAGCAGAGTCAGGTAACCATTTTACTGCTGGGTAGACTGGAGCGTGACACCACCATGTTTCGAACCCATCATAGGAAAGAATAATATCGCTTTATGGCATTAGCAATAAAAAAGACACATTGACAAGGAAGCCAAGTTCATTAACCACGTTTATTAACTATTATTGATTTCGGAATGGCTATCAAAATATATCGATTAGCCAGGGCAGCGTTATCATTTGTGAGGTCAGCAACATGAGACTTCCCTAACATAGTTTCATAGTTCCAGAGTTACTGGTAATTCTTACCCATTGCTTTCATAATCTCGCAAGACCATACTGTATAAAGTAGAACGGGTAACGACTGCATACATTAGTAACGCATGATGACTGTAAAAAATAGTATCGTGTAATGACTATATACTTGGTAACCTGCCGTGACCAAAGAAAGTAGCAACGCTTAATGACCACATTGTGTAGTAGTCCGTAATTACTGTATAAATTAGTATCACGTAATGACTGAATAAACTAGTATCGGGTAATAGCTGTATAAAGTAGTAACCCGCCATGACTGCATAGAGTAGAACGAGTAACGACTGTTTAAATTAGTAAAGTGTAATGACTGTAGAAAATAGTAGCACGTGATGACTTTATGAATTAATATTGTTATTGTTCATCATAATCGACATCATTGCACTCCAGGCAAACCCATAGGTGCTCAGTCTCCCTCAGCAAACGTCGAAGGATAGGAATGTTTACTGTTTCTATAGCGCGCTGGTTGTACGCCGCGGGATGCATCCTCTCATGCGTCCATTCCTGCTAGTCGTACGTTTGATGCCAAAATCCAGCAGTCTTAGCCTTATTGATTCATATATTGCAGTGTCGTTTTCTTACAGGTGATCATTAATTGTCCTCAGTGCCTCTCCCTTATCTATAACCAATGTCCCCATTATGTGTGCTGTCGAAACTAGTCCGCCAGCTCTCTCATTGCCTGTACACCTGCATAACCAGGACAGTAGAGGTTCGATTCCCAGTAGAGAGAACATAATTTATGGAACTTTTTTCAGAACCAGTGGTCCTAATGGTGTAATACTCTCCCTTGGTCTCCTGGGTTGTGAGATCGGATGCCTAGCCTTCACGGATAAGGGCGAAAAAATAGGAGGTCCGGTGTGCAAGTTGTGCACGTTAAATATCCAACGCCAGTTGGAAATCACGAGTAAGCCACAAGGCCGCTGTCTGGCAACAAATTGAACACTACAAACTACCCACCACAAAAATATTTATAGAATGTGGGATTCCTATATACACACACTGAGATTCTCGCCGGTGCTACGGAGTTCGTGCACTGTGCTGAGATCCTCCTTAAGAGAGGAGATCGGAGCACTGATGGTGTTGTCCGTGTGCAATGAAGATAGTCCTTATAACCAAAACCAAAGCAGGACAGTAGATCCGTACCAGTTCCTGAAGATTGGGGATAAATTAATAACTCGTAATGACTGCATAAAGTAGTATCGCGTAATGACTGTACACAGTAGTAACCCGCAATGACTTTATAATGTAGCAATGCGCAATGAAAGTATAATGCTTTAACGTGTAATACTTTGTATTCAAGCTGCATTGACAAGAGACAACGTTGATCTACGATTTAGAGATCTTGCAGTTTTACGTAGCATTTGGCGATGATGATATCATCATCATCATCGCCAGTACCTTCCAGCTTCCTATGAAGCACAGGTCTTCAACATACATGCAAGTCAATCTCCGATGTCTTGTGCCATTCACTCATAGTCTTTCCATTCTTCTTGATCCCCTTGTTGTGTAAGTTTAATTCCCTTTAGTTCCCTCTATTTCTGTCAGGCTCAATCAAATTCATATGGACTTTGAAACTGTATCTAAGCCATCTCAGATTCAATTCTGGACTCTCAAAATTTCACATCAAGATCTCATAGCTGAGAAGACGTCATGTGGACTGACCCACGTTTGCCACAAGCCACAGCCCATAGCTGAACGAACGAACGAACAAACGAACAAACTTTATTTTCAAAGGGTTAAGAATTGGGCACGCAGGCCCGTCTGACATTCTGCCCTTCCTCTCTCTCTCATCATGTATACTGTATCCTTCCATCCTCACATTTACTTTAAGCATTATTAAGGCATTTATCATTATAAAGGTAATATAACATCAAACATTTGCAATAATAATCATAATTAAAGTATGTTTTAAAATAAAGAAGATAGATAGATAGACAGACAGACAGACAGATAGAACGAACGAACGTACGAACTTTATTTTCAAAGGGTTAAGAAGTGGGCACGCAGGCCCGTCTTACATTCTGCCTTTCTTCCCTATGTCATCTTGCATACCTTATCCATTCAATCGCACATGTATTTTGAACACTATTTAAGCATACAACATTATCAAGGTAAAATAATAACATACATTTGTAACATCCAGTCATAATCAAATTTAAGTATGTAAAAAAAATAAATAAATAAATAAAAATAAAATAAATTAATTAATAAAAAAAAAAAAAAAAATAAAGATAAAAAAAAAAAATAAAATAAAAGTAATTAAAAAAATAAATTTAAAAATTGAAATTAAAAAAAAAACACACACACACAATTTAAACCATTCATACGGTAAATTAGACATAATTTGAAACGTAATCAGATTATGATGGTATATAATAAGAACTCGTGACATATTGGAAATCTGCTGCTGAATGACCTGGGACTTAGTGTGTTGTCAGCGCATGCGGAAAATGTTCCCACAGGTGAGCAGCTTTGAGTCCCAAGAGATACTGCCACAGGGAGTGAATTGTTGACGCCTCCACTATACGAGATCCAGCTTTATGACCTATGCTCCTTAGGGAGGTAAAGGGTATTGACTGATAGATGAGAATCGTGCATATAGGCCTGTCTTGCATTTTGCCCTTCCTCTTACTCATCTTTTATTGCTAGTTAAGAAAATCCTAGCTGACCTGCTTTGTGGGCAGACCTGCATAAGTGATCAGCTCAGATCAGTAATATTACGTCAGAAGGGTTCGTATCCGAGAGAGAGAGTCACAACAAAGCTTTCGCGAGAAGCATAACAGACTGCAGTGCGTGAGTAAAGGACCACCTTTGCATCGCCTGGAAGTAGCATTGTGTCTGCCTGTTCAGGTGAATTAACTATCTTGGAAAGTCTACACATGATCAATGACAGAAGTGTCTATAGCGACAAGAACTGAAGTAAAGTACACGCTCATTAAAGAAGCAAAATCTAGAAGTCGCCAAATGGCCGATATAATGAAACAGACAATGACAAATTATTAAAATTCCAGTTTGTGATTTTTTGTAAATACCTGTCTGCAATTTTTACTTATTAAAGTGTCCTGATATATTTTTATAAACTGCAGTTGATTGATTTGTTAAAATTCCAGTTACAGTTCTAAATTTTTGTTCGTATGTGCAATTCAAAATGATTTAATATTTTCAATCGGTCGCGATAATAAACAAGCTGCAACTCACACCAACTATAGAGACACCCTTGCAGAATAGGATAGGTCTAGCGAGAAGGTGGCTTACTTCACATCTCTCTTCTACAGCTACCATCTAGAACTGTGCAGATAACTATCTGACTTATCCTGTGCCATCCCTACTACTAGTTCACCAGCTATCTTCTCCATTTATGGGAACAATTCTTTAGTTTTCTATCTACTTCCATCTCGCTACAAACAGACAGCACAGGATAGGAAGGCTTGGCATGAATTTGTTGAAGGCTATGGTTTTTTTTTTTTTTTTTTTTTTAAGTAAGTTAAAAGGTTAGGAATATATCGTATCAATGAGACCCACTAAACTGCTTAAAATGTACACAAAAAACTGGCTTGTTACCTGATTAATATGCTTTAAAATTTTTTTAAAACTTTCTCAAGAAATCAAGCAATACAGAAGAGACCAGAAAGATCAATAATCTAATACCATAATTCCCGCCGTAAGGTACTTCGGTCGGTCGGTCTGTCACCTTTGCACACCGTCATTTGCGCACTTTTTTATATTTTCGCGAGAGTGCATTAACTTCCGACCACAGCTAAGGGGGTGCAACTGTGGTTGAAAGTTAGACAATAATTGTATTGTTTCCCCTCATATGTACTCTCCCGAAAATAGAAAAAGTGTGACGGCGTGCATTAAATCAACAGACGATCAAGATACTCTTCTGTCCAGTTTCATTCGGGAAACTGATTTAACTCATCATTTTTCTTAAAAATAACCTTAAAATGTAAGTTTTCTGATTGTTTCTTCGAGACCAAATTTTAATTTAAAGTATTGTAGACTTATTATTACGGATTAAAATGATAAAAAGGCTAAAAGGAAGAGACGATCGCGTCATTCACAGCGAGCAAACAGTTTGATTATGGAAAGAAGCCAACAACTTGAATAGAGACAGGAAGGTGCGGAGATGCAGATTAAATCAACAGACAATCAAGATACTCTTCTGTCCAGTTTCATTCGGGAAACGGATTTAACTCATCATTTTTATTAAAAATATAAGTTTTTGATTGTTTCTTCAAGACACAATTTTAATTTAAAGTATTGCAGACTTATTATTATGGATCAAAATGATAAGATGGCTAAAAGGAAGAGACGATCGCGTCATTCACAGCGAGCAAGCGAGACTATAGAAGAAGCAGCAATGTAATACGTGTAACAGAAACAACACACTATAATTAAAAACCTGCCAATTTTGGCGGGTTGTTGCTAGTTCAACTGATATTTGGTGTGCAATAAGAATTGCTTCAATTTGGCCTGTACAAAAGGACACAACGTCCAGAAAATTTGTTGAATGTTCCTCCTCTCGCTGTCAAAGGGCTAACCTTTTCGTCCCAGCCTTTTCCCAATAACCTTACATAGTAATTTAGCAAACTAATCAGAAATCTAGAGCGCACTGAAATTAAACAGTATTGATATTCGCTGGACAAAAGTTGAATCACTTGAAACATTTTTTTTTTAATTGTTGCCTCGGTTTGGTGTTCAACCTAGACACAGGGTCCATCGGTTATATTAAGGCGCATGTCCAAATATAAAAGACCTTGCGGTCTGGTATAATTATATAAGTTCCATCATTATGTCAAATTTTTAGTTATTTATTGAAGGACTCATGATATCCCACGATTTGTGTAGATCTTCGGTTCTCGTGTGGCTTTTCTGCAAATCCGTAATTTGTTCAGCTGGAGTCCAGGTATTCCACACTGGCTCGACATGCATTTAAAGAATCCTCACATCTGGTGTTTAACTAGCGAGGAGAAAGAGCTAATTGTAGTATAATGTGCATTCCCCACCATCTAGGAATGGGGGAGGGGCTCTTCAAATATACAGGACTAAAATATTGGACTCAGGTTCTGGGCTGTCCCAAGGAATCATTACGCGATGCACAGTACCACTTCCCAGTTTCTCCCACCTGTAATCCATCCGTTGCGATATCCTCCTGCATGCAGTCGAACAGGTTAGAACCGAAGTTAAGTTTGGGGCTCGAGTGATTTCCCAAAACCTATTGTGCAGGGCTGAGTTCCCAACATGTTGAACCACAATATGAATCGTTGTGTCAGGCCGCTTTGGTACGGGTTGTCGATCCCTGAGCATAGAATAAAAATGGATGGCCAGTTATAACTAATCAGTAATTCGTCATACCATTCATAAATTTATATTCTTTGTGAGTTATGTAATTAAATTATGGACTTTTTTATTGTCTGCCTTTTGAGCACATTTGGTAACAATAATAGCCGTGGATACCTAAAAATTCTTGTTTCCTCCGTTTTGTTTACTTGTTCTGTTCTATCTCTAACCTTATTATATTGGTCAATCTTTGCGGACAACGTATTCCACAAAATGTGGTTTTCTTATTATGTGTGTGTTTTTAAAAACAAATATAATTTATAATGTCGATGTTTGGCTGCATAGGGAGCATGTATAGAAATATAGTACTGATCTTTTTCCCATTGTTTGCATTTGTTTCCGTTAAGATGTTAGGATGTTCACAAGTGGCGTCTGATAGCGATATGAAAATTCAGCTCTTTGCATTCCCGCTTTGTTTCTTTGTCTAATCTTCTATCATCTTTTAAATTCCATCTTGGTACTTCAAAACAATTTATTTTCTCATTCTCAATTTGATTTCCTGATGTCTTTTTGTCTTTGCGAAACTTTAAGGCTTCATTTTTTGGTGGATACTCATTGTTGAATTGTATTTATTATGGTTGGTTACACATTTGCTATGTTTCAATAGTTGTATATTAAGCATTTGTTCGTACATTCATTAATGCTGTAAAGAGAGAGAGAGAGAGAGAGAGAGAGAGAGAGAGAGAGAGAGAGAGAGAGAGAGAGAGAGACAGAGACAGAGAGAGAGACAGAGAGAGAGAAATGTTGATGGTATATGGGCAAGAGAACGGCAGCGATGTAAATGCAAAGAAAAGATAAAAAAGCAGGCATGCAGTAAATTTATGGGAATATACTCTCAGACTAAGAGTCCAATATAATAAGAATCTTCAACTCAAACGCCAAGTCAATCCTATTTTATGGCTCTGAAACATGAAAAACCGCAAAAAACAACAATCATAAAGCTACAGACTTTCATAAATGGGTGATTGCATAGAATAGAAGGATTAAAATGGATGACAAGAACAAGAATGTGGAATGCCAGGCAAGTGCCAGCGGAACAAGAGATGACAAGATAACGCTGGCAGTGGATAGGACACACGTTGAGGAAAACTGTGGATAAGATTACAAAGCCATCCTTATTCTGGAACCCCCAAAGTAAAAGAGGCAGAGGTAGACCAAGAAACACATGGAGAAGAGAGCTGGAGACAGAAATGAAAATGATGAGGAAAACATGGAAAGAACTTGAGCTGATGGCACGTGACAGGAGGATTCGGCATATGTTTTGTTGAAGGCCTATGCTTCTTGGGGAGCTAAAGGGTATTGATTGAGCATCCGATTGGCAGAGTGGTTAGAGCGCTTACGGCAAAGTTACCAGGTGCAGCGTCTAAAGCTTAACAGCATCACGCTGCAGTCTACCCAGCTGTAAATGAATACATAACTCGTCTCTTTAGCTAGGGAATGCAAAGGCAGGGAGGAAAGGATCTGGTCACCACTTCTCATTTAAAAAACTGGACTTAGTATAATGAAGTCTCTAACACTTCACTCCCTTATGGCAGTATCTGTCATGGGACATACTTTTTATTCCATCAGGTCGTAAGACAAAAACTGTTTGAGATCCACTATAGGCAATCCTCGATACATAGTGGATATAATCTATATATTATCGATATCTCAGTTCAGTTCATCTAATAATGATGTGTACCACGTAGCACACATTTGTTTGATACTTTTATATTCCTGTTCTGGACAACACCCACCAAATACTGCCTGCGGTTCAGGGATTTCTTCAATACGTAATATTGATTGGATCAGTCATATTGCATAATGAAAGTGATATTGTAAGACTGCGTAAAATTACTATTGTATTCCGTGTAGTAATAGTTCATAAATGGGGATTGTTATTGCAAAGCCCCCCCCCCCCCTTCCCTTTCTACTCCTCCTCTGATGAGACAAAGAAAGAATACGTTTATTGCGCCCTCAGTGAGGTTGGGCATGGGGTGTACAACCTCAGCATGTAAAACTAGTTGCCACAGAAACCATCGAAGCAAGAGCACGTGACTGCTTTGAGTAGGCTTCCTTCAAGGGAACCAGCTGCTGAGGGTGGCTCCATGCTCCATTAGGAGCTAACCTGGAAAGGATGAAGGCAGCGTTTCTCAACCTTTTTTTTTTTTTTTTTTTAACGAGGAACCCTTGATATAATTGTCAGGTCTCCGGGAATCTCTGTATTTATTATATCTATAGCTCACGGTATGTTAGCGTCATCAGTAGATATAAATATAATAATTAAATAATAATTTTAATTAATGCTATTTACAACATTGAAATGTATTGGCAATGTTGTATAGTAAAGGTACTAAAACCATATGTCAAAACAATAGGGAGAAAACAAATATAGTCTAAAACATAGTTTTATACAAGACTTTGAAAGAAAAACATTTTTTTTTCAATCACGATCTACCGCGGAACCGCGGTCGAGAAACCTTGATTTGTTGTTGTTGGTGTTGTTGATTTCAGGACCTTGCACAAACCATTCAATTCTGTTTTGTGCATGGGATTGTAACCGCTGAGCTGCTGGAGCGCTAGTCACGCGTACCAGATAGTAGATGTGACAGTGGATGATGATTTGTCTACTGTTTCCTACTTCTCTGATATGTGATCGTATAGGTTTCGTATATCTACCCTAAACAGCAGGCAACTTATTTGTGGTAAGGAAGACATCTTACTTGTCGCGCCGTATCCCGAACTGGACATTAATTGTCACAGCACAGTTGGATAAGATAGATGTAAATTAAGAAATGTAAGAAAGATATATAGGATATGATAAGTGGCTCGTTAAATGTTAGAATCCTATATGTGAGGGATGAATTAGGAAGGCAAATATTCTCACCGAGAGATACTATCTTAGAAGGGCACCTGAGAATGGATTATGTTTCCTTGCGACAAATCTACCCCTATTGTTCTTTCTGAATATTATAAGTATTGTTAAGCCCCCATCCTCTCATACTGAGGAAATGACATATATATGGTTTTAAGAGACAGTACATGTAAGAAACTCACTCGACCACTTGGTAGATGGTATAACTTGTATATAGATATTTAATCCCTAAACCACATATACGACACAAAGATAAATGAAAAGGTAAACGAAAATAATATGGTCATAAACACTGAATGACTAAAAGTCCTAGTATGTCCTACTAATCATCATTAGCACTGGTGTGATGAGTTTGCCTAAAGTTATTGGTTATAAAGTTTCTTGGTGATAATATGGAAGGCACTTAAAAAATTTCGTGATTATTCGGGTGAAAGTTCTGTTTGAAATTTTAAATAAGATCTCTAAGATATCTGGAGGGAAAATAATCCTGTTGCTTTATGGACTTTAGCTGTAATCCTGTGTTGTCAGCCCTGGCGCAGATTGTTAGGTGCTGTCATCCAGCAGCGATATGACGTTACACGTGCGAGCGTTGATCTATGCCCCTTTATGCTTAGGAGTTGACGAGATCTCTGGCTTTAGGTTCTGCTGATCGTCGATCAAAAGACTGACTGTCTGTTACCGCCAGGCGCCGGACACTGAATTCTGCAACTGCGAATGTTGTCCGCTCAGAAACACGTGGCTTCATGAGTTTTCCTGTCAAATGGGAACAGCTATCATTCCCATTCAAACCACGTACGCCAAGCATATCAGAATTATAACACACAAGGAAGGGAAACCCGAGGCCTGACACACAAGGCCTCGGGTTTCCCTTCCTTATGTGTTATAAATCTTTATACAATACCAAAAACCTACCCTCTGTCCTGTACTTACTGTTCTTAGTCTTCTTTCATTTACAAGACACAGTATTAAGGTCTTTGTCTTGTGTAGTCTGACTTACACTGTATAATAGGGGAACAACAGAAGTGTTTGCGTCATTATTAGGCTGGACCGCCCATGGTAAATTTCCGGTGTTACGTATTGCGGGTCGCACTAATGACCCGTCATCGAAGCATCATTTTTTGGTGATGCCTAGATGGCAGGGAGGATAGTGTGATTCGCTTTCATAGCTAGGCGGGGTTGTCGCACGGAAGGTCCTGGGTTTGAGTCCTGGGTAAGCCACTCACGTCTGTTGTTTTTCTGTTGTCTAGTTTTCTACTTCTTTATTTCTTACCAGTGCCTGAAAACATACCTTTATGTTTGTCTTATATTTATATCAGAATTATCCTCTTTCATTCAATAAGAGGACTATTATGTCATATAATCTAAAGATTACAGGCAAACTTTCCATGTTATACAAGATATTTATACTTCACTTTCATACAGTCACACATCAGGCATATCAATGTTAGATTCATCTGACTTCCTTTCTTGAGATGGCTATTGTGTCACAGAGTCTAGAGTTTACAGGTAAACTTCCCTGTTATATATGGTATGCATACTTCATTATCACACAGTCATGCATAAGGCATATCAACATAATGTCCTCTGACTTCATCTCATAGTCTAAACATGATAGGTAAACTTAGACCTATGTGACTTCAGGAGTTAATTAGTTTAGCCAATCTCTTTTCCCAAGAACTGTGTTCTACAATGATAGTCGTTCCTTTACACAGCAATAAAATATAATACATTTATATTACACAAATAGATAAAGTGAGTAACCGACTGGCCACGCGGTCAGATTGCTTTCTTCTGTAGCACAAGTATATAGTTTTGAGACCGAAATCTGGCAGTGGCACACTCCGGTTTACACACTGTAAATGGGCACTCAGATGTGCTCCTGAGGTAGGGAAGGAAAAGGCAGCGAGGAAGGGAACTGGTCACCTAACCTGGTAAAAGCTGGATATTTCATGGTGAAGCGTCTAACACTTCCTTTCCCTATGGCAATCTCTGCCATGGGCCTATCTTTATCTTTGTAAGAGATAAAGCAATTAATATTGTAGATGTTATCATCTTTTGGCTGTGGGGTTAGTTGTGATAAGTTTTTATGCAAGCAACAATCATTCACATAGCACATGTGTAGATCATATCAGGAATAACAATACATTTATACCAATGAAGATTCTACATACATATTTTGCAAAGTCTAAACGAACCTGAACAGAGTGAAATCACAGTACACTGCTTTGTTAACACCAAAGAGTTTGTAATCTGGACTTCCTCGCCATTCATTTTTTTTTTAAAGTGAACTTTATTTTCATTTCTTTGCATTTTTACAAAACCGTGTACATGTTACAAAAATTGAAAACATTGAAAGTACATTTTAAAAATTTCATATGAACACTCGTGCGTACTCTCATTTCCATCTCCATACTTAAACAGTAAATATAAATAATTAAAACATTTCAATTTACAAAACTATGTGCATTTTACAAACAAAGAATGTGATAAGGGTCATTTAACAAACCCATGAAAATTTTACAGTGGAAAAAAAAAACATAACAGGTACCTTATAAATTACATATAAATAACACTCGTGCGTACTCAACCTTCCATTTGCTCACTTAAATGGTCAATCTTCAAGGTTAAAACATTTTAAATAAAATAGGGGAATAGAAAGGGATGACATTATAGTAACCCAGAAACTTCATATGACAAGGGGTTTAAAGTGGTTCAAAATTTCGGGCTCTTTTGGATTCTGAAATAAAACCACTGTCCAGTGTGGCTGCTGGAACGAAGAAACACTTGAAAATTATCGCCTAGGCTTGGTATTGTAACACCCCGCCGCCGCCCCCCTCTTCCCCCCCCCCCCCTCCTTCCCGGATTGAGGGAGAGAGTCCATTGTGTGCAGCGTAACGCTTTCCTCTTGGCTGGGCGGTAAACTCAGCCTTGAGCAGCCTTAAAGTGGCTAGACACATCTGGCGACGCTAGAGATCCAAGTTAAGAGGTCCATGTTTAAACAGATTTTTGTGATCTTTATTTCAAATTTTCAAAGCATGTTCTATTTTACAACATGCTATATAAGGACTTGCGTGCATTTACCATTAATTTTTTACGCATACACACACAAATTAAATCACATGAAAATTGTAATTTTGGAAAATGAAATTAAAAATTAGTTTAATACATTGACGAAAACTTATGGTTTCCAGAACAAAGGACGGCTTGGAGATACATTAGGCGGTTCGGATAGACAGGGAAGCTATGAAGGCCACAGTCTGCAGTGCAGAAAGCCTCTATCTCAGGTGTAGACAAGTTTCAAACACGGATGTGGTAGTTTAGCACCCACCACTGAGTGGCCTCGAGAAGATAGCACACAAATAGAAACAGTAGGAGTGAAAGGGGTAGTATAAGAATATATATATTTATATGTTTTTTTTTCAATTGATCTTTATTCATACAAATCTTCTGTGACATGTAAAATCCCAAAACAAGAGAACATGTACAAATTTAAACAAAGGTGGTATATTTTAAACACACAGAATATTACATTGGAAAAAACCTGCACACACACACACTCAAAAAATAACGCTAGGTAGACATGCGGGTCGAAACATAGGCGCCCGGAGATAATGGGGCGAGAGACCCTACTGAAAGCCCCAGGTAGGAGAGTGGTCGGTACGTGTTACGGTCTGCTTTGTTCTCAGTCGTGTGCAAGCTCAAATTAAAGATGTAATTTTGAGCACACCCCTGAGCCGCATTTCAAGAGGCAAGCACGCCCTGGTACGAAAGAAAGATAGTAGTAAAAGTGGCAGTTTGGTAGCGTCTAGGCCACTCTCCTAAGACGGAGAGAGTAGAGGAGTGTTGCTCTGCTGTACATTAAAATCTGGTGAAATTGACAGTGCTTTCTGTAGGAAGACATTTAACAGTATTTGCGAATTAAAAAGGCGGTATTTGAACACGGCTAAATTCCTTAACGTCCAAATGAAATATATGTACTGAGATAATAACATGAGAAGTTTTGTATGAGTGTCTTTTGTTGTTCTTGGTACCGTGTTTAAAAAAATAGCTTGGTAAATGTATACGGGTTTTTCCGTGTGTGAGGCAATGATACTTTGCAAAGCTGTCCTCATGAGTATGACTGTGTTGCACGTGTAGTAAATATGATCCTCAGTTTTTTGTATGTGTGTTTTACACAGCTGACATTGTGATGTTTGCTTGGATCTGTGAGCTTGTCGTTCTGTTGTGGGTGTCATGTTGTATATGAGCCTAAAGGTCACATCTTTTGCCTTGGCAGTGATGTGAGGGTTGTGTAAGTTGGTGAAGGTGTCAGTATAATTTGTCTTGAAGTATTTCTGTCCCTTTTTAATTCTGAGATGTAGTGGGGGTGCTTGTAGTTTGGCTAAGTGTTTGTAGATTGCATTTGTTTTCTGGTGAATTAAGTTGTCGTGTCCGTGAATGGCTTGTATGCATGACTTGTAAAAAGATGGTAGTGGGCCGAAATGGTGCGGCATTGAGTTGTTTAGTGGTCTCAGTCTGGTGAGTCTGAGCCCCGTGTAATAGTGTGCTAGCGCGTGTTGCTCTGGATGTTTGATGATGCTCCCTACGTGTTTGATTCTAAGTGCTTGGATCTTTGTCTGTATGTCCTGGAGTGCAATCCCTCCCTGTTTCTTTTCTTGTATGAGTGTCTTATGTTTTATGCTGTAGATTGTGCGACTAAAAATAAATCTTCTGATCTGTTTGTTTATGTCTGTAATGGTCTGTTTCGGGGGGTCAAAAACTGTAGCTACGTATAATAATTTGGGAATGACATAAGTGTTTACAATCGTGCTTCGTCCAAAAATTGTTGTGGTTTTGAATTTGTACCTATGTAGCATGTCTGTCATTTGTGTTGCTAGGTTCTGCCATGTGTCTTTGTGTGTGCGGCTTGGGTGTGAAGGAAAAGTGATGCCGTAGATTTTGTTGTTGTTTGTTGGTACAAGCCTAAATGGAAAGTCTGTTTTGTTTTTCCATTTGCCTATGCCCATTATTGTGGATTTCTGTACGTTGACTTTAGCTCCGCTACCTTTACTAAAGTCTGTGAATGTGTTTAGAATGTTTGCAATAGACTTGTCGTTTGGTGGGAAAAAGGTGGTGTCGTCTGCGTAAGCAATCAACTTCTGCTCGCCTTTCCCTGGTATAAAGGTGCCCTTAATAGAGCTGTCCTTTCTAATTTTCTCTAGCAAGGGTTCTAGTGCTAGAACATAGAGTAGGGGGAGAGAGGGCACCCCTGCTTAACGGATCGCGTTAGCCTGAAAGTGTTGGTAAAAGTATGATTCACCAAAACCTTGCTTTCGGGCTTCGTGTAAAGGATTTCAATCCATTTCCTAAAGTTTCCACCTATGTTGCAATGTAGTAGTGTTTTGTGGAGGTATGAGTGTGATATTCGATCAAAAGCTTTCTCTTGATCGAGAGATAGGATTGACGATTGACAATCTTTCTCGTGTGCGTAGGTGATTATGTCTCTGATGAAATGTGTGTGCTGGTGAATGTTTCTGTGTTGAACGCTGCATTGCTGGTCTTCGTGTATGAGGGTGGTCATGAAAGGTTTTAGTTTGTTTGTTAGCGTTTTTGTTAAAATTTTGTAGTCTACGTTTAGGAGAGATATAGGTCTGTAGTTTTTAAGGAGTGTTTTGTCTGAGTTGTCTTTAGGTATGAGAGTGATGTATGGCATGTTCAAGCTTGGTGGGAGTTCTTTGTTCTCGAAAGCTTCTGTGTACACTTTTAATAGGAGTCCTAAGATGGGAAAAAAGTGTTGATAAAATTCTGCTGTGAGTCCGTCCGGCCCTGGTGATTTGTCTTTTTGCATAGTGTTTATTGCGAGTGTTATGTCTGTAAGTGTCAGCTCGGCATCTAGACTTTGCCTGTCTGCATCTGATAGTTTCTTTGTAAAGTGCATAAATGTGTCTTGTATGCGTGACTGGACGTTTTCTTCTGTGTACAGGTTTCTGTAGTAATCTTCAAAATCCTGTACTATGTTTTGTGTTTCTGTCTGTTTCGCCATTCAGATGCACTCGGTCCATGGGTTGTGGGTGTAAAGTGGCGTCAAAATAGGACACTCAAGCAGTTGTTGGGTAAGATGACTCAAGATCACCCTCAGGATTGGGACCGGGTCCTACCCGCTGCTCTCTTTGCGTATCGCGAAGTACAAAATCAAGCCACAGGTTTTTCTCCATTCCAGCTTGTTTTTGGCTTGCAACCACGTGGACCGATGTCGTTAATCCACGACTTATTGGTTGAAGAGAATATTGAAGAGGAAACTCAATCCTCTTATGAGTATGTGATCTCTTTGAGAAAAAGAATCATAGATGCTTGTAGACTAGCTACTGCATCATCTGAACAAGCCAAAGAAAAAGCTCGTCTATTTGCAAACAAGTATAGACGTCTTCGCCAGCTTCTCCCTGGTGACGAAGCTTTTGTCTTACTACCAGCTCATAACAATCGTCTATTAATTACTTGGAGAGGTCCTTTCAGGATCATCTCAAGAATATCCGATGTCGACTACATCGTTGATATTAGTGGTAAACATAAAACCTTCCACATTAACATGTTGAAGGAGTATTATTCACGTCCTGATTATCTACAGTCCGTGGTCTAAGCAACTGACGATCCTACACCTCCTATTCAAAACTACTCTAGTTTGTCAGTCATCCAAGAAGAAGAATCTTCTTTCGATGATGTACAACTGCCTATACCAGTTGTACCACTTCATTCCACTGAGAATTGGAATGATGTTACTATCTCATCTACTCTTTCGGCTGATCAACGTCAGCAAGTCTCTAATATTCTACACTCGTATGAGGATGCCCTCACTGACATCCCAGATCATACGTCAGTTATCCAACATGATATTTTTCTGACTATTCGAGTTCGCCCATATCCTATCCCTTTACACTTTCGTGATAAAGTTGATAAGGAATTGGATGAGATGCTTCAATTAAATATAATTGAACCATCTTCATCACCATACTCTTCATCTATGGTGATCATTAGGAAGAAAGACAACAATATTCGTCTTTGCGTAGATTACAGGAAATTAAACAAAGTTACAAAATTCGATGCGGAACCTTTACCTCTCTTAGAAGACTTATTGGTGAAATTAGCTCATTCGACATTCTTTTCGAAATTTGACCTCTCAAAGGGCTACTGGCATGTGCCACTCACACCTAAAGCAAAGGCATTCACCGCTTTCTCGACACCACGGGGCCTATTCCAATGGAATTTTATGCCATTTGGTTTAGTTAATGCGCCAGCTACCTTTGTACGCATGATGCGCCGCGTACTGTCTCATCGTCCCGATGTCATTACTTACATAGATGACATCTGTCTTTTTAGTAACTCATGGGATGAACATATTCAGGGATTAAAAGCTTTATTTTCTACTTTACGGGATTATAACTTAACAGCGAAACCTTCAAAGGCATTTGTTGGTTTTCATGACATCTCCTTTCTAGGTCATCGTATAGGTCATGGTTTGATGTATACAGAGGACAGTAATGTCTCTAAGATTTTAAACATCTCAGCACCTAAGACAAAAAAAAACAAGTCAGATCTCTTTTAGGACTAATACAGTTCTATTCTAAGTTCATTCCTCATTTGTCGACTATAACTGCTCCTTTTTCTTCGTTACTGAGAAAAGGGACAGCTAACGTAATCCAATGGTCTAACGAACATCAAATCGCGTTAGATTCTATTAAAAATTTTTTTTCAAATGCTCCTGTTTTAAGGTTGCCTAACAAAGATCTCACCTTTATTCTTCGTAGTGACGCATCTTCTTACGCCATTGCTGCGGTATTGATGCAAGAATATACAGGCACCTTGTTTCCAGTCATGTACGTTTCGAGAAAGTTGACGAAAAGTGAAATGAAATACTCCGTCCTCGACAAGGAATTGCTTGTTTTAGTGTGGTCAATCACAAAACTGGAACGTTATTTATTGGGCTCACACTTTGTAGTGGAAACTGATCAAAAGGCTCTCACAGCACTGAACACTAAGGACGTTAAATCTTCAAAGTCCACAAGATACGCGATAGCTCTCCAGCCATATAGCTTTGAAATTCGTTCAATTCCTGGAGTGAAAAATGTGTTTGCTGACTGTTTGTCAAGATGCCCAAGCGAACTTGTCGAACCTAAACCACTTCCAGATGTTGAAACGTCCTCACAAATAATCGGTCAGATATAATATGAGGAACTTTGTACGGTATTATTCGTTGAACCTCTATACATACTTTGTATGGAACTGAATTATTCGGACCAGCATAAGTTCCAGGATATACTTAATTTTTTGGATTATAACATAACTTCTTGTGTAGTAACATTTTTATTAGTATGGAAACATTGTTAATAGTGACAAATAGATAGTCAATATTCTTATGGAACATATTATACTACAGATTGTGTTAGAGAATATCTTTTCATCGTGAATGGAACAGTAAGAAATATATTCTCGTCGTTTATTAACTAGTCTTGATGGAACAGTAACACTGAGTAAAATTGCTATTACTTAAATAAATTAGTAAGTAGTGATTTATTTGTAATTAAGGACTATATTAATTAGAAGGAATTAATTTAAGCTACTTAAGTAATTGTAGAGTGCACATTAACTAACTTTAATAGTTGTAAGTGTCTCTTTGTACTTATATTTACTTCTCACGGTACATGATCTTTCAATTTTTAGATAACTTGTCCACCTTACTAATGTTAGAAACATTAGGGTGTTGCTTTCTTGACGTGTTTAATTATGCTTTGTTTCACTTTACATGTTTTATTTTCATTTTTCTGTTTTTTTTTTATTCCCTTGTCATTGATTACCATCATCGTTGTTTTTCATTTTCATTGGCAATCATATGTTTCTGGTTTTTTGAAAATTGAGTTGAAAATGTTTTTATCATCCTTTTGGTTCTTTTTTCCAACTTTCTTTTACTTTGAATTTCACCACATCGTTCCAAAGTAGGTCGATTGTGGATGTGTGCTTTAATGCATACTTTCATTTAGTTATATTGATTTCCATTTAATATTCTTTTTCTTAATATTGTATAACATTATGACTTTGATTTATGTTCATAGATGTCGATGTAGTTTTGACTCACCTCTCTTGGGTACTTAGTTAAAAAAAATTAATAGAATTAATTTTTTTTAAGGGCCGGTCATAAGGAAGCTGTTGCGTGCTTTTTACATAGTGGGCAGTCTCTGGTCCTGCCAGTGTTAAAAGTCTACGCACCATTCTTGATATAGTTATATTATTTGTGCGTTCGATTTATTCACGCACGGGCGTGCACTATGCAGAGTGTGAGTTGCTCTTGGCGCACGGGTTACCTAGTTTAGAGGTTTATGACGTCAGGATTTTGAAAGGGCAAGTCGGACTTACTGTCCGTGTCCTACGAGCGAAGAATGTATTTTGATCGTATTTTGAATATTATATTCCGTAATGCCAACGTCAAGGTCTTGGCATATTGCAGAGAGGTTAGCCAAAGGCAGTCTATAACCTATTTGTATTTTTGATGTATAACTGCATGGATCTTATCAACTGTGTAAAGTATTGTAATGAGGAAGTCTTGGATTAAGACAAGTTTTGAATGGAAACGTCATTCATCAGTATGAAGTTATTCACTATGTCAAATGTCCTTGAAGAAGGTCAACGGACATGGCCTTAACGTCCCACAGACAGTAACATTTAGGGAACTCAAATCACTTGGGTAGAAAAGGACTTTGTTTGTAATGGATCTGCAGGGATCTATAAATATTATCAGAACATGTACATAGTATCAGAGTATCACTACCATGCATAATTGTTGATCGTCCACATCAAACAATGTATCGTCTTGTTGAACGTCTTCTGTACCACGTCATTAAATTATATGAACTTTTACCAACGAGTTGAGTACAGTCCAGTATTGGCCAATTTGCCTACCACTCGTTGGAGTTTGTTGACCAGCTCTTTTGTCATTTTCATGGAACATTCGCGTCACGATGCTAGTACCCTGGTACACCTACCACTAGCTAACCAGTAACCTGAAAAGAGCTCAACAGCTGTCCTTTCTAATTTTCTCTAGCAAGGGTTCTAGTGCTAGAACATATAGTAGGGGGAGAGAGGGCACCCCTGCTTAACGGATCGCGTTAGCCTGAAAGTGTTGATAAAAGTATGATTCACCAAAACCTTGCTTTCGGGCTTCGTGTAAAGGATTTCGATCCATTTCCTAAAGTTTCCACCTATGTTGCAATGTAGTAGTGTTTTGTGGAGGTATGAGTGTGATATTCGATCAAAAGCTTTCTCTTGATCGAGAGATAGGATTGACGATTGACAATCTTTCTCGTGTGCGTAGGTGATTATGTCTCTGATGAAATGTGTGTGCTGGTGAATGTTTCTGTGTTGAACGCTGCATTGCTGGTCTTCGTGTATGAGGGTGGTCATGAAAGGTTTTAGTTTGTTTGTTAGCGTTTTTGTTAAAATTTTGTAGTCTACGTTTAGGAGAGATATAGGTCTGTAGTTTTTAAGGAGTGTTTTGTCTGAGTTGTCTTTAGGTATGAGAGTGATGTATGACATGTTCAAGCTTGGTGGGAGCTCTTTGTTCTTGAAAGCTTCTGTGTACACTTTTAATAGGAGTCCTAAGATGGGAAAAAAGTGTTGATAAAATTCTGCTGTGAGTCCGTCCGGCCATGGTGATTTGTCTTTTTGCATAGTGTTTATTGCGAGTGTTATGTCTGTAAGTGTCAGCTCGGCATCTAAACTTTGCCTGTCTGCATCTGATAGTTTCTTTGTAAGGTGCATAAATGTGTCTTGTATGCGTGACTGGACGTTTTCTTCTGTGTACAGGTTTCTGTAGTAATCTTCAAAATCCTGTACTATGTTTTGTGTTTCTGTCTGTTTCGCCATTCAGATGCACTCGGTCCATGGGTTGTGGGTGTAAAGTGGCGGTCGGTTGTTGTTGTTTTCTCCTACTATGTTGCTGTAATACCCTGTTCAACCTGAAAGTTTGGTTATAATTGGGGTATATAGGATGTTATCTTCTTCACTGGTATCTCGTTCGTAGTCCTGGAGGTGATCGGTCCTGAAAAGGACCACTAGCTGGCTGTCTGGGTTCCTCTTTGTCCGTTTGTGGTGCCGTATCGCGCTCATGGTGTTTTTTATGTCCTGCCTCACTATCTGGCTTGTTTGGTTTTGTGTGTTTCTACGCTCCTAGTTTCTGTTGCTTTTTGTCTTCTTGCTCTCCTGTATCTGTGACAGTGCTTTTTCAATTATCGTTGGTAGTAGCTGTTCTAGCGTTTCTTGGATGTTTTCTTTTACTGCTTGGTTGTTCGTTTTAGTTTCTCGCGTGCTGTTTGATGATATTTCCTTAATGGCTATTCTTTCTGCTTCTATTCTTTTGAGTATTTTTGTGTTTTCTTCTGTCAGCTCTGTCAGCTTCTTGACATCTGTTTCTACTTGTTGCTGGATTCTTTTCATTTCTTCCATCACGTGTTTTATGTTCTGCATGTTTATCGCATCTTCTCCACTGTTGGTTGGTTCTTCGGCGGCCTGCTTGCTGTTGTTTTCGATTCGCTGCTTCATTTTCATTTCTCTGACTTCAGCGGTCAGCTTGTGTAACTGTCGTCTGTCTATCGTGCGTTGTTTTTCTGCAACATCCGCAGCCACTCTGTGTTTTGCCTCCATTAAGGGGATGTTTTTGGAAACCGCTTCCTTCAGGATGCTCTTGGTTTCCTGGAACATCGGGCAGCCTCGGTATCTAGCCCCATGGTTTCCAAGGCAGTTTGCACAGGTGCGGTTTGAGTTTATTGTTTTGTAGTTGTTGTCCTCCTTCGCCTTGGGACAATCGCGGTATAGGTGGCCACCTGCACAATATCGACAGACTGCATCTCTCCTGCACGTTTTCTTTGTGTGTGCGAGAACTGCTGGCAGTTGGAGCACTGCATCACCGGAGGGATATAGGCTTCTGTCTTTTTGGTTGTTGTTTCGAGCGTCAGTCTCTCGGGTCTTGTCGATCCCTCTACCGTAACTATCATCAGATTGGTATCTTTCTTGGCCCAGGTTTTTAGTCTTTCGACCTGCGTGATTTTTAGATTTGCGTTTTCATCCTGAAGGCGTCTGTGGACCTCGGCTTCGGAACAACTGGTATCCACCCCTCTGATGACCAACTTCTTTGTTGTTATGTACTTCTCCACCACCACTTTTATTTGGTGGGGCAACTGGACTTCTTTTGGACTAGATTCCAGTTCGGTCATCAGTGAAGTGGTTGTTGTGGTGCTGTTGAGCGAAAGCACGACTCCCTTTTCATGCCTCCCTACTTTAGCGATACCTCTTCTTCCAGTTATCACCTCGAGGATGTTGATCACTTTGTTGTCGGGTAGGGCTCTGAGTGAGGCCTCACTTCCTGACGTCTGGGTGATCTTTACGATCCTCTCCCGTATCGTTTCTGCGTTATTTGTCCCTTTGGTGTTTGGTCTTTATTTCCCTCCACAGTCTTGGCTCGATTCTTGCTCCCGTTCTTTGTTATAAGGTGTTATATCTTGCTTCTGGGCCCTTGAGTTGTCTGCTGTTGTTTCCTTAGGACCAGGAATGGTAGCTTGCTTCTCAGTGTTTTCGATGTTCAGCACTCCTGGG
This sequence comes from Oreohelix idahoensis, assembly GCA_024509875.1. Lineage (NCBI taxonomy): Eukaryota > Metazoa > Mollusca > Gastropoda > Stylommatophora > Oreohelicidae > Oreohelix > Oreohelix idahoensis. The sequence goes on from JAMPIV010010027.1 coordinate 68,446, forward strand.
TCTACTTCTACTATCGCTTCTTGAAGAGCGAGCCTAAGTAACTCGTCTCCGTCGTCAATTCTTCAAAGTGCATCTATATTGGTCTCTTCGATATCTTCCTCTTATACCTGTCTGTGCTGAGGAGCTGTCTCTGTCAGTTCTTTCATGGTGCTTGCAGGTGGGTCGGCTGTCATCTCGGCATCGTGTGGTGGTGTCAACGGTATTTGGTGCAGCATCTCTGTGGTAGATAGGGTTTCTGCTGACGATTCGGGTATGTGCGGTGGTGGCCGCATGGTTTCAGGCTCCTGTCTTCTTTTCTCTCGTCTTTCCTGCATCTGCTTTATCTGTTGATACGCTCTCAACATGTCTTTATATTCTGGGTCTTTATAATCTTGGCCAGAGACGTTTGCTTCTGCCCTTTTCTGTATTCTTTCCATCATCTGCTCCAACTGTTGTAACGCTCTCAATATTTCTTTACGTTCTGGGTCTTCATCATCATCTACTTCCACGCTAGCACTTGGGGCCGCACTGCTTTCCGGCAATCTGCTCTTGTCCTTTTCCTTCGAAGCTTCGTGTCGCTCATCGGTTGTAGTATCAACGGTTGCTTTGTTTGTCTTCTGAGAAGGACTGGCCACGAAGTTGGTAGTTGGAGTATTCTTGCTCTCTGGTTGACTCTGTTTGTTCTTCGTAGGTTCTTGTTTGATGCTGCTGACAAGTGTTTGAGGGCTTCTATACACTTTCCTCTTTTTCGCTTGTGGCTTGGTACGACCCATTTTAGTGAATTTCGATGGCTGTGTTCGCCCTGAAAAGGACGCTCGTTTTAGTATAGTGCTGTCTTCACGAAAAATGTGTTGATGTGTCGGTTGAAAAAAAACGAAAACGAGTGGCGGTCGGGCCAAAGCCTCTGGCTTTTATGAGTTGCTCACGTCACTTGGTGGGAGGGGAGGGGGGTAGTGGGCATAATTACACGTAGATTTTCTCCCCGTATATTCTCTGGCCATGTGTTATTACCTGGGGCTTACGCGTTTTCGATATTTGCTCAGTGACCATTAGTAGGCGCTGTGATGTCTGAAAAAGAGAAACGCTGACTACAGCGCCGAAAAGACCGCAGTGTAACATGAAAATTACTGAGAATAAGAAGAGAGGAAGGGAAGGGAGACAAAGATGGAGAGAGGAACAGACCGTGTTACGACGTTACTCTCAAAACGATAACAACAGTTCATGTACAGTTGATGGATGATTTCACGCGTTGATGAATGACTTCACGCTGACAGCAGTAACGGTCAAATGTTGAACTTTATTTACATGATCACCAAAATGTTGAAGAAATAATATACCCAACCTTCCTCATGAGGCTGGCAGACTTTATACAGCACTCTAACGTCAGTAGGTAATGCAATGTCATTTCTTCTATTTACTCTCTCTCTCTCTCTCTCTCTCTCTCTCTCTCTCTCTCTCTCTCTCTGTCGCTGCTTCTATGTTCATACTGTTCGTAGTGGTTATGGTGGTCAGGGCTTGAGAACCACTGTTGTTACTATTTTTCTTGTACTAATATTCTTCGTATGTACTCGATGTTTCTTTTATTTGATTTTGACTTAATTCTTCTGATTTCTGATTTATTGACTTGGCGTGTCTTAGTGAGACTGGCCTAACCGCCAGGGATGTTAGTTTAGCAAGTTATTCTTCTGCTCTCTAGCCTGTCACTTGTCTACTATTTTTGACTACCAGTAATAGACTCGTATGGTGCAGAAACATGGACGATGAATAAGCAGTTGGAAAATAAGGAGGTCCTAGAAAATATAGGTATGAAAAGAGAACTAATGAGGGAGGTCAAAGTTCGACAGCTAAAATACTTTGGCCACATAAAAAGGCATAACACCTTGCAGAAGACCATAACAGAAGGGAGAGTTGAAGGCAAACGTGCAAGGGGAAGACAGCGCTATAAGTGGGAAGACAACATCAAGAGATGGACAGGAAAGAGTCTATCAGAGTGCACCATCAAGACAAGAGACAGAAGACGTTGGAGATCCATTACAGCCAACCTTCGTTGTGGAGATGGCAACTGATGATGATGAATAGACTCGTAAATGTTCAACATACTTGGTTTGTTCGAAAAACTTACACGTTTTTCTTGTAACGTGTCTGTGATGGTATTGCCTTCCCTGCTTTGCAGTAGTGGTCCAACAGTGGCCAAAACTCAAGAGTATCTATTATAGGCTTCAATGGAGTATATCTTTACACAAGATTACTCTTGGCAGAAATGTCGATAGAAGAGTAGTAAAGCTTCTATCACATGAGAGTCTTAACAAGATATTCAGATAAGCGAAAACAGTGTTGGCTGTTGCTTACTTACTTACTTAGTCGTTCCCCTTCTACCGTGAGGTGTAGAGGTTTGGAAGAGAGAGCGCCATACTATCCTATTGGCTGTCTTCCTTCTTGCCTGGTTCTATTCTAGTCATCGGTCGTTCAAAGATTGTCTAATGTTGTCCTCCCAGCGGACTCTGGGTCGTCTTGGATGTCTGGATCCCTGGCTCTTAGCTTCCCATGCTTGTCGTGGTAGCCGATCTTTTCCCATTACTAGAAGTTCAAGTTGCAGCATATATTTGAACTTAGCTGCCAATGACGGTTCTGCTCCTTCTTATGGGTTGGTTCTTTTCACTCTGCTCCAGCTCGTCTCTGATCAAGGTTGTCGGAGGTAGCTAGTTTCCCATAAACGCCAAGGAAAGTCTACCACGTGGGTCCTTCGTCTTAAAGCTTAGGCCACGGTTCCCTTCTGGTTTCAGCGATAGTACTTTCTGCTGGTACCACCTATAACTATGGTAAAAGAATAGAACGAAACGCTCTTCTGAGTATGGCGTTTTGCACCCCATAGTTAGGGGTTCCTATCTTCCCATACCACCATCCCAATTACTCAGACTTTACCCTCGGGATAAAACTTTCTTTACATTTAAATAGAATAGCTTTAGCTCCACACGACATTTAAATGAAAAAAGTAATAATACAGATAATGTCTGTTTGCAAATACATCTCCACTGATTGAAAAGTGTTCACAATATAAATTGAATATGTTTTCATTTATGTTTTACACTGATTGAAAAGTTTGAAACTTCCTTTACTTTAAAATTAGTATTTTCACATAGACATTTACGCTAGTTTAAAGCTTGAAAACGTACATTACTTTTAAAGTGACTATGTTTAAGGAACATAACACTACTTTGAAAATGTAAGTATTATTCTTTGAATGTACATCATTTCTTTCATCTTTCCCTTCTTGCCCCATGGGGAACCTGGAACTACTTTATGCTTTTAGTTCTCTTTACGAAATTATTAATAAAGCAATCACTAGCCCGTGCAGTGGTGGTTCATGAATCATCATTCTATATGCTGAGGTTGTCAGCCTCAAATGACATTGACATCCATAAGCAAGTTTCACATATTAAAATTCACATGGTAATATATATATATATATATATATATATATATATATATATATATATATATATATATATATATATATATATATATATATATATATATATATATATATATATATATGTTAGTTCACATGTTAGTAATAAAATTTGAAATGTAAATCACAACACGCTAATCCTGGCTTTAGACTTGTTGCTCAGATGAATAAAAGAGACAAGTCAGTCTCTTACACGCGTCTAGAATGTCTTTAATGTGACAATAGATTCCCTCTCTGACTCCGTGTGTTTCTTCAGTTTCCTAGTCCCGGTGTTAGTTATTAAAATGTAGAGATTTCCTGTGCTTTGTAAGTCTTATTTGGTTCTTCAATAAAAGGTCCGGTTAAAAAAAGGAATTATGAATGTAGTCTTCACTCTGGCGAGGTCTGATGCTGTCTTGGCGAGCGTGAAATAAAACTGCGAAATGGTCAGACTATATTCCTATCTTCCCACGCATTGTTGTTATAAATCTAATCAGAAAGATCCAATCATTTCAAATCATGCAGATATAGGGTGTGATGATTTCATAAATATTCCGACATCGGATAATTTTGAACGTAAGGCAGAGGTAAACTCTCCCACATATGGTAATATGATGTCCGATGCTTCTTTCTTCTTTGATCCATTGCATCGTCAAAGCAGTCAGTGGCCATCACGCCTGGTGGCGTCTTGTAAGGCAAGAACAAATTGATTCCACTTTGCTCGGTCGGCGGCCATCCTTCGTACAGTGCCCTATCTCTGGTTCATTCCTTGCATCTCAGCCTCCACAGTCCTCCCCCAAGTTGTTTTTAGTCGGCCTCTCTTTCGTTTTCCTTCAGGGGTCCATAACATAGCTTGTTCTTGTGATGGCATCGTGGTCGTTTCTGAGGACATGGCCAACCCAGCTCCAGCGTCTGCCAGCTATGATGGTGTGCATGTCCTCTTGCTTGCTTCGAGTAAGCAGATCTTGGTTGGTGATGGTATTCGGCCAAAAGATTCGGACAATTTTTCTTAGGCATGTTGCGTGAAAAGAGGACAATTTCGACATTTCCTTCTCTGTAACTCTCCAGCATTCCGCACCATAGAGTAGCACAGAAAGCATACAGCTCTGATATAATCTTAATTTTGTGCTTGTGCTGTACTGAGAGGACTTCCAGTTGTTGTTTAGACTAAAAGATGATGTTCTTGCTTTGTTCATTCTGTTGTTGATGTCTTTGCTTGCTCCGCCGTCTGGTGTTACTATGCATCCTAGGTATGTGAAGGTGTCTTTCTGTTCCAGTTGCTGATTCCATACTGATATGGGCTTAGGGTTGCTCACATTGAGCGTCATGACCTCTGTCTTCTTTTAATTGATGTTCAAGCCCCCCTGCTGGCTACACTTATTAAGGCTATCCGTTTTTTTCCTGTATGTGTTGATGTGAATGTGCTAGTAGTGCAATGTCATCTGCATATTCTAGATCTTCCAATGCTTGGGATTCCAGGAAAGGAAGAAGCAAGACTGGATAACACCAGAAACATTAAACACCATAACGATGATAAAGGAAATGAAAAGAAAGAAAACAGAAGCGATGTACGATGCCCTTGTGTACAAACATTCAGACAGATCAGGGAACTCACATGACAACATGTGTAAGCTGTAATTCTTATTACTTTATTAGAAAGTAATGTTGTCATAACAAGACGGCCCGGAAACGATTATGTCACACTTGTCTGCCCACATGTGTCACACAGACAGTAATCTCGTTATCTTTCGTATGAGTATGCAAAAACTCCTTGTCTGCCAATCTGGGTTACCAAACGAATCGTCTTATCAGCGGTTCATTCTAAACACGCCGGCGACTATCTTATCGCAGTTACTCACCGCAAGCCAGGATGACCGGGTAACAAACAGGTGACATCACAGAGAGGAGTGTCGAATGATTTGATAAAATCAAATATCTGCTACTTAGCAGAAAAATAACGAAGAAAGAAAGAAAGAAAAGTGCGATAATTGACAGCACATAGTAAAAATCAGTACCACAAATGTACCGATACTGTCGGGGAGAAACAAAGATCGATAGATACCGCCCCGTTTTGTCACAGTGTCACTGATTGCCTCCCCTGCTTTGCAGTAGCGGTCCAACAGTGACCACAACTCAAGAGTATTTAATATTGGCTTCCAATGTACATACCTGCGCGCAAGATTACTCTTGGCAGAGATGTAGACAGAAGATTAATGACACTTCTACCTTAAGGGAGATTTCACAAGATATTTCCAGAAGTCACGAACAATGTTGCATTGGGATTAACAATTGTTAACGCATTAGATCTGGTCCGTCGCCTTTTGTGAAGGATTTAAACAATAGTTTAGCCCGTTCAAGCCCCCAGTTGGTGTAATCCAACGAAATTCCTCTAATTTGTAATAGCTCTTTTTAGAGGTAAATGTATGTATATATATATATATATATATATATATATATATATATATATATATATATATATATATATATATATATATATATATATATATATATATATATATATATATATATATATATATATATATATATATATATATATATATAAAATGTTCTGGCCTATACGTTTGCTTTCAAACATATAAACTGAATCTATAATTGTTTAGTTTAAAATAACATACAACAAATTTAATAGTCAATTAGTTCAACAAGAACTCCGCCTAGGCCGGTCCAGCTGAAAAAGGAGGAAGGCGGCCTGCATGGAGGCCGTAAGGCTATGCAAAGGACAACAGGCCAATCACCTGTTTGCTTCAAACTTTTGTTGATTACGAGAACTAAAAGAAAACCGGACTGATCCTAAAGGCGACGAACTGGAACGGACTACGGACTACGACTTATGGAACTTGGAACACAAGAAGTATAAATGGGAAAGCAGAGGAGCTGGTGGAAGAGATGAGGAAAGCAAAACTAGAAATCCTGGCTATAACGGAAACAAAGAAAAAAGGACAAGGAGTCATGGATCTCGATGGCAACACGCTGCTCTACAGTGGTGTACCCACATCTGAAAGAGCTAAAGGGGGCGTGGGTTGTATTGTGGCCAAAAACCAAAGGGATAGTATCAAGAGGTGGAACTTTGTCTCGGAGCGCATTATGGTTGTAAAACTAAAAGAAGGAGAAACCATAGTCAACCTGGTCATAGTGTATGGGCCTAATGAGGATGAGAGAGCAGAGGTCAAGGATGAATTCTTCGAGCTGCTTCAAAGGACAGTGGATGACTGCTTAGATGAAATTATCATGTTCGGAGATTTCAATGCCAGAGTTGGAAATGACCATGCTAGATGGGGTGGAGTTATCGGAAGATATGGAGAAGATACTCTCAATGACAATGGAAAGCGACTCCTTAGATTCTGCAGTGAGCAGAATCTGATAATTACCAACACAAAGTTTCCCCATAAGCGCATACATGCATACACTAGATGTGAACTAACAAATAATGAGAAGTCAGTGATCGACTATGCCATTGTTAGGAGGAGCTCATTCAAATGTGTCTGGGATGCTAGAGTCTGGAGGAGGCCAGAGATTGGAGGTGATCACTGCCTGCTTACAATCAAAAGAACAACTGAAAGAGTTGCTCAGCCTAGGAACTGCCCAACATCACGCAAGAAACTAAGTAAACGAACGGGAGAAATGAGCATTGGTGGACAGAGGAAGTCAAAGTGAAAATAAGAGAGAAGATAATGGCATGGAAACAATACTTAGGAGCTAAAAACACAACAGGACAAATGGAGAATATAGAGAATATGTGTCACTCAGAACAGAAGCAAAGAACAAGGTGTTAGCAGCAAAACAGAAGTCCTGGGAAGAATTTCGAGAGAAGTTAGAAAAAGATGCGCAAGAAAACCAGAAATTATTCTATAAGACACTAACGAACATGAGGAGGGAAAAACAATGCCCTCTCAAATTTATAAAGATCAAGCAATGTAAAATGCTTACTGCCCCAAAGGAGGTAATGAAAAGATGGAAAGAATATTTCTCAGATTTCCTGGATGGTGAGCATGGTGAAGCATCAGAAATGATAACCACTAGCATATAAGTGAAAACCAATGATGATAAAGATGACATAAAGATGGAAGAACTGAAGGCAGCACTGGAGAAAAACAAAATGGGCAAAGCAGCAGGGCATGATGGTATAACACTAAAAATGGTTAAGTACATGGGAGCATCAGGCAACCTATTACTCTTAAGGGTCCTACAGTCAGCGTGGTGCAACAAGACCATACCAAAGGATTGGGAGATTGCCATCATAATACCAATTTTCAAAAAGGGTGACAATCGATAATGTGGAAACCATAGAAGCAAATCCCTTCTCAGTGTCCCTGGTAAAATCTACTCTAGAATCCTAGTGCAGAGACTCCGACACCTAGCTGAGCCACAATTGGATGAGGTCCAGTGCGGATTTCGAGCAAACCGAAGTACTCAAGACCTAATCTTCACACTCAGACAGCTGAGTGAAAAGGCCCTTGAGTATAAGAGTGAGATGCATCTTTTTTTTATAGATCTGGAAAAGGCGTTTTACAGGATCCCCTGGAGCAAACTTTGAGACTGTTTGGCAAGGAAGAATATTCCAGCACCTCTGATTCATGCTATACAGAGCTTCTACAAGTCTTGCAGAAATTATGTGAGGACAGCAAACCGTAAGTTAGAAGAGTTCAGGGCTACCACTGGTGTAAGATAAGATGATATCCTGTCACCTTATCTTTTCATACTCATAATGGACGATGTCCCCAAGGCATGTAAGGAGAGAACAAGAAAGTATTCAGTGGGGTACTGGAAGATGAGACAGGTCTGTATTTCAGAGCTGGCATTTGCTGATGATGTTGCCCTGATTGCTAAATCAGACACATCTCCAATCCAACCTGCAAGTCTGGAAGGAAGAGCTGGAGAAGAGAGGGATGGTCATAAGCAGCTCTAAAACAAAATCCATGGTGATATCACGAGAAGAAAGAAGACATCAGATTAAGCTGGGAGAACAGGTCCTGGAGCAGGTCGACCACTTTAAATACCTCGGAGCTATTATAGAACGAAAGGGAGCCATCAAAGAGGAGTTGGCCACTCGAAAAGCAGCAGCTGTGAGACTTTTTCAGGCCATAAATCGAGGATTCCTCAGCAAGAGAGAGGTTGGTAAGAAAACGAAGATGACTGTATACCGCTCCACCTATGTCCCAGTCTTGGCATATGGATGCAAGTCATGGGCAATGACTACAACCCACAAAAGCCAGATCCAAACCTCAGAAATGAGGTATCTGAGGAAGGTGGTTGAAGTAACAAGAAGAGACATGGTCCGCAACCAGACGATACGTCAAGGCCTAAAATCCCACCCCCTGCAGACCCAAGTAGAACAGTCCCAACTAAGATGGTTTGGCCATGTCTGTAGAATGGGAGAAAATCGGCTACCACGACCGCATGGGAAACAAAGAGCCAGGGATCCAGACTCCCAGGACGTCCCAGAGTCCGCTGGGAGGACAACATTAGACAATCTTTGAAGGACCGAGGACTAGAATGGAACCAGGCCAGGAGGAAGACAGCAGATAGGATAGTCTGGCACTCTCTCTTCCAAACCTCTACATCTCACGGTAGAAGAGGAACGACTAAGTAAATAAGTAGTTCAACAAGTTAAAATAAGGATTAAATGGGGGTGAAAGGTAAATTAAATTTTTCCTCCCAGAGCTTTGATCGGGGCGCTATGAATGTCCGTATTCTGCTGTTGCCTGTGACAAAAAAAAAACAACTTAACTCCAGATGAGTCCTGCAGCTGTGGTTCATCAATTCTGGGATGACGGAAGCTTTCTCCACATTCTCTTCCACTGTAGGCGGTTAAGGTGGATGCTTTTCTCTCACAATAACGGCGTGAATACCACGATTCGTCTGATGGCTTGTAACCACGAACCCAAAATTTTGGGAATACACAATCTCCTTGCACAGATTTAGACTGGACAAAACTCTGTATTAGAAGCTTCGAAATCACTTAGGTCTGGAAATTAGAGTTAATTCCTCTGACGGCGGGTGATCTGCGAAATCCTGGCCTGGGAAAACATTTGTTTCATTCCTCTATGACTTGGTCTTGGAAATTAGAAATAATTCCTCTGACGCCGGATGTTCTGTGAAATCACCTGGGCCTGGGAAAACGTTTGTTAAATTCCTCTATGACTTGTGATCAAATTCCTAGGATTCCAGTCATGTTAATTAAAGTCCTGGCCCCTTTAAATCTCCAGTCTTGTATTAAAAATGCGGGTTTACTTGTGAATTCCAAAGTTGCCCAATACTCGATCTGTTACTTCTAGTTGTGGAATTTTAAGTCCAATGTCTCCTTTTTTTCTTTCTGGCTTTTAGGGGTCGCTGATATGACATGTACACTGCAGTCTCTCTGTGTGATCTATGTCTGTGTTTTCATCACACTATATTCTCAGTTCTTAGTGCAAATCACAGATTGCACTTCCAACTAGTGTGCCAATAACATGTACATTGTATATTTCAGCTCCTCAAAATGAACCAATTCAATCGAATCTCGTTCAGCACTACGTAGGTAGGGGCATTTTTCAAATTCGAAAAATACTCTCACCTGTTTCAAAATATTAAATTTAATATCCACACGTGACCTCTTACAGTGATGTCATATCGTCGCGTCAGACTTCCGCCGGCATGCTGTGCACAACTCATAAACACCAGCTGTGAACTCATTTGATGTCCATATGCTACTTATTGTCTCTTCTGACAGATTATCGTGATAATCACACACAGGGGTGGTCCCGTGATACGATAAACGATTCTACCACATGTGTAATCTGCCCACCTCAGACGGCTATCTCAGACAGACAATATTGGCTTCTATAGATGTTAATCGGACGAGACCGTCTTTTCGTGATAAGAATCTTGCTCGCTGACCGTTGATAATGAATGGGTATTGTTACGATAATACGTCAGTTCACCTGGCGGAACATAAATAAGTCTGAGGAGTGGTAAACAAGATGAAGACCTTCCCATAGCAAATACTTCCGTATGGGAGTGTAGTGTTAGAGACTTTACCTACTAGATTCAGCACAGAGAGTAAAATAATGAATGGAAGGCCATAAAAATATGCCTAGTAAAAGCGATGAGTGAGAGAAAGAGAAAAATGAAGAAAAAATGATCCTGCCGGAGTGGACGTGAGATCGCACGACCGTATCGTCACATACTGACAACACTGCATCTTGTCCTCAGAATAAATAAAATGAACTGTCATATCTACTTGTGGCGTACAAAGCGATTGAACGTCTGAGTGATAAGTATTAACCTTTCTGCTACAGCAGAGTCAACCAAAAAAAAAAAAAACAAGATTATTTGGCTTTATCACTCGATGAAAACTCCCAATACAGCTTTTGGCTCGCTGTAGGTGATAGTCCGACACTTGTAGGAAGAAATGTTTCAGGAGACTGAAATTTAAACTCTTCTCAGTTAAGTCAAGAAGCAAATCCCATCAAGGATCCTGAGAATAGGTTAGGTCTTCAGCCACACTTCTCCTGAGATACTGATATTGCTCATGAGACCCCCAGCTGGTAATTAAGATAATGATAACAAAAACAGTTAACTACCAAGCAATACAGAACATTTAGTGAAAGAAAGAAACAACAGTGAAATTCTTTTCAATGAATATATATTAGCTCAAGCTATATTGGTTACAGAAAAACACAAGGAAGAAAAAAAATAGGTATATATTGTTATATGTATATATTACTGAGTAAAGGGAGATAAAAATAGCCTACACAAAAGTTATGTTTATTATTAGGGTACCCTTCACGATGGCTGAGGTTTATGTCCTAATTCTAATCACTGACTGGTATGAATCAATATCTTTTAATGTTTGGTCCTTTCTTAAAAAGCACTTATCATGAATGTTGTTGCTGCTGTACGACGTCACAATATCACTGCAAGTTTTCTCCCCCTGGCCAAGTTGCTGGAATAGTTCGTAGCTGTATACTGCAAGGTTTGACTACACGACTGCGAGTTCACCTGCGTTCGTCACCACCAGGGAGCCGCTTTGATCCAATATTGAGTTTGGCTATAAAGACGGCATATACTGTATAAGCAATTCTTTTGCCCTCTGGTCTGACAGATTATACGCTAGAAGTTTCCGCCGGGGCTTGCAGATGTGAGTAAAACATACTCGAAATAGTCTTTATTTTATACGTTTAACAGCGGTCACTGAACTCATCCAGGTCAGGGAATCCCTAACCTCCTGGGTCATGAGTGAATGTCGTGAAGTTGTAGTACCCGGGGAAATCCTTGATATTCTGGGTCACTGGGCGTTCCCCTCCCGGTCAACTGGAAATCCCCGGCTTATCTGGGTTATTGGCCTCCCGGGTAAATACCTGCGCGATAAATAACTGGAAAACCCCGAGGAAAGTCATTGCCCTACCTGGCATTCGAAATCATGGGAGAGAGAGAAAGAGAAAGACAGAGAGAGAGAGAGAAGAGGTTGGGCGAAGAATTTCGCGACACCATACCAAAGCTAGGCATTCCCATTCAATAGTGGAATAATTTCTTTCTGCAGCATTCAACTTTCGGCTAGCGAAAGCTATGGGGAATAATGTAGACCCATTGTCTTCCTCAGTTTGTAGCAAGGTGGCTCCAATCCCAATCTGACTAGCTTCAGTGCGTAATATGAATGGTCGGCTTAAGTTCGGTAGGTGCAGAATAGGTTTCACAGTGCGTTTTTCCTTGAGGGTACTATAAGCATTCTCCCACTCAGCGGTCCAGATCACTTTCTCCGGAGTATTCTTTTTTGTAAGGTTCGTCAGTGGGGCGCTTATAGTGTTGAAATCCTTAATGTAGCGTTGGTAAAATCCACATAACGCGACGAACGATCTGACATCCTTTTTAGTAATAGGGCGAGGTGCATTGCGCAGTTTGTCAACATTACGTTCCTCTGGGAACATGTACCCTTGTGAAATGGTGTGGCCGAGAAACCCCAGTTGGTCAACACCTATCTGGCATTTAGTTGGGCGAGTGGTTAAACCTGTCTCCTTAAGCCTTCGGAGTAGCATCTCTATTGCATTCAGGTGTTACTCAAAGGTGTCAGTGGCGATGAGGATATCGTCCAGTAAATTCGTAATAGCAGGGTTATGAAGGGGTACGAGAAGTTTTCTCATCATTCTCGTGAATGTGCTAGGCGCATTATGTAATCAGAATGGGAGGACATTAAATTCAAAGTGTCCTTCCGGGGTGCTGAATGCCAGTAGTGGTCGGATCTCTTTCTTCACAGGAATTTGATAGTATCCCTTGCTAAGGTCGATTTTATAGAAATAACGAGCTGTATTTAGCTTAGTGAACAGTGAGTTTTGATCTGGCAGAGATTCAGCCTGGTACTCCGACACTGCATTCAGTCTCCTATAGTCAATACACAATTTATGCTCTCCGGTAGGCTTCCGAAGGAGCCCAACACTAGCACTATAGGGTGATTCGGATGGAGAAATAATGCCTGCACTGAGCAATTTCTCTATTTCTTCTCTCAATGCATCCACCTTGGAATAGGGTATAGGGTAATTTTCACACGGACTGGCATTGCATCTGTCAACTTCATATTGAACTCTGCTAAACTGGTTAGACCTGGCCTTTCCGAGAGAACTTCTGCATACTTTTCCAACATTGTTTGCACCTGCTCATGCTGTTCCAGGGTTAGAGTGGAACTTATTTGCACATCGGCCTGAGTCTCACTCAAGGACATAGGGTATTCGACTGCTACACTGGGTTCATCTTCTACACTGGCTACTGCAAGGGCCATCAAATGGGCTGGCTCTACTGATGCATGTTCGTTGTACTTTTTCAGCAGTTTGATGTGGTAAATTTTCTGTTTACCCTTAATTGCTATCTTATAGTTGGTGCGGGAGATTTTCTCGACAACAGCATAGGGTCCTCTCCAACCAATCTGAAGTTCATTATGGCTGCTTGGCAAGAGCAATAAAACGTTATCCCCAATGTTCAGTTCTCGATCCTTGTGCCGCTGGCAGGTAGGAATCCCATGAACTTGGGTTCTCCTGCTCCAGCTTTCGCAGTATGGAAATTAAGGTTCCATTGAACCTTTCTACTTGGCCGTTGCTCTGGAGGTGATATTGAGAGGTATGAATGTGTCGGGTTTGGAAAATCCGAAACACTTCTTCCATTAATTTCCCCCGAAATAGTGATCCATTATCCGTCAGGATTTGAAGAGGGAACCCCAACCTCGTAAATATAGTAAGGAGGGCTTCCGCTACATGAGTTGAGTCGCACGAAGGCATTGCTACTGCTTCTGTACACATGGAGCATGTGTCGACCAACGTCAAGATGTAGCTATTCTTTTTCTTTGTCCTTATCAGGGGTCCAACAATGTCGACTGCCACCCTTTCGAACGGGGTACCTGTTACAGGCATTTCTCCTAAGGTTACGGGAGCTACCCAGTGCTTAGGAGCCACCTTTTGGCACTGTGCGCATGACTGAACATACCATGTGATGGCTGCATTCATCCCTGGCCAATAGTGGTGGCAAGAAATGCGCTGCACGGTTGCTCCAATTCCCATGTGTCCGCTGAAAGGTAAGGCATGGCCCATTTCTAATATTTGGGTCCTATAAGATGAGGGGACAATAAACTGTGAGTGTTCGCTCGCTCCTTTGCCTGCTCTGGGGTACAACAGACCATTATCTTATAAATCTCTCCCTTGAGAGGCGGGGTATGAGACTAAGGAAGTTTTTTAAAACAAGGCGACAAAGTGCTATCCGCTGTTTGTGCCTTCTTCAACTCTTCTGGGGAGATGTTGGTCGGAGTTCCAGACTCAGGGTTCTGCCTGCATTGATCCCTGGTCTGTACGGCCGCAACTGACAGAGGCTGGGCTGGTTCTGTTAGGAACACATATCTACAGCCCAAAATCAGGGGGTAGATGGTATCCTTTAGAACAGTGGCTCTGATTTCTCCAGTCACATACCGTGATTGAACCTGAATCTTGCACACTGGTAGAATCATGGACGCACCAGATTTGGTGGTCCTTGCATTTCAATCGTCTCCTCTGTAATTTGGTCAGAATTTACAAGAGAAGCTGCGACGATTGCGTCAAAAGATAATCCAGTGTCATACAAACAGAGAGCTCTCTCCCCATTAACCATAACAGATTCAATGACAGCTGGTCGCTTCGAGGAATCCATGTCATCCTTTGAGGGCTCAGGGCTGTGAGATCTGGTTGTTATGCAAGCTGCATTCATGGGAAGGGGTCGGCGCTTACAATCACGAGAACTATGTTTAGGTGACCGGCAGTGTTGGCACACATCCCTCTCTGTGTTTGCTGTATAGGAAGTTTTCCTTTCCATGTTCTTGTGGGGTTGTCCATTGTTGGGTCTGTCATGGTGAGTTTTCATGTAGGGTTTTGAGCTTGTAATATTATTGGAGCTGTTAGGCGCAGTCTGCCGAGCCGGGTAGTCTGTATATCTCCGTCTGGAGGTCAGAGTCTCAGCCTGTGCATCCTGAAAGCGTTCAGATAATTTAACTAAGGTACTTAACCTTTCTGACCCGTTTTCTACCAGAAATCTTCTCATCTCAGGGCTCATCATTTCTTTCAGTTGCTCCATTAGTATTAATTCTTGCAGCCCTTCGTAAGATTTTTGGAATGACGCGAGAGAGAGCCACTTCTGCAAATAAGCTTCCAGGCGAGCAGCATACTGGGCGTACGATTCTCCATTTTCCTTACGGTAATTTCTGAACCGTTTCCGGTAAGCTTCAGCGTTCAATTCGTACCGAGCTAAGAGAGCTTTCTTCAGACCATCATAGTCATCCTGTTCATGTGAAGCCAGTTTTAAGAATATATCATAGCCAGCACCCCTGAGTCCTTGCTAGAGTTTCAGATTCCACCTCTTTCGGTCCAGCCCGAATGAAGATGCAAATCAATCGAACCGGTCCAAAAAGCTGTCCATGTTATTATTTCCCTCCAAAAATGGCTCCAGAGGAAACCCCATCGGTCCTAGGTGTGGTGTAGGGAGAGCTGATGCACTATCCGATTGAAGGGGTGGGGGCGG
Source organism: Oreohelix idahoensis (assembly GCA_024509875.1). Lineage (NCBI taxonomy): Eukaryota > Metazoa > Mollusca > Gastropoda > Stylommatophora > Oreohelicidae > Oreohelix > Oreohelix idahoensis. Next base: position 83,900 of record JAMPIV010010027.1, read on the forward strand.
AGAAGATGAAGTTTCGGAATTGCTCCCAGCTTCCTTGCTTTTGAGAGTAGTTCCACATCCAGTTCCTTCATTTTCAGGGCATGTTGTCGTTTCTTCTCCTTCTCGTCTGCCGCCCTGATTTTACGATCCTTCTCCGCTTCTGCCGCTCTGATTTCACGATCCTTTTCCGCTTCTGTCGCTCTGATTTCCCTGTCCCTCTCCACTTCTGCCTCTCTGATGCGCTTCATCTCTGAGGATACATAGTCTGCAAGCTCTTTTCCAGTAAGCCCCACCTCTTTCCCACTCTCAATTAACAAAGCTCTTACTTTTGCTGTTTCTGCCATTGCAATATTGGATCAAGTCGAGTGAGCTTGAATAAACCTACTCACAAACCAATACAGGTAAAAGTAATACTGTCTAATATTAATAATATAGTGTATTACTGCCACAACAATAAAACAAAATTTTGCAACAACAATAATTTCAACCTGCAGGATAGCTCTTAGTTAAGTAGCTCAGTTAAACTTTGCATACAAACTTAACTAATTAATTGGACCATACACCAGAAGATCAGTCACCAGTTATATTCTGTGTACTATTCTATTTTTGCAATATACTGCATATAAGATCAAACCAGTTACGTGCAAAGTGTACTGGGAAGCTTTATAAGATTACTTGATAACCAAACTATTAACCAAGGTTTGTTACGAAAAAGTATAATGTATATTAGCAATAAATTAATTGTAGTCTAGGGAACATACAGATGCTACGAGTTCAATCTGGGACGAGCAGTCCAGTTTGTGGCGACAGGGTAGAAGAAAGGATAGATAGAAGAAATAAAAGAGAGTACCAATCTCTTCCACAGTGTCTTTTGGCTCGCTGTAGGTGGTAGTCCGACACTTGTAGGAAGAAATGTTTCAGGAGGCTGAAATTTAAACTCTTCTCAGTTAAGTCAAGAAGCAAATCCAATCAAGGATCCTGAGAGTAGGTTAGGTCTTCAGCCACACTTCTCCTGAGGTACTGATATGGCTCATGAGACCCCCAGCTGGTAATTAAGGTAATGATTAACAAAAAACAGTTAACTACCAAGCAAAACAGACCATTTAGTGAAAAGAAAGAAACAACGGTGAAATTCTTTTCAATGAATATATGTATTAGCTCAAACTGTATTGGTTACAGAAAAACACAAGGAAGAATAAAACAAATTATGTATATATGGTTATATGTATATATTACTGAGTAGGAGACAAAAATAGCCTACACAAAAGTTATGTTTATTATTAGGGTACCCTTCACGATGGCTGAGGTTTATGTCCTAATTCTAATCACTGACTGGTATGACACAATATCTTTTAATGTTTGGTCCTTTCTTAAAAAGCACTTATCATGAATGTTGTTGCTGCTGTATGACTTCACAATATCACTGCAAGTTTTCTCCCCCTGGCCAAGTTGCAAGAATAGTTCGTAGCTGTATCCTGCAAGGTTTCACTACACGACTGCGAGTTCACGTGCGCTCGTCACCACCAGGGAGCTAGGTGATACACACAAAGGAACAATCTATTTATCTCTCTGGTTAGAGGCAATAATTGTCCTGAGTGTGGTGTATAAACCAGGCTCAGATATCAGTCACATTATTACATACATGATATGGACCAATGTTGGGCGCCATTCTTCAAGCTGCAAACATATAATATTAATAGGGTAGGGGCATACATATATTATCAACTGTTGTAAAGGCATACAAAAATCATACAACATTAAATACATGAATGCGATAAAATATACAACCATTAAATAAAAGAGGCGGGCAGGGTAGTGCAAATGCATTCTGTGAAACAACCTGAAGGACATCAAAGGCATACAAAAATCATATAACAGTAAATATATGAATTCCATAAAATATACAACCATTACATGAAAGTATGCAATTGACTGAAAAGCAGTGCAAACATTAACTAAAGTTAATTGCATATAATGAGATAATAATTGAAAGCAGTTCAAACATTCAATACAAATAATTGCATATAAGAAGATAATGCATTCAGCTCACCCGCTTTGTTGCAATATTGAGTTTGGCTTCTCAAAGACGGCATATATATAAGCAATTCTTTTGCCTGGTAGTCTGACAGATTACACGCTAGAAGTTTCCTGCAACTGGCTTGTCTGTTCGGGGCTTTTGCAGATGTGAGTAAAAAACATAACCGATATAGTCTTTATTTTATACGTTAAACAGCGGTCACTGAACTCATCCAGGCTAGGGAAACCCCCAGCCTACGGGTCACTGGTGAATGTCTTATGAGCCACTGTATGGGCGTTCCCACCCGGTCAACTGGAAATCCCCGGCTATCTGGGTAATTGGCCTCTCGGTTAAAATACTGAAGCGTCAAGTAGCTGGAAACCCCCGATCTTGGGTCATTGTCCTATTTGGCATTCGAAATCACGGGAGAGAGAGAAAGAGATAGAAAAGAGGTTGGGCGAAGAATTTCGCGACAGCTATCGCCTTTCAAATTTGACTGATTTAATTTTGGACAACGATTTACCACTACATCTATTTCCGAACCTTCTAGAACAGACTGTCTCATAAACAGTTCGCCCAAAATATAAATTCTTGTGCAAAGTTTCTTCGCTCACATAGCTGAACTCATTAAAAAAAAAAAAACCAAACTCCAAACTTAACTTTATAATTCTCGGCCAAGGTCGGTCGCACTAAACAGTATGATCAAGGGACGTCAACTCTACTCTTGTCTCCTTCTTCAATGTATTACAGATTACAAGGGGCTTGACATAAGTCTTGGTCCTGACCATGAAGGACCATGAAGGCGTCACAGGAGGAAGATGAAACTTGGCACATTTAAAGCTCATCATATTTGCACTGAATGTGTAAAGTACGCGTTTGTTTCTTCAATGGGTTTTCCCGCTATGGTGCACGGCGCAATGTACCATATTGACTGGATCTGCTGCTCCAAAGATTTGACAAAACAATGGAAAAGAATGAGGCCAGAGCTGTAATAAAATTTCTGATGTTTCAGGGAAAAACACCTACAGAAATACACAGGTAGATGGAACCAGTGTTTCGTGATTCTTGTCCTTCATATACTTCGGTAAAAAAACTGGTGTCAACATGTTTAAGTGCGGCCGCTCAAATGTTGCTGATCTGCTAAGATCTGGTAGACCAGCCTCAGAGTTCAACGATGAAAATGCAACAAGAGTGAAGAAAATCATTGACCAGGATCGAAAAATGACAATTGTGGAGATAGCTAGTAGAGTAAAAACGAATGAAATAACAGTTTATAGAATTTTATACAACAGGAAAGTTGTGACCAGGAAACGAGGGATAACGCGCACTCAAAATCTTCCTTTGCTGCAAGACAACGCGCCCTCTCCCAAAGCACGGCTTGTGCAGCTAGCAGCCAACGATTTGAATATTGAAATTCTTCCACATCCACCATATTCACCAGATTTGGCTCCATCAGACTTTTTTCTATTCCCAAATCTTAAAAAAAAAAAACAGCTAAAAGGAAATCATTTTGACAGCGATGAAGAAGTTATACTGGCATGTGATGACTGGTTTAGTTTGAAAAATAGGGTGTTTTACTCCCAAGGTCTTTTCAAGGTCAAGCAGAGATGGCAGAAGTGTGTCAATTCAGACGGTGGCTATATTAAAAAGGAATAAACACTATACAAAATTTCAGCTCTCTGTGACATGTCCTTCATGGTCAGGCCCAAGACTTATGTCAAGCCCCTTGTATATCCCTTAGCCTACAAATAAAAGTCGATCTCATAAAAATATAATTCTACCCGAGTTTCTCTTACCCACACTAACTGTTACAGGATGCTCAGTTCAACCCCATATGGGTTATAATTTGGGTATATAGTGTTCCTAGTTAATAGCATTCATCCATAAAACCACATCGCTGTGGCTTCTGTTGATTTCTTCCTCATTCACCTTCAGGCTTCCACATTAATGACTCTAATAAAGGCAGTAACCAGCTCAAGTTTCCTGACATCTCCAAACAGTTTTTCGTGGAGTGAGGTAGGTTGTTGCCAAATGCTACTCCGTTCATTGCTGTATGTTGGGCAGGTTGTTCGACTGTCATCGGGTTGGTGCCGAAGATGCACCAGTTATATACTTGTAGTACACATTAGGTGTTCTCAACCTTATTTTACTCATGGTCCCCCTACTGAGCCTTATTTACCTATGTCCCCCCCCCCCCCCCCCCCCCCCCCTCCCCCCCCCTTTTCCCACCCCCCCCCCTCCCCCCCCCCCCCCCGCTCCCCCCCCCCCTCCCCCCCCCCCCCCACCCCCCCCGCCCCACCCCCCCGCACCCCCCCCTCCCCCCCCCCCCCCCCCCCCGCCCCCACCTTTCATAGTGGCTGTTAGCTGGAAAAAGGTACTTTACCGTCGTAATGTGGCCCCCTAGAAATATGGCATAACTCCCATGGGGGCCATATGGTCCACGTTGAGAACTACTGGTGTAGATGGTATCTCAGTCTGTTGTGTCCAGTTCTGTTGATTTCAAAATAGGGGAAGTAGGGAACGCAAACGAAAATGATGATAGATTAAAACCGCGTGACCAAAACATTGGATTTGATTAGGGACAAGAAGTACGTTTGATGTCAATTTATCTGTGCTGTTATCGTCAAATGATCAGATCTTGTCAGCGTGACTGGCGTCATTGTAATATTTGACCTACTAAAAAACATGACAACACAAACATTACAGAAAAACTGCGCCTGTTACTGATTTGGCGACAGTGACAAGGGATATCAATTTCAAATAAATGTACAGCCAGATTATTTTCTTTTCATTGTTATGAAATACAAATGCGTACATAAATTCATGCTCATAAACACACCAGAACGCACATGCAAACATTATCAGATAAACGCAAATATGACCATATAAACAAGCAAAAACACGAGCTTGTGTACTAGCAAACACGAGCATATACAAATAAACAAGCAAACAAGAGCATGTACACACTTAAACACCAACACATATATAAACAAGCAAACATGAACATATAAGCAAGAAAACGCGAACATATAAACAAGCAAACTCGGAGCATATAAACAAGCAAACACGAGCCTATAAACAAACAAACGCGAGCTGGTAAACACTCAAACACATATATAAACAGGTAAACATGAACATATAAGCAAGAAAACACGAACATATAAACACGCAAACTCGGAATATATAAACAAGCAAACACGAGCATGTAAACAATCAAACACGAGAATATAAACAAGCAAACACGAGCACATATATAAACACCCAAACACGAGCATCACCCGTGTGTTACCGGGGCCCGAAAGGGGAGCAAAGAATAGTAACACTGTCCCCTGCCAAGCATGTCGTAGAAGGCGACTAAGGAGGGTTGGGCATGGGGCCGGTTACCCCATCCTGTAAAAAAAATTTAAACCACAAAAAACTTCAACAAATATGGACAAGTCAAATAAAGAAAATAAAACACAGCCATCCAAGACAGGGGAAGGTCCTCTCGCGGGGAGGCGTATGATGCAACACAGAGAAAGCCGAAAGGAGTCTGTGTTGCTGACTAACCTTCTTTCTTCTAGGAGAACTTCCAGATTTGGCACCTGGAATGTTCGGACATTGAACGAACAAGGGAAAGTGGCACAAGTAGCAGCAGAAATGAGGGAATACAAAATCGAGGTTCTGGGAATGTGTGAAACAAAGTGGAAGGGGGTAGACAGGAAGAAACTCATCACAGGTGAATTGGTGCTGTCCTCAGGACACGAAGACGAAAGTTCACACCACAGTGAAGGGGTAGCTCTTATGTTATCTAAAGAAGCACAGAAAGCACTCATTGAATGGGAAGCTGTGGGACCCAGAATAATAACAGCTATTTTCAAAACAGCTAAAAAGAAAATTCATGTCAATGTCATCCAATGTTATGCACCAACTAATGACAAAGAAGAGTCTGTGAAAGAAGCATTTTATACTAAACTACAGGAAATTATGGATAAAGTAAAAAGAAGAGACATCACAATTTTGATGGGTGACATGAATGCAAAGATAGGTACAGTCAATACTGGATTTGAAGAAGTCATGGGAAAACATGGGCTAGGAGTAATGAATGAAAATGGAGAACTATTCGCAAACTTCTGTGCTTCAAATCAACTGGCTATAGGAGGAAGCATGTTTCCACATAAGAGAATACACAACGCAACATGGATATCACCAGACCATAGAACAGAAAATCAGATCGATCATATATGCATAAGGAAGAAGTTTAGATCATCATTGCAGGATGTAAAGGTATATAGAGGAGCAGATGTGGCATCAGATCACCATCTTCTGATAGCCAAAGTAAAAATGAAACTCAAGAGATATGCAACAATGCAAAATTATAGACAACAGTTTAATGTAGGACAGCTAAGAAATCAAGAAACAAGAGACAAATTTGCGGTCACAGTATCCAACAAATTCCAAGTGCTCCAACAGTTGGAAGATGTAGAGAATACAGAAGACTATTGGCAGCAGGTCAAAACGGTATGGAAGGAGTCATGTGAAGAAATACTGGGGAAAAGGGAAAGACAACAAAAAGCATGGATAACAACAGAAACCATCAATAAGATAAAAGATAGAAAAAACAAGAAAGCAGAGTTAAACACAAGCAAAACCAGAAGTTCCAAAGCCAAGGCTCAAGAAGTGTACACAGAAGCAAACAAAGAAGTAAAAAGAAGTATCAAAAGAGACAAGAGGAAGTATATTGAGGAGTTGGCAAGAGAGGCAGAAGATGCTGCAGCCAAAGGAAATATGAGAGAACTGTATAGCAGCACAAAGAAGCTAACAGGGAAATACAAGCAAACAAGTTGCCTCATAAAAGATAAGAATGGGAAACTGCTCAGCAATATACAAGAGCAAATGAAGAGGTGGACAGAATATTTTGGGGACCTTCTCAATAGACCAGCTCCACAAAACCCGCCGGACATCCAGCCAGCAGAAGAAGAGCTACAAATTAACGGTGAAAGACCAACGAAGGAAGAAATAAAGAAAGCCATAAAGCTTCTAAGAGATGGAAAAGCGTCTGGACCTGATAGCATTCCAGCAGAGGCCATCAAAGCAGATATCGACACGGCTACAGAGATGTTATATAAATTACTTGGTAAAGTCTGGGAAAAAGAAGAGATACCAGCAAAATGGAAGGAAGGATATCTGGTTAAGTTGCCTAAGAAGGGAAATCTACAAGAGTGCACAAATTATAGAGGAATAATGTTACTATCAGTGCCAGGAAAGGTATTGAACAGGATTATCCTTGAGAGATTAAAGGAGTCCATAGACAAGAAATTGAGAGATGAACAAGCAGGTTTTCGACAAAACAGATCATGTACAGACCAGATAGCCACTTTGAGAATAATAGTTGAACAAAGTCTGGAATGGAATTCACCACTATACATCGGATTTGTGGACTACGAAAAAGCATTTGACAGTGTGGACAGAGAATCACTTTGGAAATTGATGAGGCATTATGGAGTTCCCCTGAAAATCATTAATTTAATAAAGAAAACCTATGAAGACATGACGTGCAGAGTTCTTCATGAAGGACAGCTTACAGAACCATTTGGGATAAGAACAGGAGTGCGACAGGGATGCCTCTTGTCTCCATTTCTTTTCTTGCTGGCAATAGATTGGGTTATGAGATCATCGACAACACACAACAGAAATGGAATCCAGTGGACTCTGACTAAGCAGTTGGATGATCTGGATTTTGCTGATGATTTGGCTCTCCTGTCCCATAACCGTAATCAGATGCAGGACAAATTGAAAACACTCGATGAGAGGTCACAGCAATTGGGTCTGAAAATACACAGGGAAAAGACAAAAATAATGAGAATAAATGCAGGTAATGAAAACAGGGTTGAACTTGAAGAAACGCCAATACAAGATGCAGTCAACTATGGTAGATGTCTGAAACCTTTCTTAACGCTTCTTTTCATGACCATAAAAGGCGCGACTGTGTAAGACTTTTATCTCGAATGTTCTTCGAATCGTCTTATTGTGAACGGCAACTCAGAGATTGTCGTTCTGCGCATGTCAAACCGGGAGTTCGTTCTGTGTGTTCCGCCCAGTTGGGGCAGTTTAGAAATGGTTTAAGAAGCGAGCAGACGCAACTGCGTCTTGTGATTCTCTGAGGGAAATACAGTGTCTTAGTGAGTTAGTTAGCTAACTAGACTATTTCCCAGTATTATGCAGCCTGCCTGGAGGCATATGTTCATGGTTGATTTTCCGAAATAAGGTAATTCCTCTTGTATCGAACTTTATGCTATCGTCTAGAGGTTCGTCATTTTGTCGCCTATTTGCTCGCCTGTGTGATGCAAAATGGAGAGGTACTTTGACTAGGATTAAGTCACCGGTATCTGTATACCTGAACTAGTTAAATATATATGGGTCGCTCTAGACCAACAAGACTGTTGTCTGTGTTCCAGGATTCGTTATATCAGAGATCACGTCCAAGTCAGATGGTTAGACTTAGGAACATTATAAAGGTCGAGCTGACCTGTAGCCCATGTATGCTATTCACGTGCAGACAGTGAACGGACTTATTGTATACAACTGATCTGCTAGCATCAGAATGGGAGCATTTATTATTGTTTATGAACATTGAAGATCTGTAGCTGACACTGTTGCAGAAGTTATAGAAATTATTATTATTTATACAGCTTCACGAACTAGCACTCGATGATTGATGAATTTCTGAATCTATTGAACTGTGATGTCTTATGACGCATATATACAACAGCTATCATTGCTGACTACAGAAATTGTTTTCAATGTGCCATATCATCTTGCTGAACTCGTTAACCATGTTGATGTCATAAGTATCATGACTGTTTTGTGGCGTGCAATAAATGAAAGAAACTTATACAACGAAGTTACCCTTTCTATGACTCTACACGTCATGTTGCCTGTGTGATAACCCTGTGAACTGTTCCACTACCACATACACAGCAACATCCTAAATCAGAGAAGACACCTACATCTTACACTTTAACACCAGGTGTCGATAAGGGTGGCAAGTTACCACTTCAGCACAAATCCACCCTTATCATTTTTGGTGGCCAGTGTGGGGAAGATCATTATTTGGGTTTATACGAATTACTGTCTACTCTTCGCGAGTATAACTTGACTGCAAAACCCTCTAAAGCCTTTATAGGATTTAGCGAGATTTCTTTCCTAGGTCATCGGGTTGGTCATGGTCTTTTAAAGACAGAGGACCACAATGTTTCAAAAATACTTAACATTTCGGTCCCTAAGACGAAGAAACAAGTAAGGAGTCTATTAGGTTTGATTCAATTCTACGGACGATTCATTCCGAATCTGTCCTCCATTATGGCACCGCTTTCTACTTTATTGAAGAAAGGGTCGCCTAATCTGATCCGCTGGTCTAAAGAATGTCAATCCTCATTGGACCAGGTTAAAGCCCTATTTTCATCTCCACCTATTCTTAAGTTACCTACTATTGAGAAGACTTTTGTTCTTCGAAGTGACGCCTCGTCAACAGGGATTGGGGCAGCACTAATGCAGGAGTATTCTGATACTTTGCATCCGGTGATGTATATCTCTAGGAAATTAAACGCTGCAGAAAAGAATTACTCGGTTTTAGACCGTGAGTTATTGGCTATGGTATGGTCTATTCTGAAGTTACAAAGATTTCTTCTAGGCGCACATTTCATTGTGGAAACCGACCAGAAAGCGCTTACTGCTATTCAGAGCAAAAACTTGAAGAGCTCGAGGTCCACTCGTTATGCCATAGCTCTTCAACCATTTCATTTCTCGGTTCGAGCTATCCGTGGTTCGGATAATGTAATGGCAGACATTCTGTCCAGATGTCCACACGATTCCACATGATTCTTCTGTCATATATATATATTTCCTGATATACAGTCCAATGTTATAATGACATGTTAGTAGATTTTGTCTCACTTTTTTTTTTTTTGAGGGAAATTTATAACATTGTACCATGTAATTATCTAAGAAGGCTTAGTTAGTGATATACGGGCCAAAAGATCACTCGGCCACATTTAAATAAATTATTTTCAGGATTGTATTAAGAAATTTACCAGTTGTCTTTAAGATTTGTGTTATTGATATTTTCGCAGCACATCATTGAAGTCTGCGAGTTTATGTCCATTGTGGAACTTTGAGGATATCAAGTCCTGTCCTACATTGGGAGCGGATGATGTCCACATCTTCTTCTATTGAATGTTTTGTGTCACCGAAGAGCAACACATGTATTACTTATTAATTACTGTTACTTTATATAATGTAATAATATAGTGCGGTATATTAGTAAATTACACCGCTATTTGCAACACATTGTATGATAACACATAATATATTTAATTTCATATATTGGTATGAGTATAATTTGATTGTCATTATGTTGTTGCCATCATTGTGGCGTGTGTTGGTGGCACCTTCCTGGAATATATCAGCGTATACTTAGATAAATTTTTTCTCTAAGGATCTGAGATATGATCTCAGTGTCGCTCCATGCGTTGAGCTAATTTGTTAGGTATATATCCACGCATCATACGTGCGTTAGGAGCCTAGATTTTTTCCGGCTCCAGGATTAAAAAAAAAAAAAAATGTCCCATTTTTTTTTTTTCCAGGGAGGGTGCGGTAATGTTACGCACGGATCATTATTATTTTTCGTTTGTATAAACATTTTTTCATATGTATGATCATTTTTTTGACTGAAGTGTGTATTATGTTTTCTATGGTCAAAGGGACATAATCCGAGTTATCGAAACTACAATTTTTTAGGAGTTGCCTTCTCTTGTATAGAGACACGTTCGGTCTATAATTTCTTGAACGAAGCGTGACCACATCTCCTTATTTGGTAGTATCAGTCAACTATGGTAGATGTCTGAAACCTTTCTTAACGCTTCTTTTCATGACCATAAAAGGCGCGACTGTGTAAGACTTTTATCTCGAATGTTCTTCGAATCGTCTTATTGTGAACGGCAACTCAGAGATTGTCGTTCTGCGCATGTCAAAAACCGGGAGTTCGTTCTGTGTGTTCCGCCCAGTTGGGGCAGTTTAGAAATGGTTTAAGAAGCGAGCAGACGCAACTGCGTCTTGTGATTCTCTGAGGGAAATACAGTGTCTTAGTGAGTTAGTTAGCTAACTAGACTATTTCCCAGTATTATGCAGCCTGCCTGGAGGCATATGTTCATGGTTGATTTTCCGAAATAAGGTAATTCCTCTTGTATCGAACTTTATGCTATCGTCTAGAGGTTCGTCATTTTGTCGCCTATTTGCTCGCCTGTGTGATGCAAAATGGAGAGGTACTTTGACTAGGATTAAGTCACCAGTATCTGTATACCTGAACTAGTTAAATATATATGGGTCGCTCTAGACCAACAAGACTGTTGTCTGTGTTCCAGGATTCGTTATATCAGAGATCACGTCCAAGTCAGATGGTTAGACTTAGGAACATTATAAAGGTCGAGCTGACCTGTAGCCCATGTATGCTATTCACGTGCAGACAGTGAACGGACTTATTGTATACAACTGATCTGCTAGCATCAGAATGGGAGCATTTATTATTGTTTATGAACATTGAAGATCTGTAGCTGACACTGTTGCAGAAGTTATAGAAATTATTATTATTTATACAGCTTCACGAACTAGCACTCGATGATTGATGAATTTCTGAATCTATTGAACTGTGATGTCTTATGACGCATATATACAACAGCTATCATTGCTGACTACAGAAATTGTTTTCAATGTGCCATATCATCTTGCTGAACTCGTTAACCATGTTGATGTCATAAGTATCATGACTGTTTTGTGGCGTGCAATAAATGAAAGAAACTTATACAACGAAGTTACCCTTTCTATGACTCTACACGTCATGTTGCCTGTGTGATAACCCATTGAACTGTTCCACTACCACATACAAAGCAACATCCTAAATCAGAGAAGACACCTACATCTTACACTTTAACACCAGGTGTCGATAAGGGTGGCAAGTATCATTATTGTTGTCTTATCTCCTTGTGTAGAAACATGGAAAGAAATGAAGAAAGAACTGAGGCTATATATTATGTGGATATATAGAAGAATGGGACACATCTCATAGAAAGATAAGAAAACAAATAAAGAGGTCCTAGAAAACCTAGTTATGAAAAGAGAACTAATGGAGGAGATCAAAATTAGACAACTAAAATATTTTGGCTCTGTAAAAAGACGTAACATCTTGCAGAAGACCATAATAGAAGGAAGAGTTGAAAGCAAATGTGCAAGGGGAAGAAAGCGCTATAAATGGGAAGATAACATCAAGAGATGGACAGGAAAGAGTCTTATTTTCCTGGTGTTCCTTTCGACGTTTTCTCTTCTCTTCTGCGTGCCGTGAGAGCTGCTTTTCGCCCAATCTGAGGTGGCGCCATAGAGAGCCACGCCACTTGATGCGAGCGGCAGCTTCATCCTCCCAGGTCCAGTGCCATCATGTCTCTCTTGCACACATCTTTGATCCTCAGCTGCGGTCGCCCCAACTGTTATTTGTATCTCACGGATGACAATATTAGACTGTCCAGTTTCTGTTAACTATGTCGACATTCATGAGCATCCAATCGGCGGAGAGGTTAGAGAGCTAGCCTCTCGCGGCAAAGGTACCAGGTTCAGAACACGGTGGCCTCATGCTGCAGTCTACCCAGGTGTAACTGGGTACCTGACTCTGCTCTTGAGTTAGGGAAGACAAAGACAGCAAGGACGGGAACTGGTGACCTCACCTCTGGAAGCTGGAACTAATATAGTGAAGTCTTCACTCCCCTATGACAGTATCTGCTATGGGACTACCTTTACTTTGGTGTTGTTTGTTAATGTTGACATTCACTTCTCTAACAACTGTTGCTGTTGTCACAATGTACTACACCTCACACCATGTCAACACGTGCTCAGGGTAAGTTATCATCAATCTGACCTGAACAAGATTCTTTTGTGTACTTTGACCTCTTTCGTAATACCTTCATCTGGCTTTTTTATTTGCCTATGTAAGGCCTGTGAGGTTCCCGGTGGTCTCTGAGACTACAAATAAAGAATAGGACCACTCCCCCCCTCCCTTTGCACGTCATAAGAGGCGATTAAGATGAGGTTGTGCTTGGGGCTCAAATAGCTGGAGACACCACCACCCCAAGAGCACGTGAATGCTTGTTGTGTAGGCTTCCTGTAAATGGACCAGCTACAGTGGTGGGTCTATGCTCCGTTAGGAGCGAAAATGGAAGTGATGATGATGAGGACGCTTTAGTTGATAACATCAGTCTGTAACAACTACATCTCGAGCTCTGTGGCGTCTGTTGATTTAAACATTAATGTTTTTTTTTTTTGTCGTTGTCGATTAACTGCCAGAACTACTCATAAATATTTGTGTCATTAACTAAACCATTAGGGAAATATGGGCCTAACACCATATGCACAATATGCCTCAATGGGCGTGTAACGGGATCCTTTACCTTTTCCTTACGAGACTATAGAAATGATAAATATGGTAAATGGATAAACATTCTTCTTCTTCTTCGAGTACCATGCCTGTTGGTGTAGGCGATCATGTCTGTCCAGTTTTCTGTTTACAGTACAATTTATCAATTTTGTTGTTGACTTCTTTCCATGCCACGATATCAAACTGTCCAGTATTTGTTCTCCATGTCTTCCTTTATCTCTTTTTCCTTCAATCTTTCGTGTAATCACAATATGTTCCAGCCTCCTCCTTCTCATAACATGCAAAAAGAAAGTGGATTGCTTCCTTCTAACACGAGGAAACATTATGTAAATGTAATAAAAAAAAATCACGTTGGGTGTTGTTCTTCAGTCATGAACGTCAGTCATGAACGTCAGTCTTACTTTGATCATGAGATCTATTGACACAGATGTGCATTAAAAAAAAAAAGATAGCAATTTATAATCTCGGCATAAATAATCGGGGGTGATCTTGAAATGCGTCATGGAAGGTACATTGAGAGTATATGGTATACTCTACACTCTGGATGGCGATTGACAAGTCAGTTGCTGTTGTTAAATTGTTATTTCTTCTCTCCTGTTCAATTAACTTCTATAAAGCAAACATCAACACATGACTTTATCACGGACAGCAATTCCTATGCTGTCTGTTGTATAGTAGCCCACTTTCAGTTATAACTAACTGTAAGAATGCGCCCCTGAGGTGGTAGCCCTCAACTGCATTTTGTTTCTTGGTGTTTCTTTCGGCATGTTTTTTACTCTTCTGCTTGTTATGAGAGCTTCTTTTCGCCCAATCTGAGGTGCTTCTGTACGGAGCATCACCACTTGGTGCGATCGGCAGCTTCATCCTCCCTGGTTGCCAGATTTATGTCCAATGCATTCATATATCATCTCCGGTTGCCTGGTTGTTCTTTTGCCATCTGCCAGTTGTACGTAGAAGATATCTTTAGGGATGCAATCACCTTCCATGCGGCGGACATTGCTAAACCAGCGTAGTCTGCGTTGTCTAAGCAGTGTATACATGCTTTGAACGCCAGCAAATGACAGCACCGCGACATTTGTCACTTTGTCCTTCCACGAAATATCACGGATGTGGCACAGACACCGTAGATGGAAGGTATTGAGTCTTCCTTCTTGTTCATCATAGGTTGTCCATGTTTCGCTGCCATATAAAAGCGTGCTGGTGACACAGACATTATATACAGCAGCTTTGGTCAAATTGTGAGTTTTTGGAGTTTCCCGAAACACACGTTGTGATGCGGGCAAAGATGGCTGCAACTTTGCAAATGCAGCTGTCAGTGTCTGTGTCCAGAGAGAGTTTGTCATTGATTTAGAATTTAATTCTGGTTATTTTGTTTCTGGAAATAAACAATACATAATAACACTTATTAGTCAAATGCCAGTTATTTTTTGTAACGATTGTTTCATATATATCCAATCTACACAAGTGAGGATATAGCAATTTAAAAATATAGTTGACAACACGAACTTCAGTTCATGCTTTCGTGCAAAATGACACAAAGCCCATTATATAGTGTAAAAACTATAACAGAAGTGGCTTGAATTCAAGTCGGGGAATGATTGCTGTTTCATTAATTCATCATGGTTACGTTATTATTTTTTTCTTCCATTAAATCATCAATAATATGTTATTGTTTCTGTTCTCCTATTAAGTCATTACTGTTATGTTACTGTTTCTGCTCTCCCATTAAGTCATCATTTTATGTTATTGTTTCTGTTCTCCCATTAAGTCATTACTGTTATGTTATTGTTTCTGTTCTGCCATTAAGGCATTACTGTTATGTTATGGTTTCTGTTCTTCCATTGAGTCATTACTGTTATGTTACTGTTTCTGTTCTCCCATTAAGTCATTACTGTAACGTTATTGTTTCTGTTCTTCTATTAAGTCATTACTGTTAGGTTATTGTTTGTTATATTAAGTCATTACTGTTATGTTATTGTTTCTGTTCTTTCATTAAGTCATTACTGTTTTGTTATTGTTTCTGTTCTTTCATTAAGTCATCACCGTTATGTTATTGTTTCTATTCTTCCGTTAAGTCATCACTGTTATGTTATTGTTTATTTTCTATTAAGTCGTCAATAATATGTTATTGTTTCTGTTCTTTCATTAAGTCATTACTGTTTTGTTATTGTTTCTGTTCTTTCATTAAGTCATCACCGTTATGTTATTGTTTCTATTCTTCCGTTAAGTCATCACTGTTATGTTATTGTTTATTTTCTATTAAGTCGTCAATAATATGTTATTGTTTCTGGTCTATTAGGGAGCCCCGGTAGCATAGTGGTTAGTGCACTGGCTTCCTAGCGCAGTGGTCTATGGTTCGATCCCCAGATGAGGCGGGAATTTTTTAGGCCACAAACGGCTCCTGGGTCGACCCAGCCTCAAATGGGTACCAGAGCAACTCTGGGAAGGTTAAGGCGGCCGGCGTGATGCCGACCACATCACCCCTAGTGTACCGACGGTCAAGATAATATGGGCCTAACACCATATTCCCAATATGCCTTAATGGGCGTGTAACGGGTTCCTTTACCTTTACCTTCTGGTCTGTTAAGCCAACAGTAATATGTTATTGTTTCTGTTCTTCTGTTAAGTCATCACTGTTATGTTATTGTGTCTGTTCTTCCGTGAAGTCATCACTGTTATGTTATTGTTTTTGTTCTTCCGTTATCACTGTTATGTTATTGTGTCTGTTCTATTAGTTAGTTGCTTATCCTTTACAGGACGTGGCAGTCAACCCCAGCTTTTATTGGCTGTTTGTGATTTTTCTAGGCAATTTTTTCATTCAGTAGTTTGCCATTGCTTTCTGAACGGTACGGCGCTTATACCATTGTTAAAAATCCACACAAAGCGATCTGCTACCAAACCGCCTGCAGCAGGTTTCGAACCTGGTATATCTGGATTATGAAACTGCGTTCATATCCATTAGGCCACAGACGCCGACCTGTTCTATTAAGTCATCAATAATATGTTATTGTTTATATTCTATTAAGCCGTCAGTAATGTGTTATTGTTTCTGGTCTATTAAGCCATCAATAATATGTTTTTGGTCTATTAAGCCATCAATAATATGTTATTGTTTCTGTTTTATTAAGTCATCAATATGTTATTGTTTCTGTTCTCCCATTAAGTCATCACTGTTATGTTATTGTTTCTTTTCTTCTATTCATAATTGGTCTGTTATTATTTAAATGCCGTTCTTTCTGTATGCATACACATTCGCGATGGTGAGACTGTGTAACTGAACTATTTGGTTGTGTTCATTGTGCATCCTTGCTACTAAATGGTATATTCATTTAATGAATTTTCTTTGGTAGTCTTGGATTTTTTTATATATCGTGACGGTAAGACTTTGCTAGGTATGAAATTTCTCTGCTTCTGTTATATCCTTGCGTTTGAACGTCCAGAAACATTCCCATCAGCTTTTCTGGAAGTTACGGAAATGGCGCGCATTGTACTGCGCTTTGAGTGAAAGTCATCTTGAACACCCATTAGAATCATTATCAACTCACGTAAAGGCTAGCAATATATTTTATTCACGTTTTACAGATATCTCTTTGCAAGTAACCCGTCAAGAAATTACGTAGAAGTTTAATAATTTTGTTTCAAACTCTGTTAAAACTACAATCAGAGAACTGATATTTAAAAAAAATAATAACCAAAGGCAGTAATTAAGGTGGACGAGTAGGACGTTGTGGAGAGACATGATCTCCTACGGCAGCTGGAGTGGTAATTAAAAAATAAGAGGAATTTACAGATATGTATGCTACTCCACACTCTACGTCAGTGGTTCCCAAACTTTTTTGTCTGGGCCACACTTTCGGAATGAAAATTTGGTCACGCCACACCAAATTTTATAGTCATAAGAAATACCTTCAGAAACAAGAAAACCAATTCCTAGCAGTGCTTTACTCATAACATAGAAACACAACTACTTTATAATTTGATAATGAGACATACAGAAAGTATAAAACAATACAGCTACATAAAAAACGATTTATTCACAAAATAAACAAATTCATTGAGAGGTGTGAGCTTGTTTTTATCGGGCAATCTATAGAAATTTTAACTATTATTTATTATTATTAAAATGTGTTTGATGTAACATAAATTATATTACTGAATAAAATCTGGAAACTTCTGAAAAATTCTACGGGTTTCTATACATATATTTCCCATATTGTATCACATGTAATAAAATAAATCTTGGAAGCAAAGCACATGACGAGATATGCATGAAGAAATAAAGAAATTATCAAATAGGTCGCGGTTTGCACAAGGAGGAAGCTGTATCAAGAACCAAAATGGTGTAATATTACTTGATGAGAAAGACATATCAAACAGATGGGCAGAATACGTAAAAGAACTATTCGAGGACAACAGAGGTAAAAAACCATCACCCGATTCTAATGAAGGCCCAAACATTCTCAGATCAGAAGTAGAGAATGCCATACATATGATATAAAAAGGAAAATCAGCAGGCACGGATAACATAAAAATTGAAATGATAGAAGCCCTGGAGAGCTTTGGTATATATACAATCACTGATTTATGCAACGATATATACAATACAGGATATATACCACACGACATGAAGACATCAGTTTTTATAACATTGCCCAAAAAACCTAATGCAAATAAACCCACATTAAAGATAAGCGTAAATGGGAAAATCCTGGAACAAGTGAAGAGCTACGTATATGTTGGTCATATAATAACAGAAGATGGCAGATGTGAAACAGAAATCAAGAAGAGAATAGGAATGGCCAAAGCTGCATTCAACAACATGAAACATATACTGACATCTAAACAGTTACAGTATCTCATAAATTAAAACTGAGAATCATAAAGTGTTATATATATTCTGCATTTCTGTATGGTGCAGAAACATGGACGATGAATAAGCATTTGGAAGAAAGAATTGAGGCTCTTGAAATGTGGATATATAGAAGAATGGGGCGTGTCTCATGGAAAGAGAAGAAAACAAATAAGGAGGTCCTAGAAAATCTAGGTATGAAAAGAGAACTAATGAGGGAGATCAAAGTTCGGCAGCTAAAATACTTTGGCCACATAAAAAGGCCTCAGCCTGATTTCTGAATAACACACGTATATATCCACACTTAACCGCACAAGTGGATATATGGGCCGTTACAAGTAACACCCGTTACCGGGTAGTATTTCACGTCCATTGAACGAAGAAGGTTTTATTGGTAAAGAAAAAAAAAAAAAACTCTGAGCTTTGTGTTACCGATAAGATGTGGCTCATTAACCTTCGACACTGCATATGAGAACACAGCAGGCCTTTTGGCTTTAATTTAATTCACCGTGTCAGTTAGATGACGTCACAATGCTGCCTTGCGCGTGTTGTAAATTCAAATGACGTATAGTTTGTTATGCATCATCATGCTCATTTTCATTTGGGCCCCTTACTGAGCACCGAGCAACCACTCCAGCTGGTTCCACTGGAAGCCTGCACTAAGCAGTCACACGCTTCTGCAGCCGTAGTCTCTGTGGCAATTTGTCTTACACGATGACGTTGCCAGCTTCATGCACAACCTCATGTTAGTGGCTCTCAACGACATGCCTGAGAGCGCCGTAGGCCAGATTTTTTTTTGGTCTCGTCAGAGATCTCCGGGAACAACACGGAATATTTTGTTATTACCGCCCTTATTAACTCAGAAGTGACTGTCCTTATTAACTCAGACGTGACTGTCCTTATTAACTCAGACGTGACATATCTTATTTACCCAAACGTGACCTATCTTATTTACTCAAACGTGACTGTCCTTATTAACTCAATACGTGACCTATCTTATTTACTCAAACGTGACTGTCCTTATTAACTCAGAAGTGACTGTCCTTATTAACTCGGACGTGACCTATCTTATTTACTCAAACGTGACTGTCCTTATTAACTCAGACGTGACCTATATTATTTACTCAAACGTGACTGTCCTTATTAACTCAGACGTGACCTATCTTATTTACTCAAACGTGACTGTCCTTATTAACCCAGACGTGACCTATCTTATTTACTCAAACGTGACTGTCCTTATTAACTCAGACGTGACCTATCTTATTTACTCAGACGTGACTGTCCTTATTAACTCAGACGTGACCGTCCTTATTAACTCAGACGTGACCTATCTTATCAACTCAAACGTGACCGTCCTTATTAACTTAGACGTGACCTATCTTATCAACTCAAACGTGACTGTCTGTCCTTATTAACTCAGACGTGACCTATCTTATTAACTCAAACGGGGAGCCGCTCTGGTGTAATGGTTACCACATTGCGCTGGCGATCAGGTGTTCGTGGTTCAAGCCCGGGCGTGAGCATTTGAAGGAGTGTCATCGACACCGGGACCGGGATTTTGACTGAATAACCTGAACGGCTCCTGAGATAAACCCTCTGTGGATGGGAAGGCGCGAAGCTCCTGACCGGGTTGGAAGGAAAGTCCACAGGTTCCCCAGCCTCGCAATGACATGTCATTGGGCCGAAGGGCTGAAAGCCCAAGTGCCGCTGGTTAAGAAAAAAAAAAATTTACTCAAACGTGACCGTCCTCATTAACCCAAACCCGTTTTATTAACTCAAAAGTTGCCGTTCTTATTAACTCAGGCGTGACCGTCCTTATTAACTCAAACGTGACCGTCATTATTAACTGAAACCATCTAATATCTTGGACATGACAATATTCTACTTCCTGAAGCAAAATGTAAATCTTGTAGTGAGCAAGGGTTATTTTATTTGATATGTATTTCAAATTACATAATGGTGATCCATGTACCCCTTTGATTTGAACTTATTACGTCATGTAATTAGTGTTCACAGGCCTAAAGGTGTTTTATATTTGGACATGCGCCCTAATATAACCGACTAGGTTGAACGGGACGCGCCTCGCCAAAACGAAGCAACATTCTTTTTTTTTTTAATTTGAATTTGAAACTACAGGTACAGGAAACTTAAAGCTTTCCGTCGCTGCATAGTTTAGATGAGATCATTATTTCCCACCTTTTTTAAAATCACTTTTATTTACCTTCACCTGCAGTTTATATATTTATCTCGTTTCTAATTTTTGACACAACGTTTTAATTATTATTCTTAGATCTTTATTAAGTAAGATTCATGCATAAATTCACAAGAACAGCTATGCTATGGACCCCGAAGGAAAGCGAAAGAGAGGCCGACCAAAAACAACTTGGCGGAGAACTGTGGAGGCCGATATGCAAAGAATGAACCAGAGCTGGGGCACTGTACGAAGGATGGCAGCCAACCGAACAAAGTGGAAGCAGTCTGTTGCTACCCTACAAGACGCCACCATGCGTGATGGCCACTGACTGCTTTGACAGTCGGCGACTAAGGATCAAAGTAAGAAGATGCATAAATTGCAGATACGTTTTATATAGTTATTACATTTAAAAAAAAACCAATTTAACAACTAAAATTAAAATGTCAAAAACATGTTCACACGCTGGTTTTTAGTATTTTCTTATAAAATATTTACATGGCGTGCTTTGGTCCGGGTTAATCGTGTCACAGCTGAAGAAAGATAGATCTTCTTGACAAAAAAACATACTTTTCCTGCCCGCTGCTGTTTCGCGCCATTGCCCCTAGCTATTAGTATATAATCATCAAACTCCATAATTCTCGCCGTTTGTACGTCGGTCACATCTAAGCGATGCAACTGTGGTTGAAAGTTAGACATTAATTGTATTGTTTCCCTTATATGTACTCTCCCGAAAATAGTAACACTCAACGAAAAAAAGTCGGTGAATTGTGAAAAACAAAGTGAGTGACAGTGATAAATGAATAGAATGTAAGTTTTTTATTGTAGAACCCAGTTTCATTCCGGAAACGGATTTAACTCATCATTTTGTTAACAATAACCTTAAAATGTAACTTTTTGGTTGTTTCTTCAAGACAAAATTTTAATATAAAGTGTTGCAGACTTATTGTTGGAGCTAGTCGCTGGAAATGAACGGTTTATTGGAGCACAAATACCATGATTTCTGATGATCCCAACGACGCAGTTGATTTCCCAACCGAGTTCCTTATCGAGCAGTGCCCATCAGGAATGCCACCGCATTTGCTGAAATTAAAGGTTGCTGCATGTATCATGCTATTGCGAAATCTGAACGCAAAAAACTGACTATTGAATGGCTCGCGTTTGGTCATAAAAGTCTTGCATCGGAATTCCATTGATGCAGAAATTATCACTGGCAGTAATAAGGGAAAACGAGTCTTAATTCCTCACATTGACTTAGAACCGAGCGAGCGCAGTTTGCCATTTAGGATTCGACGTCGTCAATTCCCAGTGATTTTAACTTTTGCAATGACGATCAATAAGCCGCAAGGACAATCTTTTGATCACGTAGGAGTTTTCCTTCCTGAACCTGTTTTCGCACATGGC
Source organism: Oreohelix idahoensis (assembly GCA_024509875.1). NCBI lineage: Eukaryota > Metazoa > Mollusca > Gastropoda > Stylommatophora > Oreohelicidae > Oreohelix > Oreohelix idahoensis. Next base: position 105,798 of record JAMPIV010010027.1, read on the forward strand.
CAGCTCTATGTCGCCCTCACCCGAGGAACAAATCATGAAAACCTGAAAGTTTTTGTTAAAAACACTTTTTATCAGGGAATATTTTTTGAAACAAATCCACGCACTTTCACAAAAAGTAAAAAATATTTTTAAAATATATTACAGTTTTTAATTTACTTCCGTCATTATTGACGGGTTATTGCTAGTCAGTCTGATAACCCGTTTATTATCTGGGTTACTTTGTGTCCACAGAAGTCGTCTCGTATCTTGTTTGCACCAAGTGTTTCCTTTGACACTGTTACACATTTTTGCCTACTCCGTTAATTTATCTCCCATCTCTTTTCGTCCTTCTAAATCGTCCTTGCCCACATCTGTTAATTTATCTCCTCTCTCGTTTATTTCTTCTAATTCGTACTTGCCCACATCTGTAATTTGCCTACTCTGTTAATTTATCTCCTCTCTCGTTTATTTCTTCTAATTCGTACTTGCCCACATCTGTAATTTTCCCACTCTTTTAATTTAACTCTTCTCTGGTTGCTTTCTTCTAATTCACATCTATAACGTCATCCTTTCAATTCGTTCGTTTTAAAATCTCTGATTTATAATAACTTCAGCCATTTGATGTGGGCAGAGCTGGCCCTAGGTATTTTGAAGGTGCTGCGAGGTCTCGTAAATGCTTCAAGCCACCCCCCCCCCTCTCCCCTCCCCCACTCCTTCCCACGTGCTGTACTGTATTTCACTCTTACGAAAGTCAATTTCATGCTAATTGAGTTGGGTTACACTGTAATTTTCGCGAGTGTTCACTGTGGTATTTTACAAATGTATAACAACACTTATGTTATCACAATCTTATAGCAGATAAATATTTTTCTTTATTCATTTAGAATAAAAAAATATTTATAGAATGTGTGATTCCTATATACACACATTGGGATTCTTGTCGGTGCTACGGAGTTCGTGCACTGTGCTGATATCCTCCTTGTGTGATCTAAGGGAGGAGATCGGAGCACTGATAGAGTTGTCCGTGTGCAATGAAGATAGTCCTTAAAACCAAACCAAACCAAATCATTTAGAATTTGGCAGATCTATAATTTCAGACTTCATAGCCTAATAATGACTTGGAATAGGATATCATACAAAGCCACGGTTGTAAGTAAGAACTCATACTGTCCCATATGATGAGCCAGTGACCTAGCTTTCGATCCCGTGATTGAGTCATTTGTTTGTTTTTTGGTTTTTTTTATTAACTTTGGAATATTCTGTTTCATTTTTCTTGTTCTTTTAAAATGTTAATTTTAAAAATACATTTTGGCGCCTCTTCCAAGGCGGCGCACTATCGGGCGCACTTTGCGGTCGCACCGCCCAAGAGCCACAACCATTTATGCTCATTTGTTTACTTTTTCGCTGCTTATTGAGCATGAATCTATCCACTGCAGCTGATGTCCTTGCAGGAAGTCTGCACGAAGAATTCATGTGCTCTTGAAGTGGTCGTTCCTGTAGCAGTTTGTTTTACATGATGCGTTTGCCAGCCCTATAGTACATAGATGTCGGAGCATATACTTGTAATGTATGTGCATTCCCTTGGTTTTCCACTGATATTTACAAAAATCATGTGACAGCCCTCAAATGGTATTCTTCAATGAGTACGGTACTTCCTCTACTCATATGAATGTCCAGTAGGCAGAATGGTTAGAACGCTTGCTCTTGCAACAAAGTTACCGGGTCTGGTTCAAAACTTCGTAGCGGACACGCCGCAGTGTACCCAGCTGTAAATGAGTACCTGCCTCTGCTCTTAAGTTGGGGAAGCCAAAGGCAAAGAGGACGTAAACTTGTCACCCCACCTCATTAAGCTGCACCCCAGTATACTGAAGTCTCTAATACGGCGTTTCTTAACCTTTTTTTGTTTAAACAAATAAGGAGAAACCCGAGGTCTGTGAACAGTAAATAAATTAAAAAAAATAATACACAAAGGTATGTTTAGGCACTCGTGAGAAATAGAGAAGGCAAGACAACAGAAAAACCACAGAAGTGATAGGCTTACCAGGAATCGAACTCAAGACCTTATGAACGACACCATCGCCTAGCTACTAGTAACGATACTTTGTGTATTATTTATTTACCATTTTTGTGTGTGCTATGAACCCCTTTGATTGTCGGATAAAGGCTATAGACCCCTTTTGGAAAAAAAATGTATATACAAACATAATTTATATATTTAAATTTTAAATTTTAGGTTATGCACACGGACCTTCCAAGACACCATTTTAACTACAAGTTAAGATACCCTGCTAGAATGTATAAATATTTGCTCTGGGGGAGGGGGGCTACCTATGTACTCCTGTTACGCGTTGGGCGTATATAGCTAACATGATCACAATGTGTTCATTTTAAACAAGACCACATTTATACATGTTATGACTTGTCCATTTTGTCCTATACACCAACTTCTGTCATAATAGCCGCTTAGTTATCCTCAGACAGTGTTGCCACCCTGAATTTATAAAAAAAAAAAACCTAGATTTCGGCGATTTCAGCTATTTTTTGGCAACTTTGACTAGGCGGTTTTTTGCGGGGCTACTTTTGGGCGAATTCTAGGTGGCGTTCTTCAACTAATGCCAAATCTTGCTAATGAAAAATGGGAAGTTATTGGTGATACAAATTCGGATCATTTACCCATTGAAATAACACTAAAAGATAATTACAAACCTAACAAACTGGTAGAAAAACCAAAATTTTACTATAATAAAGCTAATTGGGTAGCTTTTCAGGTAGAAATGGAAGAGATAAAAATGAATAATATAGAAAATGAAAATATAGATGTATTTGCAGATAATCTCACAAAAGAAATATTGCTAATAGCTGTTAAACATATACCAAATGTATATATGCCAGACCACATTATTCCACACCGCATTAAGGAAACAAAAAAGAACGAACATTGGAACAAAAACCCAGTACCATGGTGGACAGTTAGATGTACAGAAATTCAAAAACAAAGAAAACAAGCTCTACAAGAATATAGAAAGCATAGATCTGAAGATAATTTAGATATTTATAAGAACATAAGAAATGAATCACATAGAATAATACTTAAGGCAAAAGAAAATCATTGGAGAAATTTCTGCCAAACACTGAACCCTACAAATAACTCCACAAAAAGATGTGTGGAATAAGTTAAAAGCCATTAAAGGCAGAACTAAACATATGATAATACCTCATATAAAAAGACCTGAAAGGGCAGAGACTGACTGGCAGAAAGCAGAGGTGCTGGCCAGGTACTACCATAGAGTTAGTTCTGAAGAAAATCTAGGACAGGCTGAAGTCAACAGAAGAGCAACACTTCTTAAAAAACTCAGTAAAGAAGTACCTCATAATACTGAAAATTTATCATATTTAAATGCAGATATTACAATGGAAGAAGTCGAAAATACAATAAAGGACAAAACAAATACATCAGCAGGGCATGACATCTTGAGCTATGAAATCTTGAAACACATACCAAAAAGTACCATAGAAATTATAACATCCCTTTTTAACAAAATTTGGAATACAGGAAAAAATTCCCAAAACATGGAAAACAGCAGTAATTATTCCAATACTAAAACCAGAAAAAGATGCCCATGATGCCAGTTCATACAGACCAATTTCTTTAACTTCCCACCTAGGTAAAATATTAGAAACCATAGTAAATAAAAGATTAAAGTTTTATTTGGAAAAAAATAATTTATATAGTTAAACTCAGTCAGGATTTAGGAAGAACAGATGCACTATCGATCAGATAATTAAATTGGAACATGAAGTAAAATCAGGGTTTCAAAAGAAAGAAAAAAACTGTGGTAGTATTTTTAGATATAGCTAGGGCTTATGATGAATGCTGGAGAGATCGTGCTGTCTTTAAAATGAAGAAGATAGGAGTAACCGGTAAAATATATAATTATTTAGATAATTTTCTGCAAGATAGATATTTCACTGTTCAGGTAAACAATGATACAAGGTATATCAGATCTGTATGGAATACCCCAAGGATCAGTAATGTCTCCTTCAATTTTTACAATAATGTAAATGATTTAGGTGAGGAATTTAATGATATAACAAATAAATTGTCACAGTTTGCAGATGATGTTGCTATATGGAGGACTGGGAGACATCTGCCAAAATTATATAAGGATCTACAGAAGCAAATAAATAAAGTATGTAAATGGATGACAAAATGGGGTTTTCTGCTGAATACAACTAAAACATTGAGAATGATCTTCAGTAAAGGTGGGGTTGTAAAAAATAAAATTATAGACATAAATATCCAAGGGCAAAACATAATACAGTGCAAACCACTCGATATCTAGGGATGATATTGGACCAACAGCTGAACTGGAATAAACACATAGTTAAACTAGTGGAATCTTGCAGAGGATTGACTAACTTATTAAGATATTTGAAAGGTAATGGAGCACTAAGACAATGCTCACTTTTTATAAATCTTTTATTAGAGGAAAAATAGATTATGGAAGTATAATATATGACTCTGCTGCACACAGTAACAAGATTAAATTAGACAGAATTCAACATCAGGCTTTATGTACAATAGCAGGTGCAATCAGATCAACATCAATGGGAGCTATAGAGGTGGCTTTAGGAATTCTACCCTTGGAATTATGGAGAAAGGAGTTAAGACTAAATTACATGAACAGAGTTATGTTGGATAAGTCTCACCCAGCACATACAGCTTTTACCAGATACCAACTAACAACTCAGGCCAAGCCAATGAATACCACTAGATACCCTACAGGATGGAAGTGTATGGAGGAAATTGTCCATCCGGGTACATTAATTACATCAATTATTAACAGTTGTGAATACAAGCCAGTGATTCCACCCTGGGAGATCAAGAAACCAGACACGGACTACCACCTAGCAGAAATACTTAAGAAAACAAATAATATAGAAAATATTTAAAACACAGCCAATAAATATATACGAGGAGTGTTCAAATGAAACCCGTCCCAGTGGCTTTATAACAAATATATGTAAGGTACATCAACAGGAGTAGTAGAATTAAATACAGCAATTGTTATGAAGCAAGTACCCACTGGGGTTCTTTAGAAACAGTCACCATAGGCATTCAGACACGCATCCCACTGCATGGGTAGACGGCGGATGCCGTCCGAGAAAAATGACTTTGGTTGCTTATTGAACCATTTGGTCACCGAGGCCCTGACGTCTGCATCGGAGTCGAATCGTTGTCCCTTTAGAGATTTTTTTAAGGGTCCGAACAAATGAAAGTACATGGTGACAGATCGGGGCTGTAGGCTGGGTGTGGCAGAACTTCCCACCTGTTCCTTGCTAACGCTTCCTGCACAATGTTCGCTACATGTCGACGAGCATTGTCGTGCAACAGAATCACACCACGCGAAAGCATGCCGGGTCGTTTATTCTTGATGGCTGTATGCAGGTTGTCTAGTGTGTCTTTGTAGCGGATGGCATTGATGTTCAAGCCAGGCTCTTTAAAGTCAACCAATAGAAGCCCTTCATGGTCAAAAAATGCGGTCAGCATAACCTTACCGGCGGAAATCTGAGACTTGAATTTTTTGGGTTTTGGTGATCCGGAATGTTTCCATTGCATGATCGCTGTTTTGCTGCACGGCTCAAAGTGGTGGCACCATGACTCATCGCCTGCCACTATGCGCAACATAAGCAGCTCTAAAACAAAAAACAACAGAAAGGCATCACCCTCCTCTTCGTAACGCAGCAGGCGGTTCAAACTCCACCCCATGCGTTCTTCCTTATGGCGATGGCTTCTTCTGTCGCAACAATATGCACCTGACCTGGCCGCGGAAGATCTTTCGTTAACTTACGTCCTTCTTGAAACATTCGTGCCCAGTATTTCACTGTAGTCTTAGACACACTTTTGTCACCATACACTGCTTTCATTCGGCGATGAATGTCGGCTGGTCGACATCCTTCGGCTGTTAGGAACTGGATCACCGCTCGCTGATCGACCTTGGACGGATTCCGTATCACACCGGCCATTATTTTAACGGTCTGCAGCACAAACAATGAATACTAGGAGAATGAACACTTACACACTTGTACATTCGTATGTGCTTATTACGTCAGATGTGACGTCATCATGCTTCTCCTACAAATGTCCACTTCGCGCAGCACCGGCGGGTTTCATTTGAACACGCCTCGTACAACAAATATCAAAAGACAGCCTTACTGTGTACACAGATGGATCCAAGGGAGAGGATGGTAAATTGGGGATAGGAATATATATTCCAATATGGAAAATGGCAAATATAGCATCACGGAAAATACATCCATTTTCACTGCAGAGATGGTGGCAATACTAAAAGCACTAGAAGTATTCTCTAATAACCCTCCCAAAAAAAAAAAAAACTAACAATTTTAACTGACTCTCTTTCAACAATTAAAGCACTTAGAAACTTACGAGAATGTAGTAGACCTGATATAGCAGAGGAGATATTTCTGGCTACTACATACTTATATTCCAGAGGATGTTCAGTCTTAATTGCTTGGATACCTTCACACGTTGGCATAGAGGGAAATGAAAAGGCAGATAAAGAAGCCAAGAAAGGTAGATCTGATAAAAAATCTAATAAATGTAGGGATGAGTAAATCAGAGATTAAGAGCTTAATTAAAGATTTAATAACAAATGAATGGAAAGCAGAGTGGGATAAAAATCTGAAAGGAAGACATGCTTATAAGTTGTTCAAGGCTCCAACAAGAAAATGTCAGATATCTAGGGAATTGAAAATTACCAGTAATAAGAAACTTCTCAGATTACAGCTGGGAAAAGGCTATTTCAGAATAGAAGAACCTTACTGTGCAGTATGTCTTCAAGACAATAATATAGAACATTTCTTGTTAAAATGTAAGAGGTATGAACAAATGAGAATACCAATATTAGATTATTTGCAGGCATCCAATTTACCTATAAATATAGAAGAGGTGTTAAGAGTAGACAGATCTAGGGAAATGCATAATATAGTCAAACAATATTTAACACGAACAAATGTTAATATATAGTGGCTGGGAAGGTGAAGGTCTGATGCTGTTATTACAATGCTTGACTTTTAACAGATGAAAGTCAATTAATTATCTGTTAAAGTCAGTTATATAACTGGAACCGCCAGGCCTTTACACCCCTTCACTTTAATATTATTCTTGTTCAGAGTTGGTTGGTTGTTTGTTTGTTTGTTTGTTTGTTTGATTATTTGTTTAAGCACAATTGTGATTGTCCCTATTTACAATGATTTGGTGTAATGATGGTTACAACGTTGTACTGGCGACCAGGTTTTCAAGGTTCAAGCCCGGGCGTCGGCGCTTGAAGGAGTGTCAACGACCGAGATTTTGACTGAATAATCTGAACGGCTCCTGAGATAAACCCTCTGTGGATGGGAAGGAGCGAAGCTTCTGACCGGGTTGGAAGAAAAGTCCTCAGGTTCCCCAGCCTCGCAATGACATGTCATTGGGCCGAAGGGCTGAAAGCCCAAGTGCCGCTGGTTAAAAAAAAAAAAAAAGATTTTACAAATGTGATGCCACTTTCTCATATCGGCAGTTGTTCATATTATTTGGAATTGAAAACAATATATATCATAATTATAACCCATCAGAGGTTGAACGGGATATTTTTCTTCATTAATTTAAAAAAAAAAAAACCTAGAAGGGACCAAAAAACCTAGATCTAGGTGAATCCACCGAGGAGTGGCAACGCTGGTCCCAGCTAATAATTCTAGACAAGCGCACAGCCCGACTAGGGATCAATACACGCCCGGCAGTATTCAGTCACCGCACTCAGTACGGGCTGGTATATCCTAGCCAACCAACACTGATATAAGCTTATAGGCGTAGACACATTACAGGCACGCCCGAGTGAATTTTAATAAAAGTTTATTCAGTTTGTGTAAACATTTCGAAACACAAAGAACACGCGGAGGACATCGAGCAAAACACCTGGCCTCCAGTGTAACGACTTACTGAAGATTTGTTCTTCTGTGTCGTCCGATCTCATATAAAGGTAAACGTTGTCACAGAGCAGATACTGCCGTTTAGGAGTGAAGTGTTAGAGACTTCAATGTACTAGGTCCAGCTTCGAGAGCTGGAGGTGACCAATTCTCTTCCTCGCTGCCTTTCAAGAGCAGAGTCAGGTACCCATTTACAGCTGGGTAAGACTGAAATTGACTTCACCGTGTTTTGAACCCAACACCTTTGCCACGATAGACCAGCGCTCTAACCACTCTGCCAAGCGGATGATCAAATGTAAAAAACAAACGTATCTATTTGTCTCATAAAGTTGGTCTGTCTTATGTTTCTCTCATCGCCATACAGTTTCTTCCTCTGAGGGGTTGGTGAAGGCCATTCTGTCAGTGTATTCTTCTCGTCGAGCCGGCATTGGTAAAGGACTTGTTCTGCATCTAGCTTGTCTTCCCTACATGGACATAAGTGTGTCCGATTTTTTTGTTTGTTAAATAGATGGTTCTTGAGCCCGCAGTGGGTAATTCTCAGTTTGAAAATTATCACTTTGTCGTGATTTGGTCTGTCTTACACCACGGTCATATTTACCGCTCGCAATACTATAGGAAAACGGACCGATACAATAGCCAATGAAAACGCTCCTTTTTCTGGTGTGTATAATGAAACTTTTAGGCTTAACATAGAGGCCCATTTTGTGTAAATGATAGTAAGAATTTATTTAATTTCTTAAAGACTAAAGATGTTTAAAAGGAAAGATATAGATATTTCAACAACGGGAATGTTATTTGAGAGGTAGGTGCAAAGACTTCCTCAAATAGTAGTTAAATTGTAGAGAAAAATCGTTTAAAATGACATCTATACATCAGGGTAGTCCCCGATTTAGTTAGTTTAAGTCTGCATAGATTTAAATGCATTTTGCTAACTAAACAGTTATTAGATGGAAAGGTAGAGATAAATTCACAGTATAATTCTAGCTGTAAATGATCAAAATCGGCCCAGAATTAAGAGAAATATTAAATATTAAAACTTTTTCACATTGAACAAGCAGGCAGAAATATGCATCGTTTTAGATTCCTAACGCCGTTTTTACCCCATGCCATCCGAGAGGGAGGGTGCGGTACTATAAAAGTCCTTGAACTTGGCTGATTTTATGCCACAACTTTTTTAAACACAAGCTGAACAGAAGAGAGCGGTAAAACGTGTGCTGTCAAATACTTTGCCACTGTATCTGCATAGCAGACCTAGATACCCATTGACAGCATGTTACAGCTTATGTGTATTGCCTGAGGGTAAGAAAGAATATATATATATATATATATATATATATATATATATATATATATATATATATATATATATATATATATATATATATATATATATATATATATATATATAATTATGTAATTTTCCTGTGATTAATCCACTTATGTGTTATGAAGTGTGTTGAATGTGTTGAGAAAAAAAATTACAGGACGAGTGTGCTGCCGGCTTGAACGCAAGCATGTTTTGACTCTTAGAGACGAAAGCCAGCATTGGGAAATGTGTAGAATAATTGAGAATGATGGCAAAAATACGACTGTAAGTTTAATAGTGCATTTGAATGAGTATTTCTTAAAGGAACGACAAACTGATCAGGAACATAAGAAAGGATGACAGGATTTGTTAACATGTATTAATCAATGTGCTACTTAGTAAATTGTATTAAACCAAATCATTGTATGGAAGCAGATCATGGACAAATGGATCTAACTTAGGATTTATAAGGAAAGTGTAATCACATTGAACTGGCTGTGAGTGATACTGGGGTAAATTGTCCTGTGCAACTGTTAGCACAATGTCTGACACTGTTTGTTACGTCCATTGTGTGTGTGGATAGAATAGTGCTGGACCATACAAGGGTTGTGATTATTTGTATTACAGGTTTTATCCTGCAACTACCAAGAGTGTACGAGACATCCACTTCTGTAGGACTCTGTGGTGCAAACGTTCTCAAGTTACATAGAACTAGACACCCTGTTTTCCCCGGCCTGGAGATCCAGACATTGTGTGATCCTGGCTATAATTAGATGCTTCTCATTTTACCAGATAAGTGGAACACAATTCCACTGGTCAGCCTATCCAGGGACATTGTCAACCAAATAAAATACAAATAATAAAAACAGTTAGAGTGATGACTCATGAAGGACTTTATTAAACTAAAATACATCACTTCACAGTCCAGCGAAAGTGACAACTATATGTAAAATAAATAATTGACATTTTAAATATAACTTTATCATATTGAAGTATTGTGGAAATGATGTTCCATGTGTATTTATTTTTATTTTGTAAAAACCTTTGAAATTCTTTATCATTTTCCTAACCGAAAAGAGAAACGGTATGGGATCAATAAATTGTAAATATATTTATATAATCAGTCTTGCTTAATTATTTAATTTGAGTTAAGATATATATATAACATATTTAGTAAATTAATTAATCCCCTAGCAGAGTCAATAAAAAATATAATAACCATTATTCAAGGGAGGATCTTGAGAGGTAGCACTTAGACCTTCGGGACCAAATACTATCATCATACTTGAAGGTTTATACAGCTTGACCCTACCTTTGATTGTCGATACACCCTTGCTCTTTTCAGAGAAGGGGGTATTTCTTATAAGACCAATCTCTTATCTGACACTATCCTGGTATCATCTGATACATCTTTTTGTCCAGGATATCTTACATTTTAATAACATCTGAACCTCTTGCGACACTATTGATACGGAGTATGCTTGTTTTATATCTTAGCTGGGTGTGATCTGTGAAGTTTGTTTGTTTGATTATGCTCCACTAATGTGGAGCTGACAACACGAACAAAACTAGTGCCAGTAGAACAAGAGATGAGAAAAAGACGCTGGCGATGTATAGGGCACACACTAAGGAAACTTGGGTGATAATACGTATTACAATGTTGTGCTGGAATCTCCAGGGTAAGAGATAGAGGGAGCCCGAATAACACACGGAGAAGAGAATTGGAGACATCCATTAAAGGAGTGAAGAAAACATAGAAACATCTTGGGCTGATGGCAAGGGACAGGAAGAGCTGACGTACGTTAGTTGAAGGCCTATACTCTGAGGAGTTGAAAGGTGATGAGTGTATGAATGGAATGCTTGATTATAGCTATTATATCTTCTCATAGTGTTGTGTCGTAAGTTTGAATTTCGCTTCCTCATTCTTTGGCAAATCTATCTGCCTACTTCAAACTGAAGAGGCCATTGACGTGTTTCAATGTGAACATATATGACAGTAGCAAGTCGGTCGTGACGTTATTCAATTTGAATGCAAATATCAAGGGCTTATCGTTCATATAATCAGACGTTTACTAATGGCTTCCACCAATATAGCACATTGGAAGTGGTCGTTAGAATGTTCTATATTTTCTATAAATCATACGTAGTCATCATCGAAGGTCGACAGCAGTGGATCTCCAACGTCTTCTGTCTCTTGTCTTCATGGTGTACTCTGGTGGACTTGTTCTGTCCATCTTTTGATGTTTTCTTCCCACTGAAAGCGATATCTTCATCTTTGATGTTTTCTTCCCACTGATAGCGATATCTTCATCTTTGATGTTTTCTTCCCACTGATAGCGATATCTTCATCTTGCATGTTTTGCCTCAACTCTTCCTTCCATTATGGTCTTGAGTAAAGTGTTATGTCTTTTTTAAATGGCCAAAATATTTTAGTTGTCTAATCTTGATCTCCTTCCTTAATTTTCTTTTCATTCCTAAGTTTTTAGGATCTCTTTTTTTTTTTTTTTTTATCTTTCATTGAGATGCACTCCGTTCAGTTATTTATTCCAATAGCTTGTTCATTGTTCATGTTTCTACACCAAACATTGTAATGAGGAGTGTATATAACATTTGATGATTCTCAATTTTAATTTCTGACTTAATTGTTTATACATTAGTATCTGTCTCATGTTGTTGAATGTCAACAAGACCCAAAAATGATAGATGCCCCCAGGATTCACCGAAAAAAAGGGGGGGGGGGGGAATGATGAATCCACAGACGCCTCATTGGAATCGACCAGACCCGTTACACGGACTTCGAGCTCTGAACAGCGGCTAGAATTTCCATGTGCCTGTGGAAGGAAATTCTCTACTAAGAGTGGAATGAAAATGCACAGAACGAAAAAGGGGTGTGGGAGTTCATCAGAGGGAGATCAACAGCACTCTGTCTCGACGGTAAGACGTCACAAGAACTCAGTCAGGAGTCAGTCCACAGTGCTGAGTACATTCACGTTGATCTGCCTGATGATGATCTCACCCACTTCTTGGACGGGAAGAGAGATGCAATCAAGTTTCCACCTGCCAGTGCAAAAGGGCTTTGGGAACAGCTGGACGGAGCCTTGTCGAAAGAGATGGATAACAACCTGAAGCAGATAACTTTGGAGAAGAAGCTGTAAATCTTCGGCGACATAATATATCTTCACTGTCGCAAAGTGTTTGGAGTCAGGGAGGCAAGGGAAAGTAACCCACCGCAAAAAAGTAGAAGACTGCCCTTTGTAGAGCAGAAAGGTTGTGATGAAGAGAAGGAAGACTCGGGGGGGGGGGGGGGGGAATATTCTTCAGGGAGCCCTTCAAGTTCGCCAAAGAACTGTTTGAGCAGCCACGGTCGGGAACGCTAAAGATCAGGAAAGAAGACCTGGAAGAACACCTTAGAATGACCTATCCAGATGGTCGCAAAGATGAGCCACTCAGCAGCATGGCAGGCCTTAAATGGCCTAGTAAGCCAAGAGTTGAATTTAACACCAAGCCCCCAACGATGCAAGAAGTAGAAATCATTGTCCAGAAAGCTCGGCGCGTCAGCTCCAGGTCCTAATGGTGTTCCATATGTTGTGTATAAGAGATGCCCTAAGGTGCTCAAGCGACTGCTCCGTTTACTGAAGAATGCGTGGAAAACCCAGCTTGTAAGCAAGGAATGGAGAAAGGCGAACGGAGTCTACATCCCGAAGGAACAAAATTCCACAGACATCAGTTAGTTCAGGCCAATCTCACTACTTAATGTGGAAGGGAAGATATTCTTCTCGGGGATGGCGAAAAGGCTCACTACATACCTCCTGGCAAATGGGTACATTGACACTACCATTCAGAAAGGAGGTATCCCAGGTACACCAGGATGTCTAGAGCATGCCACAATGATCTGGGAAGCAATTCAAAGGGCAAAGTCGGACAGAGCAAACTGTCGTATATTATCAGATAGGTAAAAGATGTTTATAGTCCTGTCTGAGCGGAGGTGATAGTGATAACTATGTGAGAGTAAGGTGTAAGAAATAGTTTTTTCTCACGAGGTGATAGTGTAAGAGGAAAGGACAGTCTCTGGATTGAGTAATTTCTCTAATCCAGCCTATATGTACGACTATATTTAAATCAGACGCACTTTCTCTCCTTGTACAAAATACCCATATGCACACAATTCTGTGACAAATACGCACAAACGTGAAAACAACTATGGATAACAGATAGGGTAGCGGTTGACCAACACGATAACTTAAGGTTTATTAAGTTTATTTATCACTAGAGCTTTACAACATAAATCATATACATCAATAGATCATGGGTTACAGACAAAGAAGAAAAAAATAATCAAATAGTTTCTCCCCTCTGGTAAAGGAAAAGAAAAGAAGATCCCAACAAAGGTTAATTAACCCAAAAGATCAAAAGTTAACAATAAGTGTATGGAATAGTCAGTAAAGAAAACAAAGGGCAAGTCCCTAATAAATCTATCCCGTAAATACTCAGGTTAATGAGAACAAAAAAGAAAAGATTTGTATGATAGTGGTAACAACAGAAAATTATGTTACTCTCTTACAATTCATTCAATCCTTCATACTGTGGCCACATTCATATTCGCTTATCAATAGTTGTCGCAGGCATTCTGTGGAAATAAAAACTAATAAGTAATAAGACTATTCATTGTCCTATTAATTTTTGCCAAATCCAGCCCCAGACCAGCCGTAGTTGCTGACTGCAAATTTCACGGTAGTCGCTGGAGTTGGTGATTTAATTGTTTTCCTGGATAAATACTGTATCTCTGCCTTCAGTTGGTTGGTGTAAGGTTCATACGTGGTGATCGCCGACATAGGAGGAATAATACATATATATTTCCCGTGTTTTCTAGCCTCTGGTTGCTGAGACACTATGTTAAGTTACACAAATGTTGCTGGCAATATCTTTTGCCACAGCTGGCTGATGAGATTTATATAGGTTAAATCTGGTATAGTTCTGGTCCAGTTAACATTTACAATTATTGTTCTAGTTTGGTCTCTCTCATAAAATGAAGAAAATGGACCGCACAGGTCATAGCCCGAAGACTCAACAATATTATAAAGTTTCTGGTTGCTTATTCACTTATAAGACCAATGGACCATACGACCATAGTTCATAAGACATAAGTTCATATGACCATAATTTCATATGGCCATAAGACCGCTAGTTCGCTGGATTTTTGATCAGCCTAGATTTTAGGAAAGAAATATAAACATTTTAACCATAATATCAATATTATATCTCTACGTGATAAGGTAAGACCTCTTTAACCACTACGTTATTAAATTAGATTATAAAACACAAATGTCTAGCTTATCCTATCGCTTTTAACGCGTGATATGAACACTAGTCATTTATAAAATTACACAAAATGGATATAAGTAAATAATATATACCTTCAGTAGCCAGTTATTTAATGTATGTACTAGTCAATTATAGCATCTCTTTCTGGGGAATAGCGAGTAATTAAATTTACTTTACAGCTGGAGAAATTTAGCTATATGTTATTTAATACGCTATTCAATTTAACACAGAAAATCCCAGTAAAATATATTGAAAAACTGTTAACACACTAAATCACTTAACGGCTAGTATATAAATTACCGCAAACAGAGAAAGATGGAAACAACTCCACGAATCTAAGCATTCACTTTGTACGAAAACTCTTAGTATATCGAGCTAGTTATTTCAGAAAATTCTCTGTGCAACTGATAATGACTTTGGGGGAGAGGGGCTATTTATCCATAGATGCCGTTCTTTCGCTTCTTAATGCGAAAGTCGCACCTACGGCCAGGGCAGGGCACATCTACGGTTCGATTCCTGAATGAAAGGTGTTTTCTTCACCTCTGCCGACCGACAACCTCTGGCTTGTCTTTCATTCTCCCCGCCTGCCGCATATCAGCTACGTAAGTTAATTCCCCTGAAAATGTAACATTCCAAGGTACGTCTCAGACTTATCACCCTTGATTCTTCAAAGAAACTGTTAACGCCTGGCTTCTGCCCGCGTGTTTCCCTGATCAAAGAACGATTACGCCGTGCTGCGCACATCGCTCTGTTCCACCGTGCTTAATTGCTCAACGGCTCGCGTGTTAATTGCGATAGTGAATCAGGCGTTCGTGTAGCAAAGAAAAATAACCCTAGATGGGGGGGGGGGGGGGTTAATGTAGCAAAAAAATGTAACCCTACATGGGGGGGGGGGGGGGAGTGGGGCAAACGTGGACGGTCACTGCTGCACTATTTACATATGTGACACAAACCTCCGTGTAATCTGGTTGGATCTAGCAAATGCTTATGGATCCGTTCCACACCGAATGTTGTGGCAGGCCCTAGAAATATATCATATTCCACAAGAGATTGCAGCAATGCTGAAGCTGTATTTCGCAGGATTCTCTGTCAGACTTTCAACCAGAGCGGCGTACACAACGAAGTGGATTGGCCTTGAAGTTGGAATTGCGATGGGATTTACCATCTCTCCGATACTGTTCGTGTTGGCAATGCAGGTGATCCTCAATGCGGCTGAAGGAATGGCTATAGGTCCAAAGCTCAGTGGAATGTGTCACATGCCACCGCTCAGAGCATTCATGGATGACATAACAATTCTGACATCAGATGAACATCAGGCCCGGAGGATGTTAGCACGCCTGGATGAACTAGTCAGCTGGTGCAGAATGAGCTTCAAACCCAAGAAGTTGAGAAGCCTATCAGTCAGGAAAGGGAAGATAGCGGAGGTCATATTCATGGTTTCCAACCAAAGAATCCCTATTGTCATTGAGGAACCTGTTAAAAGTCTTGGCAGGGTGTACGATGCCTCATTAAAAAACTCGAAGGCAGTGCAACAGACAATAGAAATTGCAGACAGAGGGCTACAGATCATAGACCAAAGCAGACTCCTAGGAAAAGTTAAACTGTTGTGCCTCCAGTTCATGTTGATACCTAAGTTGCTGTGGCCACTGCTTATACAAGTATATGAAATAAGCACCAGTACAGTGGAAGCTGTAGAGCATAAGGTCAACAAGTTCATGAGGAAATGGCTAGAGGTACCACCAAGTCTGTCAGACGTAGCACTGTACTGCAAAACGTCAACACTTGTGCTTCCTTTCAAGTCAGTTGTTGAAGAGTACAAAGTGGGAAAGGCAAGGCTTGCAATGATGCTGCGCGAGTCAGCAGATGACGTGGTTAGGTTCATTCAGCCAACACTGAAAGCTGTAAGGATGTGGAGAGTGGAAGAAGCTGTTGATGCTGCCCAAGAGTCGCTCAAACTGAGGGAGGTAATCGGATACACACAGACAAATAGACGGGGATTTGGCCATGGAGACATCCGCTGGTGGTCCAAGGCATCAAGCAGGGAGCGCAGAGACATGGTAATTCAGGAGGTACGAGGAGCTGAGAATGATAAGAGGTTGCAAAAAGCAGTGCAGCATGCCCAACAAGGCCAATGGGCTACATGGGAAGGAGCCCTGCAAATGTCCTTGATATGGAATGATATATGGCATATCCACGTTTATTCCGCATTTGCCTAAGTCAATTTTTAAGTGTTGAGTAAATTGTAAAAATTTTTTTATTTAAGCAGGTTTTGATTACTGCTGTAATTTTTTGTTGTAATTACCATACTAACAAAGTAAGAAACCACTGCAATTTATAACTTAGCCAAAATAATTAACATTTTAACCATTTTATGATATAAGCAAAAATGGAATTGTAAACATGACATGGGCAAAAGTTTGGGCAATTGTGATTATGATTCTGTGATGATTTAGGCAGTTGTGAACTATTGTAGATGTGACCAAAATATCAGTTTCTTTGCCTTGTTTGCTGCTCATGGTGGAAAATGTACTTTTAATCATCAATTAATTTGTGTTTGTTCTATTAAATAATTTTCTTCTTTTATGAAGGTGAGGTTTCAAACTTTAATGTAAATATATAGGTAAGGGAGATCACGAAACATATATACTGACAGAAAATAAGAGAAGAGATAATGAAAGTGAAGTAATTGATAAACATATTTATTGCTGTCAACGAGTGAACATAATAAGCTTTTGAAATAGCCTACATGTATTTTACAAGAGTATAAATGTTGTCACAAGTAACGCAAGCATAATATCAATCATTATATCAATTGTGCATTTCTCTACAAAACCTTGCGAAGGAAATGCACTAAATAAAAAACGCGCTTAACATTTTTTTTAAATGTTCAGAAAACATTCGTTTCATCTCAAAAGGTGTTAATTTGAGTAAACAGAGTTTACCACAGTTAACACTAACACCCCAGTAAAAACAAAAACGTTTTATGATGGCTGTGTATGCTGAGGTATGTCGGCCTAACTCATTGATGAGGTAAATTGTCATAGTAAGCAAGCACTTCTTGGGGCAACACTTTTTTCATGTACTGCAAGTCTTCAAACTTTCTCTTCACTATCTGTCGCCTCTCTTTGTACATAGGTTCCCATACTACAGACTCGACTGCAATGGAAAGAGTTCTGACGGGCTAAATTTGCCATTCCTTTTCCTCATGGTATAACGTATAGTGTATTTCACCTGAAATGGAGTAATGGATCATACTGATATGATTTACTGTTGGCTCTACAACATTCTTTCCAGGTCTGATTGAATTAAACCTCATGGCACTCATTTTTAAAAAAAATCATGGAACTGCAATTTTGTGACAATATAAGGAGCTGGGTTTCTCCTGGCAGTTTCTATCATGACCACCAGGTCTCTTGGTATGTGAATGTCACAAACAAGATTTCTTTCTATAGTGGAGTGCATAGCATCACACCCCATTTGCATATGCCCAGCCACAAGATACTTCTGATAAATGTTAATGCTGTGCTCTAGAGCAGGTTGCAAATAGGCATTCGCTACAACAGCGTTTTTGTTCTGATATACTGCCCCATCGCTCCAAATGATAAGGGTTTTGATATGCCTGCCAGAGGTCAGAACTTTTCTGAAATGCTGGTATTGCATAGAGGCAAAATTCTCCATTTTCAACTCCCCTTCTGTCTCCTCCCACAAATAACAATACCCTTCTTTGGTAACAGTATTAAAAATGGTAAAATTATGCACTTGAAGCTTTGTGCGATAGTAAAGTGCACTGGCCTTTGTTTGTGGACAAAGCAGCACTGCTTGGACGTCCATGGTCCATACTGAGACACTTTTGTCATGGAGTGCTGTTTCTTGTCTGCTACCTTTTCAGCACGCGCTTTTTCTTTTGTGGCTACATGTTTCAAGTGCTCTGCTTTTGGGATATGTCCTAGTTTAGCACCAACACATTCGTCACACGGGTCCTTTCTTGGTCTAAATACTGAAAATCCAAAGTCTTGAAACATCTTTCTGAAATGTGTTATGCAAGCAGATCTTATGCCTGCAGCTCTGGCATTACTAGCATATCTTTCAAAAACATTTATAACTTTAGTACCCGGCTCAAGAAAACGTTTGTCTTTGTAGGCCTTACTCTTCCTACAATAATGTGAGTCAACACAAGGCAAAGACAGAAGCCAATTTCTAAGGTATGTTACCTCATCTTCTTTCATCATTCTGACAGATAATATTGATATCTGATTTTTGTCAATGTCATCTGCAGTGTCATTTTCACCATCATCATTCACGCTCACTTTATTGCCACCATTCACCTATTGTCCTTTTTGGTATTCCCAAAGTGGAACAAAACATTGATTTGCAGACCTGGAGAGTTTTACCATCCCTCAATTTCAAATTGTACTGTACTGGTTTCCCTCTTTTGCTATTAGCTTGCTTCGCCTCAGCTTTTTCTTGAACACTGGTCAGAGCATTCACAACATTAAGTCTTTCTGACCAAGAGGGCAGTTTCAAAAAATCTGAAAAAATGTTTTGTCTCTCCTCCTCTGTAATCTTCTTACAGTGTCTTTTATTTTTGACTTTACACAAAATGTTGATGTGCAGCTTGGTTTTATTTCCTTCTCTAACCTCTCTATCCCCCTTCTGCTAACGTGTGATTGACCGGCCAATCTTCGCTGCTTTGCCACATTTTTCTGCCAAGTTTCAGGAGCAGCTTTTTTTATTCCTTTTCCATTTGTTATTTGGTATCTCCAAAGCTGTTCTCATTTTTGTCCCAAGTGGTGAATTTTCCCTGTGTTAAGGCTCATCAGTCTTGGAAGAAGACTCTGATAGGACATAGTCTTTGTCTTCATCATTGTCATTGTACACATCCTCCTCAGAATCTGAGAAAATAATAATCAAACAAGCCTATCACAATCAAGGAAGAGAAAAAATGGGAGGGGGGAGGGGTGGAAGCAAACATTATTCTTAAATTACACATCTGCCTACATCAAATATAACAGCATTAAGTTTCTTCTAACTATACAAAGTCCATTGGCTTGGGCGGATGTGGCGTCAATTGTATGATATCAGTGTTTATATAAGGAGAAGCAGAATGGAAGTGACAAATTCTTGCTTAAATAGTCAAAATCCACATGCACTAAATAGCTATAGATGATTTATAAGTACTCACCTTGCTCAATTTGAGCTAATATTTCCATTGATGTCATGAGCGATCTCTCTTGGTCAGCCATCCCGCTCAAACAGTTGCACAAGTCAAAATTGTGACTTAGGCAAATGGGGGTTTCGCTTTAATAACTAGGAATACGATAAGGAAACTAAAATTCAATTTGGTGATAAGTTAAAATGATGAACTTGGAATATAGTAGAGTGAACAGCTCAAAACATCAGAAAACTGATTTAGGCAATTGTGGAATGAGCGTGACGATATGGCACCTCTTAGGCTCAGCTTCATTATCAGATCAATGTATGACCTCTTGCCATCGGCCACAAACCTTGTGAGATGGGGAAAGTCGGATGATGAGCAGGGCCCCCTATGCCAGGAAAGGCAGACACTTGAACACGTGCTTTCAGCTTGCAAGGTGGCATTAGGGCAAGGGCGATACACATGGCGCCACAACAAAGTGCTAAGTGAGCTGGCTGCGACAATAGATCTAGCAAGGATGAAGGCGAATAGCAAAGTCAGGCCGAGCACCACAAATACATACTTTCTGAGAGCAGGAAAGTCAGCACACCCTAAACCGAGTAAATCAGGTAGCAGTTAACCATCTCTTCTTGGCTGTGCAAATGACTGGGAGATGGCGGTAGACTTACCTGGACGAGGGGCATATCCAGAGAGTATCAGAAAATCTCGAAGACGGCCGGATTTAGTGCTGCATTCTTCATCATCGCAGCAGGTTATAATGATTGAACTGACCGTGCCATTTGAATCCAGATTGGACAAGCAACATTCGTTCAAAGCGGCAAAGTATAGTGATCTGGCCGCGGATCTGAGACACGATGGGTTCACTGCAAGGATCATGGCTGTTGAGATGGGTGCAAGAGGGCTCGTGGCTGCATCAGTGTATGATTTATTGAAACTGTTGGGTCTGAGAGGACAGTCGAGAACAAGGACACTGAAGAAGCTTAGTGAAACTGCGGAAAGGGCATCATGATGGCTAGGGAACAACCGCAATAGGATATGGAACTCGGGACAGTAAAATCTAGCCCCACCTGCGGTATAGGAAACACCCTGAAATTTTTCTAAGTCCGCAATACATCGAGTTTTTCATTGTATTGGTGAAAGGACAGCGGCGTTACAAGAAACAAGCGGTGCATTATATGTGGTGTCAGGCGAAGTTAGATTTCAGAGGCCGGCTCGCAAAGAACTCACGCCTCGTCGGCTTCACGCAGGCGTGTTAGTGGTGTGCTGCAGAACGACCGCAATAATTTGTCTTCACTTTGTTACTTTCACAATTGCCTCTTGCTGGTGGAATTGTGGATTTTAAAGCTGCATCCAAGTGGAATGGGTTCATTTTCTACACAACAGGAGGCTGAGACACTTGGGAGTCATGACCCACGTGGGCCCGCCCCCCTTAGAGTGTAAAAGAGAATAATGGGCCGAAACACTTGTTCGACGGGGGGACTGCTTCTGATGATCAGATTGCCTCCTGTTGTATCGCTCTGATTAGAGTTTCCTATCAATAGCTGTGGCCATTCCTATTCTTTTCTTGATTTCTGTTTCACATCTGCCATCGTCTGGTGTTTATATGACCAAGAAATGAGAAACTCTTGACTTGTTCCAGTACTTCCCCATTAATTCTTATCTTTAACGTTGGCTTATCATCTGCTTTGTTATAATTACAAACAGCTAAAAGTTCTCGTCACTAGTCTTTCCAATATAAACCTCCTGCTCTGGCTGGAGCTTTAATTCCAGACTTAAGCCACAGTGTCCTCTGCTGTCAACCTAGCTCTATACCTGAGTCGGTACGAAAATAAATAGTTTTTTGTTTAACTAATTCTCTAATCTAAATCTTGTTTTGGCTATAGATCCTTCGTAAGCGGCTTATGCCTGTTTACAAAAGACTTGTCTCCCTAGTCAGTTCTCCAAAGTAAATGTATAGAAAGCCATTTTGAGTATTTTTTTTTTAATGTAAAACTTTTGCCTCGTTTTGGCGAGGCGCGTCCCGTTCAACCTAGTCGATTATATTAGGGCGCATGTCCAAATATAAAAGACCCTTAGGTCTGAAATAGATTTTTACATTGATTCCGGCCATACTGGTGCACCGGTTGTGTTATAATTTATTTTTTTATTTTATGTTTTTCACTTAGATACCCTTTCTGTTTTTGGTTGTTTTTCCCCTGGCGAAGGCTTTGTGGCCGTAACGTAGGCATTTTTCTTTGTCTTTTGTCCTAGTCAGACGCGTCACCTTTTTGTACATCTGTCTCCTTTTGTTTTTCTTCATGAATGTTTGCCACGTTACCACGAGACATGTAAGCCTCAACCTTAGACATATGCCCTTAGGTTATATCAGGAAATATTTTTTTAGTGTAACTTGTTTCAAGATTTTGTTGCGATTGAAAGAGTTTTGTGCTGTTCCTTCGCGTGGTGTTTTCGTATTGCAGTAGAGCTAGTAATGACAAAATATATTTTTGTAGCTGCGTTGGTTCACAGGATCTTAGTTTGTTGAAAACTCACCCCTGGAAATGACGTCGATCGCCGTACGTCGGTGACCGCTGACAGATTGTCGGTTGACAGCCTGGTGTATACAAGTTTGTAATGTGTTTTTTAAAATTCTTTAATTTATTCTTTACCGAAATGCGAGGACTTAGTTGAGGCGAATCAGTGCAAATCATCATCATACTAAGTATATGTTATTGCGTCTTCTGTAATACTACTACTTAAATGCTATATGTTTGTTTGAATTCGTTCTTATTAATGAAATATCTCTTTCCATACACATACACAATTATACTTTCTTCATTTCACACGCATGTGGAGCTATTTAAGTATTTATTGTTGAAAAACTGAACAAGTAGCTACAATGAAAAATTGTATTTGGTAGACTGCATCCTCACCGAAAAATTAGAAGTAGATCTTAGCATTCTAAAGTGTACCCAGGCCTGGTGTAAGATATTACCTTGCTGCATATTTTACCCGTAATGTGTATAGTGCCTCAACAGCTCTCCACGGATTAGTCTAATCTCCCCGCGCAGTGTGATGGCACTTGTTATCATGCTCCAGATATGTATTAATGTCAGTAGTGTCATTAATTCTGCAGGAAACTAGCCACTTTTCAATTATCTGTCCCACGTTAACGCGTGGTCATCGACCTTTACAATTGCTGCCTTTATGTTTCAGCATTTTAGGTAATATTATCTTGTTCCAGATAATGTATATACTGTATGTGATGTCATTATGGTTCTCAGCAAATCGCAGCTGCCCTCAGTCTTCTGTATGCTGTGAGCTTCACAGTTTTTGAAGTCTTGATACTTTCTTCAGCCCCACCCTCTTGTCCCTCAGCTTTGCACCCTGGTGGGCGACTTCAGCCTGGATTTACTTGAAGCTGTAGCTATCATTTCAATTCTGTGGTTGAATCTGTGGTTATCATCTTGCGCACATCGCTTCTTCAGCTCTCACTTCGGGTTTCAACCCTTGTCATCTTGCGATCTTATTGTTCCCAGAAGGTAACCTTTTCTTGTTCTAGATGAGAGTAATATTTTCTTGTTAAACTTAACCTGTGACACCGGGTGCGCCTAGCGAAGATGCGTTAAATACATAAAGGATGAAGAAGTCAGTAACCGGTTTCTGCTCCACAGCCAGTTGTAAAGTATAACTTAACTGTTGTCGTATAATTTTAAATCTGTATGACACCACGCTCAAATTCCCCGCTCAAAAACTAGCTATAATATTTGAATCTAAAACTAACTATAGTATTTGAAGCAGTCTAAGAACCCAGTCAAATTTACCGCCCACCAAAAATTATCTATTTTCATATCAGGGTACTGCCAAATTTAATTACTTAAAAATTACCCAGATTGATATGCAAAGGAATAACTAAGGGAATACTGTATAGAACGATAGAGAGAAATTGGCCGTTTAATTATCACTTTTGATAATTAAAATCGGTCCACTAATAACTATAATATAAAATATTTAAAATTAGTCAGATTATACAAGCGAACTCGGAATCGCCAAAGTCAAAATTCCTAGAAAGACTTTTTGACTTTGCCTCCGATTGGGCGGATGTAGTTCTATAAATAGTAACAAGGTAGTACTATGGGCCATTCGATTTAAAAATCTGCACCGAGCTGACAGAAACTAAAAGACGGAACGACCAAGTCTTTGCCTTCTGATCTGAGAGCAGTTCTAGATCCCGTAGAAGGCCAGTTCAGCTTGTGTGTGTGTGAATATATTTGCCTGAGGGTAAGAAAAATATATTTATTTGCATATTTTGTTAATTATTAACCTGAGTATAGCCAGAGTATGTGTTAATGCTAAGTGGAAAGTGAAACTAATGTGTTGTGCCATACTGACCCATTTATGAATGTGTGTAGTTTTTCAGACATGTTCGAAATGAAAAAAAAATGTGTATAGTGTTTGCAAATATGGCAACAAATTACGACAGCAAGTGTTAGTAGTGATTTAAATTGGTATTTTCTTCTGGAGTGACACACTGTTCAAAGATCATGTGATAAACGTACAGGAAAGGTTAGAATGAAGTAATCAATAGGTCACATGCTGTTTGGTACTTAACATGATTATCGTACGGAAGCCAAGCATGGACTAAGGACAATAACAGTGAATCAATACAGAGAAAGAATGATCACATGGAACGGACTGTAGGCAAAGAAATTCTAGGTCTTGTGCAACTTGTTAGCACAATAATTGAAAAAGGGTAAGACTTAGTGTTGTTTGTGGGTGAGTGAATTGAGGCAGACTTCTACATGGAATGTGGTTGTCCTTTTATTGCAGGTTATATCACGAAATTACCTCGTGGCTGCATTCACTTGAGAGGAAGTTTGTGGGAGATGAGAGTTCCTTATATATCTGGAGCCAGATCCCATCTTCTCAGTCAGGAGCTATACAGTTTGTGGTCCTGACTTGTGTATATGAGAATCAGCAGCAACATTCTAAGATAAGTCCTTTATAAAGGCCAGTGTCAGTTTATCCAATCATTCACCCAAGAGTAATCAAACTAGGATTACAACCCTTTTTAGGACGAATATAAAAGACCTCCAAAATAATAAAGAAAACTTACAGCATAGTGATAGCAGAAGTTAACACTCATATGAACAGAAAATGTGTGTAGTTATTCCAGTGAACAATCTACAGAATGAAACGGATTTTTCATTTTATTGATTTTGATTTGTAAATATCATTCTATTGCTTTTGAGTATTCCTGACCTGAAAAGATTGAGGTTCAGGACAATTAAATTGTACATAAAATTTCATCCAGCCTTGCTTAATAATTTTATTAAAGTTAAAGTTCTGTTTGAAATCAATACCTGTTATGATAAATAAATTACCCTAGACAATTTGCCACATCAAACAACCCAGTTAATCTTTAATCCTAGTGGGATCTAAAGAGGTAGCAGTTAGGGACTCAGAGTACTACATCATCATCATCTTCTCTGAGTACTTACATAGCTTGACCCCACTTTGATGTCCATACTCCCTTGCTCTTTTCAGAGAAGGGGTATTGCTTATAAGACCAGTCTCTTATCTGGCACTATCCTGGTATCCTCTGATACATCTATTTGTCCAGGATAGCCTATATTTTAGTAACTTCAAAACCTCTTATGACAACTGTAATTCTCTAATGTATTCGTTACCCCACAAATCCATCTTCCGAGTGGTCCTGATCCATCTTTCGAGTGATCCCAATTTTTTTACCCATTTACTTTTAGTGATCATGTGAATGCGCCGTGTCATTGGGTTCCATCATTACATTGACTAAACCGCTTCCTTTCACTATATCTCCGTGATATATTCTCTCTTTGTTATCACTTTCCTATATGCTGTCTTCCGGTCTTATCGCCTGGCTTATGTTGTTGTTTTTGTAAGTAGCGTGTTTGTTGGTTATTGTTCTTTTGTGTTCGATTTTAGTTTCGATTTCTGCGGTCTCCTTTTTGATGCGGCAATGCCTCCAGGGTTTTTCTATTAATTCTGATTGTTTTCGTTTGATATTACCAAACAGTGGGGTAAACTCATTGTCGCGAGGTGGTTGAAGAATATGTCTGATGTAATAACATTCTGAGTCAGATGCGTGATAGTAGACACGAATGTGAATAGAGAGTGGTGTATGACAGTCAGGAGAGGAGATAGATATGTATATATATTAAATTATCCTGCCTCGCTCGCAACACTTTTAAATGGCATACATACACTCTTCCTTTCTGAGATGAGACAACTATCGCAGTAAGGACAAGTCAGCATTCATGTGACAGTGAAATAGTAAGTTAATTCCGACCGCCATAACATATATAGCGGTCAGAATTAACTTACTATTTCACCTGTCCCACGAATGTTGACTTGTCCGTACTGCGATAGTTGTCTCATCTCAGAGAGGAAGAGTGTATGTATGAAATTTAAAAGTGTTGCGAGCGTGGCAGGATAATTTAATTTACACACATATGCGGGATGTGTGACACAGGTGAGATGCCCCCAGGCGTCTGCAGATCAGTATTCATCACTATACCTAAAAAAAAACCCAGGAATAACAGAATGCGAATCACACAGAACAATCAGCCTAATGAGACATGTCACCAAAATATTCCTTCGCATCAAAATGGAAAGGACGGAAGATAGAGTGCGGCCAGAGATTTCTGAAACTCAGTTCGGTTTCGTTGCTGATAAAGGTACCGGAGGTGCAATTTTTACACTGTCAATGCTCGTGGAGAGATGTGTTGAGGTACAGAGAGACCTTTATCTATGCTTTATAGACTACTCAAAAGCTTTTGACGGAGTGAGACACCAAGACCTTCTTGATATCTTGCATGAACTAAATGTAGACGGGATGGATCTTAGAATAGTAGGGAACAAGTATTGGGAGCGAGAGCCCGCGATCGGATTTGATCGAGAGCTGGGTGAATTCGGAGCAATTAAGAGAGGAGTTGGACAGAGATGTGTGTTATCACCTGATCTTTTTAACATATACAGCGAGACGATACTTCGAGGCATTGGGCACCTCGAGGGAATTGGAGTCGGAGGATGAGGATGATGTCAACGGTCTGGGATATGCGGATAACACAGTTTTAATAGCAGAGTCAGAGGAAAATCTAAAAGTACAAATCATTCTAGACAAAGTAGTGAAAGAGAGCGAGTTGAGGGGTTTGTCTTTGAATGTCAGCAACTCTGTATGCATGGTGGTTTCTTGGAAAATACAAATACCAGTGTTCTCTTTGGACAGCAGAAGAGAAAAGATCAAACAAGTCAATCTCTTTAAATATTTAGGCTACACATTGACGCCAGATGGCAGATGTGACACAGAGGTAAAGAAAAGGATCGCCATGTCCAAAGAAGCCTTTACTAGGATGAGCAACGTAATGAAAAACAGAAACATCACCATAAGCACAACAATTCGCTCGCTAAGGGGCTACGTGTGGTCCGTTCTTTTATATGGATGCGAATGTTGGACAATGAGAAACCAAATGGTGAAAAAACAGCGGAGGTGTGGTTTTTGAGAGAAATGCTGAGAGTGTTGTGGACAGAGAGGAGAACGGGTGCCGAGATATTGATATGTAGAAAGCTTGAATAATTGGGCAACAGGCGACAGCATGGGCAGCAACAACCTCATTGGACTATCAAAAGACAGAGAAGAGTTGATCGCCAATGTCTGTTCCAGACCAGGCACCTGAAAAAAAAAATATATATATATATATATATATATATATATATATATATATATATATATATATATATATATATATATATATATATATATATATATATATATATATATATATATATCAACACAACTAATCATGAAGAAAACAAATAAAGATATTGTTATACATTAATGTTTATCACAACAATTTAACTAAGATAGTAGTAAGCAACCGAAAACTACGAACGAATGTTAGAAATAACAGATACAGCCCTCTTCATATAGACGACCAAGTCTGTTTCAGTATAACTATTCCGGAGGGGTGGTACTCCTCTTTAGTTGAGCAAGCTCGAGACTTTACGTGTCAGGCTAATTACTCCAAGTGTTAGCATAGCAGGAAATCCAGCGAATAGGAAAATATATTCTTTCCGCGCCGTAGGTTGCCTCAGCTGAGGGTATGTATATCCACAGGAAGATTGCGTATGAGGATTCGGTGGTATACCGCTCCCTAACTCGTTGATATGAATTGAAGATTTGACGTTGCCTTTCAGGAAAGATGCATGCATCCCGGAAAACAGAAAAATCATGAAGCATGAAACGTGTAATATGAAAATCAGGAAAACATAGAATCCGGTAAACATGTATATATGGATATATATATATATGTGTGTGTGTGTGTGTGTGTGTGTGTGTGTGTGTGTGTGTGTGTGTGTGTGTGTGTGTGTGTGTGTGTGTGTGTGTGTGTGTGTGTGTGTGTGTGTGTGTGTGTGTGTGTGTGTGTGTGTGTGTGTGTGTGTGTGTGTGTGTGTGTGTGTGTGTGTGTGTGTGTGTGTGTGTGTGTGTGTGTGTATATGTGTGTGTGTATATGTGTGTGTGTATATGTGTGTGTGTGTGTGTGTGTGTGTGTGTGTGTGTGTGTGTGTGTGTGTGTGTGTGCGTGCGCGCGCGCGCGCGCGCGCGCGAGTGTGTGTGTGTGTAAGTAAACAAGAGAAAGAGGACACCTTGGTGGACAGAGGAAGTCAAAGAGAAAATAAGAGAGAAGAAAATGGCATGGAAACAATACTTAGGAGCTAAAAACACAACAGGACAAATGGAGAAATATAGAGAATATGTGACACTCAGAACAGAAGCAAAGAACAAGGTGCTAGCAGCAAAACAGAAGTCCTGGGAAGAATTTGGAGAAAATCTAGAAAAAGATGCGCAAGAAAACCAGAAATTGTTCTATAAGACCCCAAAAAACATGAGGAAGGAAAAACAATGCCCTCTCAAATTTATAAAGGACAAGCAAGGCAAATTACTTACTGCCCCGAAGGAAGTAATGGAAAGATGGAAAGAATATTTCTCAGAACTCCTGGATGGTGAGCATGGTAAAGCATCAGAAATGATAACCACTAGCACAGAAGAGAAAACCAATGATGGTGAAGATGACATAAAGATGGAAGAACTGAAGGCAGCACTGGAGAAAATCAAGATGGGCAAAGCAGCAGGGCATGATGGTATAACACCAGAAATGGTTAAGTACATGGGAGCATCAGGCGACCTATTACTCTTAAGGGCCCCACAGGCAGCGTGGTGCAACAAAACCATACCAAAGGATTGGGAAATTGCCATCATAACACCAATTTTCAAAAAGGATGAAAATCGACAATGTGGAAACCATAGAGGCTGTAGTGGGTTTGATGGTATTGTATGATGGTGATATTACTAAATGTAATGTATGAGGCCAGCTGTGAAGGCTCCTGAGATAAAATGTAGTTGTGAATTGTCAGAAGGCCTTTCTTGCTACCACTACGACCTCACACTCAATTTTTTTTCTTAATGAATGTAGCTATGTAAAATGTCTAGGGTAATGATATGTAATGTGGTGTGATAGTTATAGATACACCCACAGATATTTAAGCAGACTAATAATATTTAACAAATATTATAATACACTGAACTAACTCAAGAGTGTAAAATTTTTGATAGAATTATATTACATTTATTTGTTCTGGATCAAGTTTTATGTTGACCAGAACTTTTTTTTAAAAAAAAGGATTTTAAAATTATGAAAGAAATGCATGGAATGTTACATAATAAATGCAAGAGTGTACATATATAAGTACTAGACTAGTTAGTTTTATTAAAATGTTCTAGTAGTCATCTACTTGGGAGGATAGTTAATGCTTGTGCTGTTGGGGTGGCCTCATCACACCTGTCTATATTGACTACACAGTGTCCAGTAAATTACAGGAATTTTATGGGGTATTAGCAACTAAAAGGCGTTGGTGAACTTCCAGCAGACCAGAGGCTCACTCAACTTGCATATGTAGCTCTGGTGCTGAAATCTGGTGGTCCCACCTCTCCGTGCTGGCGGGCAATAATAGTGGTCTCTGTCACAACGTACTGCACAGATACACTCGAGTAAATCACCAACTGAATGGACACCGCCTTGTTGACAACTGAAACTCACAGCTCTGCAATCAAAGTATTGGCTATGTATCAAAATTCTATTCTCTACCCACGTCTGGACACAACACGGACACAACAACCACATCATACAGACAGGTCAGATCTCTCTGACCAAACAGCACATTTACCATGGTGGTTTTACATCAGATAGGTCCTCCCAGACTATAGATTCTGAAAAATATTTATTAGTTTCCTTCCCTAAAAGTGGATAGGTAATATGTTTCATTATTCTCAACACTTGATCTGTCTTTCCTAACCCTTGCTGGAGTTTATGTATATTGTTGGTCCCTAGACCCTGACTTGGGCGGGGGGTCTAGAGCAAATCCCTACTTGTTTGTAAGGCTAGATTATGATATGGCAGTATCAAATCCCTCGAACATTAAACAATATTCAAAATATACAAAGAAATAATTTCAATCTTACCAGATTATGAATAAAGAACACAGAAATGCTAGCAAAACTCAGCTGAGCTGCTGGCTATAGTATGGCGTCCCTGAACTTATTTCACTTTCTTTCATTTGGAAATCACCACACTTTAAAATACTGTGTCTATCATCGAACAACTATTGAGGAATGGCCCCACTTGCGCGTCTGAGCGCCGATAAAATGATTGTCTGTGGCCAATCACTGCCTAGGTTTATTTCAAATTCAAATTTCCTACCCTAAAGTCATTTCAGTCATGCTTCAGTCAAGTATGGATGTTTATCTGTTAGTCTGTCCGTCTCTACTTGTTTTTTTTCAAAAACGTACTTGATTTTTGAACCAACCTTTCTCTCCCCTCCAAAATTTTGTCGTTAAAAGTTATATTTAGACACAGCTCCCACCAATGTCCCTTCGCTTCCCTACTAAGTAGATTTGAACACCTGCGTCTCGAGGTCGTGTTTTTTTTGTGCAAATAGCGACACTTTTTATTCCATACAGTCTGTCGCTGATGTGAACAACACTGTCTTTTGTCATTATCTTCAATATTATCTATCCGTCTGTAAAATTAAGAACATATTAGTTCACTGCTCAGAATGGGCCATCCGGCCAGCTAATTTTTATATTCCTAACATTAATATTACGAAAAAGTTACTTTTAAATTTTTGTAATATTCCAAACATCTGCGTTCTGCCGCTGAATTCAAATCAAAGGCTTGGTATCGCAAAAAGCGACCAATAAATGACTGTGGCGTAACATATCCAAGGTCCCTTCTGTCGAGTTCCTTACTTTATGTCAACTTGGGAAACGTGACTTTTCTCCGTTTCCCCCCCAATTGCGTCTCCTTAGCCTTTCTAGTCTCACGCAATCTTTCCAGTCATATTTTTTCCTTTTTATCCGCCGTTCCCCTCCTGTCTAGCAAGTCAATTTTTATGGAGGGTGATGACCCGCGGTCTGGGCGATCATGTACTATCAGCAGCCTACGCATTATGTTTTTATCCTTACATGTTATCTTTGGAGGTATTTTACCGTTGTATCTCTGTCAATTTCACTACACATCTCCCCACTTGAAAACATGCCTATGGCAAGTTCCAAAACCAGCGATACACATAGGTAAAATTACTCCTCACGTCTGCCACTACTCTAATTTTGATCACAGGGGTGCCGACTGAGGAAATCTGCACCGACATTCAATTTGCCTGGGATATATTGGATACTGAACTGATAAGGTTGAAGCAATAAAGACCACCTCAGCAATCTTGCGTTTTCATGCTTAGCCTGAGATAAGAATACGAGGGGCTGATGGTCCGTCTCCACCACAAAAGTCCTACCATACAGATAGATTTGAAACTTCTTTATTGCCCAGATTAACGCTAAACATTCTTTTTCGCTTGTGGAGTATCCTTGTTCCGCCTTATTCAATTTACGGCTTGCATAAGCGACTGGTTTCAGTTCCCCATCAGGTGAAGATGATCTTTGCAACAAAGCCCCTCCTAGTCCTACATTACTTGCATCGGTTCTTAAGACAAAGTCCTGTGTCAAATCAGGCAGTTTGAGAATAGGCTTGCTAGTGAGTTTTTCCTTTAACTCTTGGAACGCTAGTTCACATTGTGCAGTCCAAATAATTGTATCTGGAAGTCCCTTGCGAGTCAGATCAGTCAGAGGAGCACAAATAGCGTTAAAATTCTTGATGTATTTCTGATAAAATCCGCATAACGACACAAATGATCGCACGTCCTTTTTTGTTTGCGGCCTAGGTGCTCTCTGCAGTTTTTCCAAGTTCTTAGGATCAGGGGTCATATTACCCTGATATACAGTGTGTCCCAAGAATTCCAACTCTTTGCATCCAATACAACATTTTGTTGGCCTAGCAGTTAAGTTCGCCTCCCGAAGTCTATCAAACAACATCTCCAGAGCTTCAATGTGTTCTTCAAATGTCTCTGTGGCGACGAGAATATCATCCATGAAATTCGTGATACATGGGTTATTCAGGGGATCCAACAATTTGCGCATCATCCTTGAAAACACACTCGGAGCATTTTTCAGTCCGAATGGTAGCATATTGAATTCATAATGTCCATCCGAAGTGCTAAAAGCCAAATAAGGTCTCACTTCAGGCTTCACTGGGATCTGGTAATAGCCTTTACCAAGATCCACCTTTGAAAAGTATTTTGCCTTGTTCAGTCTGGCAAATAACTGTTTTGTGTCTGGTAATGGATCCACTTGTCCTTCTGTGACAGCATTCAGTTTCCTGTAATCTATGCACAGTCTGTGTTCCCCAGACGGTTTTCTCAACAAAACGACACTAGAACTAAAAGATGATTCACTGTGCGAAATAATCCCCTCCTTCAACAAATACTCTATTTCTTCCTTCAATGCCTTCTCCTTCGCGAACGGAATAGAATAGGCTCTCATACAGATTGGGTTTGAGTCTACCAGTTTCATGTCATACTGTAGCAAATTTGTATGGCCTGGTTTATCTGTTAATACATCTGTATGTTCCTCCAGAACCTGTTGAACTCTCTCCCTCTGGTTTTTAGTCAGGTGCTTACTGACTTTTACCTGTGCTGCGGTTTCACAAGGATGTAATGGGTATTCATGTGAGGTGAGTGGTTCTTTTTGCATCTGGGTTGCAATAGCCAAGGTCAATAAGGGGGTGCTTTCCTGGAGTGGTCTGTCCAGATACTTCTTTAACAGGTTTACATGATAAACTTTCTCCTTCCCCTTTTTGTCAATTTTATAGTTTGTTCTAGACACCTTCTCTAGCACCGTATATGGACCTTGCCAACCAATTTGTAATTTATTCTGGCTTCCGGGTAGTAGAAGCAGCACCTTCTCTCCGACTGCCAGTTCCCTGTCCTTTGCCTTCCTATTAAAATATGCTGCATGTTTCTTCCTGGCTTGCTTCAAATTATCATTTGCCAGTTTCCATCCAGCTTTCAAACGAGTGGTCAGTTCGTTCACGTATTGATACGATGAGGTAACAGTCTCTTCCGCCTTCTCATCTGTCCAGGTCCTTAATAGAGCTTCTAATGGACCTTTTATTGGCCTCCCAAATAGCAGAGTTGCGGGAGCCATCCCGGTTGAACTATGTGGTACCTCCCGGTACGCAAACAATGCGGCGGGCAGGAATTGATCCCACAGATCCGGTTTTTCGTGTGCCAGCTTTCTCAGGATAGAAATGAGAGTTCCGTTGAACCTCTCTACCTGGCCGTTCCCTTGTGGATGGTACGGACTACAATGAAAGTGTCTGGCTTGAAATAGCTTAAAAACTTCTTCCGTTAGTTTCCCCTTGAACTGAGAACCATTATCCGTCAAGATTTGATGCGGGAATCCTAATCGGGTAAATATTGTAAGTAGTGCCTCTGCTACATGTTTTGAATCAATTGATGGCAGGGCTACCGCCTCTCCCCACATAGAACAAGTGTCCACCAGAGTAAGGATGTAACTGTTCCTCCTCTTGGTCCGAGTGAGAGGTCCTACAATATCCACTGCAACCCTCTCAAAAGGTGTTCCCACTATGGGCATTTCCCTAGAGTTGCAGGAGCAGTCCAGTGCTTTGGAGCTACCCTTTGACATTCTGGGCAGGATTTGACATATCTTTTTATATCCTCCGTTATCCCTGGCCAGAAGTAATGACAAGCTATACGCTGTCCTGTGGCGCTGATCCCCATGTGACCACTGAAGGGAATCGCATGCCCGAGTTCCATCACTTTATCTCTATATGAAGTGGGAAGAACCAGCTGGTTGTGACCATTTGTTCCAGTTCCGGCCTTCCTGTATAAGAGTTTGTTCTTCATGAAATATTCCCCCTTGCTCGGAGGTGTGTGGCATTTGGGCAATTTTTTAAAACAGGGCTTGAGTGTCCTATCCTCAGCCTGCGCCTTCCTCATCTCCTCTGGATGAGCATTTATAGGTTCACCTTCTTCCTCCTTCTTCTGTGACCTGGTCTGCACTGTCGCCATGATCACAGGTTTCTCGGGATTCCCCAAGAAGACGTATCTACACCCCAATATCAGAGGGTAGATTGGTTCATCTATCACTGCTGCTCTGATTTCTCCCTCCACATAGCGAGTTTTCACCGTTATCCTTGCGATGGGAAGTGTCATGAGTGGTATGTCCTTAGTCGCCCCTTGTATTTCCACTGTTTCTGTGGTATACTGACTTGGGTCCACTAGGCTAGACTTCACAACTGAATCATAATCCAAACCTGTATCATAAAGGCACCTTATGGCGACCCCATTACAAATAACATCCTCACAAACTGGGGGGTGATAAGGTTCCTGTTGTCCATTAGGATTAACCTTTAATCTTCGCGTCCCCGACTTCATTGCAGCAATGTTTGAAGGTTTCCTTCTACAAAATTCGGTGTTATGGTTATCCTTCTTGCACCATTTACACCATCTTTTTCCTTGGTTCAACGGTTTTCTTTCATTGAACTTTTGGTCATTGAACTGTGAGTTTCTGTCATTTCTTGGCCGCTCAAAGTTTGTCCTACCTTTATTTCCCTGCTCTCTATTATCAAATTTATTAAATTGCTGTGGAGCTTTAAAATTGTCTATGTGCTTCTTTTTAGCACCACTTACCTCTGCCTGAGCTGCCTGATACCTCTGAGCAACATTTAAAATTTCCCCCAACTTCTCTGCACCTTGTTCCATGAGAAATTTTCTCATGTCTGGAGCCATGGACTCTCTCAATTGCTCAATCATGATCATTTCTTTAAGATCTTGGGTCTTCCCCAGAGCCGTCCATTTCTCCAAATAGGTTTCTAGTCTAGCAGAGAATAGGTGGTATGTCTCCCCAGACAACAGTTTGGCATTTCTAAATTTCTTACGATAAAATTCACCATTCTTCTCGTACCTTAATAACAAAGCCTGCTTTAACATGTCATAATTGTCTTGGTCTTCCCTGTTCATTTTGGCAAATACTTCATAAGAAGTACCTCTCAATCCCTGTGATAGCTTTACACTCCACCTCTCTCTCTCTCTAACCCATATGTAGTAGCTAATAACTCAAAACGTCCTAGGTACCCCTCTATGTCATCGTCTTTTTCAACAAAATGGTCTAAATGAAACCCCATAGCTGAGTTTGAGGCTCCCAGACTGGGCGTAGCATCTGAGGCAAAAGGGCTGGCACCATTTTCAGGAGCCGGGCCTTGTAATTCCAGCTCCCTTAGTCGTAATTCGTGCTCCCTTTGCAACCTTCTATCTTCTGCCTCCCTTTCGGCAGTCAACCTTTTTTTCTTCTGCCTCCCTTTCGGCAGTCAACCTTTTTTCTTCTGCCTCCCTTTGCTGTCGTTTTCCTTCTGCCTCCCTTTGCTGTCGTTTTTCTTCTGCCTCAATCTGCAGCCTCTTAATTTCTCTATCAGCCTCAATTTGTAACCTCTTCTCTTCAGCTACCTTTCTATCTTCCCTTTCAATATATTTATCACATTCAGCCGTTACATATTGAATTAAAATCTGACCATCCATTCCCATCTCCTTTGCGGTCAGCACAGCAGCTGATCGGAATTTTGCTAGCTCCGCCATACTTTTCAGACAAT
This sequence comes from Oreohelix idahoensis, assembly GCA_024509875.1. NCBI lineage: Eukaryota > Metazoa > Mollusca > Gastropoda > Stylommatophora > Oreohelicidae > Oreohelix > Oreohelix idahoensis. The sequence continues at coordinate 141,622 of JAMPIV010010027.1, forward strand.
ATAATAATATACAAGCTAAATCTCTAACCAGTAAATACACTAAGTACTTCTTATGACTATAGTCTAACTAATTCTAACTAACCAGTTAACTAATTAATTATCACTGGCTGTGAAGATTCACCAACTTTTATCTGCAGGGACACTTTTAATTTTAAAGGGAATTTCACAATTTTTTTCCCCTAATTTTATTTCTCCAACCAGGAGATCCTAATATTACTGTTGGGCTAATTATCCCTGGACAAGACCCCAATGTATGTAGTGGGTTTGATGGTATTGTATGATGGTGATATTACTAAATGTAATGTATGAGGCCAGCTGTGAAGGCTCCTGAGATAAAATGTAGTTGTGAATTGTCAGAAGGCCTTTCTTGCTACCACTACGACCTCACACTCAATTTTTTTTCTTAATGAATGTAGCTATGTAAAATGTCTAGGGTAATGATATGTAATGTGGTGTGATAGTTATAGATACACCCACAGATATTTAAGCAGACTAATAATATTTAACAAATATTATAATACACTGAACTAACTCAAGAGTGTAAAATTTTTGATAGAATTATATTACATTTATTTGTTCTGGATCAAGTTTTATGTTGACCAGAACTTTTTTTTAAAAAAAGGATTTAAAAATTATGAAAGAAATGCATGGAATGTTACATAATAAATGCAAGAGTGTACATATATAAGTACTAGACTAGTTAGTTTTATTAAAATGTTCTAGTAGTCATCTACTTGGGAGGATAGTTAATGCTTGTGCTGTTGGGGTGGCCTCATCACACCTGTCTATATTGACTACACAGTGTCCAGTAAATTACAGGAATTTTATGGGGTATTAGCAACTAAAAGGCGTTGGTGAACTTCCAGCAGACCAGAGGCTCACTCAACTTGCATATGTAGCTCTGGTGCTGAAATCTGGTGGTCCCACCTCTCCGTGCTGGCGGGCAATAATAGTGGTCTCTGTCACAACGTACTGCACAGATACACTCGAGTAAATCACCAACTGAATGGACACCGCCTTGTTGACAACTGAAACTCACAGCTCTGCAATCAAAGTATTGGCTATGTGTCAAAATTCTATTCTCTACCCACGTCTGGACACAACACGGACACAACAACCACATCATACAGACAGGTCAGATCTCTCTGACCAAACAGCACATTTACCATGGTGGTTTTACATCAGATAGGTCCTCCCAGACTATAGATTCTGAAAAATATTTATTAGTTTCCTTCCCTAAAAGTGGATAGGTAATATGTTTCATTATTCTCAACACTTGATCTGTCTTTCCTAACCCTTGCTGGAGTTTATGTATATTGTTGGTCCCTAGACCCTGACTTGGGCGGGGGGTCTAGAGCAAATCCCTACTTGTTTGTAAGGCTAGATTATGATATGGCAGTATCAAATCCCTCGAACATTAAACAATATTCAAAATATACAAAGAAATAATTTCAATCTTACCAGATTATGAATAAAGAACACAGAAATGCTAGCAAAACTCAGCTGAGCTGCTGGCTATAGTATGGCGTCCCTGAACTTATTTCACTTTCTTTCATTTGGAAATCACCACACTTTAAAATACTGTGTCTATCATCGAACAACTATTGAGGAATGGCCCCACTTGCGCGTCTGAGCGCCGATAAAATGATTGTCTGTGGCCAATCACTGCCTAGGTTTATTTCAAATTCAAATTTCCTACCCTAAAGTCATTTCAGTCATGCTTCAGTCAAGTATGGATGTTTATCTGTTAGTCTGTCCGTCTCTACTTGTTTTTTTTCAAAAACGTACTTGATTTTTGAACCAACCTTTCTCTCCCCTCCAAAATTTTGTCGTTAAAAGTTATATTTAGACACAGCTCCCACCAATGTCCCTTCGCTTCCCTACTAAGTAGATTTGAACACCTGCGTCTCGAGGTCGTGTTTTTTTTTGTGCAAATAGCGACACTTTTTATTCCATACAGTCTGTCGCTGATGTGAACAACACTGTCTTTTGTCATTATCTTCAATATTATCTATCCGTCTGTAAAATTAAGAACATATTAGTTCACTACTCAGAATGGGCCATCCGGCCAGCTAATTTTTATATTCCTAACATTAATATTACGAAAAAGTTACTTTTTAATTTTTGTAATATTCCAAACATCTGCGTTCTGCCGCTGAATTCAAATCAAAGGCTTGGTATCGCAAAAGCGACCAATAAATGACTGTGGCGTAACATATCCAAGGTCCCTTCTGTCGAGTTCCTTACTTTATGTCAACTTGGGAAACGTGACCTTTCTCCGTTTCCCCCCCAATTGCGTCTCCTTAGCCTTTCTAGTCTCACGCAATCTTTCCAGTCATATTTTTTCCTTTTTATCCGCCGTTCCCCTCCTGTCTAGCAAGTCAATTTTTTATGGAGGGTGATGACCCGCGGTCTGGGCGATCATGTACTATCAGCAGCCTACGCATTATGTTTTTATCCTTACATGTTATCTTTGGAGGTATTTTACCGTTGTATCTCTGTCAATTTCACTACAGAGGCATATCCCTTCTCAATGTCCCTGGTAAAATCTACTCTAGAATCCTAGAGCAGAAACTCCGACACCTAGCTGAGCTACAATTGGATGAGGTCCAGTGCGGATTCCGAGCAAACCGAAGTACTCAAGACCTAATCTTCACACTCAGACAGCTGTGTGAAAAGGCCCTTGAGTATAAGAGTGAGATCCATCTTTGTTTCATAGATCTGGAAAAGGCGTTTGACAGGGTCCCCTGGAGCAAACTTTGGGACTGTTTGGCAAGGAAGAACATTCCAGCACCTCTGATTCATGCTATACCGAGCTTCTACAAGTCTTGCAGAAATTATGTGAGGACAGCAAACCATAAGTCAGAAGAGTTCAGGACCACCACTGGTGTAAGACAATATGATATCCTGTCACCTTATCTTTTCATACTCCTCATGGACGATGTCATCAAGGCATGTAAGGAGAGAACAAGAAAGTATTCAGTGGGGTACTGGAAGATGAGACAGGTCTGTATTTCAGAGCTGGCATTTGCTGATGATGTTGCCCTGATTGCTAAATTAGAGGCACATCTCTAATCCAACCTGCAAGTCTGGAAGGAAGAGCTGGAGAAGAGAGGGATGGTCATAAGCAGCTCTAAAACAAACTACATGGTGATATTACGAGAAGAAAGAAGACATCAGATTACACTGGGAGAACAGGTCCCGGAGCAGGTCGACCAATTTAAATACCTCGGAGCTATTATAGACCGAAAGGGAGGCATCAAAGAAGAGTTGGCCACTCGAAAAGCAGCAGCTGGGAGACTTTTTCAGGCCATAAATCGAGGATTCCTCAGCAAGAGAGAGGTTGGTAGGAAAACAAAGATGGCTGTATACCGCTCCACCTATGTCCCAGTCTTGACATATGGATGCGAGTCATGGGCAATGACTACAACCCACAAAAGCCAGATCCAAACCTCAGAAATGAGGTATCTGAGGAAGGTGGTTGAAGTAACAAGAAGAGTCATAGTCCGCAACCAGGCGATACGTCAAGGCCTAAAATCCCACCCCCTTGCAGACCCAAGTAGAACAGTCTGAACTAAGATGGTTTGGCCATGTCTACAGAATGGGAGAAGATCGCTACCACGACAAGCATGGAAAACAAAGAGCCAGGGATCGAGACCTCCAGGACGACCCTGCGTCCGCTAGGAGGACAACATTAGACAATCTTTGAAGGATCGAGGACTAGAATGGAACCAGGCCAGGAGGAAGACAGCCGATAGGATACTCTGGCGCTCTCTCTTCCAAACCTCTACACCTCACGGTAGAAGGGGAACGACTAAGTAAGTAAGTAAGTGTGTGTGTATATATATATATATATATATATATATATATATATATATATATATATATATATACATATATATATATATATATATATATATATATATATATATATATATATATATATATATATATATATTCGGACTTTACTACAGTGCTTGTATAATAAATAAGTATACCATGATACATCATCCACTTTCTGCTCTCTCTGGGGCAGTCACCAACTCTTGAAGTGATGGTTCATTTGTCAAGTTATTTGCAGTGATGAGGTTGCCAGCCTCATTATGCCATTCTACATCCACAAGCACATTATACATGTCAAAATTCAAATATAAAATAATAAAATGTACTTATTACAACTTACCCCGAGTTTTTTTTTGGGGCGAACACAGATTTTTTTAACAGAAAACGTTCGAATATTGTCAAGCAGCTGATTTAAGATACCGTCTCTTTCAGGTGAATTAGGTGTCTAACTGAGTGCACTTGAAATAGGACCCTAGAACCTAAGGCGCAAATGGGTGTCTCTGGGGTTACACTCTTCTAATCTTAGAATTTACGTCCAATCCTAGGGCCTGTCCTATATTTGGGTCCTAATATTTCGTGTTTCTTGCTGTCTATGAGTTCTTCTTGGTAAAATTTGAATTAAGTGAAGTAGTCTTACAAGGCTGTAGTAAATAAACGAATTTTCCTCCTACGCACCCAGGTTGCTACTTTGAGTAGAAGTCCAATCAAGCGCAGTCTATCTTAGCATCTCAAATGCCAAACCAATTGCAAATAAGTGTCTGATTGTGGTAGAGGTATATTCCCCCACAACTTCCTCTTCATGTAGAACATTACTACATGACATAAGATAACGTGGGATTTTCAAATTCCATTACCATATAAGGTCTTGCCACTTCCGTGAGTATTTGTCATGTTTACAACTCACTACTTCACAGACCTAACATTATAATCTCCTCCAAGATGTTATTTTTCTTGTAATTATTTATCACAACAAAGTCCATTTGCTGGAAGTATTACATCACTGTCCGTATCTTAATCTTTACCAAGATTATCTTCCTAGATCCCAGTGAAATAGGTCGTATATTTGGGCACGGCACGTTTGCAAACTAGCACCGTATCATGCGACAACATGGTTTCGTTTAGCTTCCCTGACAGAAAGTCTGGGTTAACAATAGGAATGTCGCTCAGTGTAGACTCTTACTCCATCTGGAGCTGGCGATAAGCGAAAAGTCAATGTGGCAAGTTCGCTCCTTCGCGACGCGTCGCCTATAACAAAGGAGAAAATAACCTGAGAGGTGTGACAAGAGATGTGATTAGAAAACCTTGAACGATGAAAGCGAAAACAACGAATGCTGACAGAATTAGCACGTAAAAGTAATGGCACAGTAATGATGCCGGAGAGGAGTGAAGACCAGAAAAATTAAACGAACGTATTTCGTGACACTCAAAATCCCATTGTCTGCGTGGAATCTGGAACATAATACATTTTTGTTGGAAAGTCTTATTCATTCATTCCGTCCATCTTACCAGTGTCCGTTGTATTAGTGCTTGTTGTGATCTGAGAGAGGCATTCAGTAGCGAAAACGTTGGCACTTTTGATATTTATGATATCGTAAAACCGATCCTTGCATTTTTATGTTATATTTTAGAAATGTAACCAGAATCAGCGCCCGAGTGGCTACGTTTTAGAACGCTTTCCTCTTGTGGCGAAGTTACCTAGTTCGTGTATCAAGCTTTGTAGTGCTGCAGTTTACCCAGCTGTAAATAGGTACCTGACTCTGCTCTTGAGTTAGGGAAGGCAAAGGTAGCGATGAAGGGAACTGGTCACCCATCTCATAAAGCTGTATGGTGAAGCCTGTTACCTTTCTCTCCTCTACTGCTGTATCTGCTATGAGTCTGCCTTACCTTTACCTTCTAACCAGAATAGCTAACTAACTCGTCAACGTGAGGTCTGGCTTGTGAATAAATAGCCTTACTTTTGTCAGAAACGCTGTATGTAGACTGTGGTAAGTTGGGATATTATAAATATTTATAGGGGACTTAGTGTACTGACTGAGATCAGCTGTGAAGCTATCTGTATCTAATAAGTGTGGTGTATTACAGATGACCTTACTTTGCTACCACATTTAGACCTCAATCAGACTTATTCTGGAATATTGTGATGAATACGTTGAATGTCTAGGGTTATGATAGTGATGAAGTGTATGTTCACAACAACCAACAGACATATAAACACTTTAATTAAAATCCACAATACTTTACAACACTGTGACACGCACATACATAGAACACTCTATAAGACTATCTTAAATAAGTCAAGTGTTAACTTTTAAAATATGTATTAATTCCTTTCAATAATAGATATCCTGATTCAACTACAGAGTGAATCAGGAATCACAATCAAATGTAATCACAAGTTGTATGTACACAATTTATACATAGGATCTTTGTACTGACATATAATATTATTACAATATGTGTGTAAGTTGTGATGTAGTACTATGAGGTAATACTGGCTTTTAAAGCTAGGTTGTTGTTTGTCATCATGACTTCATGTGTTTGTTACTGGTGGAAATAATATTTGAAAGGTTCACAGTTTCTTTTTATTTGAAAACAAATAACTGTCCCTCTTGATTTAATGTACAGTCAATTTTAGAGGGGGGGTATACAAGATTGAGCTGCTCTGGCCAACGAAATCTTATCTTCTGTGTGGGCGGCAGGAAAACTGTCTCCTCTGCTCGCTTGCTTCTCAGTTTTCTTGAAAAACAACACTGGTCGATATCTTGAACAAGGAGTATGCTACCAGCCTCTGGATTCAGCAAAACTCAGACCAGGTGCTGCTCTATTACTTCAGTACCACGGTCCCTGAAATAAGAAGGTTGTACCTCCTACTTCAGAACTAATTTATAATCTATTTCCACACTGAAGCACAAGTCATAACAAACACAGAGTTCAGCGCTGTAGGCCATCTGCTAGCTTCGTATGTAACAATATACACCAGTATTCCTCTCCTTAATGGTTACAACGCCTCTGCAATTCCAGCATTAATTCCTTCTATACAATAAGATAGGTGTCATAGTACTATTTGGCAATCCTATGCAGTTATACTCCTCTCCGACAAGTTTTTTACATGGTGGAGCAATATCTAGGCCTTGCCTCATGTTTGCTACTGAACCACACACAGACAGACATAATTTATCAATTCACATTCAATTTTCATCTAAAATATATCAAATATGTCTAGCTTACCACAATACAAGGAAATGTTAAACAAGTACGTTGACTGGCGATGAGTTATGGCACAATTCCGATCTGCCTCTGTCCCAGGCTTTTATTAGAAAAAATATGAGGTGGTTCTCAACGCACTTGCTTCTTACAAAGTTTATTTTCAAAAAGTGGCCCTGAACTGACGCTTCTAATTGACTATATCAAATGGTCTAACCAATGAGACCATGTTTACAAAAGCCTTTGAAAAAATTTACCCTTCCTACCGTTTCCATTAACAACCAAAAATAGTATTTGCAGTCGACTAACCATGTTTCGCCTTACATATTACTCTAGCCAATCAAATCGGATCTAACGTGTTGGCCTCATTTCCCCTAAAGCAGTGTCCAAACATGCCATTATGAGCAAATATGATCCTGTGTTGTCAGACAACACCACTATAGTATTTTGGCTATGATTTGTTAATTACTAGACTATTGGCGTAACACCTAACATATTCTTTGTCAGCAAGTCCTAAGGCACCCAAATATATAAGTTTAATGGGGCCAAGTGGCTTCGTTACAAATATGTATTATTCTAGGATAGTCGTGTATTTGTTTGTTTATTTATTGTCTTAGAACCGCCACCTGTTCTGCCTTTTCGACTGTTCTGTCAGTATGAAGTCAGGATTTCAGACGTAACACAGTATTGTGTCATGTTTCCTAATAAGCATTAACCATGTTTTTTAAAACCTTACCTCGTATTGGTAGTGTTTTTTGTCACTGTTTATTTGAAAAAAATCAAGCCTGCATGCCTTTCGCGTGGGGTGGCACTAATTTTTATACCGCGAGACGACGTGGTAGCATTGCATGCGTTCCTCCGTACATCTCTCTCTCTCTCTCTTCTAAGCCCGTCTGTCTTTTCGTTTACGTAGTGCATTATAATGACATTAATGTAATATTAAATCTGGGTCATTACGCAGTGTGTCTATCAAGGTCGTATCAGAAATACAGTACCAGTTTTATTTTTTTGAAACGCGTGTAGTTTATACAGACGGAGCATAAAAAGGGGTTTTCTTGTTTAGCTAGCATGACGTTCTATAACACAGGCGTACGCTATTGTGACCGCACTGTTCTTTTACCATTCTTCTTTCCTTTTATTGAATTAATTCGTTAGGCTTTACATTTACTTTCTAATTTATATATGTGGATTAGAATTTTTCACGACATAGACTTATGATTGACTCTATCCAAGCAGGACTGTCAATACTTTATTTTTCTTGAATTGCTGCCGTGGACGGCCTGTGCGTTGGACATTTTGAGCACGGCCGAGGGCCCACACCATTAGAGGGGTGCACGCTCCCCTTTCCTGTGGAATCTATAATTAGAGGCCTTGAATTGCTGCCGTGGACGGCCTGTGCGTTGGACATTTTGAGCACGGCCGAGGGCCCACACCATTAGAGGGGTGCACGCTCCCCTTTCCTGTGGAATCTATAATTAGAGGCCAATGGACCCTTTTGCCCCAGAACCCCAATCACTATCAGTCCGTCCCTGTTTGCTAACAGTTATTATTACATTATTATTGCTATTTCCTTTTCATCGTCTGTTTTCGATTTCCTGTAGCCACATCAATATTTCACACAAGACAATCGTTACGATAGCGTCTCTCATCGCCATATAGGGTCCTCGAGAGATTTGGTGATAGCTAGCGATGTTTAGTCTGCTTCCTTTGTGATGCCGATATTCCGGGAGTGCTTGTATTGTTTTAAGGTTTCTCTCGGAGCCGCGCTGGTGTAATGGTTACCACATTGCGCTGGCGATCAGGTGTTCAAGGTTCAAGCCCGTGCGTGGGCATTTGAAGCAGTGTCATTGACCGGGATTTTGACTGAATAACCTGAACGGCTCCTGAGATAAACCCTCTGTGGATGGGAAGGAGCGAAGCTCCTGACCGGGTTGGAATGAAAGTCCACAGGCTCCCCAGCCTCGCAATGACATGTCATTGGGCCGAAGGGCTGAAAGCCCAAGTGCCGCTGGTTAAAAAAAAAAAACAAGATTTATCTCACCTGGAAACCGATCTCGCATAAAATGTACGTATGGTTTGTCACATGCTTCAGTCATCATATTGTTGTTGTTGTTGTTGTTTAGCTATATAGCTGCTAAGCTTGCGGCTGTTTCGCAGCCAATGCCAAGTTGAATAATCCTTGGCATTATTTGCGCTGTAGATCTAGGCTTTTCCTTTGGCTTTCTGCCATTCCCAAACTTGTTCAGTTGGAGTCTTTCCTGGGTAATCTGCCCTGTCTTTGCATACATTTGAAGCAGGGTTGTGGAGTCGGCCAAAACATTTTCTGACTTCGATGAAATTTTGGAAGTCCGACTCCCGACTCCGACTACAGTATTTTTACTAGTCTTGTGGCATACTATTATGCACTTATATGGAGCTATATGTATATGGAATATGTGTGAATAAACGAATGCATGGCTTTCGTAGATTACATTTTTATTCATTCATTCATAAAATAATTCAAAACAAAAACTCAAAAAGTATTTACAAATTTTAAATTTTTTTTTATCTAAATTAAATTGGTTTAAAATAAAGGATCTGCCTGGGCAGACTTAAGTCTCGTAAAATTATGAGTCGGAACATTTTTACCGACTCCACTAAAAATCGCCCGACTTCACGACTCTGGCTCCCGACTCCACAGCCCTGAAGGATCTTCACTTCTGGTATCAAGCTAGAAAGGGGAGGTGTGGAATGCACAATAATTTCTTCCTGGTAGAAACAAACACGAATCTAAAAAATAAAATAAAAAACGCACACGAGAATTGTCTCCGATACATCAAACAACGTTTCAGGAAACCCAGTATTATTGATTCAAAGAAAAGAAAATATTTTTTTTTAAATCTCGCGACACACTTAGTAATCCCTATCGTGACACACCCGCTAGAAACCTCTATCTACGTGACCCTGCTAGCGAGGACAGCCACTGATTGTTTCCTTGACAGCAGCAGTGGAAACGACAGAACGGAAGGACGAAAGGAACAAGTTTACCCAGCTTGTCAAACTTCAAGAAATAGATTAGAGACACGCCAGACGAGTATAGCTCAGTTCGTATTGACATATCCCTGAACCGGGAATCCGGGACACGCAATCGTGGTATTTTTATCAGTAGGCTGGAGTTTACCGTAGTTCACTCTGAAATGTCGGGTATGCTGTTATGATAATGCCAAGTCCTCTTTAAAGTACAGTGTTCTATGTGTCGTTTAGATGTGCGGTTATTTTTTATGTATGGACTGGGGTTACAACTGTTAAGGCCGGGAAGTTGAGTATTAAAAATAAAAACACGTAAAGGTTGTCCCATACCGTATAATTGCGAATGGCAGGGGATTCTTCCCCTGCTTAAAATTACATCTAAAAACTCTGAAACCTGAGAACAGACACGATTCTATCAATGTTAGTTTTCAGCTAGCAATAACCACGCCTCGGTAAAACCTCATTGGCTGTGGTACCGCCACTGCGCAAAGCTATATCTTCAGAGAGCTCAGATTTTCTAACGTTGATCACCACGGCTCCTGTGTTGGCTGCCGCGGACGTTAAAGTCTCTACACTAGGTCCATCATTATGAGGCTGGGTAACCAATTCCCTTCCTCGCTGCCTCTGCCTTACCAAACTTAAGAGCAGAGTTAGGTACCCATTTACAGCTGGGTATGCTGAAGCTACCAGGTTTTGATCACGGAACCAGGTAACTTTTGCCATAGAAATATAATAATAGTTAGCCGTCCACTACACAAGTGTAGCAAAATATGCGAGAATAAACGCTCAATTCAGTACGATTTAGGCATAAAACGATAATAAATACATTTGCCCGCATGTGTCTGACGGTTGGCCTCTTCGACGCCAGCAGGCTGCTTTTTGTACAGTGCTAAGCCTATAGAACGATTTCACGGAACAAGTCTGACACGCTTTAGTTTCGTTTTCGACAAACACTACTAATATTTAACTTTTGCCCAATCTGCTGTATACACTTTGTAGTCTAGCCTTACAATTAACAATTGGCGGAAGCATACCGCAATATAGCTATCTGAAGTAACACTTTCTGTCAACTTTGTAGCAAAATCCGTAGTAATCCTTACATTTTTTGGTAATATTACACGATACAATGCTAACTAGTAACGCAAATTATTAACCCGCCCCGTCTACACCCCGCTTCAATGACACAGTCTGCAACGCATATATTCACACTGCGGAAAAGCCAGCCAAGTCATAACCACGCAGACAATTTTATTTCCTCCTGTGATGGACGAACTCGGCTATAGTAACACTTTCTGTCAACTTTGTAGCAAAATCCGTAGTAATCCTTACATTTTTTGGTAATATTACACGATACAATGCTAACTAGTAACGCAAATTCTTAAAACTTGCAACGCATATAATTTCACACTGCGGAAAAGCCAGTGTGATGGACGAACTCGGCTGACCCTGAACTTTGTTGTAATTCTTGTAAAACGGGACTTCTTTCACGTGGATTCATTAGCTATGCAACTGTTCCACACAGAGGGCAAACACGTTTGCTGATTGATATGCGGACAGTTTACCTATCGTTTGATTCTGGTCATCGCATTGATTTAAGGAGAGATTAAATCACGCCCACTAACATCTCTTGAACAATCTTACGCAGTTATTTTAATTAACTTGGCCAGTGGGGGGCGTCGCCAGAATCAAACAGATAAAGCGACCACGATCAAAGAGACAGACTGAGGGATTTCAGGGGAGACTATCGGCGTTATCAAAGACAGTAGTGGTCCCTGATACGAGACGCATTTGCTTGCCGCTATTTTCGTCTCGGTGTCAACCGCAGAACCGAACGAACGGGGAAAGCCGAAACGGGCAGCAGCGAACGGAGATACGAAGACCAGGGGGCGGCTTCTTCCCTTGATTTGGCGGTCAGATCCCCAAAAGTTCCTGGGATGAAATAAGCTGTCAAGTTTATCATGTCCCACTCAACTTACATTCCATTTTAGCTAAATAGACCATGAAGACTAGACACTTTATCACTCGCTGGCCAGACCTTTACAGAAGCACTAGCTTTATTGAAATCTTGTTATAGATTTTCCCCTGGATTTTATATATATATTTGCAGTGATTTCTATTCTGTGCAAAGCGGTAATATATTGTGTAAAGTGATCAGTGGCCTAGTTCAGTCATTCTATTTCAATGGATTTTGTGTTAATTTAAATCTATTAAATTAAACCATCTCAATAGTTCCAGTTGTAAATATAATGATCTATCTATTATATTATTTCAAAAGATAATAGATGCTTAAATTAACTTTTAAAGTCGCGAAGGAATTTATAATTAATAAATTCAGTTAAGTCCTAGTTTTATAGATGTGTGTTTTTAACCACTAGAATTCGCGTAGTGTTTATTAAATACATAATTAAATACTCGAGTGTATTATAGGCTTAACGGGAAATTTATCGCGCTTGATTTTTCGGTATGTTACATGTTTTTTTTTCTTTCACACAGAGTGATCGTAACCTGCGGTCCCAGCTAAATAAAGAAAGAAATAAAGAAATCATCCTATAAACTTCCAGTCATATTGAAGAAACATTTCTTTTAAATATAATCTTGTGGCGGTCCTTTGCGACCTAGCTGTCAGAATTAAATGAAATAAAGCCCACCCAAGAACATTTTAAAGAACAATCATCAAATTACCATTACAAACCTGTAAGATAAACTGGAAGGTAATCATCGCCAGTAGCGATATTATATTTACTGTTTACTGTGAGAGAGTACATATTTTCCTGACTGTGACTGAGCCTAGTTTTTCCTCAATTGGATTTAATAAAACTATCATCACGCATTGAAGGAATTTTACCATAGCGGAGGATTAAAAGAGACCACTTCATTTTCACCCCTGTGCCGAACTGTGTCAGTGCCATCCCATAGACTCCTTTTTTATATAATAAAAAACACAAGAACTCTTAGTCTTCAAGTCTTGCGATAAGTGAGAATATTTGTTACCAGCAAAACCTCGCAAACATCTGGGGCGGGACATCGAAGGACTAGACAGTTCATATGTCAAAAGAATACTTGCTGTTTTATATACTTTTATGGATCGTCTGAGGCTGCATTCGGTAAGTGTGTGAGTATATGAGTGTGGATCCTCACGCGTGTGTATGAATGACAGGAAATTTAATCGTTTTCTTTTGTAACCCTTTTGTTAACTTTCGTGCCTGGTAATATAATTTTTCTGTATTCCCTGCACTGTTCCTTTAAGGGGGAGTTGATAATTGGTTAACTCTGTTTAAACCCCCCTCCTTTCCATTTGCTTAGTAAAGGGAAGAACAGCTGGGAAGAACAGGGTTTTTTCTATCACCTATACCTAACTTTGTAACACCTCTTTCAGAGCAATTAACTTCACTGTTAGGTTAACGTACCTATGTTCCTGATATTATCTATCTCTGGACTGGGTTTATCTTTGTCTAATAAGCGGGAAGGGCTTAGTCGATACCAATCTTCTTCACCCCTCCCAAATTTGTTATTTGCATTTGTGTACTTATGATAATTTATGTAATACCTGATATTTGTTAGTAATTGATGTTTAAGGTGAATAAAATCACATAAACTCATTTAGTTCTGTGTTGGAGATACCCAAAGCCCAACTTTTCCCCTATTCGTTTAATATAGTTTGTATCTACGTCGTCTGTGTGTTTGAAAACACCAAATCGGTGTGCGCGCAGATGCGTGTCTGGAAAACTGGCAAATAATTGTTTGACCAGGAGAGTGGAAGAGAAGATTGAGAGAAACGATTTGTCGTAAATAAGGCTGTCTTTACTCTCCTCCAGCACGCTGTGAAGCAACTATTTAATCTCTACATTTTTATCACTGAGCTTTCCATCATCATTTTCACTCTAAACCGGACCACTATTTCTAAGACTCTTTTCTCTCAAAATAAATTTACGACACCTCCTAGTGGTAGCATTTCTGAGGTAACTAAAACAAGTAGTTATTTGAAAAAAATACATGCTCGCAAGATGAAGGAGAGGAAAGATGGCGGACTTGTGTAAAATTTTAGTTGACGATAGACGATGACAAAAATTGGAAATTTTAAACCATTATGAAGTTCCCCATAAGAATTATATGATAGTATGACGTAGAGTTAGCTAAGTAAGAATGTACTTTAAATAATATGATATTCCCAGTATTAGAGAAGTTATTGAAGAAATACTAATATCTAAGAACACACGACCAGACACACTGGCGTTCCTGCTCATGTTTTTGGTAACGTTAGGGGGACACGAGCTGGAAAAAGAGGCAGGGAGGTACATTCAAATTCGCTTGGGGTGAACAGAGTATGAATGGGAAAGGGGAACGGTAGGAGAAATGTAATCCTAACGTGATATCTTTTGTATTGGGCATGACTAGAGCAGACGGGCCAATCGACCACCAGTTATTCAAAATTGTTTTGGGTTTTTCATTCAAACTGCATTTGAATTCAAGTAGTAGAACGTTACGATTGGCTAGTGCTGGTAGATATTAGCAAAAGGCTTTGATTATTCATTGCCAGTTGAACTAAAATTTGTATACAGATACGCTGAAAAACAGCTGTGTTAATTTTAAACTTAAATAAAGAATAAATTCACAGTCTGTGCAGTTCGGAGGAAGCTGAGGCCATTTCTTCACAAAATCAGCGTCATTTGTTTATATATTTCTTGATTGTGGTAAGGATATTTTATGAAATTTAATATGTTTGGTCCAACTACAAAGTTAGATACTGCTATTGGGGAAAAAGTGAAGGACATGTCGGAAGCAGACATTGTTGAGTCCACACATTAAACGGTATCTGACTGATGTATGTTGTTATAATTATGTTGACATATTATTGTATTAAAATAGATTAGTAAGTCTCTGTGTTCAATGAACACTGTTTAACATGCCGGAAGCAAATATAAGTGAAAAGAAAAGAAGAGAAGATCATATCACAGGAAATGTGGTTACTCCACATTATTGTATGGAGGAAAAGTATGTGAACGTACAGTGGCGTATCTACTATAAGGACTTGAGGTGTGGTCACAACCAGGTGGAAGTCCTGGACAATTCGGGGCGAGTGCATGTGTAAGGCACGCGAGGCTGACCCCATACCCACTAGGAAATTAAGTGTTAGAATAAATGATCAGAGATAAAAGGACAGGGTGTCCTTTTGTTGCAGAGGGTCTATGTTCCTGTTGCCGGCTGGTGACAGGAAACCTGCTGAGTGCTTATAAACGCCAACCAGTCACCAACCGGACTTATATGCTGTCGAATATCCAGTAGGAGCTTTGGCGAGTGTTGAACTTGAAATTTCTGCAACTACCCATTGAATTATCTTACAACAAGGACTCCCAGGTGAAGAGTAAAACATCTGGGGCATCTCTGACATTTTCTTGTGTTTCAAAATATTACACAGGAATTTTATAGGGGTAGGATGAACTACAGCCCTCATATACAGTGACTCTCCCGGTAGATAACTAAAGTGAACTCTGTAATATTTCATCCAGGAAGGACATTTATAAATTAGATAACTAAAGTGAACTAATTTATTTTTCATACAGGAAGGACATTTATAACTACATAATAACTTTTAGTTATTGGGCAGATTGTCCCAACAAGTTTAATTGTTCCTTTTCTGTAAACTATCTTGTCCTTATTTTCAAAGACCTGTCCACAAGCTATGAATGGACAGGCAAAATAAATTGTAAATAATTGTTCAAAGAAAAACTTAACTGCTAGTTATTAACTTCTTTTATAGAAACTTAAAGTGTTTGATTGCTGTGTACCATCATTCATTTCTCCCCTAGACACTAGGTACACCATACACCATACACTAGAGCCAGAAGATTGACCGTGTGAGACCTAGGGAGGTAGCGTTAGGTTCTCTGCATATAATTCATCATCAGCATCTATAGAGTCAGAGACCTACATGTGCTTGACCTCACACGGTTATAGCATACACCTTTTCATTCTTTTTAGGATACCATCATAACCTCCCCAGCAAAATCAACTTTGCTACAACAAGTACAGTCGTACAAACTGGCAGCATTTGTGTCAATAAGAAAATAAACATAACACGAATATAAATGTATCATTAGCATCAAAGAAAACAGCTTGAATCTATAGAGTCGTCCAGCACTGGCAGGGTCTAGAAACTAGTAGGGCCGCACCGAATAGTGGTTTTTACTATTCGGCCGAATGCGAATAGAGGCCTTTAACTATTTGGCCGAATACGAGTACGAGTACGAAAAGTGAGTGAATGTTGGGCATAACAGTTGTGTTCAGTAGGTCTAATGAGATTTTTATTAATTATACAGCGTTACAAAAAATAGGGTAAATATCTTGGAACTATGTAATGCTACTAACTAGTCATTAATTAGTTATTTTTTTTTTTTAAATTACTGCATGAAACATGCATTGGCTTAAAAAAAAAACGAGTCTGTCAACATTCTCTGCCAAAATAAAACATCTATTATCTGAAAACGTGTTGTCGGCAGTTCTGAACAGAAATTTACTATTCGTATTTGATGGCAGCGTACTATTCGACCGAATACGAATAGCTAGTTCATTGAATGCACTATTCGGCACCGAATCGAATACGAATCGAATATTCGGTGCAGCCCTAGAAACTAGTATCATCTGTTCTTAGTTAAGACATTTTGACGCTTGTATTTGGTTTCCTGCTATGTGCTTGCGGTCTTCCCTATATGTGATTGATGGATTAATTTATTAATTAATTTTCCTTGTCGCTCATATCGGAGAATCGAACCACCATTAGAAAGCTGGTCGCCTTGCAGGAAGCCTGCACCAAGTATTCATATGCTTCAGCAGCAGTGGTTTGTGTGGCCATTTGTTTGACATGATGAGGTTGCCAGCCTCAAGCACAACCTCATATTAGTTGCCTTATACGACATGGTTGAGGGTAAAGTTGTCCTCATTCATTTTCTTGCCTACATCCAGAGGTGGGCAATAGGATTTTGAATCAAGCCAGAAGTGTGGCGAATTTCAATATTTATCCGCCACATCGAATTTAAAAAAAAAAAAAAAAAAAAAAAAAGTTGCCAACTACTTAAATGAAATGAGAAAAATTCCGAAGTTCTTTTAAAGGACTTTATGCAAGCATTATTCTTGCTAATACAAGGTGATAGAAAAGTTTACTTCCAATTTTTATGTCTTAATAATTAGCGTCAAAGTAAAGACTATTAACTGCCAATCTATTAAATAAAATGTTATGTGACATTACATTACAACTCTGTGTGAGATCCTATTTGTTCTACACGTGATTTCATAGCGGGCGTCAATTTTTGTTATCTCTTGTTACGTCAGTTTACTGCCTATGTTAGATTTTATTTTGTTTCTGGGAATAAAGAAGCTTTAAATATCACAGAAGAGTTGGCTAACCGAAGAGCAGCAGCTGGGAGACTTTTTCAGGCCATAGATCTAGGATTTCTCAGCAAATGATAAATTGGCAAGAAGACGGTTAGCTATATACCGCTTGTCATAACACAGGCAAGACACTCTGAAATTGCCACGTAAACTAGTGTCTTTACGATGAATTATGAATGGCGCAACAAAAATTCTGCTATAACTTTAAGGTTAATGCCCCGAGGAGGCTAGTTTTTTTTTAATGGAATTTGAACAGCAACTACAAATACATGTAATTATGGCAGTGGGAAATCATTATCTTTGGTATTTGACGAGGAAATTAGGATTTTGTTGGTAAATTCGCACACCAGCATTGAGATCCCACCAAAGTTTTCAAGAGGAAAAGTGAACTCAGACGCGCTTCTAAGAAAACAAGTGTTAGACATGGTATTAGGTATATAAGCCCGTCTCAGACACCGTTTCTTACTTCCCGAAATCACTTCAAGATCTGACAGAGCTGAGAAAATATCCAGAGGGCTGACTGTTTTGGTTAGAAGTCTTAACCCACAACACAATAAGATAATTAAGAAGAAGCCACAACCGCCCACTGTTGTGGGCGATTTGTAGATCGACGCTTCAAACAGCCGCAGACTTCGATGTACCACTGTGTCTGAGGGTGATATCTATAAGATTACAAAATATCTTAGTGAATTAATGTACATTTAAAATTGATAAATATTTAAAATTGATCTTATACTTACATAAATCCTTATGTCTATATCTTGCCTTGTGCCCGAAGGCAGGTGGCTTCCACCACTATATAATCTCAATCCTGGAAGCATTGGCTCAGCTAGAAGTCCTTGTTAGGACTGACCAACGCTAGCAATAAAAGCTTTTTAGGGCTTTGCTTTTGCGTGTTGTTAGCTGAAAGCGAACAGGAGTTACAAGAACTAGTGAAGCAAGTGAACAGTATAAGTCATGAATATGGACTCGACATTAATATTGCGATAAACCCACATTAAAGATAAGCGTAAATGGGAAAATCCTGGAACAAGTCAAGCACAGCTACGTATATCTTGGTCATATTAACAGAAGATGGCAGATTTGAAACAGAAATCAAGAAGAGAATAGGAATGGCCAAAGCTACATTCAACAACATGAAACATATACTGACATCCAAACGCTATCTCAAATTCGGAGAATCATAAAGTGTTATATATATTCTGCATTTCTGTATGGTGCAGAAACATGGACGATGAAATAAGCATTTGGAAGAAAGAATTGAGGCTCTTGAAATGTGGATATTATAGAATGGGGCGTAATCTCATTGAAAACAAATTCCGGAAATTTGGTATGAAAAAGAACTAATGAAGTCAAAGTTCGGCAGCTAAAATACTTTGGCCACTTTAACAGAAATTTTGAATGTAACTTTGTCTTGAAGACACGCTATAAGTGGGAAGATAACATCAAGAGAAATGTCTATTGACAGAAGACGTTGGAGATCCATTACAGCCAACCTCCGTTGTGGAGATGGCAACTGATGATGATGATGATGATTTTGCGTGCTGTGCTCAAAGAGTTCGTCTTCTCTTTTACTTTCTTGTCATTTATTTCGGCACATTTTGTCGATGTACTATTAGAGAACAATTTTGCTAACTTTGTCTTAACGCTAAGCCAAACGGGAGTAATCATGATTGGGTTTGGAAAATGTCTTTAATTGATGTAAAATGTGTTTAATGTATTGTATTGTTGTACGACATACCCCTTTTTGACTGACTTAACCACTGCCACAAGACAGTGTTGTCAAAATGAGGAGTCTGATCAGCAGTGGCCAGTCAGCATCAAGAGGGGTGTCTTTGTTATAAACCACGGATACCATAACTTGGTCATATTTTGCAGGCTTAACTAGTGGTGAAAATCGTGTCACTATTTTTATGTTTTTGAAATTGTGAACTGTTAACGAGTGGAACAACACTGCTCCTGGCATAACATAGCGTCTTAAATGCCCAGATGTTTTAACGACCAAGGAAAGTCAGCTACTATATCGTTTCAAGCAACTTAAGTAAAACTTAACGTGAAAACACTAACCAAGACACTAAAGCCGATAACACGATGAAAGCGACCGAACGGTGACATTATACTTTATGTCACATTGTGTGACATTTTGTCAGATATTTATATCATAAGGTGCTAAAATTTTACTCTACATCAATAATCAATAAAGTGCATTGATTTGTTTATATCTGCAGTTATTGAATTATTTAAATTTCCAGTTATAATTTTGTTGTGCATTCACAGAAATATTAACAATTTAAAAATTGGTAGGAATTAAATACGAGCTGCTCTCATATATTTATATAACATCCTTGGAGCATAGGATATATCTAGCGAGAAGGTGACTTACTACACAGCTTTCTTTTACATCTACCATCTAGGACTGTGCAGTTAACTACCTGGCTTGTCCTTTACCACCCCTACCTCTAATTCACAGTTCTCTTCTCCAGTTCTAATACTTTCTAATTTTCTATCCAAGATCCATCTTGTCACACCGCCCCACCTATGTATCAGTCTTGATTTATGGATGCGAGTCATGGGCAATGATTACAACCCACAACAGCCAGCTCCAAACCTCAGAAGTGAGGTATCTGAGGAAGGTGATTGAAGTAACAAGAAAAGACATGGACCGCAACCAGGCGATACCTCATGGCCTCAAAGCTCAGAGCCGACTTGAACAGTCCCAGGTAGGATGGTTTGGTCATGTCTTCAGAATTGGAGAAGATCGGCTACCACGATAAATATGGGAAACCACGAGCCAGGGATCCAGACCTCCAGGACAACAGACTTCGCTGGGAGGACAACATTAGACAATCTCTGGAGGACCGAGGATTAGATTGGAGCCAGGCCAGGATGAAGAGAGCTGATAGAATAATATGATGCTCTCTCTGGCAAACTTCTACACTTCAGGATAGAAAAGGAACGACTAAGTTGTCATCCAAACAAAAATAACAGTAACTTATTTGTCAAATAGCAGTTATTATTACTCCTGTTTTGACAGTGACTTCACGCTTGAGAAGAACATCAATTTCACGTTTGAGAAAAACATCAATTTCACGCTACATGAAAGTTATCAATTTATCGATGTATTTATATTCACGTGTACGTCAGATGTCTCTCACAGGATCATTGGATATATTCATTTGTACGTTAGATATCTCAGGCTGGATCACTTAGGGGTATTCATTTGTACGTTAGATATCTCTAGCTGGATCACTTGGAGATATTCATTTGTACGTGTGACGATATTTTGGTTGTGTCCTTTTATTCCTCTTCTTTCTCTTTCTCTCTCCCCATTTATTTCTTCATTTTACGCACATAAACCTGTGCCCCGGCAGCCCTTAATCATCGGTTGACCTCTGTTCATACTGCGATAGCGTTATTTCACGGCAAATTGAACATCCTTAAGGATTAGTTGTAATCGCTTAAGCTGTTGTATCAGATTTGACTTTATACGGTCAACGGGAAAATGTCTGTGGCCTTTTCACGTAACTATTTCCGCCCTACCCAGACGTAGAGATTAAACACATGCGGCGGTGAATGCTTATCGCGACAATACTGAGTCAGACTACAAAGGAAGACCAGATGTTTGTCTGAAAAAAAAACAACTTCTGTGGTGAGCAATATGGCACAAATTTATCTGGCTGGTAAATGAAATCAGGACAGATGAGAATTGAGTAAGCATTTCCTCCCTGATTTTGGTAATGATAATTATAGATTAAAGCCTGTATGGGGACACAGATTAGCGATGGCAAGATTTGAGGGATAAGTTTGCAGATGGGCTCGTCAGTGTGTATAAGAGTAAACGAAAGAACATAGCCATATATAGTTATGTTTCATTGTATGACATGATATTCTTAGAGATATCTTACATTATGAGGGTAAAAGTAATATTTACAGCCCCTACCCACTACGTTCTAGCTCAGGGATTGGATCAATTGAGAGCAGGAAATACTGCATTTACATACGTCGTTTAGGACGAATTCCAAATTTCTTACAGAGAATCAAAAGCAGAGGTAACCCCAGACTCCGAATGGAGCAGTGAGTGAGTGATGATAACATCACATGTGCATAGTGTGTATATTATCATTTTGTGGGAAATATGTAACTTAATAATGCTCATCCAGGCACAAGCCATTGCACTCGCGCAGTCCAGACACATTTTCCCCATTAAATTAACCAAAAGAATAAAGGTGATTTCTTATCATATTCCCTGAGTTATGCTGTGTATGCTCAGGGGAAATAAAATTTATGAGAGACAAAAACTGGTGGACGGACAGCGGGAAAGGCGCCTGATTAATCGTCCGACCACAATATACTTAGCAGAGGAATTTGTTCTTTTTATTTCCTCTAAAGTTCGTGGTACGAGACCAGTTTGTGGTACGTGTCTACGCTACTAGTCTGTGACTCAAGAGCATTGGACGAGTTGTGAAGATACCTACCATGACCTTAGGAGTGGTTACCTCTTGAAGTTTCTAGAGAAGTGCCCACATCACTATTTCCCATTTAGACTGTTTCGTTTTTTTTTTTGGTTCGGTGTTTGCCTTCTTCTGACGAGGCGCGTTCCTTTCAACCTAGTTGGTTATATCATAGCACATTTACCATCCAAAAAAAAGGTCAACTCTGTTGACTGCTAACCCGATCAGCGTTGATGGATACTAAGTCCAGTAAAGGACTAACATTATCTATCTGCTAGCATAAAGCCCTAAAAAGGACTCGCCAGCTACGCCAACTCCCGAGTTAATGAATAAAGCTAACTACTGTTTCATCAGCGTATCTCAAGTTATTTATATTATGCCCACCCACTGATGTTTCTGGCATGTCCTCTGTGGATTTCATTTGTTTCTACTGTACAAATTGAAAAGATCTGGTGACAGCACACATCACTGTCTACACTTTTTTTTTTGACCTCTTGAAATATTCCTATTTGACTTCTGATTCTTACAGCTGCTGTCTGTTGCCAACACATATACTTTTATTATTCTCAGGTCCTTACCTGAGAATAATTTTTTAAATGTTTTTTTTTAATGTTTTATAACATTTTTTTATGTTTTATAACATTTTGATAATTTACTCGTGATTCACTTTGTCAAATGCATTAGTGTAGTCTATAAAACTCAAAATGTCGATCTGTTTTCACTTATGTGTTCCTCTCTATTCATTTTCTTATAATATATTTGCCGTTGTTTGTATTTTTACTATCTACAGATTCACATTCTTCATCACTAATTGGTCTTTTCTGTGCTGCAGTTCCAGTTTTTGTACTTCTTGTTTAGCCATGCTTCTTTTGCCGTTCTACATTTGCTTATTATTGTCTAATTTAGCCTGTCGTATTCTTTTCTGCCTTGCATAGTTTTCGGTCTTGCATCCATCAGTTGTCAAATTTCAAGTAACATCAATGTCGTCTTTGCAGTACCCTTTTCACTAATATGCCTGATGTTATCTGCAATTTCGGAAAATGTCCCTTTTACCAATTTTGCAAACACTCATGTTTACAGGACCTCACTGCATATTTTAAATGTGTGCATGCCCTGTACACATTTATTAAATAAATATTTTTTGTGACAGGTACATATATACACTACAAAGGATACTTGTATTTTTTATGCATAATGACAATCTGCTTTCTAAAGTGAACTACTTTAGAATTATACAACAATATTAATATTTACAATAAAAACTATTAAATATCGGTTTTACATTTTTATATTTCAAAATTACTTGCTTAATTTGTAAAAGCTGCATTGGAAAAAATAATAAAATCTTAGATTATAAATCACATACAATCTTTAATTTTATAATAAGCTGCTAATGTCCCTTTAAAATGAAAAATTATTATAAAATTATTTCCCTCGGTGCACAACGTTTCTGGCTTAATTATGGCGTAAAGAACGGGTAAGGTATTACATTTTTTTGGGGGGGATTTTGCTAGGGCATCATTATCTTAAGACATATCAGCATGCCAAAAGTGGTCAAACAATTTCGTGCGGACAGATGGACGGAAAATAAGCTTCTATACTACTTGTCAAAAGTCAAGGGCCACCCTATTATTTTCAATACACTTTTATATAAGCGCATAGAATGATTAAATGAAGGAAGTTTTTAGTAAAAATGGGTGCAATATCTTCCTCTGACAGTCCTCTATGCACGTTAAGCATAAAAACAACTCACCGACAACCATGGTGATCACGTGCAATTTGTTTTGCTGACCATAAATTCACATTTTTAATCTGTTTTTTCAAACTTCCGTACAACCAATCAGGTGAAGTAATCGTGCTGATTGACATTCCACGTGCAATGGCGACTTTTCGTGAACAGAGTTCACTCTTAATTTGTTTTACAACCAGCAGACTTAGGGTAGTTTCATCACTTGCAAAAACCATGCCACCGAGAAGAAGTCTTGACACCTTACAAAGAATGAGGGCTATAGCGTGGGTTGAAAGTGGTTTATCTGTCCGTGATGTTGCTAGACGGCTTGCAGTGTCACACTCTACTATCCAAAGAATTCTGGAGAGATTTCAGGCCACAGGAAGTGTGGAGGATCGCCACCGGCCAGGTCACCCTAGATGCACCAATAGACATGATGACCGGTACCTCTTGTTGTCAGCCCTGCGCCATCGAACAGTGACTTGTTCCACTCTAAGATGTCAGCTGAGACAAACTGTAAACGTTAATGTCAGTCAAAGCACCATTTGCAGACGTTTACATGAATTTGGACTGGCTGCTCGACGTTCTGCAGTCAGAATCCCTCTTACTCCTGCTCATCGCAGAGCCCGTGTTGCTTGGTGTCGCGAGCACATCCGATGGACAAGGCAACAATGGAGTCAAGTTCTCTTCACTGATGAATCTCGCTTCACTGTGTCATTCAATGATGGCAGGATTCGAGTTTGGAGACGACCAGGAGAGCGATTTACTGAGGACACAATTCGAGAGGTGGATCGTTATGGTACGGGTTTTGTCATTGTCTGGGGAGGCTTCTACAGACACGGCAGGACCGCACTCTACATCATCCAAAGCAACTTGACCGGCCCAAGATACCAGAACGAAATCTTGAGACCAATTGTTCAGCGTGCTCTGGAGGCCATAGGTGGTAATGCCATCCTCCAAGATGATAACGCTCGACCCCATTGAGCTCGTGTGGTGAATGAGTTTATTCGGCAACATGGGATCATCAGGATGGCGTGGCCAGCTCATTCACCTGACCTTTCTTCGATTGAGCACCTCTGGGATGTCCTTGGTCGAAGATTGTCAACAAATCATCCCCTGCCAATGGATGTTGCACAGCTGACTGCATTTCTGCTTCAGGAATGGCAAGCTGTTCTTCGGGATACTCTTCGGACCCTTGTGGACTCGATGCGTCTACGCTGTCTTGAATGCCTTGCTGCAAACGGTGGTCATACCCGATTTTGAAATGTCTATTTGTCCAATATCTATTGTGTGACTTTTGAAAAGGTGGGTAACACACTTCACAGCTTCATTGCGTGTGAATGTGTGTTTCCATTTCTTTACGTGACATGTCAATTTTGTATTCAATAAATGCCGTTTTGACTGATACCAATTACGTTTATATCAGATTTGTTTTATGGTTTAAACCAAGGTTTTTCTAAGTGGCCCTTGACTTTTGACAAGTAGTATATTATAAATAAGTAGTATATTATAAATAAGATTAGTTGTTGCATTTTTCGTTATAAATGTCGGAGGAATTCTTTTTCCCTTCTCATAACATGCAACACATTTAATAATCAATTAATTTTAACAGGTTACAATAAATAGAATGGTGGTGAATTTTAGATGATAATAAAATTTCTTGTCATGGAGATTTGGGTTGAGGATTTAAATTTAATATTTAATTTTAAATGTCCGTTTGCTGGTGCCTGTTAGTTAGCACTTAGCTTGTATGAGCGAGTCCTGCAGTTTGGTTTTCATCAATCCTTTTGTGATGATAACACTTCACAGTCTGGTAGCTTCGTTCCTCAAACGGTCTGATAGCTTAGTACCACTATCTTTTAGACAAAATAAAAACAAATGCCTCTGCTAAGTACATTTGTGGGCTGCAAATTAACAGGCGCATTGTCTCGCTGTCCACCCACAATGTTATTCTCTCGGAATAATTATTCTTGAGTATACACGGCGTAACTCAGGGAAGATGATTAGAAATCACCTCTATTCTTCTGGGTATTAAACGGGGAAAATATGTGCTTGGACAGCGCGAACAATGATTTGCCTGAATTAAAATTAGCAAGGTACATATATCTCACAAAATGATATGATACACTTGATGCACATGTGATATAATCATCACTCATCACTGCTCTAGTCGGAGTCTGGGGTCGCCTCTGCTGTCAGTTTTCTTTACGACTAGCAAGAAGAAATCACCAGCGCTTGTTGTAGTGGTTTATGAATATACTATTTTCACATGTTGAGGTTGCCAGCCTCATATATAACCACTTAGCATGAAAACATGTCATATTCACATTTGTAAAATAAATGTTTACACTTACCCCAAATTTGGGAACACAATCTCCTCGCACAGTTTAGAATGAACACTAGCAACTAAGTTTAGATGCTTTCGAATCACTTGGCCTGGGAAATTATAGTAATCCTCTTATGGCGGGTGTTCTGCGAATCACTTGGTCTGAGAAATGTTAGTAATCCTTTTATGACGGGTGTTCTGCGAATCACTTGGCATGGGAAACTTTAGTAATTCCTCTTATGACGGGTGATCTGATTCCTTAGGTTTCCAGACTTCGTATTTATAAAATGCGGATTTCCTGTTTTAAGTTGCCCAATACTTTTGTCCCGGTCCTGTAAGTTTCCAGTCTCTGTATTTAAATATGTGGGTTTACTTTTAAGTTTTAAAGTTGCCCAAATACTTTCGATCTGCCACTTTTAAATTAGGAATTCTTTGTCCGATCCTTCTCTCTCTGGATACTGGGAGTTGCTAGTTTGACGTTGCGATGCAGTCTGATTTGTGACTCCAATTTCGCTATATTATATCTTTCATTCTAAGTTCGAATCCCAGATTGTTCTTCCGACGAATTTTCCATTGAGAACCATTGTGTATCCCGTCTTCTCAAATCAATCCAATTGAAAGCTCTGAACTATATGGATATGGGTGTTTAATTCAATTCTCCCCCGTGTGTTTTAAAATATTACATTTTAAAATTCCATCGCGTGACCTCTTTCTAATGCTGTAATACTTCCGCTTGCATCTTGTGCAAAACTCATAACCACCATCTGTGCACTCATTTGATGTCCAGATGCTACCTTCCAATATTGTCTCTCCCAGACAGATTACACTGGACAACAGCCAAAATGTATCCGAGACAAAAGTAGCTATTTTTAACTAATTTGGACATACTGATCACGAATATGAACTTAAAAATTGCGAATTAGCTATAGTTTTCAAGGTCGGGGGGGGGGGGGGGGGTTCAGTAGGCTGGGATCTTCACCTTCCCGACCCGAATGACCCAGTCCTTCTCTTTTCTATAACCCTGGCGCGTGGTTCCCCGCGAGAGGGATAGCGTTGAGCATCAATTGGGTGACGAAATCTGTAGCAGTCATTGCAACCACATTTCCTCCTTGTCATCATTTGTGTTGTGGATTCTGTGAGTGCAGACGTGTCGTTCAAGATGCATCGTGAATGTATGAACAGTGCGGATTATTTTTGCTATATTTGCGGACAAATAACTTTGCTATCACAAAAGCGACCCATTACACCGATGATAAAGAAAGCTTACAGCCTTTATTTTGGTTGTGAGATCGGTGACCAGGACCGGTATTGGGCCCCACACATATGTTGTCAATCCTGTGCAACGAATCTGCGCTGCTGGTTGAACCGAAAAAGACGATCGGTGCGTTATGCAGTTCCAATGGTGTGAAGGGAACCGACAAACCATCTTAATGATTGTTACTTTTGCATGTGTCTGTGTTTCGTGCTCAGCAAAAAGATCTGCTTCCATATTTCAAAATGACAGATAACAACATTGCTTGCGTTGATATAGTGGGTCTGATGGCAGCACTACACATCAACTATAAATACAGTTGACATTCAAAAATCCGGCAACCTCCGGACCTGAGGAGTGCCGGATTTTTAATGGTTATATATGCTGTATATATTTAACAGAAAATGACTACCTATACAGTCCTTTAAAGAAAGAAAATTAAAAACTAAATGAAAAGCAAATGAAATTTTAATGCGATCGACAACGTACGATGTTTACGTTTTACACCACTTCTTTTATTTGCTGAATCCATAATGGCGCTATACTGCAGCAAATAAATGATAAAATCAGAAGGAATGAGCAGGAATGCCTGTTAACACGTGCAAGCAAGACCCAACAGCTGCATCAAAACATAAACGACTCCAGAAAACAGTGGCGCGCCAACGCGGTAAATTTAAAAATGTTCTCCGAAATCCATGCCGGAAATATGAAGGAACCGGATTATCGATGGCCGGATTTTTGAATGTCAACTGTACGACGATTGGAGGATGTTCATTGATTCGTCCAAGTTGAGCTTAAAAGCTGTGCTGCTCCATAATGGTAACGTTTTACCATCTGTTCCACTCGGGTATGCAGTCCACATGAAAGAAACGTACAACAACATGAAACAACTGTTACACACCATCAACTATGACATGTATAAGTGGCAGATTTGTGGTGACCTGAACGTCATTGCCATCTTCATGGGGCTACAGCAGGGTTACACAAAGTGTTGCTGTTTCCTCTGTCTGTGGGACAGCCGTGCCAGGACTTCCCACGACAAGAAAAAGGATTGACCCCAACGACAATCACTTGAACCGGGGGAAAAGAATGTACTTAACGAACCACTTGTAGAATCCCACAAGATCTTGCTCCCTCCTCACCACATCAAACTTGGATTAATTAAGAATTTTGTAAAGGCCATGGATCGAAATGGGGCAGGGTTTTTATACCTTCGCGATACGTTTCCAAGACTTAGTGAGGCCAAAATCAAGGAAGGTGTATTTGTCGGTCCACAGATACGTCAGCTCTTCCGAGATAAGCGTTTTGATGATATCCTCACAGGTGATGAAAAGTTAGCTTGGAATGCTTTCCAGCAAGTCGCCACAAACTTTCTAGGACACAATAAGGCTGACAATTACCAGGAGCTTGTAGAAACCCTCTTGCAGTGCTACGAGAGACTACGGTGCAATATGTCTTTGCAATTACACTTTTTACACTCTCATCTGGATTTCTTCCCTGCTAACTGCGGTGCTGTCAGTGACGAACATGGGGAACGATTTCATCAGGACATTACTACCCTCGAAAAAAGTTACCAAGGGAAATGGAATGTAGCAATGCTAGCAGACTGTTGTTGGACCCTTGTGAGATATGCTCCAGAAACTCATTACCAGCGACAGGCAAAAAAGCGTCGCTGTGAATCATTTCCGCTATGAGCATTATTATCATATGGTATGTATATGCAAATGTGTAAAACTTGTTTTATAGATATTTAAAAAACTAGAGCTAATCTGGTGTTTTAACGGTCATTTTCATATTCAGCAGCCCAAACAACATAAAGGTAACTTGGTTTAATCTCAGATACACACAAAAAGTCAAAATTTATTGTCCAGTGTTATCGGCAATATTGATACCGAGAGGGCTCAGATGAAACGATTATCTAATTATCATCGGTGTTTTCACCCGTCCCTCAGGCGGCTTTCTTAGATAGCAATCTGGCTTTCTGTGCGTGTTCATGCGATACCACGTTGCACAAACAACTGACGTCTCTTTCAAAGGTGGCCAAACTGACTTACGTGAAAACCGTATTACGGCTGACCGGTGTAATTAACTGAGTATTGTTACAATTCACCTGGCGGAACGTAAATACGTCTGATTGCGGTCGCAGCAAAAAGAATGTAAGGGCAATAAATATGCCAAATAATAGGACGATGAGTGAGAAAATGAAGGAATGAAGTGATACTGCCGGAGTGGATGAGAGTTATAAAATGTGCACTACTGATTTCGTCACACCGACAATATGAAGTATATACATTATTTTGTTGTTACAATTTCGTAATTATTTCTCACAGGCACCTCTCGCCCCACCTCCTTACCACCGACCAAGAGCAGTGAAAAACATTAACAACAACAAGAAAACGTGCCAATAAAATCAGTGACAAACCCGTAGTTATCAATACTTGGAGTGATCCAATAATTGATCGTGCGTGAGAGGTAAAACTAGACGCCGTGAAGCTAGTCAAATTAACACCAATTAAAAGTGAAACGCTAGACACGAACTCCACTCTACGAGAGCAATACATATGGCCTGATCGCGGATTTCTCTCTCTCTCTCTCTCTCTCTCTCTCTCTCTCTCTCTCTCTCTCTCTCTCTCTCTCTCTCTCTCTCTCTCTCTCTCTGTCTCTCTCTCCCCCCCCCACCCCCACCCCGATTAATAGTGGTGCGTGACTATGTTGGTGTCTAAGAATAGAATTGTGGGTATTTTTCTCAACGCTTTTCATTGCTTGAGGCATGCCTGTTTGTACAGATCCACGGATATCTGCTGTTGGCACCACGGTGGTTATCGAGAAGGTAAGTTTGTCTTTCTTATTAATGCCATTCACTCTATTAATTGGTGAATGTATTAACATTATTTTCCTCTTTTATTACATTATTTATACATAGTAGTTTTGTCAGCGATTAGCCCGCCGAATGAGATTTCTTCTACTTCTTCTTCTTCGTTCGGATTAAAGGGAGTAAAGTGTTAAAGGCTTTACTATACAAGGTCAAGCATCGAGAGGTGGGGATGAACAGTTCCCTTCCTCGCTGCCTGTTCCTTTCCTAACTCACGGGCAAAGTCAAGAATTTACAGCTATGTAGACTGGAGCGTGTCGATATCGTGAATCGATCCCCGCACGTTTGCCGCACGAGACCAGCCCTGTAACCACTCTGTCAACAGGTCGCTCATGCTTAGCAGCATATAAAAGCAAGGGTTACATTTTCTAAGATTCAGCTTAATGAATAACTTGAAAGATTTGAAAAATAAAGAATAGAAAAATATTACGTACGGACCATTTTACTGCCCACTCGACGTGTCTAAAAGCGCTCTCGTATCTCCCCGCAGCTCTGAGCGGATCAAAGAGGAGACAATATATTTGTGAAAACTGGCCGAATTCCTGATCGATAGATACATACTTTACTCTTATGATCTATGAAGTACAGTATTTTTTAGATGGCCAGGTTGGTCAAACCAGGAGGACTGAAAGTAGATTTCTGCTGTGGAAACATAACTCTTAAACAAAAACATGGTCCGATAACTACATTGAATAAACAAGACTAAATGTTGTTTTCGAGTTGAACAGAGAAAAGAAAGTTCTTTTGTGAATACTTTCATTACACCGTTGATGTTAAGTGGCGTGGAGGATTTATTTTGCTAGAGCTGTTGTTGCATGATGGTTTAGGTTGTATTCTTCAGTCGCTTCATAAAATTATATTTTTTACAACCGCCTTGGAGAACTCAAGAGTCTCGTTCTGTGGCAGGATAGTCTCCCATGTTCCGCAGTAGTGGTTCAACAATGGCTAAACTTAAAGTATAATGGTGAGAGTCTTCAAAGGTATCAACTTTCGCTCAAGATTACTCTTGGCAGATATAAAAATAGAAGAATGATACTTAAGGGACCCTCACTGGATTTTATAGACAAGCAAGCATAACAACTTACATCATCTAAGCTATCATGGGCTTATTATTCTCCCGCCCCTTCTGTGAGGTAATATATTTTCACTCGTATTTCTGAGCCCCCGGCTGAAGGCGATTCAGTAAAATCGTAATCTAATAGCTCTATCTAGTTATGTATTTAGAACAAAATGAGTCATACGGGTGCAGACACACACTTCACGAAATAGTGATTACTTCAACTATAGCTTTACAGTACAGATAAACTGGTTTAATAATCGTTTATACTTTAACAATGTAAAATAAACAAAATTGTTTATAAAAATAAAGCAATGATATTTATCATCATCGGATGATTTAAGCTGGGTGGAAGTTATGGAAAATTGTGAAATATTCATTGGCCAACTGTTATAGTACTTAGCTTCCATTGTGGGGTCGGTTGGCGTCTGCTTCAGCCGTTGATAGTTCTCACGGGTGCATTGGACTGTACTTCTCTGCAATATTTAAATCTGCTGGCTGTAACAAATCTCATGCATTAAGGCTGAGGTAATTACAAAGGTTGTCAAGCGTCTTCAAGGCCTGTCTGATGTTGGTGTCTAACGTCGACTGCTGGCAACTTGAACCACAAACCCCAAATTTTTTTCGGGCGAGCACAGACTTTTTACAAAAGAGAACGTCCGAATATTGTCGGGCAACTAGTTTAAGATGCCGTCTCTTTCAGATGTATTAGCTGTTTAACTGGGTGCATTTGAAGTTGGATCCTAGAACTTAAGACGCAAAGTGATATCTCTAGAGTTACTCTCTTCTAATCTTATAATTCACGTCCAGTCCTATGGCCTGTCCTATATTTGGGTCCTAATATTCCGTGTTTCTGGCTGACTATGACTTCTGTGAGAGACAGCCATGTCCTTTTTAGGATAGTCAGGATCCTATTTGGTTCTCCTCTCTTTGTCTAGCTCATGTATGGCTCCTCGAATACCGCTTGTGTACGGCGGTGGCCACATCCCGGGCAACAGTCTTGGCTGACTGGCTAAACTACATGGGTGGAGTAGGAGCAATCTTACTCAAGGGAATGTCCATCCCTAGTACACAAAGACTGAGACGGTGAGTGAGGCGGAGGAATCTGAGAAGATCAACGGCTCGCAAAGCGAAACAGCAAAGTGTGTGGCGCACTAGAGGCATGTCGGACATAGAAAAAGACAATGGCTAGCCACCGTGGAAGAGATTGGGGCCTTACCACGTACTTCCTACAGAACGTAATGGGATCACAACAACAAGATAAGAACCGATATGTAGAGAACTCTCTGTCCCCTGGGGAAGAATCTACTGTACAAATTAACAGGGAAGAGGCAACTCCTCTAATGAGTAAGGAAGTACATAATGACGAGTGTTCCTTAAATTCTGTTGAAAGGGAGCATTCTGAGAAAGACCACCTAAAAA
This sequence comes from Oreohelix idahoensis, assembly GCA_024509875.1. Classification (NCBI taxonomy): domain Eukaryota; kingdom Metazoa; phylum Mollusca; class Gastropoda; order Stylommatophora; family Oreohelicidae; genus Oreohelix; species Oreohelix idahoensis. The sequence goes on from JAMPIV010010027.1 coordinate 174,173, forward strand.
CTAGTAGGAGAAGCCTAAAAATAGGAACATGGAATGTTAGAAATCTAAACGGAGAAGGAAAGCTTGACAATCTTATATTAGAGGCAACCGACATGAAACTCGGTATACTGGGAGTTGCAGAGGCAAGACTTTTGGATACAGGCTACATAACAAGAGACCAGTACACGCTTATACACTCAGGAGGAGAAAAACATGAAAAAGGGGTAGGAATCTTGATAAAGAAGGAGTTAGAAAAATACGTATGTGGATACTGGACACACAATGACAGAATGATGTTACTAAAGATGAGAGCAAAGCCATTCGACATATCAATCTTACAAACTTATGCACCAGCAACTAAAGATCACAGCGAGGAAGAAATAGAAGAATACTATGAAGAGCTAAACACACACTTAAACCAGTCAAATCTACAGATGTGTTGATAGTAATGGGTGATATGAATGCAAAAGTAGGAAAAGGAAAATACAAGAAAATAGTAGGACAGTATGGATTAGGGACAAGAAATGATAGAGGAGACAGACTTATCCAGTTCTGTGAAGAAAACCAGCTGGTCATATGTAACACCTTTTTTGAACACCACCCAAGGAAATTATACACATGGAAAAGCCCAGGAGATGTAACACGTAATCAAATCGATTATATCATGATAAAACATAGATTTAAGAACAGTGTCACAAGTGCAAAGACACATCCTGGCGCCGACATAAATTCAGATCACAATCCAGTCATCATCAAAGTAAATATAAAGCTGAAAAGAGCAGGAAACAGAAGACAGGAGGAACCCCAGATAGAAATATCAGCGCTGAAACAACCAGATATAAAACAGAAATATTTAATCGACGTCAAAAATAAATATCAACAGTTATTGACAGAAAGCATGGAGCAGTATAGAAGAGAAAACCCAGAAGAAAAAGCAACCGCAAAATTGGAATGTTTAAAAACAAGCATATAATCAGCAAATGCAAATTTACCTAAAAAGGAGTCTAAAAAAAATCAAATTTGGATGACAGATGACATCTTGAATAAAATGGCAGAAAGAAAGAAAGCAAAAAACACTCCAGAATATAAAACAATTGACAATGACAAACGTACTATGTGTAGAGAAGCAAAAGAACGGTGGATAGAAATAAAATGTAAGGAAATAGAAGACTTGGAAACAAAGCACATGACAAGAGATATGCATGAAGAAATAAAGAAATTATCAAATCGGTCGCGGTTTGCACAAGGAGGAAGCTGTATCAAGAACAAAAATGGTGTAATATTACTTGATGAGAAAGACATATCAAACAGATGGGCAGAATACGTAAAAGAACTATTCGAGGACAACAGAGGTAAAAAACCATCACCAGATTCTAATGAAGGCCCAAACATTCTCAGATCAGAAGTAGAGAATGCCACTCATATGATACAAAAAGGAAGATCAGCAGGCATGGATAACATAAAAATTGAAATGATGAAAGCTCTGGAGAGCTTTGGTATAGATACAATCACAGAAATATGCAACGATATATACAATACAGGATATTTACCACACGACATGAAGACATCAGTTTTTATAACATTGCCCAAAAAACCAAATGCAACAGAATGTTCAGACTTCAGAACAATCAGCCTGATGAGTCATGCAATTAAGATACTGCTCAAAATCATACAAGAAAGCATAAAAAGTAAAGTAGACAGCGAAATCCAAGAAGAACAGTTTGGTTTCAGACGGAACAGTGGAACAAGAGAGGCAATATTTTGCCTAAGAAGATTAGCAGAAAAATATACAGAGGTCCAAAAAAGTATGTATATGTGCTTCATTGACTATAAGAAGGCTTTTGACAGAATCCATCATGAGAAAATAATTGAATGCCTCAGAGACATAGGTATTGATGGAAAAGATATAAGAATACTCAGTAACCTTTATTGGGAGCAAACTGCCACAGTAAGATCGGGAAGGAATTATTCACCATACATAGACATAAAAAGAGGTGTCAGACAAGGTTGTGTGCTGTCCCCCTGCCTATTTAATTTATACACCGAAAAAATTTTCAAACAGATACAGGAAATACCAGGACTGAACATCAGTGGAAGGTCAATAAACAACCTTAGATATGCAGATGATACCGTGTTGTTAGCTGAAAGCGAACAGGAGTTACAAGAACTAGTGAAGCAAGTGAACATTATAAGTCATGAATATGGACTGGACATTAATATTGAGAAAAAAAAAACTATGATAATTAGCAAAACAGACGATAAACCCACATTAAAGATAAGCGTAAATGGGAAAATCCTGGAACAAGTCAAGAGCTACGTATATCTTGGTCATATAATAACAGAAGATGGCAGATGTGAAACAGAAATCAAGAAGAGAATAGGAATGGCCAAAGCTACATTCAACAACATGAAACATATACTGACATCCAAACAGTTATCTCACAAATTGGGAGCCGCGCTAGCGTAGTGGTTACAACACCGCTCTGGCGACCGGGTGATACAGGATCAAACCCGGGCGACGGCATTTGAGGATTTTTCGTCGACCGGGATTTGGACTGGATTAACTCGAGACCTGGCGAGGACATTTGAAGAAGTGTCGTCGACCAGGGACTGGCGGCTCCTGAGCCGACCCAGCTGCAATGGGTACCTCCGAAATCGGCGAGTATTTGCCTGAATGGCGAGGGACACCTGTCTCTGTACAAGAAATAAAGGGATACTCACGTAAAATCAATGTCAGGTTAGACATAAAAAATAATAACCTGAGATTTCGCCTCGAGTATTAGCGGGCGAACGCAAAAAAAAAAAAAAAAAAAAAAAAAAAAATCTCACAAATTAAAACTGAGAATCATAAAGTGTTATATATATATTCTGCATTTCTATATGGTGCAGAAACATGGACGATGAATAAACATTTGGAAGAAAGAACTGAGTCTCTTGAAATGTGGATATATAGAAGAATGGGGCGTATCTCATGGAAAGAGAAGAAAACAAATAAGGAGGTCCTAGAAAATCTAGGTATGAAAAGAGAACTAATGAGAGAGGTCAAAGTTCGGCAGCTAAAATACTTTGGCCACATAAAAAGGCATAACACCTTGCAGAAGACCATAACAGAAGGGAGAGTTGAAGGCAAACGTGCAAGGGGAAGACAGCGCTATAAGTGGGAAGATAACATCAAGAGATGGACGGGAAAGAGTCTATCAGAGTGTACCGCCAAGACAAGAGACAGAAGACGCTGGAGATCCATTACAGCCAACCTTCGTTGTGGAGATGGCAACTGATGATGATGATGATGACTTCTTCATGGCGAAATTGGATTTCAGTTGAGTAGTCTTACAACGTTATAGAATATACGCGAAATTTTCGCCCACACACCAAGGTTGCTACTTGGAGAAGTCCGATCAGGAGCAGTCTATCTTAGCATCTCAAACGCCAAACCAATTGCGAATAAGTGTCTGATTTTGGAATCACTCCCCCCACTACCCTCATGTAGAACATTACTACATGACAACATAAGATATTGTCCTTTACATGTGATTTTCAAATTCCGTAACCATATAAGGTCTTGCCGCTTCCGTAGGTACTTATCATGTTCACAACTCACTACTATACAGATCTATCACTGATAATATCTTCAAAGATGTTACTTTTTCTAGTTGGTTATCACAAGAAATTCAATCTGCCGGAAGTATTACATCACTGTCCATGTCTTAATCTTTAAACGATTGTCCTCTTCCGATATTCCAGTGAAATCGACCGTGTATTTGGACACGTTTGCGAACTGACACCTTATCTCCCAATTACCATCTGTCATCCTTATAGAAAAACCTGAACAACTTGGTTTGGGGCAATTATCTGCCACCGATGTCCCCGTATCAAACGTTTGTTCAATCAACCTGTCTCGCTACTTATGGCCACCTTTTCTGTCTGCCGAAAGCTGTTACATAATTTAGTACACAAACAACTTCCCAAAATGACAAATAGGAGTCAATGTCGTTTCAGAAACAGGTCAACCGGATAGGTAATAGGAAGAAATGACAAAACATGATAAGAAAACCTTGAACAATGAAAGCGAAAACAACAAATACTGGAAGAATTAGCACTTAAAATGAATGGTAGAGTAATAATGCCGGAGAAGATTGAAAACCAGAAAAAAAAGAGAACGAACGTATTTCGTGACACATCCCTAGATACATACATAGACACACATGATGAGCCGCCTTGAAGTATATATTTATATATCAACGAAGCGATGCAGGGGAACAGACACCAAGCACGTTTATGGGAAACTTAGTGTTTGATAGACAGAATTCTTGAATATAATGAATAGCCTATTACAAACCTACGATGTATGAGTGCGCAGATGAGCCAATATTGAAAATTTTAATGAAAAAGAGACAGGGGTAGGAGAGAGATTTCATCAGAATGCTAGTACTTGGGTAGCACAAGCCACCTCAAAGAGCATACTGACTCGTCCTCTGGATGAAAGTAGCGTGATCTGCGGTAACAAATAACAAAGCGTTCATATGGATTATGGGGTAATAAATACCGGAACCGTTGAAAGATTGAGTCAAAGTTCATCAGGAGGGCCAGAGCGATGTTCATATGCGATATTCTTCTCCTCCTTCTTCTTTGCTTTTCAACTCACAATATATTAAAGGAGAGAGGGACTTTGGCGCAAAGGTCTTGGACTGTATGTTCACAGGACTAACAGAATCGAGGTATATTGCCAACTTGTGCGGCTTTGTGCATGTTATAGTGATCCAGATTAGGGGCTGAGATAGTTCAGGTTTAGGAGCCATTTTTATTTCATTATTAATAACCGGACTGTGTAATTTCATGTAATCTAATGATAATAATAATAATAGCCCCTTCAGTCATAATTGACTTTGAGAATGCGCCCCTGAGGTGACAGTGCTCAGCTGCTTATTTTCCTGATATTCCTTTCGACATTTTCTTCTCTCTTCTGCTTGCCGTGAGAGCTTCTTTTCACCCAATCTGATGTGGTGCCGTAGAGAGCATCGCCACTTGGTGCAATCGACAGCTTGTCCTCTCAGGTTGCTGGATTTATGTCCAGTGCCCTCATATCTCTCTTGCACACATCTTTGAACCTCAGCTGCGGTCGCCCAACTGTTCTTTTGCTATCTGCCAGTTGTCCATAGAAGATATCTTTCGCAATGCGACCATCTTCTATGCGGCTGACATGGCCAAGCCAGCGTATTATGTGCAGTCTAACAGTCTAAGCAGTGTATACATGCTTCGAATGCCAGCACGTGACAACAGCTCGACATTTCTTACTTTGTCCTTCCACGAAATACCGAGGATGTGGCGTAGACACCGTAGATTGAAGGTATTGAGCCTTCTTTCTTTCTTAGAATAAGCTGTCCATGTCTCGCTGCCATATAGAAGTGTGCTGGTGACGCAGGCTTTAAATACCGCAGCTTTGGTCTTCGTTGTGAGTTTGGAGTTTCCCCAAACATGCGTTGTGAGGCGGGCAAAGATGGCTGCAGCTTTGCCTATACGGCTGTCAATTTCTGTGTCCAGAGAGAGTTTTTCGTTGATGGTAGACCCCAGGTATGTGAAGTGGTGCACCACCCAGTCTAATGATACTTCATTACAATTCAATTTGAAATATAAGTTTAAGTTGAAAGTAATAATATCAACAGAAAGGTAAATGTTGCAGGGTAATATAATATTATTGGTACTGTGTTAACCTTTCATTATTTTGAACTCTTGTGTTTAGATACATTGATATCACATTATGTAACTTTAAGGGTGGTCAATTTCACGTCAGTCAGCACATATTGTAAGAGAAAGTATAGTATACCCTCTAGCTCCCTCATTAGCATAGGGCAATTACACTCATAGCCGGCTCTTGGGCGGTGCGGCCGCATCGGGCGCAGTCTTCATAGAGGCGCCGAAGTGTGAAAAATCTGCTGAAATCAAGGTGCTATTCAACTCAATAGAATGAAATTGATCCTCAGGTGAAAATAAAACAGTTCAGTACGGAAAGGAGGCGGGAGTGTCAAAACGAGACCTCCCACCACCTTGAAAAGTCCCTAGGGCCGGTCCTGATTACTCTTAGCTTAAAGATATGAGGCACAGAGTTACCCTCTGTCTCTCTCAAAACAATTAAGCCATCTAGATATCGATAGCAATGGGTCATTTAGACCAGTGGTATTCAACCTTTTTTATTGGCTTACCCTCAGATATAATTTATGTTTGGTGCATAATTAGTTCAAAACTAATTTGCTAATGTTAACTACAATCAACGAAACAAATGAATAATGATAATACTAGTCAAAATTAATCTTAAATAAAGTAATTTACGCAAATGTGGACATTGAGAAATTAATATGACATAGCACAATATATTGCAAAAAAACTACTGGTACCTCTTGCGGCTATTGCGCCAAATAATCTCGCCAAGCTGCTGCATCGCTACAAGCCTTTAACTTGACTCTCACAGTTCCGCTCTCACACGCACCACGCCACACACTTATTACGGGAGGCAGGGAGTTTGAAGCGGGGAGGGAGTAAGATATGATTAAGACGTGTATCAGAGTAAACAACCAAACTATCGCTTCAAAATAAAATAACAGAGAAATAAGATAAAAAATAAAATAATAAATAAAATTTATATTGCCTCAACAGGTTATCTTTTCAAATAGTTTTCAGTATTCAAAGTACGAGGGGCGTTCAGAAAGTAATGCACCACATCTTTTTTCTCAGGTAATAATGAAGATAGAAGCATTAAATTTTGCACACTTCAAATATGGCATGTGCCAATTGTGTGCACCAAATCACAAATAATACGGCTGCGCTAAACCGTTGAAATGGAGCGTGTTAGCAACTTGCGTTATAAACAGCGAATTGTGATAGAATTTCTCGTTGCAGAGAAGGAAACTGTTGTGAATATTAACAAGCGTCTATGTAATGTGTATGGAAGTTTTGCAGTCGACAGGAGTACAGTCAGTCGCTGGGTTCAGAGAATCAAAGAATCAGGAAGTGGAGATACGGAGCTGCTTGATCGGCCGCGCTGTGGACGTCCTGCCACAGCCACCAACGCAGAAATGTTGAAATGCGCTGAGGGCATTATTCTTACTGATAGGAGAATCACTACTCAACAATCGGCCTTACAGCTGTCAGTCAGCATTGGTAGTGCAAATGCAGTTATAAAAACTCTCGGATTTTCTAAGGTTTGCGCAAGATGGGTTCATAAATGACCACCGATTGCAAAGGAAAGCAATTTCTTCTGAATTGTTGGAGCGTTTCAATGCTGATGGAGAGAACGTTTTGGCTAAGATCGTTACAGGTGACGAAACCTGGGCACATCATTTTGAACCTGGGACAAAAAGACGGTCAATGGAGTGGCATCATCCGCAATCACCAAGAAGAAAGAAATTTAAGACAATTCCTTCAACTGGAAAGGTCATGATCACTGTCTTTTGGGACATTGAAGGTGTGATTCTTGTGGACGTTATGCCAAGAGGAGAGACAATCAATTCGCAAGCTTACATTAAGACATTGAAAAAACTCAATCAACGTTTTCACAGAGTTCGGCCGCACAAGAATCCAGCAGACCTGCTTTTCCTTCACGACAATGCGCGCCCTCACACAAGTCTGGCAACACGGGAAGCAATCACCAAATTGGGTTGGACTGTACTACCCCATCCACCTATAGTCCCGATTTGGCACCCTCTGATTTTCATCTATTTGGTCCACTTAAAGATGCACTCCGTGAGACAAGGTTTGAAGATGATGAAGGAGTGATTCACGCAGCGAAGAAATGGCTACATGATCAAGACAAAATCTGGTACGGGCTAGGAATACATGCACTTGTTTCGCGCTGGCATAAAGCCGTATAAGTTGATGGGGATTATGTTGAATAATACCGATGTTTACATGACATATCCATGTATATTGTTTATAAATTTCATGCTTTTTGAATAAACAGCTCCTGAGAAAAACGATGTGGTGCATTACTTTCTGAACGCCCCTCGTAATTTATTTAACATAATCAAAAATAAGAAAACCTTCCGACAGTGCATTGGCACATTTTTTTTAAAACATACCCCCTTAGATGTCTTCTCGTACCCCTAGGGGTATGCGTACCCCAGGTTGAATACCACTGATTTAGACTAGTGTGCTGTATCTATGACATGATCACTCACGGGAGCTGCCTGTTTATACGATACTTATTATGAATGTTGATGTATTTATTCAGTATTTTAGCTGAAATATGCGTTAACAGAGACATGTTCCTTGTTGATGTACACATACATTCAGACCTGCACGCATACACACACGCACACTGACACGTACAGATCTAGGCATCTTCACAGGCAGGGTTGCATATGTTTTGTATTTTATGGTACTTTTTTTTTAAGACAAAGTATCCCATTCAACCCTTGATGGGTTATAATTAGGATATATAGTGTAGTAAACTCAAGATAATAAAATCTGATTTCCGATATTTAAATATAGTATCTTCAACCCCCTCCACTCAGTTCAAATAGAGCAAATCAAAACTGTAAAAGTATGTGAATGTATGAGTGTGTGCCCTCCTCTTTCCAAAAAAAAAACATTTAAAATAAAAAACAAATTAAAAAACAAACAAGAAAAAAAAGTAAAGCTTCCCATAACTCCCCTGTTGTTAACAAGGTGAAAAGGGGTGTGAAAGCCTGGCGGTGTCCGCGATGACACCCAATCCACCAGTTATCTGCCATCATCCACATGAGCACCCCATCAGACTACCCCTTTTCCTCACACCATCATTGACCCTTCTATAGTAATTTTAGTTCTTGTTATATATTGTTTTACTATATTGTGCAATTCTCTAGGTCTATCTATTCTCAACACCTGTTCCACAATTTTGGATGAATTGCATGCCTGTAAATAATCTAATATTGGTTTTCTCTGTTGGTCATACTTCCTACGTACCGTGGGAATGTCTGCTTTGTAGGATGAAAACTGTTCCGGTTAAAATCTATTGCACTTCAGGTATTCCAGCCGTCTGTGATGGGCGATTTGCTAGGTAAAACCGGTCAATTCTGTTTTCCTACGTAAAACTAGTAAATTTCAATTTATTTACCTACTTAGTCTTCCCTCTTTTACCCTGGGGTGTAGATAGAGGTTTGCCAGAGATATCACCATACTATCCTATTGGCTGTCTTACATCTGGCCTGGTTCCAAATTAGACCTCGGTATTTCAGAGATCGCCTAATGTTGTCCTCCCAGAAAACTTTGGTTTGTCCTGGAGGTCTGATGCCACTTGAACCAATAAAAAAGTGGGGCGGTGGTTTGGGCTGTCTTGCAGCCCCAGAGAGTATCCTAGACTCAGCGGCATGTTACACCAGGCCCATTATGGCGTGTGTGTAATGTCCCGAGGTTTGATGGCTCCCTACCCTGCAAAGGAGGTTATATCTCAGAGAGACGATAACTGGGGTCATAGTGCTGCGGTAGACCTCCACCAGCCTGCCGAAGGACGTCATCTAGACAGACACGAAATTCTGCCCCATCTGAACTGGGAAGACCCGGCAGCCAAGGACCACACAGAGTCTTATGGGGGCAGCGTTCGCCTGCAGCAGATTTTTGAAGCCATAACGTAACGTGTGCTCATATTTTAATTTGCTGGATAAAACTAGTAAATTCCAATTTGCTGAGTAAAACCGGTCAGTTCTATTTTGCTAGGTAAATAGGTAGTCCCCATAGCAGATACTGCCATAGGGGAGTGAAGTGTTAGAGACTTCACTAAACTGGGTTCAGCATCGAGAGGTGGGGGTGACCAGTTCCCTTCCTCGCTGTCTTTTCCTTCCCTAACCCAAGTGCAAAGTCAGGTACCCATTTACGTCTGCGTAGGCTGAAGCGTCTCGATACCTTGAATCGAATCCGGAACCTTTGCCGCGAGAAACCATCGCTCTAACCACTCTGTCAATCGGACGCTCGTTTTGCTAGGTAGAACTAGTAAATGCACATTTGCTGAGGGAAAAAAGATACACTCTGTATTGCTGGGTAAAAGCGGTCAATTCTAATGTGCTAGTTGAAACATATACACTCTATTTTGCTGGTTAAATTGTTGATTCGTTTGCTAGATATATTGTAGACTTGCTTGTACTTCAGATATTCAAGATGTCTATGATGGGTAATGTTGCTGGGTAAAACCGGTAAATTCTGCTTTGCTGGGTAAAACTGATAAATTCTGCTTTGCTGAGTAAAACTGATAAATTCCAATTTGCTGGGTAAAACTTATAAATTCTGTTTCGCTGGGTAAAACTGATAAATTCCAATTTGCTGAGTAAAACTGATAAATTCCAATTCGCTGGGTAAAACTGATAAATTTTGTTTCGCTGGGTAAAACTGATAAATTCTGTTTTGCTGGGTAAAAATGATAAATTCTAATTTGCTGAGTAAAACTGATAAATTCCAATTTGCTGGGTAAAGCTGATAAATTCTGTTTCGCTGGGTAAAACTCATAAATTCTGTTTCGCTGGGTAAAACTGATAAATTCCAATTTCCTATGTAAAACTGATAAATTCCAATTTGCTGTGTAAAACTGGTAAATTCTGTTTTGCTGGGTAAAACTGGTAAATTCTTTTTCGCTGGGTATAACTGATAAATTCTGTTTCGCTGGGTAAAACTGGTAAATTCTGATTCGCTAAGTAAAACTGGTAAATTCTGTTTTGCTGGGTAAAACTGGTAAATTCTGTTTCGCTGGGTAAAACTGGTAAATTCTGTTATGCTGGTTAAAACTGGTAAATTCTCTTTCACTGGATAAAACTGATAAATTCTGTTTCGCTGGGTAAAACTGGTAAATTCTGTTACGCTGGTTAAAACTGGTAAATTCTGTTTCGCTGGTTAAAACTGGTAAATTCTGTTTCGCTGGGTAAAACTGTTAAATTCTGTTTCGCTGGGTAAAACTGATAAATTCTGTTTCGGTGGGTAAAACTGGTAAATTCTAATTCTAATTTGCTGTTTAAATTGTTGATTCGCTTGCTACATTTCTTGTGGACTTGCTTGTTTGCTGTGATGCTTTATATAATGTGCATGTTTTGTTTCATGTCACCACGAACACGTTAATTAATTTTTATTGCAGCATCTTCTGCAGAAGTATCCTCCAAATTGCAATGCACCGAATCTCTATGGCATAAGTGATCTCATTTTGCGCGAATCTTAAATAATGCACGCGACCACAGAACGTAGCCACCGCTTAAATCGTAATCGCACTGTAATTTTATTTATTTATGTTAAATAACCGCGTAGTGTGAATGAAAGAAGGCCGTAGTGACGACAAAAAGTAATACACCCCGTGCAGCACGTAAAGTGCCAACACACACACACACACACACACACACACACACACACACACGCACGCACGCACAGACAGAAAATTTGGTTGATAGTAAATGTTTTAATTGTATTTATGCAAAACTAAATTTAAGGGCTAAATTGTTCAAAGACATCAGAGTTTATTTTATTAACAAAACTATAGATAGATGCACCCGATCGGAAACTATACAGAGCGATACAACAGGAGACAATCTGATCATCAGAAGAGGTTTCTCTCCCCCACCCCCCCGGTCGAACAAGTGTTTCGGCCCTTTATCCTCCTTTACACTCTAAGAGGAGTGGGCCCACCTGGGTCATGACTCCCATGTGTCTCAGCCTCCTGTCGTCTTGTGCAGAAAATGAACCCATTTCACCTTCGTTGCAGCTTTAAAATCCACAATTCCGCCAGCCGGAGGCAATTGTGGAAGTAACAAAGTGAAGACAAATTCTTCTATTTCAATTTTTCTTCTACTTGTTTTCAGTGTGTTACTTTCCCTTGCCTCCCTGACTCCAAACACTTTGTGACAGTGAAGATATATTATGTCGCCGAAGATTTCCAGCTTCTTCTCCAAAGTTATCTGCTTCAGGTTGTTATCCAACTATTTTGACAAGGCTTCGTCCAGCTGTTCCCAAAGCCCTTTTGCACCGGCAGGAGGAAACTTGATTGCATCTCTTTTCCCGTCGAAGAAGTGTGTAAGATCATCATCATGCAAATCAACTTGAATGTACTCAGCACTGTGGATTGATTCCTGGCTGAGTTCTTCTAACGTCTTACCCGTCGAGACAGAGCGCTGTTGATCAACAAAGCGCTGTTGATCTCCCCCTTATGAACTCCCACACCCCTTTTTCATTTTCATTCCTCTCTGAGTAGAGAATTTCCTACCACAGGCACATGGAAATTCCAGCGGTTGTTCAGAGCTCGAAGCCCGTGTAACGGGTCTGGTCGATTCCATTAAGGCGTCTGTGGATTCATCATTCTCCCCCCCCCCTCCCCTTTTCGGTGAATCCTGGGGGCATATATCATGTTTGGGTTTTATAGTGGTTGTTTAAAGCTTACTGGGTGCCAACCCGGTCAGCCGGTTTCCTAGTCTTTCCCAGTGTCATCTGTCTTTCCAGAAGTCCATACCGTGTGTTACCGGGGCCTAAAAGGGGAGCAAAGAATAGTAACACTGTACCCTACCAGGCGTGTCGTAAAAATCGACTAAGGAGGGTTGGGCATGGTGCTGGTTACCCCATCCCGTAAAAAACTTTGTACCAAAAAACGTCAACAAACTATGGACAAGTCAAATGCAGAATATAAATCAACTCAGCCGCCCAAGACAGAGAACTTGAGCAGATGGCACATGACAGGAAGACTTGGCATGTGTTTGTTGAAGGCCTATGCTCCTTGGGGAGTTAAAGGGTATTGATTGATTGATAGATAGATGTCTTGTTTCGCGCCTCTATGTGTATGAACATGTGCGTGGATTATCCGAGGAGAAATGTAAAAACTGCCTCTGTCGTCCCCGTGCCTAAGTAAAAAAAAATTGTCCTTGCTTCGTTCGTTCAGTCTGTTAAATCTTTGCCTCACAATTTAATTAATTATTATCTATTTTTGTTCCGGCTACTTCTGGTTGAGTTTACAACTTGATTGGAAAAGAGAATTCGAATTGTGCGTCTAGAATAATCAAGTCCAAATCGATAGCCACTGATAGTCTAGTGATCGATGTCAGAGCTAATATGCTTGCAATAATAGTTCCGTAACGACGGTTGTTGCGCAGAGCATTCCAATGGGTTGGTAAATTTTGGGGGGGGGGGGGCGCAGATACTAGGAATTTTATGCTGAATTGACTTCCGCATATATTAACAGAGTTTTTGCAATCCTGATACGAGAGCATTGAGTGTCTTATGGTAGGCATTTAGTTATGCAAAATTATACTGTACAAGGTCGATCTTTGTGGGGCAGACCCATTGTTATTTGACTGCTGACTACAGTTTTAAGTTTTGCTGTTCACACTATTTGTTCATGTGAAAGAGTAAATATTTCCAGTCAGCTCATTTCTATTCAGCCGCATGTTACTGGGGTCAGAAAATGTAGCAAATAGTGGAAACACTGTGATTTACTAAGCATGTCTTAAGAGACAACATGGTTGAGATGAGGGAGGTCTCTCCATTCTGTTTATGATCAAAGCCACAACAAAATGTATTGATATGAACTCGTTATCAAAAGCAGGTCATTGAGCTCAGCTATCCAGGATTGAAGAAGGCCCTTCATCAAAGAAAATAATAATGCGGTACAGTGCAGACCCAAGTGGCATTCCGCCAGAGACCATCAAAGCAGGTATAAGATAACTCCACATACATATTGTTTAAATGACTTGGTAAACTCTGGGAGAGATAAGAAATACCAGCAGATTGGAAGGAGGGCATAGTGTCAGGGAAAAGATTAAACAGAAACATAACTGAGAGATTAAACAAGATCACAGACATAAAATTAAGGAGGAACAGGCAGGTTTTCGCCAAAACGGATCTCGAACAGATCAAGTAGCCACATTGCGCATCGTGGTAGAACCGATCTTGAAAATGAATTCATTTTATGTCGGATGTCTGGACAATAAGCGATCTGCAACAACGTGCTTAATGGGTTCCGCTTTGGTAGTTGCATTAGCGATATGTGTTGCGTGATAAGGCTGTCAGCTATGTGCACAAATGTCACTGTAGCCAGTTACCAATTGTTTTGGTTGGAAGCAGTGTTGTATAATATCAGGTCCAGGTATTTTGTGTATGTATTTGTTCCCTTCCAATGTAAATAAACCAAGCAAGTGCCCGCGGAACAAACGATTAGAAGAAGGCGCTGGTGATGGATAAGACACACTTTGAGGAAACCTCAGGACATCATTACAAGCCAGTCGTTGTTCTTGAATCCCTAGGGTAAGAAAGGTAGAGGGTGACGGAAGAACACACGGAGAAGAGACTTGAAAAGATCTTGAGTGGACGGCACAGGACAGGCAGACTTGGGGTGAACTTGCTGAATGCACGTGCTCCTTGGAGAGCCAACGGGTAATGAGTGAATGAATTCATTTACTTAATGGCTGTTGATTTTTACACTGACATTTGAATGTGTTCTCAGATGGCAAGTCTTCAGTCTCCCAGGACCCAGTGCTGCTGTTGTGCTGTCGGTGTGTTCGCTGCGATGTTCGGCATCTTTATGTTGTCTGCCGGCATCTGCATCGTCCTCAATGTTACCTTCATGGAGGTAAGTGGGATATTTGTGGTTTGTTGGCGTTTTTAATAAGCGAGTCGGAAAAGGCTGGTGAAAGGCGTATCTGTCAATACAGGAAGAAAGAGTTGAGACGTGCGATTAATAATGAATATTCTATATTGTCGTAATAAGCATTATGCTTCTCGCTTAGTGAACATGGTTAATATTTGTAACAGCAGTAAACCTGCCGTTGGGAATATATATATTTTTAAAAAAAAGAAAGAGTTAGTACAATGCTTTGCGTTTAGGAACCGGAAATAAATACGGTAACTGCAAGCTTTTACCATCATTTCCCTTGTTCCTCTTTGTGGAAGATAGAACCACTAGTTCTACTGACCTTCTTCCTAGAAACCTGCACCTCGTATGCTCTGGCAGTTGTGGTTTTTGTAGTTATTTGTTTAACATTAACAGGTTGTCAGCCGTATGCACAGTCTCATATTAGTCGCTTATTACGACATGCCTGGGGGAACAGTAATCTTATTTTCTCTTTGGTCCCCCTCAGACACTCTCAGGAACCACTCAGAGCCGAGGCTTTCAACCAGTGTTAATTTGTTAACGTTAGTGGTGAGTATTGTACAGCGCTTTGCGCTTATGAATCGGGAATAAATACTGTAACTGCAAGATGTCAACAAAAACAACAACCAAATAGCTGCAGACTTTCATAAAAGGGTGCTTGCGTAGAATAAAAGGATTAAAATGGCACGACAATGTACCCAATGTGGAACTGATGACATGAACCAGACAAATACCCGTGGAACAAGAGTTGAGAAGAAGGCGCTGGCGATGGATAGGACACACACACTGAGGATAGCATTACAAGATAGTCTTTGTTCTGGAAGTCCTAGGATACGAGAGGCAGAGGTAGACCCCAAACAAAGCACATGGAGAAGAGAGCTGAAGACGGAGGTGAAAATGATGAGGAAAACGTGGAGAAAACTTGAGATGATGGCACGTGACAGGTGGACCTGGCATATATTTGTTGAAGGCCTAGGGGAGCCGAGGGAAATGATGATGAAGATGCCAACCGTCCCCGGAGTTCTAGACAACGGTATAAAAGGACTATTGCACCTTCAGGCATGTCGTACAAGGCCACTAATATGAGGTTGTGAATGAGGCTGGCAACCTCATCATGTAAAACAAATTGCCTCAGAAACCGCCACTACAAGATCATGTGACTACTTGGTGCAGGCTTCCTGCAAAGGGGACCAGCTACAGTGGAAGCTCCATGCTCCAAATGGAGCACAAAGAAAAATTATGATGATATTAACCAGTGATTTGGTGTGTTTTTTTCGTTTTTTTTGTTTGTTTTAAAGTGGAGTTAGTAACTAATATTGTCTATTATTTTTGTTTTTATGAAACTAGAATAAATGCAGCCAATGTAGAACAGCTTTCTGCTAGTGCTAATATTTTAGTAAAAATGGAGTCAGTGATGAATACAGCAAAGTACTTGGTGTTTGAGCGTCCAATAGGCAGAGTGGTTAGAGCGCCGGTCTGTCGCGGCAAAAGTGCCGGGTTCGATTTACGGTATCGACACTCTCCAGTCTACCCAGCTGTAAATGGGTACCTGACTCTGCTCTTGAGTTAGGAAAGGAAAAAAATCAGCAAGGAAGGTGACAGATCACTCCACCTCTCAATGCTGGACCTAGAATAGGGAAGACTCTAACACTTTACTCCTCTACGGCAATATTTGCTATAGGACAACTTTTACTTCGTTTAGTGTTTAGGAAACGGAATGAAATAAGGTAGCTACAGTGAAACTTTGTCCAAACACCTAATATGTAACAAAAAGAAGTTAATAATTCATAATATGTAAGTCTTATCGGCCTAAAACTTGGAAGGAATAAGTTAACTTGAGTGTTGCTTACTACCAGCGAAATTATTTAACAAACACATATAGAGCAGTTGACGGAATAGCAGTTGCATAAGCTGCATTATGTCGGCGAAAGATGTGTCGTCTGTGCAAAGTTAGAAAAATAGGTAGTAAAGAAACACACTGTACATTATGTTATCGTAGAAATTAGTTAACAGAGATAGGACGTAATAACTTAGAAGTTAGTTATGTGACGTAAAAAAACATACATTAGTTATCTGACATAGACCGTAAAACGTAGAAATGAGATATCTGATACATGACGTAAAGATGTTGCAATTAGTTATCTGACTTAAGACGTAAAACATAGAAATTAGTTATCTGACGCAAGATTTAAAAAAGTAGAGATTAGATATCTGACACAAGATGTAAAAACGTAGAGATTAGTTTTCTGACACAGTGTGGTAAAGTGGGATGTTATAAATATTTATAGGGGACTTAGTGTACTGACTGAGATCAGCTGTGAAGGTATCTGTATCTAATAGGTGTAGTGTTTTACAGATAACCTTACTTGCTACCACATTTATAACTCAGTCAGAATTATTCTGGAATATTGTGATGACTACGTTAAATGTCTAGGGTTATGTAAATGATGAAGTGTAAGTCACAACAACACAGACAGATAAACAATTTAATTTATTCCACCACACTTGACAACACTGTGACACTCACACACATTTAACACTCTATAAGACTATCTTAAATGAGTCACTGGTAAAGTTTCAAATATTTATGTATTAATTACTTTCACTATTATATATCCTGATTCAACTACAAAGTGAACCAGGAATCACATTCAAATGTAATCACAATTTATATGTACAGAATTTATAAATATGAACATTGTAGTGACATATTTTATTAATATTATCCTATGTGTGTCAGTGTGTAGTAGTACTATGAGGTAATACTGGTTTTGTTTTTCAAGCTATGTTGTTATTTGTCATCATGACTTCAAGTGTTTGTTTATCTGGGAAATAGTATGGGGGAAAAGATCACAGTTCCTGTCAATTTAAACAAGGTATTGTCCCTCTTTTTTACTATAAAGTCAATTTTTGAGGGGACACATAATGTTGAGCTCCACTGGCCACAAAGGCTTAACTTTCGTGATGGCGGCAGGAAAAGACTCCTCTGCTCGATTGCTCCCCTGTGTTCTGGAGACACCTCACTAGTCGCTATCTGGACCCAGGAGTATGCTGTCAGCTTCCAGTTTCAGCAAAGCTCAGACCAGGTGCTGCTTCAATAACATAGGACAACAGTCCCACAATTCATGGAATAATACACAGTTACGTTGACTGGCAATGAATATAGCACAATTTCGATCTGCCGATGTCCCAGGCTTTTATTTAGAAAAATATGCACTGGCGCTCAACGCACTGGTTCTTTAGTAAGTTTATTTGAAAATGTGGTGCTGAACTAACGCTTCTAAATGACTATATTGGCGGGTCTAACCAATCGAGCCATGTTTACACAAGCGTTTGAAAAAAAGTACTCCTACTCACGTTTCCCTAACAACAAAGAATCAATATTTATAGCCCGACTAATCGTGTTTAGCCTTACATTTACTTCTATCCAATCAAATAGGATTTAACATGGGGACCTATTTCCCGTACAATGGTGGTGTTAAAATCTGCCACTGAGCGATTCTGATTTTGGTGTTGTCTGACAGTACCACCCTTTTATTTTGGCTATAATTTGTTAATTCCTAGACTATTTGCGTAACGTTTAACATATTATTTGTCAGCAAGTCCTAAGGAACCCAATTATATAAATTTAATGGGGCTAAGAGGCTGCTTTCAAAATATGTATTTTCTTCTACCTCCCGTTCACTTTGATCGATGTGGTGTCTGGGTACTGTAATGTTTTCAAACGTAAACCAGTATAATGTCATGTTTCCTAATAAGCGTTTTTCAGGTTTTTGAAACCTAACTCTCGTATGGGTAGTGTTTTTTATCACTGTCGATTTGAAAAAAGTTAGTGCTAGTGGCCTTACACGCGTGATGGTAGTAATTGTATAGCGAGACGCGTGTTTAGTGTTGTATGCGTCCCGGCTTTCAGCCCTCCCTTTCTTTCTATCCTAAGTCCATCTGTCTTTCGTTTATGGTAACTTAGTGTATAAAATGACATGAATGGAATATTAAATGTAGGTCAGCTTGCGTATCTCAAGGTTTTTCTTAGAAAGGCAGTACACGTTTTATTGAAGAAAGCGTGTAGTGATGCAGTAGGCTTTTACTATCAACGTGAAACGTTACAATTTGCAGACGAAGTAGAAAACAAGGGGGATTTCGAGTACAGTCATTGTGACAGCACTGTTCTTTACCATTCTTCTTTCCTTTTATTGAAGTTATTTGTTAGGCTTTACATTTACTTTTTAATTTATATATGTGGATTAGAATTTCACACGACAAATTCTCCCCACTTAAAACAGACGTTATATGTTAGTCTATAATTCTATATACACATAGAGAAATTTATTATTATTCCTGGAGTTTAGGGTGATTCTCATCACACGGATGGCGGCTTAAAAAATCCGCTCCCAGATTTGTTTTTCCACTTATATACTCTATGCTAAACTCAAATGGCTGCATCAATAATGACCAACGGAGTAATCTAGAATTTTCATGTCTAGCCTGCGCTAGAAACGACAAGGGTTTGTGATCCGTTTGCAACTTAAATGCCTTCCCATACAGATAAATATTGAATTTCTTTATCGCCCATATTACTGCAAGACATTCTTTTTCGCTAGTTGAGTAATTGGTTTCAGCTTTATTCAACTTTCTGCTAGCATATGCCACTGGGCTTAATTCCCCATCCAATGCATCTGATTTCTGTAGCAGAGTTGCACCTAACCCAATATTACTGGCATCAGTCCTTACAATGAATTCTTGACTTAAGTCAGGTAATTTCAAAATAGGTTTACTTGTGAGCTTTTCCTTCAATTCTTGGTAAGCCATTTCACATTGGGGTGTCCATGTAATTCGATCTGGATGTCCTTTACGTGTCAAATCAGTTAACGGTGCACATATGGAATTAAAGTTTTTGATATATTTTTGGTAGAAACCACATAATGAGACAAAGGATCTCACGTCTTTCTTGGTTTGTGGTCTTGGGGCTTTCTTTAGTTTCTCTAAATTCTTGGGGTCAGGGGTTGTAGTGGGTTTGATGGTATTGTATGATGGTGATATTACTAAATGTAATGTATGAGGCCAGCTGTGAAGGCTCCTGAGATAAAATGTAGTTGTGAATTGTCAGAAGGCCTTTCTTGCTACCACTACGACCTCACACTCAATTTTTTTTCTTAATGAATGTAGCTATGTAAAATGTCTAGGGTAATGATATGTAATGTGGTGTGATAGTTATAGATACACCCACAGATATTTAAGCAGACTAATAATATTTAACAAATATTATAATACACTGAACTAACTCAAGAGTGTAAAATTTTTGATAGAATTATATTACATTTATTTGTTCTGGATCAAGTTTTATGTTGACCAGAACTTTTTTTTAAAAAAAAAAGGATTTAAAAATTTATGAAAGAAATGCATGGAATGTTACATAATAAATGCAAGAGTGTACATATATAAGTACTAGACTAGTTAGTTTTATTAAAATGTTCTAGTAGTCATCTACTTGGGAGGATAGTTAATGCTTGTGCTGTTGGGGTGGCCTCATCACACCTGTCTATATTGACTACACAGTGTCCAGTAAATTGCAGGAATTTTATGGGGTATTAGTAACTAAAAGGCGTTGGTGAACTTCCAGCAGACCAGAGGCTCACTCAACTTGCATATATAGCTCTGGTGCTGAAATCTGGTGGTCCCACCTCTCCGTGCTGGCGGGCAATAATAGTGGTCTCTGTCACAACGTACTGCACAGATACACTCGAGTAAAATCACCAACTGAATGGACACCGCCTTGTTGACAACTGAAACTCACAGCTCTGCAATCAAAGTATTGGCTATGTGTCAAAATTCTATTCTCTACCCACGTCTGGACACAACACGGACACAACAACCACATCATACAGACAGGTCAGATCTCTCTGACCAAACAGCACATTTACCATGGTGGTTTTACATCAGATAGGTCCTTCCAGACTATAGATTCTGAAAAATATTTATTAGTTTCCTTCCCTAAAAGTGGATAGGTAATATGTTTCATTATTCTCAACACTTGATCTGTCTTTCCTAACCCTTGCTGGAGTTTATGTATATTGTTGGTCCCTAGACCCTGACTTGGGCGGGGGGTCTAGAGCAAATCCCTACTTGTTTGTAAGGCTAGATTATGATATGGCAGTATCAAATCCCTCGAACATTAAACAATATTCAAAATATACAAAGAAATAATTTCAATCTTACCAGATTATGAATAAAGAACACAGAAATGCTAGCAAAACTCAGCTGAGCTGCTGGCTATAGTATGGCGTCCCTGAACTTATTTCACTTTCTTTCATTTGGAAATCACCACACTTTAAAATACTGTGTCTATCATCGAACAACTATTGAGGAATGGCCCCACTTGCGCGTCTGAGCGCCGATAAAATGATTGTCTGTGGCCAATCACTGCCTAGGTTTATTTCAAATTCAAATTTCCTACCCTAAAGTCATTTCAGTCATGCTTCAGTCAAGTATGGATGTTTATCTGTTAGTCTGTCCGTCTCTACTTGTTTTTTTCAAAAACGTACTTGATTTTTGAACCAACCTTTCTCTCCCCTCCAAAATTTTGTCGTTAAAAGTTATATTTAGACACAGCTCCCACCAATGTCCCTTCGCTTCCCTACTAAGTAGATTTGAACACCTGCGTCTCGAGGTCGTGTTTTTTTGTGCAAATAGCGACACTTTTTATTCCATACAGTCTGTCGCTGATGTGAACAACACTGTCTTTTGTCATTATCTTCAATATTATCTATCCGTCTGTAAAATTAAGAACATATTAGTTCACTGCTCAGAATGGGCCATCCGGCCAGCTAATTTTTATATTCCTAACATTAATATTACGAAAAAGTTACTTTTTAATTTTTGTAATATTCCAAACATCTGCGTTCTGCCGCTGAATTCAAATCAAAGGCTTGGTATCGCAAAAGCGACCAATAAATGACTGTGGCGTAACATATCCAAGGTCCCTTCTGTCGAGTTCCTTACTTTATGTCAACTTGGGAAACGTGACTTTTCTCCGTTTCCCCCCCAATTGCGTCTCCTTAGCCTTTCTAGTCTCACGCAATCTTTCCAGTCATATTTTTTCCTTTTTATCCGCCGTTCCCCTCCTGTCTAGCAAGTCAATTTTTATGGAGGGTGATGACCCGCGGTCTGGGCGATCATGTACTATCAGCAGCCTACGCATTATGTTTTTTATCCTTACATGTTATCTTTGGAGGTATTTTACCGTTGTATCTCTGTCAATTTCACTACACATCTCCCCACTTGAAAACATGCCTATGGCAAGTTCCAAAACCAGCGATACACATAGGTAAAATTACTCCTCACGTCTGCCACTACTCTAATTTTGATCACAGGGGTGCCGACTGAGGAAATCTGCACCGACATTCAATTTGCCTGGGATATATTGGATACTGAACTGATAAGGTTGAAGCAATAAAGACCACCTCAGCAATCTTGCGTTTTCATGCTTAGCCTGAGATAAGAATACGAGAGGCTGATGGTCCGTCTCCACCACAAAAGTCCTACCATACAGATAGATTTGAAACTTCTTTATTGCCCAGATTAACGCTAAACATTCTTTTTCGCTTGTGGAGTATCCTTGTTCCGCCTTATTCAATTTACGGCTTGCATAAGCGACTGGTTTCAGTTCCCCATCAGGTGAAGATGATCTTTGCAACAAAGCCCCTCCTAGTCCTACATTACTTGCATCGGTTCTTAAGACAAAGTCCTGTGTCAAATCAGGCAGTTTGAGAATAGGCTTGCTAGTGAGTTTTTCCTTTAACTCTTGGAACGCTAGTTCACATTGTGCAGTCCAAATAATTTTATCTGGAAGTCCCTTGCGAGTCAGATCAGTCAGAGGAGCACAAATAGCGTTAAAATTCTTGATGTATTTCTGATAAAATCCACATAACGACACAAATGATCGCACGTCCTTTTTTGTTTGCGGCCTAGGTGCTCTCTGCAGTTTTTCCAAGTTCTTAGGATCAGGGGTCATATTACCCTGATATACAGTGTGTCCCAAGAATTCCAACTCTTTGCATCCAATACAACATTTTGTTGGCCTAGCAGTTAAGTTCGCCTCCCGAAGTCTATCAAACAACATCTCCAGAGCTTCAATGTGTTCTTCAAATGTCTCTGTGGCGACGAGAATATCATCCATGAAATTCGTGATACATGGGTTATTCAGGGGATCCAACAATTTGCGCATCATCCTTGAAAACACACTCGGAGCATTTTTCAGTCCGAATGGTAGCATATTGAATTCATAATGTCCATCCGAAGTGCTAAAAGCCAAATAAGGTCTCACTTCAGGCTTCACTGGGATCTGGTAAGAGCCTTTACTAAGATCCACCTTTGAAAAGTATTTTGCCTTGTTCAGTCTGGCAAATAACTGTTTTGTGTCTGGTAATGGATCCACTTGTCCTTCTGTGACAGCATTCAGTTTCCTGTAATCTATGCACAGTCTGTGTTCCCCAGACGGTTTTCTCAACAAAACGACACTAGAACTAAAAGATGATTCACTGTGCGAAATAATCCCCTCCTTCAACAAATACTCTATTTCTTCCTTCAATGCCTTCTCCTTCGCGAACGGAATAGAATAGGCTCTCATACAGATTGGGTTTGAGTCTACCAGTTTCATGTCATACTGTAGCAAATTTGTATGGCCTGGTTTATCTGTTAATACATCTGTATGTTCCTCCAGAACCTGTTGAACTCTCTCCCTCTGGTTTTTAGTCAGGTGCTTACTGACTTTTACCTGTGCTGCGGTTTCACAAGGATGTAATGGGTATTCATGTGAGGTGAGTGGTTCTTTTTGCATCTGGGTTGCAATAGCCAAGGTCAATAAGGGGGTGCTTTCCTGGAGTGGTCTGTCCAGATACTTCTTTAACAGGTTTACATGATAAACTTTCTCCTTCCCCTTTTTGTCAATTTTATAGTTTGTTCTAGACACCTTCTCTAGAACCGTATATGGACCTTGCCAACCAATTTGTAATTTATTCTGGCTTCCGGGTAGTAGAAGCAGCACCTTCTCTCCGACTGCCAGTTCCCTGTCCTTTGCCTTCCTATTAAAATATGCTGCATGTTTCTTCCTGGCTTGCTTCAAATTATCATTTGCCAGTTTCCATCCAGCTTTCAAACGAGTGGTCAGTTCGTTCACGTATTGATACGATGAGGTAACAGTCTCTTCCGCCTTCTCATCTGTCCAGGTCCTTAATAGAGCTTCTAATGGACCTTTTATTGGCCTCCCAAATAGCAGAGTTGCGGGAGCCATCCCGGTTGAACTATGTGGTACCTCCCGGTACGCAAACAATGCGGCGGGCAGGAATTGATCCCACAGATCCGGTTTTTCGTGTGCCAGCTTTCTCAGGATAGAAAGGAGAGTCCCGTTGAACCTCTCTACCTGGCCGTTCCCTTGTGGATAGTACGGACTACAATGAAAGTGTCTGGCTTGAAATAGCTTAAAAACTTCTTCCGTTAGTTTCCCCTTGAACTGAGAACCATTATCCGTCAAGATTTGATGCGGGAATCCTAATCGGGTAAATATTGTAAGTAGTGCCTCTGCTACATGTTTTGAATCAATTGATGGCAGGGCTACCGCCTCTCCCCACATAGAACAAGTGTCCACCAGAGTAAGGATGTAACTGTTCCTCCTCTTGGTCCGAGTGAGAGGTCCTACAATATCCACTGCAACCCTCTCAAAAGGTGTTCCCACTATGGGCATTTCCCCTAGAGTTGCAGGAGCAGTCCAGTGCTTTGGAGCTACCCTTTGACATTCTGGGCAGGATTTGACATATCTTTTTATATCCTCCGTTATCCCTGGCCAGAAGTAATGACAAGCTATACGCTGTCCTGTGGCGCTGATCCCCATGTGACCACTGAAGGGAATCGCATGCCCGAGTTCCATCACTTTATCTCTATATGAAGTGGGAAGAACCAGCTGGTTGTGACCATTTGTTCCAGTTCCGGCCTTCCTGTATAAGAGTTTGTTCTTCATGAAATATTCCCCCTTGCTCGGAGGTGTGTGGCATTTGGGCAATTTTTTAAAAAAGGGCTTGAGTGTCCTATCCTCAGCCTGCGCCTTCCTCATCTCCTCTGGATGAGCATTTATAGGTTCACCTTCTTCCTCCTTCTTCTGTGACCTGGTCTGCACTGTCGCCATGATCACAGGTTTCTCGGGATTCCCCAAGAAGACGTATCTACACCCCAATATCAGAGGGTAGATTGGTTCATCTATCACTGCTGCTCTGATTTCTCCCTCCACATAGCGAGTTTTCACCGTTATCCTTGCGATGGGAAGTGTCATGAGTGGTATGTCCTTAGTCGCCCCTTGTATTTCCACTGTTTCTGTGGTATACTGACTTGGGTCCACTAGGCTAGACTTCACAACTGAATCATAATCCAAACCTGTATCATAAAGGCACCTTATGGTGACCCCATTACAAATAACATCCTCACAAACTGGGGGGTGATAAGGTTCCTGTTGTCCATTAGGATTAACCTTTAATCTTCGCGTCCCCGACTTCATTGCAGCAATGTTTGAAGGTTTCCTTCTACAAAATTCGGTGTTATGGTTATCCTTCTTGCACCATTTACACCATCTTTTTCCTTGGTTCAACGGTTTTCTTTCATTGAACTTTTGGTCATTGAACTGTGAGTTTCTGTCGCGATAGTCATTTCTTGGCCGCTCAAAGTTTGTCCTACCTTTATTTCCCTGCTCTCTATTATCAAATTTATTAAATTGCTGTGGAGCTTTAAAATTGTCTATGTGCTTCTTTTTAGCACCACTTACCTCTGCCTGAGCTGCCTGATACCTCTCAGCAACATTTAAAATTTCCCCCAACTTCTCTGCACCTTGTTCCATGAGAAATTTTCTCATGTCTGGAGCCATGGACTCTCTCAATTGCTCAATCATGATCATTTCTTTAAGATCTTGGGTCTTCCCCAGAGCCGTCCATTTCTCCAAATAGGTTTCTAGTCTAGCAGAGAATTGGTGGTATGTCTCCCCAGACAACAGTTTGGCATTTCTAAATTTCTTACGATAAAATTCACCATTCTTCTCGTACCTTAATAACAAAGCCTGCTTTAACATGTCATAATTGTCTTGGTCTTCCCTGTTCATTTTGGCAAATACTTCATAAGAAGTACCTCTCAATCCCTGTGATAGCTTTACACTCCACCTCTCTCTCTTTAACCCATATGTAGTAGCTAATAACTCAAAACGTCCTAGGTACCCCTCTATGTCATCGTCTTTTTCAACAAAATGGTCTAAATGAAACCCCATAGCTGAGTTTGAGGCTCCCAGACTGGGCGTAGCATCTGAGGCAAAAGGGCGGGCACCATTTTCAGGAGCCGGGCCTTGTAATTCCAGCTCCCTTAGTCGTAATTCGTGCTCCCTTTGCAACCTTCTATCTTCTGCCTCCCTTTCGGCAGTCAACCTTTTTTCTTCTGCCTCCCTTTGCTGTCGTTTTTCTTCTGCCTCCCTTTGCTGTCGTTTTTCTTCTGCCTCAATCTGCAGCCTCTTAATTTCTCTATCAGCCTCAATTTGTAACCTCTTCTCTTCAGCTACCTTTCTATCTTCCCTTTCAATATATTTATCACATTCAGCCGTTACATATTGAATTAAAATCTGACCATCCATTCCCATCTCCTTTGCGGTCAGCACAGCAGCTGATCGGAATTTTGCTAGCTCCGCCATACTTTTCAGACAATATAATAACACTGACTAACAAAAAAAAACTTTTTTTTTCTTTCTCTAACATTTCTGTGTTTTTCTGGTCAATTTTAATGCGCTGTTTTTAAATCTGCAAACCGTTTTTCTCTATCAGGTCGGGATCTCTAGAAATATGCAACTGAATTTTTTTAACAACGCATACAGTATTACAACATCATTCGTACAAGAAGTATAACAGTTATGTAGGCTTGAATTTCTTTGCAGTCGACTTTCGTCGGTGAATGGCATGTGGTACATCGCGATGAAGCATCCAACAATAATCGGCAAGCATGGTCACACTCCACCGTCCTTGATAACGTGACTCCATTACGGCGATATCTTGATGGAATCATTCTCCATGTTCATCGCTGACTTCGCCAAGGTTGTCAGGGAAAAAGTTAAGATGCGAATCGAGCAAATGGATTTTGAGGGACATGCTACAGCCCATAATTATGTATGCATCTATGCACTGCTTAACAATATGCAACATAGTCGACAGATTTGTGATTTTCCAGAAAGTTATCGACGATTGATTTGAATGCCATCCATGCGCGAAGTTCCCTACCATGTAACAAGTTCTCGAATTGTTTGTCTGCAATAACTTTCCTAATCTGAGGTCCTACAAAGATACCTTCCTTTATCTTTGCATCGCTAACTTGCGGAAACTTTTCTCGAAGATAAGTGAAAGCTTTGCTCGTTTTATCTAACGCTTTTACAAAATTCTTCATGAGCGCCAACTTTATATGTAACAGTGGTAAAATGAAGGTGTCTTTGTTAACTAATGGCTCGCGTATTACATTTTTATGCCCGAGCTGCATACGATCCCGGATAGGCCACACCTTTCTTGCATAATGTTCCTGTCTGTTGCGGCTGTCCCATTCACATCGAAGCAACAAAATTTGTATACCCAGTCTGCATGCCCGTGAGAATTGCAATGACCTTTAGGTCTCCACAAATCCGCCATTGGTAGTCATTGTACTTTATTTTTTCCAAACGTATAGCCATATTGTCATAAGTTTCTTTCATATGAACAGAGTAGGCGACTGGAATTGATGAAAAAAAATTTCTGTTATGCAATAACACGGCTTTTAGACTAGTCTTGGAAGAATCGATGAAAAATCGCCATTCGTTGACTATGTGCTCATGACCGTTTACATCTTTGCAATAGCAAATGTCATCATCCATCTCAAAGTATTGAACAAGTTCTCTGTGTCTATGACGAAATTTAGATATCGGAGTATTGGGCGCTAAAAGATTCCATTCTTTGAGTCGCGAACCGAGTAATTCCGCTTGTCCTTTGGTAAGAGCGAGATCACGTATTAGATCTGAAAGTTCTGAATGGTTAATTAAGTAAACACCATCATTCACTGGTATGTAATCTGAGTCAGAATTAGTTTCTAAAGCAGGTAAACTATCACTTTCTGATGGTTCATTTACGTCCAACGGATATTGTTCTGGTGGTACTTGGATCGGACACGTAATTGGATCATGAGGCACTGTTTTTCGAAACCGATTCAATATTTGGATAAACCACAGACTTTCTAGTTTTAAAAGTGAAACCATGGATATTTGTCAAGCAGAAGTAACAATCAGTAGTGTGATTTGTATGTTCACGCCATATTACTGGCACGCCAAAAGGCATCGACTTATGCTTCGGCGATTTTCGTAACCAACCTGCCAATGTATCGAACAAACCGCATTTGGCTTCCAAGATTTATTTGCATCATCAACTTTCGAATCGAAATAAAGTTCATATGCTATCTTTAGTAATGGTGTAAAGTTTTTCTGGTCAACACGATCGGTAAAATATCCGCACACGTAACAGAACAGATCAGCCGAATTTCTACAACTTCTAGAAGCCATATTTTGCTCAGAATTATTTCAAAATACAGTAACTATTTGAAAAATCGCGTAACATATGTCATGCATCTTTTAGCAGTATAAAAAGTAGAATTATGTTGCTTTTTATTAATTTTTAATAAGTTATATAGTAAAAATGAAACGGAGCAAATAACGGTTTCCCAAAAATATATTTATTCACAAATATCTTAAGAACCCGACGTGATAGAGATAAACGGATTTCAGATTTGAAATCAGCGCAAGAAACTGACCTAAGAACACTTATTCTTATATACAAGCTAAAAACCAGTAAATACAAAGTAATGACTATGTTTAATTCAGTGTTAACTAATTAATTATCACTGGCTGTGAAGATTCACCAACTTTTATCTGCAGGGACACTTTTAATTTTAAAGGGAATTTCACAATTTTTTTCCCCTAATTTTATTTCTCCAACCAGGAGATCCTAATATTACTGTTGGGCTAATTATCCCTGGACAAGACCCCAATGTATGTAGTGGGTTTGATGGTATTGTATGATGGTGATATTACTAAATGTAATGTATGAGGCCAGCTGTGAAGGCTCCTGAGATAAAATGTAGTTGTGAATTGTCAGAAGGCCTTTCTTGCTACCACTACGACCTCACACTCAATTTTTTTTTTCTTAATGAATGTAGCTATGTAAAATGTCTAGGGTAATGATATGTAATGTGGTGTGATAGTTATAGATACACCCCACAGATATTTAAGCAGGGACTAATAAGATTTAACAAATATTATAATACACTGAACTAACTCAAGAGTGTAAAATTTTTGATAGAATTATATTACATTTATTTTGTTCTGGATCAAGTTTTATGTTGACCAGAACTTTTTTTTTTTAAAAAAAAAGGATTTAAAAATTATGAAAGAAATGCATGGAAGTTTACATAATAAATGCAAGAGTGTACATATATAAGTACTAGACTAGTTAGTTTTATTAAAATGTTCTAGTAGTCATCTACTTGGGAGGATAGTTAATGCTTGTGCTGTTGGGGTGGCCTCATCACACCTGTCTATATTGACTACACAGTGTCCAGTAAATTGCAGGAATTTTATGGGGTATTAGTAACTAAAAGGCGTTGGTGAACTTCCAGCAGACCAGAGGCTCACTCAACTTGCATATGTAGCTCTGGTGCTGAAATCTGGTGGTCCCACCTCTCCGTGCTGGCGGGCAATAATAGTGGTCTCTGTCACAACGTACTGCACAGATACACTCGAGTAAAATCACCAACTGAATGGACACCGCCTTGTTGACAACTGAAACTCACAGCTCTGCAATCAAAGTATTGGCTATGTGTCAAAATTCTATTCTCTACCCACGTCTGGACACAACACGGACACAACAACCACATCATACAGACAGGTCAGATCTCTCTGACCAAACAGCACATTTACCATGGTGGTTTTACATCAGATAGTTCTTCCCAGACTATAGATTCTGAAAAATATTTATTAGTTTCCTTCCCTAAAAGTGGATAGGTAATATGTTTCATTATTCTCAACACTTGATCTGTCTTTCCTAACCCTTGCTGGAGTTTATGTATATTGTTGGTCCCTAGACCCTGACTTGGGCGGGGGGGGTCTAGAGCAAATCCCTACTTGTTTGTAAGGCTAGATTATGATATGGCAGTATCAAATCACTCGAACATTAAACAATATTCAAAATATACAAAGAAATAATTTCAATCTTACCAGATTATGAATAAAGAACACAGAAATGCTAGCAAAACTCAGCTGAGCTGCTGGCTATAGTATGGCGTCCCTGAACTTATTTCACTTTCTTTCATTTGGAAATCACCACACTTTAAAATACTGTGTCTATCATCGAACAACTATGAGGAATGGCCCCACTTGCGCGTCTGAGCGCCGATAAAATGATTGTCTGTGGCCAATCACTGCCTAGGTTTATTTCAAATTCAAATTTCCTACCCTAAAGTCATTTCAGTCATGCTTCAGTCAAGTATGGATGTTTATCTGTTAGTCTGTCCGTCTCTACTTGTTTTTTTTTTCAAAAACGTACTTGATTTTTGAACCAACCTTTCTCTCCCCTCCAAAATTTTGTCGTTAAAAGTTATATTTAGACACAGCTCCCACCAATGTCCCTCGCTTCCCTACTAAGTAGATTTGAACACCTGCGTCTCGAGGTCGTGTTTTTTTGTGCAAATAGCGACACTTTTTATTCCATACAGTCTGTCGCTGATGTGAACAACACTGTCTTTGTCATTATCTTCAATATTATCTATCCGTCTGTAAAATTAAGAACATATTAGTTCACTGCTCAGAATGGGCCATCCGGCCAGCTAATTTTTATATTCCTAACATTAATATTACGAAAAAGTTACTTTTTAATTTTTGTAATATTCCAAACATCTGCGTTCTGCCGCTGAATTCAAATCAAAGGCTTGGTATCGCAAAAGCGACCAATAAATGACTGTGGCGTAACATATCCAAGGTCCCTTCTGTCGAGTTCCTTACTTTATGTCAACTTGGGAAACGTGACTTTTCTCCGTTTCCCCCCCCCAATTGCGTCTCCTTAGCCTTTCTAGTCTCACGCAATCTTTCCAGTCATATTTTTTTTCTTTTTATTCGCCGTTCCCCTCCTGTCTAGCAAGTCAATTTTTATGGAGGGTGATGACCCGCGGTCTGGGCGATCATGTACTATCAGCAGCCTACGCATTATGTTTTTATCCTTACATGTTATCTTTGGAGGTATTTTACCGTTGTATCTCTGTCAATTTCACTACACTGGGCATCCGTCCTTACAATGAATCTTGACTTCAGTCAGGTAATTTCAAAATAGGTTTTGCTTGTGAGCTTTTCCTTCAATTCCTGGTGTAAGCTAATTCAACATTGTGGTGTCCCATGAATTCCGATCTGGATTTCCCTTACGTGTCAAAGCAGTTAACGGTGCACATATGGAATTAAAGTTTGTGTTATTCTTCTGGTAGAAACCACATAATGAGACAAAGGATCTCACGTCCTTCTTGGTTTGTGGTCTCGGGGCTTTCTTTAGTTTCTCTAAATTCTTTGGGTCAGGGGTCATGTTTCCCTGATGAACGGTGTGTCCCAAGAATTCCAATTCTTTACATCCAACGCAACATTTGGTTGGTCGGGCTGTTAAATTCGCTTCCCTTAGTCGATTAAACAGCATGTTCAGAGAGTCAATGTGTTCCTCAAATGTTTCTGTTGCTATAAGGATATCATCCATGAAATTTGTGATACATGGATTATTCAGAGGGTCCAATAATTTTCTCATCATTCTAGAGAAGACACTAGGCGCATTCTTCAATCCAAATGGCAATCTATTAAACTCATAGTGTCCTTCTGAGGTACTAAAAGCTAGGTATGGTCTAACCTCAGGCTTTACTGGAATCTGATAGTATCCTTTACTCAGATCCACTTTTGAGAAATATTTAGCTTTATTTAGTCTGGCAAACAACTGATTTGTATCCGGCAATGGATCCACCTGTCCTTCTGTAATAGCATTCAGTCTCCTGTAATCTATACAGAGTCTATGTTCTCCAGAGGGCTTCCTTAAGAGT
Organism: Oreohelix idahoensis; assembly: GCA_024509875.1. Classification (NCBI taxonomy): domain Eukaryota; kingdom Metazoa; phylum Mollusca; class Gastropoda; order Stylommatophora; family Oreohelicidae; genus Oreohelix; species Oreohelix idahoensis. The sequence continues at coordinate 205,884 of JAMPIV010010027.1, forward strand.
ACAACACTGGAACTATACGAAGATTCACTGTGTGAAATAATTCCTTCCTTCAACAAATAGTCTATCTCTTCCTTCAAAGCTTTCTCCTTAGCAAAAGGAATCGAATAGGGTTTCATACAGACAGGTGTGGGGTCTATCAGCTTCATATCATATTCCAATAGGTTTGTATGCCCTGGTCGGTCTGTTAACACCTCTGTATGATTATCTAGAAACTGTTGCACTCTCTCTTTCTGAGTTTTCGTTAAATGTGTACTGATTTTCACCTGTGCCGCTGTCTCACAGGGGTGTAATGGATATTCAAATGATGAAAGTGGTTCCTTTTTCATCTCCATGGCAATGGACAAGGTCAACAAGTGTGTCTCTTCCTGATTTTCTCTTTCCAAATATTTCTTCAGGAGATTCACATGATAGATTTGTTCTTTCCCCTTCTTATCTATCTTATAATTGGTTCTAGACACCTTCTCTAGAACTGTATATGGACCTTGCCATCCAATTTGTAACTTATTCTGACTACCGGGCAGAAGAAGCAGTACCTTCTCTCCCACAGCCAAATCTCTGTCTTTAGCTTTCCTGTTATAATAGGCAGCATGTTTCTTCCTGGCTTGTCTCAAATTTTCATTGGCAAGTTTCCAGCCAGTTTTTAAATGAGTGGTCAGCTCATTCACATATTGGTATGAGGATGTAATATTTTCCTCTGCTTTTTCATCAGTCCACGTTCTTAACAGCGCTTCATATGGACCTTTAATTTTGTGGACCTATTTGTCCATGCACCGGTATGGTCTCTTCCACTGGAAGCGCTATAGTGATGATTTTTCTTCCCAGAATTATCAGTCACAAAACGACCGCTACCAATTCTTTTCTTGGGGCTGTCTCCCCACTTAGAATTTTTGATGAGAGATTTCCTCTCTACATCCTCTTCCTCCAGTTTGTTTAAGTCCGATTGAGGGATTTTCGGCTTATCCTGGGGTAAGACATCTTTTTGCACTCGCCGCATAGTGGCCATTGTAAAACAGTTAATTGAAGCTTGTCCGTGAAAAGGGGCTTCCCATTCCATTTGGTCCACTTTATCAAATTTATACTTCTTTTTATTGTCAGGCCTAATTTTGCCCCGTGGCGTGTCCAGGTCCTGATCAATGTTCCCACTTGTGGGTGTTCCCTCATGTGCTATGCTACACCTTTCTACAAAATTCTCAATGTCCCATCTTGCCTTGGGCCAATAATAATTGTGAGCCACCTTTTGGATGATGGTACCTATTTTTTCATGGTCCCCATCTGGTTTCACATGTAGGCTCCTTATTAATTCTGCCCTATATCTTTTAGGAAGTACCAGCTGTCCCTGACCTTTGGATCTAGCTCCAGTCTTCCTATACATCAATTTGTTTTTCATGTAAAAATCTCCCTTGCCTGGAGTTGTATGACAAGTTGACAATTTCCTGAAACAAGGCTTGAGGGTCTTATCCCCAGCCTGTGCCTTCCTCATCTCTTCTGGAGTGGTATTTAACATAATATCCTCCTCCTGTCTTGAGGTCGACCTGACCTGAAGGGTGGCCATAACTATAGGGTTCCTTCTGCAACGGTCAGTGTCATGATTGTTCATCTTACAATTTTTACACCACCTTTTCCCTTGGTTGAAAGATTTTCTTTCATCATATTTCCTTTCATCGAATTGTGGGGTTTTATTTTTATTGTCATACCGTGGCCTATCAAATTGGTGCTTACCTTTGTTTTGATCTCTAGGATCAAATTTATTAAAGTTCTGTGGTGCCCTAAAATTTTCCACCTGTTTCTTTTTGTTACCTGATATCTCTGCCTGAGCCGCTTGATACCTTTCTGCAACATTTAGCAACTCACCCAGCCTCTCTGCACCTTGTTCCATGAGAAACTTTCTCAGGTCTGGAGCCATGGACTCTCTTAATTGTTCTATAAGGACCATTTCCTTAAGATCTTGGGTTTTCCCCAGAGAAGTCCATTTCTCCAAGTATGTCTCTAACCGTGCAGAGAACTGGTGATAGGTTTCACCTGACAGTAGTTTAGCATTCCTAAATTTTTTCCTATAAAATTCTGCGTTCTTTTCATATCTTAACAAAAGAGCCTGCTTTAGCATGTCATAATTTTCCTGATCACCTCTGCTCATTTTGGCAAAAACTTCATAAGCTGCCCCACGAAGACCTTGAGATAACTTTAAGCTCCACCTTTCTCTCTCTAACCCATATGTGGTAGCTAATAGTTCATATCTATTTAGATAGCTCTCAATATCATCGTCTTTCTCAACAAAATGATCTAAATGAAAATTCATAGCTGAGGTTGAGGCTCCCTGGCTAGCAGTGGCATCAGAGGTAAAGGGACTGGCACCATTTTCAGGAGCATGGCCTTGAAACTCAAACTCCCTTAGTCGTAGCTCATGTTCCCTTTGTAATCTTTTATCTTCTGCTTCCCTTTCTGCAGCTAATCGCTTGTCTTCCCTTTCTGCAGCCTGTCTTCTTTCCTCGGCTTCCCTTTCTGCAGCCAATCTTTTGTCTTCTCTTTCTGCCTCCAATCTCTTAGCCTCAGCCTCAATCTGCAACCTCTTAGTCTCAGCCTCAGCCTCAAATTGTAACTTCTTAATTTCCTTTTCAGCCTCTAACCTCTTATCTTCGGCCAATCTTTCAGATTCTAGTTTTCTTTCGGCCTCTTTTTCTAATCTTCTTTCTTCCCGTTCAATATATTTGTCACATTCAGCAGTGACATAAGCAATCATAATTTGCCCGTCCATTCCTAACTCTTTCGCAGTCTGTACAGCAGCAGATCGAAATTTGGCCAGGTCCGCCATTTTCTAACAGGTAAATGTAGGTAATGTCTAACTAAACAATACACTCTGATATTACTTATCCAAAGACACCACAGGCACTGAGAGCTCAACGTTATTTATTTCCACCCAAGGATACCTTTTAATTCTTATTATTCCCAATATCTATAACAGGAAAAAGTTCAATATCCCTGGAGCGAGACCCCAATATATGTGGTAAAGTGGGATGTTATAAATATTTATAGGGGACTTAGTGTACTGACTGAGATCAGCTGTGAAGGTATCTGTATCTAATAGGTGTAGTGTTTTACAGATAACCTTACTTGCTACCACATTTATAACTCAGTCAGAATTATTCTGGAATATTGTGATGACTACGTTAAATGTCTAGGGTTATGTAAATGATGAAGTGTAAGTCACAACAACTCAGACAGATAAACAATTTAATTTATTCCACCACACTTGACAACACTGTGACACTCACACACATTTAACACTCTATAAGACTATCTTAAATGAGTCACTGGTAAAGTTTCAAATATTTATGTATTAATTACTTTCACTATTATATATCCTGATTCAACTACAAAGTGAACCAGGAATCACATTCAAATGTAATCACAATTTATATGTACAGAATTTATAAATATGAACATTGTAGTGACATATTTTATTAATATTATCCTATGTGTGTCAGTGTGTAGTAGTACTATGAGGTAATACTGGTTTTGTTTTTCAAGCTATGTTGTTATTTGTCATCATGACTTCAAGTGTTTGTTTATCTGGGAAATAGTATGGGGGAAAAGATCACAGTTCCTGTCAATTTAAACAAGGTATTGTCCCTCTTTTTTACTAAAATGTCAATTTTTGAGGGGACACATAATGTTGAGCTCCACTGGCCACAAAGGCTTAACTTTCGGGATGGTGGCAGGAAAAGACTCCTCTGCTCGATTGCTCCCCTGTGTTTTGGAGACACCTCACTAGTCGCTATCTGGACCCAGGAGTATGCTGTCAGCCTCCAGATTCAGCAAAGCTCAGACCAGGTGCTGCTTCAATAACATAGGACCACAGTCCCACAATTCATGGAATAATACACAGTTACGTTGACTGGCAATGAATATAGCACAATTTCGATCTGCCGATGTCCCAGGCTTTTATTTAGAAAAATATGCACTGGCGCTCAACGCACTGGTTCTTTAGTAAGTTTATTTGAAAATGTGGTGCTGAACTAACGCTTCTAAATGACTATATTGGCGGGTCTAACCAATCGAGCCATGTTTACACCAGCGTTTGAAAAAAAGTACTCCTACTCCCGTTTCCCTAACAACAAAGAATCAATATTTATAGCCCGACTAATCGTGTTTAGCCTTACATTTACTTCTATCCAATCAAATAGGATTTAACATGGGGACCTATTTCCCGTACAATGGTGGTGTTAAAATCTGCCACTGAGCGATTCTGATTTTGGTGTTGTCTGACAGCACCACCCTTTTATTTTGGCTATAATTTGTTAATTCCTAGACTATTTGCGTAACGTTTAACATATTATTTGTCAGCAAGTCCTAAGGAACCCAATTATATAAATTTAATGGGGCTAAGGGGCTGCGTTCAAAATATGTATTTTCTTCTACCTCCCGTTCACTTCGATCGATGTGGTGTCTGGGTACTGTAATGTTTTCAAACGTAAACCAGTATAATGTCATGTTTCCTAATAAGCGTTTTTCAGGTTTTTAAAACCTAACTCTCGTATGGGTAGTGTTTTTTATCACTGTCGATTTGAAAAAAGTTAGTGCTAGTGGCCTTACACGCGTGATGGTAGTAATTGTATAGCGAGACGCGTGTTTAGTGTTGTATGCGTCCCGGCTTTCAGCCCTCCCTTTCTTTCTATCCTAAGTCCATCTGTCTTTCGTTTATGGTAACTTAGTGTATAAAATGACATGAATGGAATATTAAATATAGGTCAGCTTGCGTATCTCAAGGTTTTTCTTAGAAAGGCAGTACACGTTTTATTGAAGAAAGCGTGTAATGATGCAGTAGGCTTTTACTATCAACGTGAAACGTTACAATTTGCAGACGAAGTAGAAAACAAGGGGGATTTCGAGTACAGTCATTGTGACAGCACTGTTCTTTACCATTCTTCTTTCCTTTTATTGAAGTTATTTGTTAGGCTTTATATTTACTTTTTAATTTATATATGTGGATTAGAATTTCACACGACACACAGGACGCGAAAATGTAGAAATTAGTTATCTTACACGGGACGTAAAACATAGAAATTAGTTATTTGACACAAGATGTGAAGACGTAGAAATTAGTTATCTGACACAAGATGTAAACACAGAGAAATTATTTATCTGACTCAAGATGTAAAAAGGTAGAGATTAGTTATCTGACACAGAACATGAAAATGTAGAAATTACTTATGTGACATACACGTGCAACCGTAGAAATTACTTACAAGACGTAAAACATAGAAATTACTTGGTTGAAAATGGACGCAGTAACGTAGAAACTAGTTATCTGACATAGAACGCAAAAACGTAGAAATATTGGCGCATTCACTGAATTTACTGTTCTTACGATTGTTTATAAATTTTGTTTTTTAACTTTATAAAGTCTTTTAAAAAATAGTGCTGTATTCTAATGCAAGAGAATACTTGCTTCTCAAATGTACACCTTCTGAAATTGTGTTTGTTTTTCCCCTTACATAGGTGGACACTAGCGGGCTGCCTCCGAATCTTCACAACGAGAGCGGCAAGAAGGTTGTTGGCATCATTCTTATTTGTGTGGCCTTAGCTTGTCTTGGTCTCAGCGCCACAGTTAGCATTGTATACTTCATTGTTTGTAGTAAAAAGAGTTCAGCGCCCATCACATCAACTAACAACAGCTACCAAAATCAACAAAACCATCACACTGGGGGAGCTTCTTCTGGACAAGACCGCCCGAAGAGCAGAGAGTCTATATCGTCAGGAAAAAGAAGGATGGAGAAACCTGGAGCGCTTCCTCGTTCCGACTACAAACCAAAATCACATCGGGGCCGCAAAAATGCATTGCATCGTTCTGTTTTAACTCCACACCAAGAAGAAGATCTTGAAGCAGCAAAGGCAGCCATGGAACTGAACGTAACAAATGAGACATACTTTTATCGTCGATCCAGTCAAATGAACATACTGGTGCTGAAGGGGAAGGAAGAAGAAGCTACAGGGTCTACTTCTGCATTAATGGCATCATCGTCTAAAACAAAAACGCCCATAATCACAGTCAACAGTTTCAATGAGTCTAATATGACAGCTGCCAGGAATGATTTGACTGAGACCCAGTTAAACGATTCAGTTTCCGTATTGGACGAGGATAGTGTTTCTAACGCTTGTAGTGAACAGTATGAAGAAGCAGCTTCAACGGGACGATTTTCACTCAACAGCAGTCTCGAATTAAACTTCACGAGTAGGTCATTGGTCAAGTCTAATGAACATGATATGTTCAAGCAGAAATACGAGGAGGATTTAGATCTGCAACCTCCTCCAGAACTACCTCACAATGTTGACGTCCGGACTGATATTTCAACCTCAGGTACCCCACCTGTTTCATCTTCAAGTTCATCGCTATCAAACCCGCAGCATAACTTTCTGGTTGTCAGGCCCGCAATAGCGGCTGTCCTTGATAATTCAGAGGAGAAAAGTGATCACCTCCCAGATTTGCCCTGATAGTAGAAGTTGTGGTAAAGTGGGATGTTATAAATATTTATAGGGGACTTAGTGTACTGACTGAGATCAGCTGTGAAGGTATCTATATCTAATAAGAGTAGTGTATTATAGATAACCTTGCTTGCTGCCACATATGTATACCTCAGTCAGAATTATTCTGGAATAGAGTGATGACTACGTTATATGTCTAGGGTATGTGTATGATGAAGTGTAAGTCATAACAACAACAGACAGATAAACACTTTAATTTATTCCACCACACTTGACAACACTGTGACACTCACATACATAAAACACTCTAAGAGGATATCTTAAAGGAGTCACTGATAACTTTTCAAATAACAATATGTATTCAGTGCTGTCATGAATGTATATGTGTCCTGATTCAAATACAAAGGGAACCAGGAATCACAATCAATTTTAATTACAAGTTATATGTACAGAATTTATTAATATGATTCTTGTAGTGACATATATTATTAATGGTATCCTATGTGTGTCAGTTGTGTAGTGGTAATATGAGGTAATACTGGTTTTGTTTTGTTCAAGCTCTGTTGGTATTTGTCATCATGACTTCATTAGTTTGTTTCTATTGGAACTAGTATTGGAGATGTTCTCAGTTCCTGGTATTAAAACAATTAAATTCCCCTCTTAATGTTAGTTTATAATGTCATTTTAAGATGGGGGTACATAATGTTGAGCTCCATGGCCACACTCTCTTATCTTGCGTGATGACTGCAGTAAAAGACTCCTCGGCTCGATTACTTTAATGAGTTCTGGAGCCACCCCACTGGTTGCTATATGGACCAAGGAGTATGCTGTCCACCTCTGGCTTCAGCAAAGCTCTGACCAGGTGCTGCTCAAGAACTTTAAGACCACGGTCCCTGAAACAAGAAGGTTGTACCTTCTACGTCAGAACTAATTTATACTCCATTTCTACACTGAGCACAATACATCACAAACATTGAGTTCAGAGCGTTAGGCCAACTGTCAGCTTCATCTGAAATACTTTATACCAGTATTTCCCTCCCTAATGGTTACTACGCCTCTGCAATTCCAGCATTATTTCTTTCTAGTTAATAATCTAGGTGTCAGTGTACTGTTTGGCCATTCCATGCAGTTTTACTTTCCTCCGACACCTTCTGTTCAGGCTGGAGCACTATAGGCTTTACATCATGTTCGCTACTGAACCACACATATATACAGACATAATTTATCAATTTACATTCAATTTTCATTTTAAAATATTGAATATTTCAAGCTTACCACAATTCATGGAAATAATAATAAACAGTTTCGTTGACTGGCAATGAATATAGCACAACTCCGATCTGCCGATGTCCCAGGCTTTATTTTATAAAAAATATACACTGGTGCTCAACGCACTGCTTCTTAGTAGGTTTATTACAAGATGTGGCAATGAACAGACGCTCTGAATTGAGTATATTCGCAGCTCTACCCAATCAAACCATGTCTACACATCTTTTCAAAAAAGTACCCCTTTCTCACGTTTCCCCTGACAACACAAGATAGTATTTATAGTCCGACCAATCGTGTTTAGTCTTTCATTTGTTGCGCTCCAATCAAATAGGAGTTAACATGGTAGGCTATTTCCGTAACGTAATGTTTCTTCAAACACGTTATAAAAAAATTTTATGAGCAGAAATGATTTCATGCTGTCAGGCACCCCCACTATTTTATTTTGGCCATAACTTGGTAATTCCTAGACTATTTGCGTAACGTTTTACATATTCTTTGTCAGCAAACCCTAAGGAACCCAAATATACGAATTTAATGGAGCCAATATGCATTTTCTTCTAGGATAGTCGTGCTGTTACTACCTTCTCACTTCCAAACTTGAGGGTGTCTGGGTACTGTCATGTTTTCAAACGTAAACCGGTATAATGTCATAATTCCCAATAAGCGTTTTTCAGGATTTTAAAACCTAACTCTGGTATGGGTAGTGAATTTTATCACTGTCGATTTGAAATAAAGTTAGTGCATGTGGCCTTACACGCGTGATGGCAGCAATTGTGTATCGCGCGACGCGTGTTTAGTGTTGCACGTGTCCCAGCTTTCTGCCTCTCCCTTCTCTCTATCCTTTAGTCCATCTGTCTTTTAGTTACGCCGTGTATATAAAATGGAATGAATGAAATATTAAATTTAGGTCATTGATCAGCTTGCGTATCTCAAGGTTTTTCCAAGAAATACAGTACACGTTTCATTGAAGAAAGCGGGTAATAATACAGTAGGCTTTTACTATCAACGTGAAAGCGTTACAATTTGCAGACGAAGTAGAAAACAAGGGGGATTTCGAGTACAGTCATTGTGACAGCACTGTTCTTTACCATTCTTCTTTCCTTTTATTAAATTTATTTGTTAGGCTTTGCATTTACGTTTTAATTTATATATGGGGATTAGAATAATTCACGACATCTCCCCTCTTAAAACAGACATTATATGTCAGTCCTTTATTCTATATACACATAGAGAAATTTATTATTATTTCTGGGGTTTACGGTGATTCTCATCACACGGATCGCGGCTTAAAAAATCCGCTCCCAAATTTGTTTTTCCAGATATATACTCAATGCTAAAATTATAGGGAGCCAAAAGTAAGGACCATCGGAGTAACCTAGAGTTCTCATGCCTAGCCTGGGCTAGAAACGATAAAGGTTTGTGATCCGTTTGCAACTTAAATGCCTTCCCATACAGATAAATATTGAATTTCTTTATTGCCCATATTACTGCAAGACATTCTTTTTCGCTAGTTGAGTAGTTGATTTCAGCTTTATTCAATTTTCTGCTAGCATATGCCACTGGGCTTAATTCCCCATCCAATGCATCTGATTTCTGTAGTAGAGTTGCACCTAACCCAATATTACTGGCATCCGTCCTTACTATGAATTCTTGACTTAAGTCAGGTAATTTCAAAATAGGTTTACTTGTGAGCTTTTCCTTCAATTCTTGGTAAGCCATTTCACATTGTGGTGTCCATGTAATGCGATCTGGATGTCCTTTACGTGTCAAATCAGTTAACGGTGCACATATGGAATTAAAGTTTTTGATATACTTCTGGTAGAAACCACATAATGAGACAAAGGATCTCACGTCCTTCTTGGTTTGTGGTCTCGGGGCTTTCTTTAGTTTCTCTAAATTCTTTGGGTCAGGGGTCATGTTTCCCTGATAAACTGTGTGTCCCAAAAATTCCAATTCTTTACATCCAACGCAACATTTGGTTGGTCGGGCTGTTAAATTTGCTTCCCTAAGTCGATCAAACAGCATCTTCAGAGAGTCAATGTGTTCCTCAAATGTTTCTGTTGCTATAAGGATATCATCCATGAAATTTGTTATACATGGATTATTCAGAGGGTCCAATAATTTTCTCATCATTCTAGAGAAGACACTAGGCGCATTCTTCAATCCAAATGGCAATCTATTAAACTCATAGTGTCCTTCTGAGGTACTAAAAGCTAAGTATGGTCTAACCTCAGGCTTTACTGGAATCTGATAGTATCCTTTACTCAGATCCACTTTTGAGAAATATTTAGCTTTATTTAGTCTGGCAAACAGCTGATTTGTATCCGGCAATGGATCCACCTGTCCTTCTGTAATAGCATTCAGTCTCCTGTAATCTATACAGAGTCTATGTTCTCCAGAGGGCTTCCTTAAGAGTACAACACCGGAACTATATGAGGATTCACTGTGTGAAATAATTCCTTCCTTCAACAGATAGTCTATCTCTTCCTTCAAAGCTTTCTCCTTAGCAAACGGAATCGAATATGGTTTCATACAGACAGGTGTGGGGTCTATCAGTTTCATATCATATTCCAATAGGTTTGTATGCCCTGGTCGGTCTGTTAACACCTCTGCATGATTATTTAGAACCTGTTGCACTCTCTCTTTCTGAGTTTTTGTTAAATGTGTACTGATTTTCACCTGTGCTGCTGTCTCACAGGGGTGTAATGGATATTCAAATGATGAAAGTGGTTCCTTTTTCATCTCCATGGCGATGGACAAGGTTAACAAGTGTGTCTCTTCCTGATGTTCTCTTTCCAAATATTTCTTCAGGAGATTCACATGATAGATTTTTTCTTTACCCTTCTTATCTATCTTATAATTTGTTCTAGACACCTTCTCTAAAACTGTATATGGACCTTGCCATCCAATCTGTAACTTATTCTGACTCCCGGGGAGAAGAAGCAGTACCTTCTCTCCCACAGCCAAATCTCTGTCTTTCGCCTTCCTGTTATAATAGGCAGCATGTTTCTTCCTGGCTTGTTTCAAATTTTCATTGGCAAGTTTCCAGCCAGTTTTTAAACGAGTGGTCAGCTCATTCACATATTGGTATGAAGATGTAATGTTTTCCTCTGCCTTTTCATCAGTCCACGTTCTTAACAAAGCTTCGAGTGGACCTTTTATTGGCCTTCCAAACAATAATGTTGCCGGGGCCATACCGGTTGAACTATGGGGTACCTCCCGATAAGCAAAGAGGGTGGCGTGCAGGTACTGGTCCCATGTATCTGGTTTTTCGTGTGCCAACTTTCTCAGGATCGACATCAACGTGCCGTTAAATCTTTCCACTTGGCCGTTCCCTTGGGGATGGTACTTACTACAATGGAAGTGTTTGGCCTGGAAGATCCTGAAAACTTCTTCAGTTAGTTTCCCCTTGAACTGAGAGCCATTATCAGTCAAGATTTGATTGGGAAAGCCTAACCTTGTGAAAATTGTGAGCAATGCCTCTGCCACATGTTTAGAATCAATCGATGACAGGGCTACTGCCTCTCCCCACATAGAACAAGTGTCCACCAGAGTCAGAATGTAGCTGTTCCTTCTCTTGGTTCGGGTGAGAGGTCCCACAAGATCCACGGCAACTCTCTCAAAGGGTGTTCCCACTATGGGCATTTCCCCCAGAGTTGCTGGTGCAGTCCAATGTTTAGGTGCTACTCGTTGGCACTCTGGACAGGATTTTACATATCGTTTGATATCTTCAGTTATTCCTGGCCAGAAATAATGACAAGCTATTCGCTGTCCTGTTGCGCTGATTCCCATATGACCACTGAAGGGAATCGCATGCCCTAGTTCCAACACTTTAGTCCTATATGAAGTGGGAAGGACCAGCTGTCCGTGACCATTGGATTCAGATCCAGCCTTCCTATATATCAGTTTGTTCTTCATATAAAACTCTCCCTTGCCTGGAGGTGTATGAGATTTGGGCAACTTCTTGAAACATGGCTTGAGTGTTTTGTCCTCAGCCTGTGCCTTCCTCATCTCATCTGGGTGAGTATTTATTGGATTATCCTCCTCCTTTTTAGACTGTGATCTGGTCTGCACTGTTGCCAATATCACAGGTCTCTTGGGATTCCCCAAGAAGACATATCTACACCCCAATATCAGAGGGTAGATTGGCTCATTTATCACTGCTGCTTTTATGATTCCTTCCACATATCGCGTTTTCACTTTTATTCGGGCGACGGGAAGTGTCATGGTAGCTACATCCTTGGTTGCAGTTTGAATCTCCACTGTTTCTGTGGTGTATTGATCGGCCTGCACCAGGTGAGAACTCACAACGGAATCGTAATCTAAACCGGTATCATATAAACACCTTATAGTGACACCATTACAGATGACATCTTCACACACTGGGGGGTGGTATGGTTCCTGTAGTTCTTCAGGTTTGACCTTCTTTTCCTTTTTCCCCGATGTCATAGCAGCACAATGAGGAGGTTTCCTTCTACAATGGTCAGTGTCATGATTGTTCATCTTACAATTTTTACACCACCTTTTTCCTTGGTTGAAAGATTTTCTTTCATCATATTTCCTTTCATCGAATTGTGGGGTTTTATTTTTATTTTCATACCGTGGCCTATCAAACTGGTGCTTACCTTTGTTTTGATCCCTAGGATCAAATTTATTAAAGTTCTGTGGTGCCCTAAAGTTATCCACTTGTTTCTTTTTATTACCTGTTATCTCTGCTTGAGCTGCTTGATACCTTTCAGCAACATTTAGCAACTCACCCAGCCTCTCTGCACCTTGTTCCATGAGAAACTTTCTCAGGTCTGGAGCCATGGACTCTCTTAATTGCTCTATAAGGACCATTTCCTTAAGATCTTGGGTTTTCCCCAGAGAAGTCCATTTCTCCAAGTATGTCTCTATTCGTGCAGAGAACTGGTGATAGGTTTCACCTGACAGTAGTTTAGCATTCCTAAATTTTTTTCCTATAAAATTCTGCATTCTTTTCATATCTTAACAAAAGAGCCTGCTTTAGCATGTCATAATTTTCCTGATCACTTCTGCTCATTTTGGCAAAAACTTCATAAGCTGCCCCACGAAGTCCCTGAGATAACTTTAAGCTCCACCTTTCTCTCTCTAACCCATATGTGGTAGCTAATAGTTCATACCTATTTAGATAGCTCTCTATATCATCGTCTTTCTCAACAAAATGATCTAAATGAAAATTCATAGCTGAGGTTGAGGCTCCTTGGCTAGCAGTGGCATCCGAGGCAAAGGGACTGGCACCATTTTCAGGAGCATGGCCCTGAAACTCAAACTCCCTTAGTCGTAACTCATGTTCCCTTTGTAATCTCTTCTCCTCCTTTTCTGCTTCCCTCTCTGCAGTCAATCTTCTTTCTTCGGCTTCCCTTTCTGCAGCTAATCTTTTGTCTTCTCTTTCTGCAGCCAATGCTTTAGCCTCTTTGTCAGCCTCAATCTGCAACATCTTAGCCTCAGCCTCAATCTGCAACCTCTTAGCCTCAGCCTCAATCTGCAACCTCTTAGCCTCAGCCTCAATCTGCAACCTCTTAATTTCCTTTTCAGCTTCTAACTTTCTTTCGGCCTCTTTTTCTAATCTTCTTTCTTCTCGTTCAATATATTTGTCACATTCAGCAGTGACATAAGAAATCATAATTTGCCCGTCCATTCCTAACTCTTTCGCAGTCTGTACAGCAGCAGATCGAAATTTTGCCAGGTCGGCCATTGTCTAACAGATAAATGTCTAAAATATTTAACTAAACAATTTTATCTATGACTAATTAACTCAGGACAACACAGGCACTGTGAGCTCAACCTTATTTATTTTCACCCAAGGATACCTTTTAATTCTTATTATTCCCTGAAGTGAATTACCCCCAATATTTTTAATAGGGAAAGATTCAAAATCCCGAGAGCGAGACCCCAATATATGTGGTAAAGTGGGATGTTATAAATATTTATAGGGGACTTAGTGTACTGACTGAGATCAGCTGTGAAGGTATCTATATCTAATAAGAGTAGTGTATTATAGATAACCTTACTTGCTGCCACATATGTATAATAATAATAAATAATAATAATAAATTCTTTAAGCGCCAAACACGGCGCATAAGGCAGAAACAAGTGCTCTCCAGGTTGTTCGTTGTGACGCCACTCCTCTTAGCTCTTGCACATTATTTAGGCCCAACGTTCTTCCTTCTCTTATTATTGTTCTTCTGAGTGTTTCTTTTGGTCTTCCTTTGTTCGCTTACCCTCAGGAACCCAAGTGAGCGCCTGTAGTGGTATTCTGTTGTTTTGCATTCGTAGGACATGACCGATATATGACCATCGTCTTTTCCTTATATAGTCGGAGACATAATTTCTGCCTAGAGTCTTCTCTTATTTGTCGATTAGTCTTGAATTCTTTCCAACTGATGTTCATGAGTTTTCTAAGACATTTGTTCTCGAATGTATTCAGCTTGTTCTCCAATGATTTTGTTATTTTCCAACTCTCACAGCCGTATGTTAACACTGAGATTCAAATTTGAATTAAAACAGACGAAGCTTGGTATGTATATTCAATGATCGTAATTTCCAAATGTTAGATAATCTATTGAAGGCGTAGCTGCAAAAGCAATTTTAGTATGGATTTCTCTTGTTGTGTCACCATCCTGAGTCATTTTTTACTGCCTAAATAATTGAAACTTTCAACTTTCTGTAGTTTTTCCCCGTTCAAGATGATATCAAAGGTCTCGTTAGAAAAAGTTCATAGCTTTAGTTTTAGAGGCATTTTATTTGGAGACCAATTTTAACCGAGAGATGACACAAATTATTTATTGCTTCTTGGGATTGTCTTGGTGTTTGAACTTAAGAATGCTACATCATCTGCGAAATCCAGGTCCCCTAGGAATTTTCCATTTGTCCATTTTATACCCAATTGTTCATTGTGGGTATAGTTTCTCATAACCCAATCAATAGCTATTCCAAAAAGTAGTGGTGACATAATACAGCCTTGTTTCACCCCTGTTTCTACTGTAAACCATTCTGTAAACCAGTCTACACCGCCCATCATTGTGGAAGATACTTACAATCTATGGTTTTCCAACAAAATATGTGAATATAATCAAAGCGCTATATGACAATGCAAGATGTTGTGTTAGAACATATATATACCTCAGTCAGAATTATTCTGGAATAGAGTGATGACTACGTTATATGTCTAGGGTATGTGTATGATGAAGTGTAAGTCATAACAACAACAGACAGATAAACACTTTAATTTATTCCACCACACTTGACAACACTGTGACACTCACATACATAAAACACTCTAAGAGGATATCTTAAAGGAGTCACTGATAACTTTTCAAATAACAATATGTATTCAGTGCTGTCATGAATGTATATGTGTCCTGATTCAAATACAAAGGGAACCAGGAATCACAATCAATTTTAATTACAAGTTATATGTACAAAATTTATTAATATGATTCTTGTAGTGACATATATTATTAATGGTATCCTATGTGTGTCAGTTGTGTAGTGGTAATATGAGGTAATACTGGTTTTGTTTTGTTCAAGCTCTGTTGGTATTTGTCATCATGACTTCAATAGTTTGTTTCTATTGGAACTAGTATTGGAGATGTTCTCAGTTCCTGGTATTAAAACAATTAAATTCCCCTCTTAATGTTAGTTTATAATGTCATTTTAAGATGGGGGTACATAATGTTGAGCTCCATGGCCACACTCTCTTATCTTGCGTGATGACTGCAGTAAAAGACTCCTCGGCTCGATTACTTTAATGAGTTCTGGAGCCACCCCACTGGTTGCTATATGGACCAAGGAGTATGCTGTCCACCTCTGGCTTCAGCAAAGCTCTGACCAGGTGCTGCTCAAGAACTTTAAGACCACGGTCCCTGAAACAAGAAGGTTGTACCTTCTACGTCAGAACTAATTTATACTCCATTTCTACACTGAGCACAATACATCACAAACATTGAGTTCAGAGCGTTAGGCCAACTGTCAGCTTCATCTGAAATACTTTATACCAGTATTTCCCTCCCTAATGGTTACTACGCCTCTGCAATTCCAGCATTATTTCTTTCTAGTTAATAATCTAGGTGTCAGTGTACTGTTTGGCCATTCCATGCAGTTTTACTTTCCTCCGACACCTTCTGTTCAGGCTGGAGCACTATAGGCTTTACATCATGTTCGCTACTGAACCACACATATATACAGACATAATTTATCAATTTACATTCAATTTTCATTTTAAAATATTGAATATTTCAAGCTTACCACAATTCATGGAAATAATAATAAACAGTTTCGTTGACTGGCAATGAATATAGCACAACTCCGATCTGCCGATGTCCCAGGCTTTATTTTATAAAAAAATATACACTGGTGCTCAACGCACTGCTTCTTAGTAGGTTTATTACAAGATGTGGCAATGAACAGACGCTCTGAATTGAGTATATTCGCAGCTCTACCCAATCAAACCATGTCTACACATCTTTTCAAAAAAGTACCCCTTTCTCACGTTTCCCCTGACAACACAAGATAGTATTTATAGTCCGACCAATCGTGTTTAGTCTTTCATTTGTTGCGCTCCAATCAAATAGGAGTTAACATGGTAGGCTATTTCCGTAACGTAATGTTTCTTCAAACACGTTATAAAAAAAATTTTATGAGCAGAAATGATTTCATGCTGTCAGGCACCCCCACTATTTTATTTTGGCCATAACTTGGTAATTCCTAGACTATTTGCGTAACGTTTTACATATTCTTTGTCAGCAAACCCTAAGGAACCCAAATATACAAATTTAATGGAGCCAATATGCATTTTCTTCTAGGATAGTCGTGCTGTTACTACCTTCTCACTTCCAAACTTGAGGGTGTCTGGGTACTGTCATGTTTTCAAACGTAAACCGGTATAATGTCATAATTCCCAATAAGCGTTTTTCAGGATTTTAAAACCTAACTCTGGTATGGGTAGTGAATTTTATCACTGTCGATTTGAAATAAAGTTAGTGCATGTGGCCTTACACGCGTGATGGCAGCAATTGTGTATCGCGCGACGCGTGTTTAGTGTTGCACGTGTCCCAGCTTTCTGCCTCTCCCTTCTCTCTATCCTTTAGTCCATCTGTCTTTTAGTTACGCCGTGTATAAAATGGAATGAATGAAATATTAAATTTAGGTCATTGATCAGCTTGCGTATCTCAAGGTTTTTCCAAGAAATACAGTACACGTTTCATTGAAGAAAGCGGGTAATAATACAGTAGGCTTTTACTATCAACGTGAAAGCGTTACAATTTGCAGACGAAGTAGAAAACAAGGGGGATTTCGAGTACAGTCATTGTGACAGCACTGTTCTTTACCATTCTTCTTTCCTTTTATTAAATTTATTTGTTAGGCTTTGCATTTACGTTTTAATTTATATATGGGGATTAGAATAATTCACGACAGAAGTAATAGCAGTAATGTTAGTGGAAGAGGGGGTACTTGTGTTAATATTATAAGAGTAATGATAAGGAAGTGAAGACTACAGTAAGGCTATGTGAAGTCATATGGTAAATGAAAATGGATAACGTGTCTTAAAAAAGCGTAAATATAGTCCTATAGCAGATACTGCCGTAAGGAAGTGGGTGTTAGAGACTTCACGTGCTAGTTCCAGTTTTGTGAGTTGGGGTGGCCAGTTTGCTTGCCCGCTGCCTTCGCATTCACAGTGCAAGAGCAGTACTACATCAAGACTGTTTTAAATGGTACAATGAAGGACAAAATGGTAGGGGGAATCTTACTTGGTTCAATGACAAAGAAGCGACCTATGGTACGATCATGGTGTCTTCGCCAGGGACAAGCATACGAAAGCAGGCACGTGAGCACAAGGTCTTCGTCGGGAACAAACGTACGAAAGCAGTCACGTGACCATAAGGTTTTTTTTTTTCCACTATGGACAAACTTACGACAGCAATCACATGACCACGAGGTTTTCCCCGAAAACAAACGTACGAAAGCAGTCACATGACCACAAGGTCTTCATCAGGGACAAACATATGAAAGCAGTAACATTGCAACAAGATCGTCAACAGCGACAAACACACGTCAGCAGTCACATGACTACAAGGTCTTCGCCAGGAACAAAGGTACGAAAGCAGTCACATGACCACTGAGACAGAATGGTTTGTCCCTACCAGGAACAAAAGTAGGAAAGCAGTCACGTTTGCCCCTGACGAGTTCATTACGGTCGTAACATGGGCCGCTTCTTAGTTCTTTGTCCCAATAAGACACAACCACCTTTTTGGAGTGGTAATAACAGTAGTGGTCATAGCAATAGAAGTGGTAATTGTGGCCAAACAGTAGTTGTATTAGAAGCACTATAGAAACGTGAGAGATATCCATGATTTTAAATGTGAAAGTGAATGTGTCTACACGGCTAAAGTGAATTTTTAAACGTGAACCTTTAACACTGACTGGTGTTGGCAACTGTCTCAAGGCGAACCTTTATTTTAATGTGGTAGATATTGGTTGGTTTGGCCATGTCTGCAGAATGGGAGAAGATCAACTGCCACGGCAGGTATGGGAGGCTAAGAGCCAGGGATCCAGACCTCCAGGATGACCCAGAGTCCACTGAGAGGGCAACATTAGACAATCTCTGAAGGACCAGAGACTAGAATGGAACCAGGCCAGAAGGAAGACAGCCGATAGGATAGTATGGCGCTCTCTCTTCCAAATCTCTACACCTCACGGTAGAAAAGGAACGATTAAGTACGTAAGAAAGATATTGGTGGTAACATTAGATCTGTTGAAAAAGCAATGCAAGACTGGCATTGTCCACATTATGAGTGCTCAAAAATTATTTATTTTTTCATATGCTGAAGCTAGTGGATTTCTATATTTGGGTTGTATGATGTGTTCTGTGAAACAGCTTTGTTGCTGAATCGCTCATCATCGATGACAAGATAGCTGATGTAGAACTGATGACAGAATAGCTAATGTGGAACTGATGATAGGATAGCTAATGTGGAGCTGATGACAAAATAGCTAATGTGGAACTGATGACAAAATAGCTGATATGGAACTGATGACAAAATAGCTGATATGGAACTGATCACAAGATAGCTAATGTGGAACTGATGTGCCACTGCAATAACAGATGAGAACAAGAAGCTGGCAAAGGATAGGACATACATTGGCGAGACCTGTTGGTAGCATTACCAGGCTGTCGTTGTTCTGAAGTCCTCAGGTTGAGAGAAGTAGATGGAAACTGTAGAACACATGTAGAAGGGAACTAGAGATAGACATGAAAGAGATTAGGAAGACATGGAAATACCTAGAGCTGATGACACGTGACATGACAACTTAGTTTCTGTTTGTTGAAGACCTATGATGATGATGACACGTGATATGACAACTTAGTTTCTGTTTGTTGAAGACCTATGATTTGGGAGCCGCGCTGGTGTAATGGCTTCGGCGTTGTACTGGCGACCAGGTGTTCATGGTTCAAACCCGGGCGTCGGCGTTTGAAGAAATGTTTACGGCCGGAAATTTGACTGAATAGCCTGAACGGCTCCTGTGATAAACCCTCTGTGGATGGGAAGGAGCGAAGCTCCTGACCGGGTTGGAAGGAAAGTCCTCAGGTTCCCCAGCCTCGCAATGACATGTCATTGGGCCGAAGGGGCTGAAAGCCCAAGTGCCGCTGGTTAAGGAAAAAAAAAAAAAAAAAAAGACCTATGATGATGATGACACGTGACATGACAACTTAGCGTCTGTTTGTTAAGACCTATGATGATGATGACATGTGACATGACAACTTAGCGTCTGTTTGTTGAAGACCTATGATGATGATGACACGTGACATGACAACTTAGCATCTGTTTGTTGAAGACCTACGATGATGATGACACGTGACATGACAACTTAGCGTCTGTTTGTTGAAGACCTATGATGATGATGACACGTGACATGACAACTTAGCATCTGTTTGTTGAAGACCTATGATGATGGCACAGTTTGAATAAACTTTTAGTACATCAGAAATACTGTAATGCTATGTGTAGTATGTCTTTATATTACATATTGCCTTTGAATACAGTGCCTTAATTTATAAGACAGTGTGACCTCAGGTTGTTGTGATGTATCTTTATTCACCATCAAATCATCATTCCTTTGCGCTCTTTATGCAGCAGGTCCTTCTTGCAGGAAACATATATTGAGGTATATGATCTTGCTGTGGTGGTCTCTGTGTGTCAGTTAGTTTTACGTGATGAGCTGCACCTTTTACGTGATGAGCTGCCCCATTCACAACCTCGCATTAGTCGGATATTACAAGTCTCTTTATCAAGGCACTGAAAGAATTTAAAATATACCTTGTTTCCCCTTCACTATTTCTATATTTTGGATCCGTGCTTTGTTTGAAATGCATAGGATTAGAGACATCACCGCTTAAAACATATTGTTGCAGAAACTATTACTACAAGAGCACTTGAGTCGCAATGGCCCAGGCTTCCAGCAGTGGCAGCCTATGCCCCTCAAAGATTGAAAAGTTAGAAACAAGTAGACTAAGTTGGCGGGCTGGAATAAATTGCAGATGTGAGCCGTAATCTACTCCTGTTCCTGAGCACCTAATTCTGTGTCTTTCTTTTCTTTTTTCTTTCTTTGGGTCTAATATTTTGCTGTGATACCCTGTTCAACCAAAACCCATTGAAGGGTTGCAAACGGTTATATTGGGGTATATAGTGTGTTAACATCTTCGCTGGTATCATTTTCCTAGTCCTGGAAATGATTAGCCCTGAAAAGGACTACTAGCTGACTGTCTGGATCCTTCGTCGTTGCTTGTATTTTTATGGTGTCGTGGCGTTCTCATGGAGTTCCTTTCCTGCCTTACAGGTTACAAACGGTTGTATTGCGGTATATAGGGTGTTAGCGTTAGTCTTCGTTGGTATCGCTTTCCGAGTCCTTGAGCTGATTGTTCCTGAAAAGGACCACTAGCTGCCTGTTCTGTAGCTACTTGTTGTCTGTTACCGGTTTGTGTTCTTCAAAGGCTGTCGCTATTATTTTTGGTAGCATCTCCATTATGGTTTTTAAAATTATGTTTATTTCCGCTGCTTCTCTTCTTTCTAGTTTGCTTTGTATTTCCTGCACGATTTCGGTTTTTATTTTGTCTTTAGTTTCTTTGTTTTGTTCTCTACTTTTTGTAAGGGTATCCTCAGCTATCTTTCTCTCTGTTTCAATTCTTTTGAGGATTTCTTCGTTCTCTTCCTTTAGCTCTGTGAGTTTGACGATGTCGACTTCTATCTCGTGTTTGATAGTTTTCATTTCCTGTAATATTGCCTGGGCGCTCTGTACGGCTCCTATTGTTTCGTCTCTTATGGCATCTGAGTCTTCGTTGTGTTGCTTGTTCGTCTCGACTTTGAGTTGTTGTTTTATGTCTCGCATATCTGTGGCTAGTCTTATCAGCTGAGCTCTTGTGTGCTGTTCTTGTTTACCAGTGCCGCCTGAAGCCACTCGGTTTCTTGCTTCTCTGAAGGAGATGTTTTTTGTTATCGATTCCTTCAGTATGGTCTTTGTCTCATGGAAGATCGGACATCCACGGTATCTTGCCCCGTGGTTCCCAAGACAGTTTGCGCAGGTTCTGTTGGAGTTGCGAGCTTTATAGTTGCTATCATCTTTCGCATGGGGACATTCATTGTATACGTGGCTTCCCGCACAGTATCGACAAACTATCTCTCTCCTGCATGTTTTCTTGGTATGCGAGAATTGTTGGCAGTTTGAGCACTGCATAACAGGAGGAATGTACTCTTCTGTTTTTCGACATCTATCGTCCAGGTTAAGTTGCCTTGGTCTTGAAGACCCTTCAATAGTTAGGATAATCAAGTTGGTGTCCTTCTTGTCCCATGTCTTCAGTCTTTCCACCTGCGTAATTTTTATGTTCTTGTTTTCTGTTTGCAGGCGGCTGTGGATTTCTTGTGTAGACCGACTGTTGTCGACCCCTCTCACAACCATCTTTTTGGTCTTCTTGAAGATCTCCACAGTAGCTTTAATCTGGTGGGGCAGCTGGACTTCTTTGTGCCCGGACTCTAGTTCGATCATTAGTTGGTTTGTTTTCTCCGTCTTGTTTAGAGTTATGATAACTCCGTTGTCGTGTCTTGAAACTTTAGATATGCTTCTCCTGCCCGTTATTGACTCAAGTATGCCGATTACTTTGTCGTCGGGTAGGGCCCTGAGCGAGGCCTCACCTCCAGACATCTGGGTGATCTTAATTATTCTCTCCTGTAGTGCCACGTTGGATACTGCGTTTTTGATGCTTGCGAAGTTGGCACGTTCCAACTTCTGTCTCAGATTGTGTGTACGGTCTGCGGGACGGATTCGCATTCTGGGTCGTCTGCATCTGGTCAAGTTTCACCGGAGTTGGCTGGTCACTGTATGTTGGAGACTCGACAATGACATCTCGTTTTGCCGGTGGATTGATTTTGTTGGGTTTCAATGCTTTGTTACCCTCTGTCTTCGATGTTGCCTTGTCACTGCTCAATGTAGCTACCGCCTCGACACCTTGTTTCAGCGGTGATGTTGCTAAGTCTGGTTTCGGAGCTTGTTTGTCATCTGCCTTCGAATCTTTGGGTCGATCATCGGTCGTAGTATCAGAAGTTATGTTGTTCGTCTTCTGAGAACGACTGGCCACGACGCTAGGAGTATCCGTGCTCTCTGGATGCCTCTGTTTGCTCTTTGTAGGTTCTTGCTTGATGCTGCTGACAAGTGTTTGAGGGCTTGTATATACTTTCCTCTTTTTAGCTTGTTGCTTGGTGCGAGTCATTTTTGTAAATTCTGACGGCTGTGTTCGCCCTGAAAAGGACGCTCGTTTTAGTATGGTGCTGTCTTCACAAGATGATGCCTAATTCTGTGACAAGTTAAGACCTATTTTATACTCTGAATAAACGCGTGTTGTACAAGTATTACAGACACGACCAATGAAAATAGTTGTTACACACGAGCTGCTTAATCTTGCATGGTAATTACGGTCTTCGAGTTTTCACATTTGTAAGCCGTGGAAAGAATTTGGTTATATTTGTTGAATATGAAATTCTGTGCACGAAAAATTCATGTGTTACCTGACGATGAGTGTACCAATGGTTGCTGTCATTACAGGAGTATTGATTTCACGTCTGCGTGACTTCACCAGCGTTTCAGTTTATGAGCAGACGAAGTACAGATTGTGTAAAATTTGTATGAATGTCGGGTTTACAAGGGAATCATTATATAATAGTAACACAAGCCGTTTCGGGGGAAAAACTTTCCATCAGCCTCAGTGATGTGGACTCGCGGGCAGTAATGGTCTTTGGGCCTCCGGGTAATAAAGGTCACTGCCCCCTCCCCCCCCCCAGTTGATTTAACTAGATCAGGGGTCGGGAACCCGCGGCTCACGAGCCGCATGCGGCTCTTTGAGCCATCTCGTGCGGCTCTTGAAATATTGTGTTTATTATTTCAATTATATAATATTTATATATTATTATTAATTGACGGATACCATGTGATTTCTTTTTTCCATGCGGCTCTTCAATTTTTTAAAATGGAGACAAAATTAAATATTTGGCTCTTTGTCATGGAAAGGTTCCCGACCCCTGAACTAGATGGAAGCTAGGGGAGAGTGGGCCCCTATTGCGTTGTCCTCGGGCACTGCCCGATTATCCTACGGTCCAGTCCACCCCTGAGCAACAGTAACAAACTAGAAATATAGACAAGGTACGTACAAGAAACACAGTATAGATCAGCAGGCATACTGGTGGCTACGTTGCTAGCGGTTCTTTTCGGGATTAGCCCTCATCAGTACTTCATCATGCCACCTGTTTGATACTAGTTGTCTTTTTCAGGGCCTAGATCTTTGCACTAGAGTTCAGAAAGAGTTTTTTTTTTTTTTTTTTTTGTGAACTCTCAGTCTCGCTGTCATATAATCGAAGGACTTCTGTCTAGGTTGAAGCATGCGCCACGAGAAGGCAAACGTCTCAAGGAAAAAAAAAAAAAAAAACTACAGTATATGCGAAGGCTAAGGGTAACTAATTACATATAGCACAGAAACAAGCGAGACAAACAAAACAGAAATGGAAATGTAAAGTCACCAAAACCAGAAGCACGAGCGTTATACCTTCAGTAAATACGCTCCAAAACTTCCTGTCCTGTGCCGTCCGTTCAAGTTCTTTGTATGCCTTCTTTATTCCTATCATATCTGTATTCCGTTTTCTTATCCACTGTTAGACATTACCCGGACCACAAGGTCTTTTATATTCCGATATACGTCTTAAAATAACAGATGGACCCTGTGTCTTGCTTGAACGGGCTGTGCCTCACCAAAACGAAGCAAAATGATATTTAAAAAACGTTGTCATATCCGTGTGTTTTTGATCTCTGTATTTCTCAGAAACAGCAGCAGTATAACTAAATAGAACATACATTGGGGGGAGGGAGATTAGAAAAAATCCAGATAAACTATATAAAAATTGTAGGTAGATTAATGTTGCACCATAGACAAATTCAGGAGGATATCTCTGCGGAACTAGTCAGATAAAATTAAAAAACAAAAATTTGACGCACTGAAAGAAGAAAAGTGGGAACACCTAATGAAAAGTGGGAACACCTAATGAAAAGTGGAAAGTGAAGAACTAAAAGGTGGATTATGAAAATGAAAGGGACTGAGAAGTAAGAAATGAAACAAAGGCATACATGAGAACGAGAAGAAGATGAAGGTGTTGACAATGCTGATAAAGAAAACAACAGCGTAAATGGGGAAATTACAACAAGCAGTGCTGGGCGTTCAAACTATAACAAGTTTACGTATCGATCAGTAGAATAAATCACAAACTTGTTCACTGGCAGCATTCTAATATTTATTTTTTTGGTTTAAATCTGCCACTTCTCAGATCAAAACATTTCACTGTTATTTTTCTCAGATCAAAGAATTTCACTGTTGTTATGTTTCTGAGGGGAAAAAAAAGTCATTATTATGTTTCTGAGACCTAATAGTTTCACTGTTAAGTTATGTTTCTGAGATACAGTAAATTTGCCACTATTACATTTCTGAGACTTAATAATGTCACTGTTAAGTTATGTTTCTGAGATACAATAAATTTACTGTTATGTTATGTTTCTGAGATTTAAAAAATGTCATTATTACGTTTCTGAGACTTAATAATTTCACTGTTAAGTTATGTTTCTGAGATACAATAAATTTACTGTTATGTTATGTTTCTGAGACCAAATAATTTCCCAGTTAAGTTATGTTTATCAGACCCCCAAAATATTTACTTAAATTTTCACACCCAAAAAAATCTATCTGTTGGGTTATGTTTTTCAGACCAGAAAATGTCATTGTTGAGTTATGTCTCTGAGACTAAACAACGTGACATTATGTTTCACAGACCAGAAGAATTTGACTGTTAAATTCTGTTTCTGATACCTAAACATTTGACTAATAAGTTATGCTTCAAAACATTTGGCTCTGAAGTTATGTTTCATAAATTTGACTATTAAGTTATGTTTCTTTGACCAAAAAATGTGTGTTATGTTATGTTTCTCAGGCCATAAAATATGTGTGTTAAGTTACGTTTCTCAGGCCATAGATTGTGTGTGTTAAGTTATGTTTCTCATGCCATAAAATGTAACTGTTAAGTTTCTGAGACCAAAAAACTAGACTGTTTAAGTTATTTCTCCGACCAAAACATTTGACTCCTAAGTTATGTTTCTCATAATTTGGTCTGTTTCATATAAGGGGTTTCCATTGCAGTTTCCCTACCGTTAAACATTTCTTACAAATGTTGTAAAAGTAGTATATCTGTATTATATTGTAACATTGATATTGTGACTGAAATATTCTTTATACATTGTGGTGATCTGTGCTCATTATGTGCATGTTATTATATTAAATACAAAGTTTATGATAATTCCACATATCTCTGTGAGGTATATGACATTACTATATAAAATTGAATTAAAATATATTTGAATACGCCATGTTTTCCTTCTTGCACACATTAATCATTCTGTTTGCTTTCTTGCAAAAGTGGTCTTCTTCTTCTTCTTCCGTCCTTAGCCAAAGACCGACCAAGCAGTCAGTGGCCATTACGCCTTGCGGCGTCTTAGGGCAACAAGAAATTATCCGTTGTTCCGTTACGCCTAAAGGCGTTTATTGGTACAACAGAATATTAATTGTTGTTTCCGTAATCAATGTGACAAGCAAGCGGTTGATCAATCCGCTGTGCCCCGAACTTGCCCTCGTGTGTACTGCCGCTATAAAACCACTCCGCCACCGAGACGCCTCCAGCCAAAATTCTTTCGGGACCGAAGGTCCGCGAAAAAGAGCAATCTGGTACGGGCACAACACCCATTCGCTGCCTCCACTGCGCTGGGAGGACCCGGCAACCGGGACCACACACAGCCTTGAGAGGACAATGGTCGCCTGAAGGAGACGTGCAAAAGTGGTGTGTTGCTTAATTTGCGCCATTATTTCTAACATTGTTCTTCTATTTCTAAATGTTTGTTTGTTTATTTGTTTCCAAAACATATTGTTGCTGATTTCTCGCCATGTTTTCTATCATTGATCTTTTATTTGTAAATGCTTGTTTGTTTTGGAAATATGTTGCGTTACTGATTTCTGTCCACAATTATTCACTGTTCTTCTATAAATTAACATTAGTTTTCATGTAACATTGCTATGTTACTAATGTTACTAAGTTCTTGTAATGTTTATTTTAACTATTACCAGTGAACATTTGTTTTCGTGTTACAATGTTATGTTACTGAAATTTCGTCAAGTTTAAGACCCTTTTTTAAAAAAAAGAATTAATCCAACTGACATCAGTTTCTCTTTTACCATTATTATCTGAACAACCAGGATAAACTCTCCACGGTTAATTCTCTGATTAACCCAATGACAACTTTACATCTCACCTCCAGTATATCTACTACAATCATGTTCTCCATTGTACCTCTTACTACCACTTCTAATTCAATAATGTCCTCGATCATACCTCTCACCTCCAACAAATCTACTCCAATCATGTCCTCCATTATACCTCTCAGCACATGCACTGCAATCATGTCCTCCACGATACCTCTCACTCCTTGCACAAAAACTCCAATCATGTCCTTTATTGTCCCTCTTACCTCCAGCACATCTACTCCAGTCATGTCCTCCAGTGTACCTCCCACCTCCAACATATCTACTCCAATCATGTCCTTCACTATACCTCTCACTCCCAAGACATCTACCCCAACCATGTCCTCCTTTATACCTCTCCCTCTGAGCACACCTAGTCCAATCATTTCCTCCACTATAACTTTCACCTCCAGCACATCTAATTCAATCATGTCCTCCACCATACCTCTCACCTCCAACACATGTACTCCATTCGTGTCCTTCACTATACCTTTCACCTCTAGCACATCCACTACAAACATTACCTCCATTGTACCTCTTTCAGTTCGCTTAGTTTGAGGGAGACCAAGAGTATACAGTTCCTCCCCTTCCATAGAAATAACCTTATCTTCTATATAACAATTAAAGCTGTATTGTAAATTTCATCACTCGGTGATACATATATATATATATATATATATATAATTGACTAATCAGTTTTCCACCTTGATTATATAATGCCCATTAACTGATCAGTTTTCCATCGAATTTATATAATAATGCCCATTGACTGATCAGTTTTTTAATTTTGTAATACAACAACTGCCATTGACATGTTCATGCAACTAGTTCATGTAAGTCTCATATGGAAAGCGAAGGTTTGTCTCATATGGAAAGCAAAGGTTCGTAGTAGATCAGAGACACGCTCCCTTGTATATGTTGACATCATCAAGTGCCAAGTCCCCAGATGATATCTGAGCTTCAAAGGCTATCTAGATACAAATAAGACATGTAAGTGTTACATTTGTCAGCATATTATACAGGAATATAATGTTTTCTTCTTTTTCTTACTCGTTCGTCCTGAAAAGGACGTTGGTTGCATTGTGTCCGTTTACAGCGAAGCTGCGGTATTTGCGCCTTTCGGCCGACACATTCGACTTCCGCACGGCATTTTTTGGGACCGGGTTTGCCTTCCCTCTTCGATCCCTACTCCTCAGCCAGACTGCAGTGATGCAGCCTGTTTCCAGGACCACCACGTGATTTATTTAGATAAATAATGTTTATCTTAAGTATAACATTACCCTGGGAGTCGCGGTAGATCAGTGGTTAGTGCACTGGCTTCCTAGCTCCGTGGTCCATGGTTCAATCCCCAGTTGAGGTGGGATTTTTTAGACCACAAACGGCTCTGGGGTTGACCTAGCCTCATGAATTGGGTACCAGAGCTGGGAAGGTTAAGGCGGTCGGCGTGATGCTGACCACATCACCCCTAGTGTGCCGATGGTCAAGAAAATATGGGCCTAACACCATATTCCCAATATGCCTCAATGGGCGTGTAACTGGATCCTTTACCTTACGATATCAAACGGTCCAGTACACAGTGGCATACTAAGGGGGTCCACCCCGGGTGACAGCCGGGGAGGGGCCATCGAACACTATTATGATAGTAAATGTAAAGGAGGTCCCATAGCAGATACTGCCGTAGGTGAGGAAAGTGTTAGAGACTTCAATATACTACGTCCAGCATCGAGAGTTGTGGTGACCAGTTCGCTGCCTTCTCCTTCCTGACTCAAGAGCAAAGTGAGGTACCCATTTACAGCTAGGTAGATTGGAACGTGTGAATCGGACCCGGCACCTTTGCCGCGAGAGACCAGCACTCTAACCACTCTGCCAATCGGACGCTCATTATAAAGATAGTACTTACTGTTTAAAATACACGTGTATATAAGTGTGTTTCTTTAGGCGGGGAGGATTGCCAAAGGCATGATCCGCCTTGGGTGTCATATACTTTCAGTATGCCGCTGCCAGTACCTTTTCTCATTTTCATCCTTTCCTTTTTTTATTTCTTCAATCTTTGCTGTTCTCACAGAATATGTTCAACTTTCCTCTTCTCATCAAATGTGCAGAGAAAATGGTTTGGTTTTAAGGTCTATCTTCATTGCACACAGACTACTCCATCAGTGCTCCGATCTCCTCCCTTAGATCACACAAGGAGGATCTCAGCACAGTGCACGAACTCCTAGCACCAGCGAGAATCTCAATGTGTGTATATATACGAATCACACATTCTATAAATATTTTTATGGTGAGTAAGTTTATAATTTTTAAATTTTGCCAGGACAGTGGCCTGATAGGCCTACTCTTTACGATTTCCAACTGCCGTGAGATTTTTAATGTGCGCAACTTGCACACGGGACCTCCTATTGCGTCGCCCTTATCCGAGAAGGCTAGGCATCCAATCTCACTACCCAGGAGACCAGGGGTGAGCATGACATCATTAGGAACACTTATTCTGAAGAAAAAGTGTCCATAAATTATATTCCCTCAACTCGGAATCGAATCCGGTACATCTAGAACTCGAGGCGGACGCCATACCTCTTAGCCACTTTGGCCACCAAAAAATTGATTGCTTCTTTCTAATGTGGGTAGTATATTTCATTTTCGCATTAGCTTCTTTCTGGACATCCTCTTTACTCTCTTTAGCTGTCTATCGTATTCTTCATATTCTAATGTAAAACCACGTATCTTTCGCCTCCAGGGTTTTTCTAAATTTTTCAACCTGTTGCCATAACTCACTTTCATACAACAGGATTGGCTTTATATAGCACCCCACAGGTCCCTATTATCTTCCTTTCACGCACAGTACAATAAACGTGGGATGTTGCATTCAGACATTAATTCCGAGTATGGAATTTCGACGTTTGTGTTACCACAAGTGAATGTGCAAATAGTACTTAGACAGATGTGTGGAACTGTGGCTATGATTTTCGAGATTCCTAACATAAGCTTTTATGCTTTTCTTTTTTTTTTTCTCTTTATATTGTTCTTTCTTTCTTTCTTTCTTTTAATAAACAAGAAGAAACAAATATTTGATTACAAAATACATTAAAAGTGCCGTACTCACCCATTTATCTCCTGCTGTGGAAAATTTCAACAAACCCAGACCTACCTGAAAAGCTGCACCTACAGGTACGTTGAGGTTAATTCGAGCTTGAATCCATTCGTTGCCATTATTACCTCGGAATGTCGCGATCACTGTGCGAGCAATGCGTGGTCCTGAAGCCACTATATTAAGGTAAGACGACGGTCCCTTTTGGAACCTGAAAAAGTGCACACAGACAAGGCCAACATTGAAGAAAGGAGTCCATATTCTGGCTGTTCCGTTTTGACCTGACTCTGTGGCAACCAGGTAGGCATCTGAGGTTGAAAATTATAATCATAAAACATTATTTTTAACGAAGACTGTTTTAGTGATCCTATATATTTCATCGACAGGTTAAACAATAATCACACTCTAGTTTCATATGGATATAAAGATTTTAAATTCAAGTTTAATTTTAAATTACACATGTGCCACCCAGAGTACGGAAATGGGTTCCGTTCCAGCGCAGGCGGAAAAACGAAAAGGAAGGTGACACTTAGGAGACATGACCCAATCCAACTCAGAGGTCAAACTATAGTTCTGACGTAAGGCTCTAAAGCATGAAGAACTACAAAAACAACAACCAAAAAGTTACAGACTTTCATCAATGGGAGCTTTCTTAACGGGGGTCATCATTGTGAAACTGATGACAAGATGCAGACAAGTATCTATAGAAGGCAAGAACCAGACAAGTATCTATAGCAGACAAGAACCAGACAAGTATCTATAGAAGACAAGAACCAGACAAGTATCTATAGAAGACAAGAACCAGACAAGTATCTATAGAAGACAAGAACCAGACAAGTATCTATAGCAGACAAGAACCAGACAACTATCTGTAGCAGACAAGAACCAAACAGGTATCTATAGAAGACAAGAACCAGACAAGTATCTATAGCAGACAAGAACCAGACAGGTATCTATAGAAGACAAGAACCAAACAGGTATCTATAGAAGACAAGAACCAAACAGGTATCTATAGAAGACAAGAACCAGACAAGTATCTATAGCAGACAAGAACCAGACAAGTATCTATAGAAGACAAGAACCAAACAGGTATCTATAGCAGACAAGAACCAGACAAGTATCTATAGCAGACAAGAACCAGACAAGTATCTATAGCAGACAAGAACCAGACAAGTATCTATAGAAGACAAGAACCAAACAGGTATCTATAGAAGACAAGAACCAGACAAGTATCTATAGCAGACAAGAACCAGACAAGTATCTATAGCAGACAAGAACCAAACAGGTATCTATAGCAGACAAGAACCAAACAGGTATCTATAGAAGACAAGAACCAGACAAGTATCTATAGCAGACAAGAACCAGACAAGTATCTATAGCAGACAAGAACCAAACAGGTATCTATAGCAGACAAGAACCAAACAGGTATCTATAGAAGACAAGAACCAGACAAGTATCTATAGAAGACAAGAACCAGACAAGTATCTATAGAAGACAAGAACCAGACAGGTATCTATAGAAGACAAGAACCAGACAAGTATCTATAGAAGACAAGAACCAGACAAGTATCTATAGAAGACAAGAACCAAACAGGTATCTATAGAAGACAAGAACCAGACAAGTATCTATAGAAGACAAGAACCAGACAAGTATCTATAGAAGACAAGAACCAGACAGGTATCTATAGAAGACAAGAACCAGACAAGTATCTATAGAAGACAAGAACCAGACAAGTATCTATAGAAGACAAGAACCAGACAAGTATCTATAGAAGACAAGTATCTATAGAAGACAAGAACCAGACAAGTATCTATAGAAGACAAGAACCAGACAGGTATCTATAGAAGACAAGAACCAGACAGGTATCTATAGAAGACAAGAACCAGACAAGTATCTATAGAAGACAAGAACCAGACAAGTATCTATAGAAGACAAGAACCAGACAAGTATCTATAGAAGACAAGAACCAGACAGGTATCTATAGAAGACAAGAACCAAACAGGTATCTATAGAAGACAAGAACTAAACAGGTATCTATAGAAGACAAGAACCAGACAAGTATCTATAGAAGACAAGAACCAGACAGGTATCTATAGAAGACAAGAACCAGACAGGTATCTATAGCAGACAAGAACCAGACAGGTATCTATAGCAGACAAGAACCAGACAAGTATCTATAGCAGACAAGAACCAGACAAGTATCTATAGAAGACAAGAACCAGACAAGTATCTATAGAAGACAAGAACCAGACAGGTATCTATAGCAGACAAGTATCTATAGAAGACAAGAACCAGACAGGTATCTATAGCAGACAAGAACCAGACAAGTATCTATAGAAGACAAGAACCAGACAGGTATCTATAGCAGACAAGAACCAGACAAGTATCTATAGAAGACAAGAACCAGACAGGTATCTATAGCAGACAAGAACCAGACAAGTATATATAGAAGACAAGAACCAGACAGGTATCTATAGAAGACAAGAACCAGACAAGTATCTATAGAAGACAAGAACCAGACAGGTATCTATAGCAGACAAGAACCAGACAAGTATCTATAGAAGACAAGAACCAGACAGGTATCTATAGCAGACAAGAACCAGACAAGTATCTATAGCAGACAAGAACCAGACAAGTATCTATAGAAGACAAGAACCAGACAAGTATCTATAGCAGACAAGAACCAGACAAGTATCTATAGCAGACAAGAACCAGACAAGTATCTATAGCAGACAAGAACCAGACAAGTATCTATAGGATACAAGAACCAGACAAGTATCTATAGCAGACAAGTATCTATAGAAGACAAGAACCAGACAAGTATCTATAGCAGACAAGAACCAGACAAGTATCTATAGCAGACAAGAACCAGACAAGTATCTATAGAAGACAAGAACCAGACAAGTATCTATAGCAGACAAGAACCAGACAAGTATCTATAGCAGACAAGAACCAGACAAGTATCTATAGCAGACAAGAACCAGACAACTATCTATAGAAGACAAGAACCAGACAAGTATCTATAGCAGACAAGAACCAGACAAGTATCTATAGAAGACAAGAACCAGACAAGTATCTATAGCAGACAAGTATCTATAGCAGACAATAACCAGACAAGTATCTATAGAAGACAAAAACCAGACAAGCATCTATAGCAGACAAGAACCAGACTATCTATCTATAGAAGACAAGAACCAGACAAGCATCTATAGCAGATAAGAACCAGACAAGTATCTATCTATAGAAGACAAGAACCAGACAAGCATCTATAGAAGACAAGAACCAAACAAGTATCTATAGCAGACAAGAATCAGACAAGTATCTATAGAAGACAAGAACCAGACAAGTATCTATAGCAGACAAGAACCAGACAAGTATCTATAGCAGACAAGTATCTATAGAAGACAAGAACCAGACAAGCATCTATAGCAGACATGAACCAGACAAGTATCTATCTATAGAAGACAAGAACCAGACAAGCATCTATAGCAGACAAGAACCAGACAAGTATCTATAGAAGACAAGAACCAGACAAGCATCTATAGCAGACAAGTGTCTATAGAAGACAAGAACCAGACAAGTATCTATAGCAGACAAGAACCAGACAAGTATCTATAAAAGACAAGAACCAGGCAAGTATCTATAGAAGACAAGTATCTATAGAAGACAAGTATCTACAGAAGACAAGAACCAGACAAGTATCTATAGAAGACAAGAACCAGACAAGTATATATGTAAGACAAGAACCAGACAAGTATCTATCTATAGAAGACAAGAACCAGACAAGTATCTATAGAAGACAAGAACCAGACAAGTATCTATAGAAGACAAGAAACAGACAAGTATCTATTGAAGACAAGAACCAGACAAATATCTATAGAAGACAAGAACCAGACAAGAATCTATAGAAGACAAGAACCAGACAAGTATCTATAGAAGACAAGAACCAGACAAGTATCTATCTATAGAAGACAAGAGCGAGACAAATATCTATAGAAGACAAGAACCAGACAAGTATCTATCTATAGAAGACAAGAGCGAGACAAATATCTATAGAAGACAAGAACCAGACAAGTATCTATAGAAGACAAGAACCAGACAAGTATCTATAGAAGACAAGAACCAGACAAGTATCTATCTATAGAAGACAAGAGCGAGACAAATATCTATAGAAGACAAGAACCAGACAAGTATCTATAGAAGACAAGAACCAGACAAGTATCTATAGAAGACAAGAACCAGACAAGTATCTGTCTATAGGAGACAAGAGCCAGACAAGTATATATAGAAGACAAGATGAGGAGAAGAAGCAGGCGATGAATAGGACACACATTGAGGAAACCTGTTGATAGCATTACCAGTCAGTTCTTGTTTGAAATCCCCAGAGTAAGAGAGGTAAAGAGAAACGAAAACACACGGATAAGCAGAGATAAAAGGTATTATTAAGACGAGGAATGAACGAATACACACGGATAAGCAGAGATAAAAGGTATTATTAAGACGTGGAATGAACGAAAACACACGGATAAGCAGAGATAACAGGTATTATTAAGACGTGGAATGAACGAAAACACACGGATAAGCAGAGATAACAAGTATTATTAAGACGTGGAATGAACGAAAACACACACGGATAAGCAGAGATAAAAGGTATTATTAAGACGTGGAATGAACGAAAACACACGGAGAAGCAGAGATAAAAGGTATTATTAAGACGAGGAATGAACGAAAACACACACGGAGAAGCAGAGATAAAAGGTATTATTAAGACGAGGAATGAACGAAAACACACACGGAGAAGCAGAGACAAAAGGTATTATTAAGACGAGGAATGAACGAAAACACACGGATAAGCAGAGATAACAGGTATTATTAAGACGTGGAATGAACGAAAACACACACGGATAAGCAGAGATAAAAGGTATTAAGACGAGGAATGAACGAAAACACACGGATAAGCAGAGATAACAGGTATTAATAAGACGTGGAATGAACGAAAACACACACGGATAAGCAGAGATAAAAGGTATTATTAAGACGAGGAATGAACGAAAACACACACGGAGAAGCAGAGATAAAAGGTATTAAGACGAGGAATGAACGAAAACACACGGATAAGCAGAGATAACAGGTATTATTAAGACGTGGAATGAACGAAAACACACACGGATAAGCAGAGATAAAAGGTATTATTAAGACGTGGAATGAACGAAAACACACACGGAGAAGCAGAGATAAAAGGTATTATTAATACGAGGAATGAACGAAAACACACACGGATAAGCAGAGATAAAAGGTATTATTAAGACGTGGAATGAACGAAAACACACACGGATAAGCAGAGATAAAAGGTATTATTAAGACGTGGAATGAACGAAAACACACACGGAGAAGCAGAGATAAAAGGTATTATTAAGACGAGGAATGCACGAAAACACACACGGAGAAGCAGAGATAAAAGGTATTAAGATGTGGAATGAACGAAAACACACACGGATAAGCAGAGATCAAAGGAATTATTAAGACGTGGAATGAACGAAAACACACACGGATAAGCAGAGATAAAAGGTATTAAGACGTGGAATGAACAAAAATACACGGAGAAGCAGAGATAAAAGGTATTATTAAGACGAGGAATGAACGAAAACACACACGGATAAGCAGAGATAAAAGGTATTATTAAGACGTGGAATGAACAAAAACACACACGGATAAGCAGAGATAAAAGGTATTATTAAGACGTGGAATGAACGAAAACACACGGATAAGCAGAGATAACAGGTATTATTAAGACGTGGAATGAATGTCTCAGGAAGATAATGAACATCAAATGGCAAGACAAGATCCCGGATACCGCCGTTCTTGACAGAGCTGGTATCCCTAGTATTGATACTATTCTGATGCAGTCACAGATTCGCTGGGCAGGTCATGTAGTCCGCTTGCCAGACCATCGACTGCCAAAGATATTCTTTTATGGTGAGATACAGAAGGGTAAACGCTCCCATGGTGGCCAAAAGAAGCGCTTCAAAGACACGTTAAAGACGTCATTGAAAACCTTTGACATAAACCCTGACACATGGGAAGCTGCTGCGCAAGACCGAACTGCTTGGCGCACATCTCTTCGTAAAGGTGCAGCGGCATGCGAATCATCCAGAAGAGCAGCAGCGGAACAGCGGAGACAAGCTAGAAAGGACCGTGTAATAAAACCTTCCCATGAAGCAAACATTCCCTGCCCACACTATCCAAGATCTTTCCAGGCCCGCATCGGGCTCATCAGTCACCTTCGTACCCATAGACTAACCTAACATATTCCTAAATAATTGGATGAACAGAGTGGTCTTCATCACCCGTGATGGACGAACGACCTTTCCATTCTGGATATTTCATCGGTTAACATTGCTTCTTGGCATCTAAAGTGGGAAATAGTTTCTAGCTTACGTCCATTTATTATTACAGACTGCATTCCCTTCAACGCGCTTCAGTCCTAACTCACTATGGGTTGACTGCATTTCCTTCAATCCCCTTCAGTCATACCTCACTATGGGATGACTGCATTTCCTTCAATCCCCTTCAGTTATAACTCACTATGGGATGGCCGCATTTCCTTCAACCCTCTTCAGTCATAACTCACTATGGGATGACTATTTCCTTCAACCCCTTTTAGTCATAACTCACTATGGGGTGACTGCATTCCCTTCAACCCCCTTCAGTCATAACTCACTATGGGATGACTGTATTTCCTTCAACCCCCTTCAGTCAGAACTGACTATGGAATGCCCCCTTGATGCAATAGCCCTCAGCTGTTTTTTTTTTTTTTTTTTTGCCTAGTGTTCCTTTCAGCGAGTTCTTTTGTCTTCTGCCGGGTGTGAGAGCTTCTTTTCGCCCAATCTGAGGTGGCGCTGTAGGGAACATCGCCACTTGGTGCAATCGGCACGTTCTTCCTCCCAGGTTGCTGGATGTGTCCAGTGCTTTCGTGTCTCTCTTGCACACAGCTCTAGTCATGACTAACTGTCTTGTGACCTCTACATTAGATGTTTAAACTTATTAAAGTATATTTTATTCAAGAATGAGTGTTTCTGGGTGGAAAGTGACAACCGTTCCTTCTTCTTCTTCTTCTTCTTCTTCTTCTTCTTCTTCTTCTTCTTCTTTTCTGGCGTTCTATCTTCTTCTTCATTCTTCTTCTTCTCTCTATTCTTCTTCTTCTTGTTTCTTCCTTTCTGCTTCTTCTTCTTCTTCTTCCTTCTTCTTCTTCCTTCTTCTTCTTCTTCTTCTTCTTCTTCTTCTTCTTCTTCTTCTTCTTCTTCTTCTTCTTCTTCTTCTTCTTCTTCTTCTTCTTCTTCTTCTTCTTCTTCTTCTTCTTCTTCTTCTTCTGCTTCTTCTTCTTCTTCTTCTTCTTCTTCTTCTTCTTCTTCTTCTTCTTCTGCTTCTTTTTCTTCTTCTTCTTCTTCTTCTTCTTCTTCTTCTTCTTCTTCTTCTTCTTCTTCTTCTTCTTCTTCTTCTTCTTCTTCTTCTTCTTCTTCTTCTTCTTCTTCTTCTTCTTCTTCTTCTTCTTCCTTCTTTCTTCTTCTTCTTCTTCTTCTTCTTCTTCTTCTTCTTCTTCTTCTTCTTCTTCTTCTTCTTCTTCTTTCTGCTTCTCTTCTTCCTTCTTCTTCTGCTTCTTTTCTTCTTCTTCTTTCTTCTTCTTCTTCTTCTTCTTTTTCTTCTTCTTCTTCTTCTTCTTCTTCTTCTTCTTCTTCTTCTTCTTCTTCTTCTTCTTCTTCTTCTTCTTCTTCTTCTTCTTCTTCTTCTTCTGCTTCTTCTTCTTCTTCTTCTTCTTCTTCTTCTTCTTCTTCTTCTTCTTCTTCTTCTTCTTCTTCTTCTTCTTCTTCTTCTTCTTCTTCTTCTTCTTCTTCTTCTTCTTCCTTTTCTTCTTCTTCTTCTTCTTCTTCTTCTTCTTCTTCTTCTTCTTCTTCTTCTTCTTCTTCTTCTTCTTCTTCTTCTTCGTTCACTTTCAGACGTCAACTTGAATATGTTTAAAGACAGCATTGGTCAGCTTGAGGCTGGCGGTATCTCCGTAGAGTTTTTTTTTCCAGGAATGGTACTGATAATGGCCATATGCGCATTCTCTGTTTCTCAAATGTTGGGCACATTTGAAGTAGATGTTCAGCAGTCATTTTAACGGTGCCACAGATACACTCGTCAGTAGTTCCTATCTTTAGCACGACCGGATCCGAATAACAAATATTCAGTTAGGAATGTAAATTTGTGAACGATATGACAAATTACAGATTAATGCTAACTGACCGTACTGTTGCAATATGTACAAATGAATGTATGGGCTATTTATTGTCTGGTGTCATTTTCTTTTTATTGTATTGGGTAACAACAATAAGTGGTCCCTAACACGTGGTTTTTTTTTTTAAATTTCCGTTACTTGTTGTCTTTCTTACTAGTTCCTGGCATACAGAGTCAGCCCTAGGGATTCCTCAAGGAAGTGCGAGGTCTCGTGACGGCGACTCGCAACTGCCCCGTGCAGTAATGAATGTACTCTTACGATACTCAATTTCATGCTATTGAATTGGATGACTCTGAAATTTCCGTAAGTGATGTTTACTGTAGCATTTTACAAACACTTAAAACATTTGTGTTTTTAAATTCTTATTGTGGGTAAATCTTTTTCGTCATTAATGTTGAAGTGCAGATGGACTCTCAATGCGCTTGTTTAAAATTTAATTTAATAGAAAATTTTTTGTAAACATTAGTTAAATAAACATATATTAAAGTAATCAGTTTCACATACGCAAATCACTTTTTTGTTTTTTAACATTGAAAATGTTCTGCTTCACTTTTCTTGTTCTTTTAAAATTTTACTGTTTTTATTAATTGTTTTCTTTTTATATATTTCGTTGCCTGGTGCGCCGCGCCACTGGCATCCTCGCCCCCCCCCTCTCCCCTCCCCCAAGAGTGACTGCATTTCCTTGCCATGCATCAATTTCCATTTATATATACAAGTATATACAAGACAGTTAGTGCACGAGACACAGGGGGAAGGAGAGAGAGAGTGAATTAAAGAGAAAGAATTAGAAGGTCAAGGTTAAATTACTAACACACCTGCACCATTTGTATTTCCTGCCCGAGGTCCTGCTCCGCTGTCTCCCTGCATGACTGCCCCTTTGATGGGTCACGAAAATTGGAGGCGCCAAATGTCGGTGTCGTGTTTCTCCTGTGCGAGAAATAAGTACACAAGTCGATAAAATGTGCGCAATAGTCTCCACCTGAAATTGTGAAACATTGTCAGTATAATATCTGATAAGTGTATCCTAAATCTTGTAAATATTGAGAGCAAAGCCATCGCTTCCCCCCACATAGAGCTTCCAAAGTGAAATAAACCAGAAGATCTTATTCCTACATAGCAGGGGGATACTACGTTGCCCATGATCATTTTTTCAACAAAACTATTACAGTAAATTTTGTCGCGCTTATTAAAAATAAACTAAAAAATAAAGGGATATATGTTAACAACAACTACAAAATTGTTTGAGAATATAGCTAAGATAACCCCCCTTAAAAAATTTCAACTTTTTTTTTCGATATCAAACCAATCAAAAAATTATTTTAGCTTAATCATTTTTGAGGAATCTTTAATCCCTTAATATAACTGTTTATTTAAACTTGTTAGGACTGGTTGCAGAGGAGTTTTTCATGTCCTTGTACGTGTATGCAGAGGCGGATCTACTATGAAAGCTAATGAAATTTAAGCTTCGTGGCCCCCAAGTCCAGTTTTCTCTATATTACGTTTCTTTCGCATCAACCAACAGCTTTTTTTTAAATATAACAGGAGCCCCTCAAAGAGATCAAGCTTCAGCCCCCCCCCCCCCCACCCACCCACCCACCCCCCGCGTTGTAGATCCGCCACTGCATTTATGAACTGAGATGACATTTGGCAGAAGCAACATTCATTCACCATCTAATCCTGTCTAATGCTAGCCACCCCTGTCCACATTCCATGTCTTTCCATCTTCGATCTACTGTACTCAGTCTCTATGGTTCGTCATAATGACCTAATTTACCTGTTAAAAAGGTTCTTGTGATGTGCTCGGTGTCTGAGGAATGAGATATGACAAAATTATTTTAATAATTAGACAAAAAAACAAAACAAAAAAGGAGTACAAAAAGAAACCAGAGGAAACAATTTGTGTCGGTAATTGAAAAAAAGCCACTGGACTTGCAGACAATTTAAGACCTTATTAATCCAGTGGTTGGCAAATAGGAGTAAATTATCCAAGCGGTTATTTCGACTTTTCTGTGGGTAAAGAACAATAGTGAGAAGTGTCAATCTAGCCATTAGACTAGCTAGAATTAGAATTACATTCTGTAGATTAGAATTAGATTCTGTAGTTTTACTCAGAAGTTAAATTCTATAGTTTTACCCAAATTAAAATTAGATTCCTTAGTTTTTACAGATTAAAATTAGATTCTGTAGTTTTACCCAGATTAGAAATAGATTCTATAGTTTTACCCAGATTACAATTTGATTATGTAGTTTTACCTAGATTAAAATTAGATAATGTGGTTTTACCCAGATTAGAATTAGATCCAGAAGCTTTAGCCAGATTCGATTTAGATTCTGTAGTTTTACCCAGATTAGAAGTAGGTTTTGTAGTTTTACCCATTAAAACTAGATTCTCTAGTTTTACCCAGATTAGAATTAGATTCTGTAGTTTTCCCGAGATTTTAATTCGATTCTGTAGTTTACCCAGATAAAAAATAGATTCTGTAAGTTTTACCCAGATTAAGCGAGAAGAGACATAATTTAATCCCAAGTGGACCCACGTGCTCTCACAAACCATTCTACACATAACAATAATTAAATAATAATGAAATGGACATAGAATAATATTCAACGATATGTACAACGAACACTCTCATTAATGAGCATAAACCACCACCTCGCAACTGATCCATCTCAATATTCATCCCTGCACTCTGAAGCATGTCGTATATGCTGACTGATGAGATTGAGAACTCATCATATAAAACACATTGTTACAGAAACAAACCACTGCCATAGCATATAAATGCTTCGTGCAGGCTTCTGTTGGATTCAGCCGCACCGGTGAGCCCTGCCCCGCAAGGAGCAAACAGAAACGTTTATGTCTCAAATGTGCTCCGCGTACCACAAGTAGAGGTATCATATTTACAAGGCATATTAATGACTATAACTAAATACATCACCTAAAGGAAATTTAACACGAAAACTATATCTTCCATTGCTGAAGGAAATTACATTAACCTCCCTCCACCCACGTGTCAATTCACACAATATAAAATAGCGTAACATTACTAGGCCTATAACACGTGATAACTAAGAGTGTTAATGCAGACCCACTGGCGCCGCCTTTATACACATTGCATGATGACGCGCCGCCTTTTTACACATTGCATGATGCTTTTCATGAACACGTGGCTGCCATCTTGCCAACAGTTAATATTAGTAGTATTGTAAACTGCTTTTCAGCCCCGCCTCACGAATAAAATAGGTTCCTACTATATTAACTTTTCTTGCCCGGTCTAATGAATGAAATAATTGCTCTTAAACTCTCACAGCTGTGATTTGGACTCTACTACTACTACTTAGTCGTTCCCCTTCTACCGTGAGGTGTAGATGTTTGGAAGAGAGAGCGCCAGACCATTCTATCAGCTGTCTTCTTCCTGGCCTGGTTCCGTTCTAGTCCTCGGTCCTTCAAAGATTGTCTAATGTTGTCCTCCCAGCGGACTCTGGGTCGTCCTGGAGGTCTGGATCCCTGGCTCTTTGTTTCCCATGCTTGTCGTGGTAGCCGATCTTCTCCCATTCTGCAGACATGGCCAAACCATCTTAGTTGGGACTGTTCTATTTGGATCTGCAGCGGATGGGATTTTAGGCCTTGACGGATCGTCTGGTTGCGGACCATGTCTCTTCTTGTTACTTCAACCACTTTCCTCAGATACCTCATTTCTGAGGTTTGGATCTGGCTTTTGTGGGTTGTAGTCATTGCCCACGACTCGCATCCATATGTCAAGACTGGGACATAGGTGGAGCGGTATACAGCCATCTTCGTTTTCTTACCAACCTCTTTCTTGCTGAGGAATCCACGATTTATGGCCTGAAAAAGTCTCCCAGCCGCTGCTTTCCGAGTGGCCAACTCTTCTTTGATGCCTCCCTTTCGGTCTATAATAGCTCCGAGATATTTAAAGTGGTCGACCTGCTCCAGGACCTGTTCTCCCAACTTAATCTGATGTTTTCTTTCTTTTCGTGATATCACCATGGATTTTGTTTTAGAGCTGCTTATGACCATCCCTCTCTTCTCCAGCTCTTCCTTCCAGACTTGCAGGTTGGATTGGAGATGTGCCTCTGATTTAGCAATCAGGGCAACATCATCAGCAAATGCCAGCTCCGAAATATAGACCTGTCTCATCTTCCAGTACCCCACTGAATACTTTCTTGTTCTCTCCTTACATGCCTTGATGACATCGTCCATAAGGAGTATGAAGAGGTAAGGTGATAGGATATCACCTTGTCTTACACCAGTGGTGGTCCTGAACACTGAACTGAACTGGTGGACTCAACACTAATAAAATCTATCCACACATATTTTCACTCATATATATACTTTAAAACTAAATCTAATGTCCTAAAAGAAATCTCCTTAGGAAACACATTTATCTATCTATTTCGTTAAACATGATACTAAATAAACGGCAGACCTAGAGCCCTATATTCTTTCTAACATATCACCTTCTACTTAAATTAACTCACGTGTCATGTCTTTGTTCTTCTTCTACCCCCACAGGACGTGCCTAACTTCGTTTTCTCTCGTCTGGATTTCTCACATCTTTCCTCTACTGCGAATCTCAGCAAACTGATCTTTCTCCTGCGTCAGACTTTTCACATGCCAGCGATGTGGGGTCGCGCAGTCACGTGGGCTGCGCGCACATCGAAAATATATGGGCATTACACACATAAATATGACATGAACTTGAGGGGGCCTCTGGGGTGTTTTATGGCACCATCACACACACACACACACACACACACACACACACACACACATATATATATATATATATATATATATATATATATATATATATATATATATATATATATATATATATATATATATATATATATATATATATATATAAACAACTTGGTTTTTTCGTTGGGTTGACCGGGGTAACCGCGATGCACAAAGCTTTGGCACGCGGGGGGAATTGAACCTAGTTGCCGACCGCTGCGTTCCTATCTCTACTTTAGTCCTAGTTATCTAAACATTCAAAATGAATGAATGAATAAACTAATTTAAAAAAAACAGTAAGAACAACAACAAAACAAAAATATCATTAAAGTGGCTACGAGAGAGACAGATAGACAGACATACGTCATCAATTGTACCTTCATTACACCCGTACCATCTCTGGATTCTTATCACGTCCCAGTTAGACAATGCAATCCGTTGACCTAATTTAATTCCGTCAGCCCGGCCAGGCTTCGGCGTTATAACAGGAATTGTCTTGTCCTTGGCCAGTGTATAAGGACCGTAGTGCATGATGGAGCCAAGGTCGTATGGTGTATTAAGAGTATCCATCATTAATGCAGGCGCCATGTCGAAGTCTGCTTGCTGATCTGGTCATTTGATTCGACAATATCGATTGTTATCATTTGCATTAAAAAAACACATATATCAGAAGGATTAAAGAACGATCTTTTTATTATCTCAATCGCGACCTGGTATCATATCATCTCATTCACAACTTAGTATTCTGTTATCTCAGTCATGACCTAGTAATCTATTATCTTAATCATGACCTAGTATTCTATTATCTCAGTCATGACCTAGTAATCTATTATCTCAAACATGACCTAGTATTATATTATCTCAAACATGACCTAGTATTCTATTATCTCAGTCATGACCTAGTAATCTATTATCTCAGTCATGACCTAGTATTCTATTATCTCAAACATGACCTAGTATTATATTATCTCAGTCATGACCTAGTATTCTATTATCTCAATCATGATCAATTATTCTATTATCTCAAACTCATGATCTAGTATTCTATTATCTCAATTATGACCTAGTATAATCTCAGTTCTGCCTTATGCGCCGTGTTTGGTGCTTAAAGAATTTATTATTATTATTATTATAATCTCAGTCAAGTCATGACCCAGTATTCTATTATCTCAGTCATGACCTAGTATTCTATTATCTCAGTCATTACATAGTATTCTATTATCTCAGTCATTACCTAGTATTAAATTATCTCAATCAGAACCTAGTATTCTATTATCTCAGTCATGACCACGCATTCTTTCATCTCAATCAGGACTTAGTATTTTCTAATTTTAATCACGACCTAGTATTCTATTATCTCAATCATGACCTAGCATTCTATTATCTCAGTCATGACCTGGTATTCTATTGTCTCAGTCATTACCTACTACTCTATTATCTCAGTAGTTACCTAGTATTCTATTATCTCAGTTACGACCTAGAATTCGTTTATCTCAATCATGATCTAGTATTCTATTATCTCAGTAATTACCTAATATTCTATTATCTCAGTCATGACCTAATATTCTTTTATATAATCAAGACTTAGTATTCTATTATTTCAGTCATTACAAAGTATTCTATTATCTCAGTCATGACCTTGCATTCTTTTATCTGTTGTGACCTAGTATTATATTATCTCTGTCATGACCTAACATTCTTTTATCTCAATCATGACCTAGTATTATATTCCTCAATTATGACCTAGTATTCTTTTATATCAATCATGACAGTATTATATTATATCAGTCATGACCTAGTATTCTGTTACCTCAATC
Source organism: Oreohelix idahoensis (assembly GCA_024509875.1). NCBI lineage: Eukaryota > Metazoa > Mollusca > Gastropoda > Stylommatophora > Oreohelicidae > Oreohelix > Oreohelix idahoensis. The sequence continues at coordinate 250,467 of JAMPIV010010027.1, forward strand.
ATGACCTAGTATTCTATTATCTCTGTCATGACCAAGTATTCTTTCATCTCAATCAGGACTAATTTCAATCATGACCTAGCATTCTATTATCTCAGTCATGACCTGGTATTATATTATCTCAGTAATGACTATTCTATTATCTCAGTAGTTACCTAGTATTCTATTATTTCAGTTATGATCTAGAATTCTTTTATCTCAATCGTGATCTAGTATTCAATTATCTCAGTAATTACCCAATATTCTATTATCTCAGTCTTACTTACTTACTTGGTCGTTCCCCTTCTACCGTGAGGTAATCATATCTCAGTCGCACCCTAATATGGCATTATCTCAGTCACAACATAGTATCTCATTATCTCAGTCACAACCTAGTATCACATTATCTCAGTCACAATCTGGTATCACATTATCTCAGCTATAACCTAGTTTTTATTATCTTAGTCACAACCTAGTGTCACATTATCTCAGTCACAACTTAGTATCACATTATCTCAGTCAGCATTTGACTGTCTCACTCACAGCTAAGTACTGTGATATCTAACTCACGACCAAGCGTTTATTGTTTCAGTCACAACCATAGAATTCCATTGCCCCGCTCGCGATATAACATTAGTTGTCTCAATCTAAAATTGTACTATTCACAGCCTAGCATTTGATGTCTCAACCTAGAATTCCAGTGTTTCCCTCATATTCTAGCAATTATTGGCTCAGACTCAACGCAGGATTTTATTGCCCGACTCACAACCAAGCAGTTATTGTCTCAATCATAATCTATAATTCTATTGTGCAACCCTCTACCTAACAATTATTGTCTCAAACGCAACCCATAATTTCATTGCCCCACGCACAGCCAAGCAGTTATTGTCTCAATCACAACCTAGAATTCTATTGTACAACTTACTACCTAGCAATTAATGTCTCAAACTCAACCCAGAATTTCATTACCCCACGCACAACCAAAGAGTGATTGTCTCAATCACAACCTAGAATTCTATTGTACAACTTACTACCTAGCAATTATTGTCTCAAACTAAACCCAGTATTTCATTTCCCAAACGCACAGCCACAGAGCGATTGTCTCAATCAGATCCTAGAATTCTATTGTACAACTTACTACCTAGCATTTATTGTCTCAGTCACAACCTATAATTATTTGTTCCACTCACGACATAGCAATTATTGTCTCAATCTCAAACTAGAGTTTTATTGTCCCACTCAGACCTAGCACTTACTGTCTCAATCTCAACATATAATTCCATTGTCCTATTCACAACCTAGCATTTATTATCTCAATCTCGACCTAGAATGTCGCTTTCCCACTCACAACCTAGCATTTATTGTTTCAATTACACTCTGAAAACTACTGCTTCAGTCACATCCTAGCATTTTTTTAAATAGGAGTTTTGCCCAGTTTTTTTGGCGAGGCGCTCGCAAGTCAACACAGACACAAGATCCATCATTTATATTAGGGCGCATGTCTAAATATAGAAGACTTTATGATCTGGTATATTTTTAATTTATTATCTTCATTTCAACCTAGAACTCCATTGCCTCACTCACAATCTAGCATTTATTGTCTCAATCACAACCAAGAATTCCATTGCCCCACACAACCTAGCATTCATTGTCTGTAGTAATTTTAATTTGAAAACACTTTGAGAACTGTATTATTTCAGGCTAGAAGTGCAAAAAGGCGATGATGCCTTTTTCTTTACCCTGATGAAATAAAGATTTCGTTCATTCGTTCTTGTCAGTCCCAGCCTAGAATTATATTGTCTCACTCACAATCTCTAATTTGTCGTCCCAATCACAACATAGAATCCGATTGTCCAGCTCACGAGCTTCGTTTGGTTTGGTTTTAAGGACCATTGCACATGGACAACTCCATCAGTGCTCTGGTCTCCTCAATTAGATCACACAAGGAGGACCTCAGCACAGTGCACTAACTCCGTAGCACCGGCGAGAATCCCAATGTGTGTAAATAGGAATCACACATTCTGTAAATATATTTGGTGGGTAGGTTTCTAATTTGTAAATGTTGTCAGGGCAGCTGCCATATGGCCTACTCACGATCTTATATTCTATAAATCACTCAAGTCTTAGTATTTGAATCTAACGTCCCCTTTTTCACCAGACATCTATATCCCGTACTTACTATCTTTGACGTTAGTCAGGTTTATATTTATGTAGTCGTCCCGGTCATATCGACTATGCTCGTGCCAGAAGCCCAAGATATGGATCAGCTCGTGCATGATGACACCTTTGAACTCGCAACCTGGGCCTATGGATACATCTTGTTTGCCTATGCTCAACATACCAATGTCCGCGTGGCAGCTGATGCGTGTGGAGAATGGATAAAACACGTGTGTCGATTTATTAGCGTGTGTAGTAGGAATAGTAAGTAAGAAATAGCAAAACATATCGTGTAAGTCGGTTCAAATGAAGATAGTGGGACGTGTGGTCGATATGACCTTAAAAAAAATCTCAGTAGGAAATTATACGGGTAATATACAAATTAAAAAAAAAAAACCTTAAAAGTGAGTTTTGTAATATATAATTAACACTTTTATTTCACACAATTTATGGTGTAAACATTTTTGTAAATTAATATTAGACAAACATAAAGGTATGTTTTCAGGCACTCGTAAGAAATAAAGAAGTAGAACACTTGGACAACAGAAAAACAACAGACGTGAGTGGCTTACCCAGGGTTCGAACCCCGTACCTTCCGTACGACAACTCCGCCTAGCTATCAAGCGAATCACACTGACCCCACGGCCAGCTAGGCATCCCCAAAAAAAGATGCTTTGCTGGCTATTTATCAGTACGAAACACACAAGATAACACCGGAAGTATACAGTGGGCAACTCAGCCCTTAAATGACGCAATCACTTCTGTTGTTCTCCTATTAACAGTATGTGTCAGTCCAAACAAGACAAAGACCTTGATACTGGGTCCAGTAAATAGTAGAAGACTTAAGGACATTAGTATAGAACAGAGGGTAGGTTTCTGGTATTTTATAAACATAAATAACACATAAGGAAGGGAAACCCGAGGCCTGTAAACAGTAAATTAATATTAGACAAACATAAAGGTATGTTTTCAGGCACTCGTAAGAAATAAAGAAGTAGAACACTTGGGCAACAGAAAAACAACAGACGTGAGTGGCTTACCCAGGGTTCGAACCCCGTACCTTCCGTACGACAACTCCGCCTAGCTATCAAGCGAATCACACTGACCCCACGGCCAGCTAGGCATCCCCAAAAAAAAAGATGCTTTGCTGGCTATTTATCAGTACGAAACACACAAGATAACACCGGAAGTATACAGTGGGCAACTCAGCCCTTAAATGACGCAATCACTTCTGTTGTTCTCCTATTAACAGTATGTGTCAGTCCAAACAAGACAAAGACCTTGATACTGGGTCCAGTAAATAGTAGAAGACTTAAGGACATTAGTATAGAACAGAGGGTAGGTTTCTGGTATTTTATAAACATAAATAACACATAAGGAAGGGAAACCCGAGGCCTGTAAACAGTAAATTAATATTAGACAAACATAAAGGTATGTTTTCAGGCACTCGTAAGAAATAAAGAAGTAGAACACTTGGACAACAGAAAAACAACAGACGTGAGTGGCTTACCCAGGGTTCGAACCCCGTACCTTCCGTACGACAACTCCGCCTAGCTATCAAGCGAATCACACTGACCCCACGGCCAGCTAGGCATCCCCAAAAAAAGATGCTTTGCTGGCTATTTATCAGTACGAAACACACAAGATAACACCGGAAGTATACAGTGGGCAACTCAGCCCTTAAATGACGCAATCACTTCTGTTGTTCTCCTATTAACAGTATGTGTCAGTCCAAACAAGACAAAGACCTTGATACTGGGTCCAGTAAATAGTAGAAGACTTAAGGACATTAGTATAGAACAGAGGGTAGGTTTCTGGTATTTTATAAACATAAATAACACATAAGGAAGGGAAACCCGAGGCCTGTAAACAGTAAATTAATATTAGACAAACATAAAGGTATGTTTTCAGGCACTCGTAAGAAATAAAGAAGTAGAACACTTGGACAACAGAAAAACAACAGACGTGAGTGGCTTACCCAGGTTTCGAACCCCGTACCTTCCGTACGACAACTCCGCCTAGCTATCAAGCGAATCACACTGACCCCACGGGCAGTGTGATTCGCTTGATAGCTAGGCGGAGTTGTCGTACGGAAGGTACGGGGTTCGAACCCTGGGTAAGCCACTCACGTCTGTTGTTTTTCTGTTGTTCAAGTGTTCTACTTCTTTATTTCTTACGAGTGCCTGAAAACATACCTTTATGTTTGTCTAATATTAATTTACTGTTTACAGGCCTCGGGTTTCCCTTCCTTATGTGTTATTTATGTTTATAAAATACCAGAAACCTACCCTCTGTTCTATACTAATGTCCTTAAGTCTTCTACTATTTACTGGACCCAGTATCAAGGTCTTTGTCTTGTTTGGACTGACACATACTGTTAATAGGAGAACAACAGAAGTGATTGCGTCATTTAAGGGCTGAGTTGCCCACTGTATACTTCCGGTGTTATCTTGTGTGTTTCGTACTGATAAATAGCCAGCAAAGCATCTTTTTTTGGGGATGCCTAGCTGGCCGTGGGGTCAGTGTGATTCGCTTGATAGCTAGGCGGAGTTGTCGTACGGAAGGTACGGGGTTCGAACCCTGGGTAAGCCACTCACGTCTGTTGTTTTTCTGTTGTCCAAGTGTTCTACTTCTTTATTTCTTACGAGTGCCTGAAAACATACCTTTATGTTTGTCTAATAAACATTTTTGTGTGTGCAAAAGTTGTGTTTTATGAATTCACACCATTCCGACTGCACTATAATTTGAGCATAGTGCGTTATATATTTTTTTTAATAGCAAGGAGCAAAATATTTTCGGCTGGTTTAGATGTGCCTTTAATAAATAATATAAAAAAATATTTTAAACACACGCTTTTAATGCACTAAAAAGCCACAAATAATTTTTCAAGGAGTTTATAGCTTGCAGTCAAAAAATGTAACATCACATTGACAAAAAGCGTGGGTCACTTACGCGCATATCATATATTTTATCCATAAGTGTCTAATGAAGTATAAAGCAGAAGTTAATTTCATGCAGAATCAGCGCCCCACGTTTTTTGTCAATTTGATGTTACATTTTTTTACCGCAGGCTATAAACTTGCGTGCGTTTAAAATATTTTTATTTTTTTTTTCTTTTCTTCTTTTTAGTGTTATTTTTTATTTATTATTTATTATTTTTTTTTTTTTGGTGTTTTAAAATTTAAGTGAAATGTTATCGATCCGCTAATGACATCATCAGTTTGCGATAAACGAGTCCAGAACACAGGAGGCGGATTTCATTATTCAGTATATTACACGGAAAGTTAATATTTTAATTTTTTTTTATTTTGATAAGAGTTGTAAATTACATTTTTTTTGTTAAATGTATTTGTCAGTTGTGTGTGTGTCTGTGCACGCGCGTGTGAAAGTGTGTGTGTGGAGGGAGGTGGGGGGGGGGGAGTTTCAACATCTCTCTCAAGAGAGACAATCTTGTTGGGAAGAATACACCACGATTATTTGCAGTTATCACCCATTTCCGTGCTGATAAAATAAATAAAAAAATGAGTATTAATTTTAATTTGATTAATTTTATTATTTTTACGACTGATTATTGAATTGTCATCGGGAATACACAACTATGCCAAGTTTTAGAGCTATTGCTCATCTGAAAGTGATTGAAAAATCGATTGCAAGATTTGAAGGTGACACGAAAGTGACATACAAGGCAAGTTAAAGAAAAGCGTGTTAAAAATGCTTTGTGTGTTCGAGTGTGTTGTTAATCTTAAAAATCTGGGTTGGGAGCCGCGCTGGTGTAATGGCTTCGGCGTTGTACTGGCGACCAGGTGTTCATGGTTCAAACCCGGGCGTCGGCGTTTGAAGAAATGTTTACGGCCGGAAATTTGACTGAATAGCCTGAACGGCTCCTGTGATAAACCCTCTGTGGATGGGAAGGAGCGAAGCTCCTGACCGGGTTGGAAGGAAAGTCCTCAGGTTCCCCAGCCTCGCAATGACATGTCATTGGGCCGAAGGGCTGAAAGCCCAAGTGCCGCTGGTAAAAAAAAAAATCTGGGTTTATATATTCTAAATTAACCTGAGTGTCTTTGAACCCTAATACTATTTCCTGCGTTTTATAACAAATCAGAAGAATAAATAGTCATGTTAATATTAGTATACGCAATATTAGACAATAAACAATGTGACAATTTTCAATTTGTACACCCTATAGGTGTATCCCATTAGACTAAACATTACATTATCTGAAATTCAACACTAAAATTATCGCAAATTAACGCCAATATTTATTGTAATTGTTTAGTGGTGAAATTATTCCAGGGAGATAATCGATTTTTTGTTTCGTTTTCAAATAGCACTTCTTTTATTTACGATTGTATCCCCTACAGCTGTAATCTCACCCTCGATGTGTCTAATATATTTAATATTAATAATACAAAAACTGGACAAAGTGCAAAACAGAATTCAGTTACATTGTTTTACACGACGTGACGGATGTCACTGTGGATAAAGGGCAATACTGTATATGTTATTCCATGCTTTTTTTTTTCCTGCACGGGAGATAAATAGACAATTATTTTGAATGTTTTGGTTTTCACAGGAAAGTATCTAGAATCGTGGAGTTACCGCACTTTTAAATGCCTGCAGGAGAAGTTCCCTAGCTTAAAAATTCTTTCTTTCTTCCCCATCCGCGAACATAGCGAACTTACAAATAATTCTGTAAAACCCGATCGACCAGTCGTAGTTCCTCTAACCTTGAGGTGCAGAGTCACGAAAAACACGAAAATAACGAGCAACTCTGAGAACATTTGACGGTCACATTTTGAGAAGAATGTTAGCTCTATAAAGGAGAGGTTAACACGCCCTACCTCTTCCACCCACCCTTTGTCAATCGAAAGTGCACACATATATTGCTGGATTAAAATGGAATGTACCTTTCCTGAACACTTCGCGGCAAAATGTCAGCAAATACTTTTAATGCCTCAGGAATAACAAAGAGATCGAGTAAGGAATAAAACAAAGAAATCAGGAGCAACATTGGGAGACCGAGTTAAGAAAAACAAAAACAAACAAAGAATTAAAAATATGAAGCAATATGGAGACACAGAGTAAAAACACAGACATGGGGAAAAGCAAGGAGAGACAGAATTTTTAAAAAAATCAAAAACAAATTGGAGTGACAGTATAAGGCACAGACTTAAGGAAAGTATGAAGAGACAGAGTTAAAAACACAGAAGTTAGGAACAACATGGAAAGACGGAGTGAAAAACAAAAGAATAATTTGAGAGATAAAATAAAAAACACAGACATTAGGAGCAACATGGAGAGACGGAGTAAAACACATGCAAGTTGAACAACATGGAGAGACGCAGCAAGAAATACAGAGAGCAATAACAACACGGAGAGACAGACTTTTAAAAAAAACCCAGAGAAATCAGTAACAGCAAAGAGAGACTAAGAAAAGAGCACATAACTAAGAAACAACATAAAAGGACGGAATAAAAAACATAAAAATAAAAAAAAAATAAAAAAAACACACAGACACTAATAAAGAACATAGTTTTTCAGCTGAAACGAATGAGATATAAATGTTTCAGTCATCCACCAAGCATGGACATATTTAGGCCACCAAGGCTAGAGGGGCTTTAGGGACATATACGGATATCAAAAGAAATCAGGTCCAACACAAAAAATCAGAATTTTCAATTCAAATGTCAAGCCAGTCCTATTGTATGGCCCTCAAACATGGATAACAACAAAAACAACAATCAAAAAGTTACAGGCTTTTTTCTTCTTCTTCTTCTTCTTCGTTCGCCCTGAAAAGGACGGTGGTTGCGTTGTGTCTGTTTACGCCTAAGCTGTGATATCTGCACCTTTCGGTCGACACATCCGACTTCAGCACGGCATTTTTTAGGGACAGGGTTTGCCTTCCCATTGCGATCCGCACTCGCTCAGCCAGACTGCACTGCTGCAGACTGTTTCCAGGATCACCACGTGGAGGTGGAGTGCGGTCTTGACCAGCTCTGGTTCGCTGGTCCTGATGCAAGCAGTACAGCTATGGGTCGCTGACTGCATTCACTATTGCTGCATCTTGGGGTCCCAAACAGGCTTTCATAAATGAGGGCTTGCGTAGAATAGAAAGATTGAAGTGGTATGACAAGATCACAAATATGAAACAAGATGACAAGAAACAGACAAGTGCCAGGGGAAACAAGAGATGAGAAGAAGACGCTGGAGATGGACAGGACTCACTTTGAGGAAACCTGTTGATCACATGCTTTAGCAGCAGTGGTTTCCATAGCAAATTGTTTTACATGATGAGGTTGCCATCCCTATATACAATGTGGGACCGAAGATGCAGCAACAGTGATGAATGCAGTCAGCGACCCATAGCTTGACTGCTTGCGTCAGGGTAAGCGAACCAGAGCTGACCAAGACCCTACTCCACCTCCAAGTGGTGGTCCTGGAAACAGGCTGCATCACTGCAGTCTGGTTGAGATGAGTATATCTCACTTTCTTTCCCTTCTGTTTTTTGTTTGTCTATCCCTGACGAAGGCCTTGTGGCCGCAACGTTGTTTTCCTTGTCATGTCTTTAGTAAGACGTGTTACATTTTGTGTTGTTGTTTGTTTGTTTGTTTGTTTGTTTTTTTTTGCAGTCTGGCTGAGACAGTAGGGATCGAAGAGGGAAGGCTAACCCGGTCCCAAAAATGCCATGCTGAAACCGGATGTGTCGGGCCGAAAGGCGCAAATATCGCAGCTTTGCTGTAAACGGCGACACAACGCAACAAACGTTCTTTTCAGGACGAACGCAGAAGAAGAAGAAAAAAATATATACAATCTCATATTAAACCACCTCAGATGACATGCATGAGGGAGCATAGTTCTGTATTGTTCTGTCACCTCAAAGAACCATGAGAACTATACGGGGCAGATAAGAGTTTTCCTTCCTTCATTCATTCATTTTCCAATTCACTGTTTATGGAGCACAGAGCTACCACTACAAATGGTCTTCTTGCAGGAAGCCAGCACCAGAACATTCATGCGCTATTGCCGTAGTGGTTTGTGTAGCAATGTGTTTTCATTGATGAGTGTGTAAGACCCCCCCCTCCCCCTTTGCATAACCTCGTATTAAGCGCTTTGTACCACGCCCCTGAAGGACCAGTAGTCCTATTCTTTCTTTGTCTCTTCAGGGACCCCCCGGGGACTAACGGGGCAGATCAAATTATTGCTATACCTTTTACTAACATTATCATTTTGTATGTAAGCAAAGACATGTGATAACCAACAGACATACCCGCTTCCAGGATATATCTCTATGTAATTGGCTTCGTTTGTTCTGGGAATGAATTTCACGCATGTACCATTAACTCCATTAACATCTTGCTCTATCTCTCTCATGGCAGTCAGGATAGTGTTTTGAGTTTTGGAAGCTGGATAAATATTAAAACATTAACTTATTGCCATCATTTTAAATCATTAACATTGTCTTCAACGTAATCGTCATAATCAAATCTATTATCTGGGACCCAAAGATGCAGCAATAGAGAATGCAGTCAACGACCCATAGCTTGACTGCTTGCGTCAGGGTCAGCGAACCAGAGCTGACCAAGACTCTACTCCACCTCCACGTGGTGGTCCTGGAAACAGGCTGCATCACTGCAGTCTGACTGATAGAGTAGGGATCGAAGATATCCTTTACAGGACGAACGAGGAAGAAGACGAAGAATTCTATTATCTCCTGTTAACCTTAAAATGTTACTACCTCACAATGTCAGAATATCATTACTTCTTCTTATCGGTATAATTATCTTAAATCATCAACTTCAAAGATTTAAATCACCATTATTTTTATCATTACTTCTTCTTCAAGTATCATGCCTGGTGGAATAGGTGATCATGTGTCTCCACAGCTTTCTGTCTACAGTACTATTGATCAATTCTGTTGTTGACTTTTTCCAAGCCATGACGTCAAACTGTCCAGAATCTTCTCTCTTTGTCGTCCTCTACCCCTTTTTTCTTCTTGTTTTTCCTGTTGTTGCGATATACTTCAGCTTCTTTCTTCTCATAACATATCTAAAGAAAGTGGATTACTTCCTTCTAACCGGGGGAATACGCTTCCTTCTATCCGGAGGAATAACCTTCCTTCTAACCTCAGGAATAAGTTTCCTTCTAACCTCAGGAATAAGCTTCCTTCTAACCTCAGGAATAAGCTTCCTTCTAACCTCATGAATAAGCTTCCTTCAAACCTCAGGAATAAGCTTCTTTCTAACCTCAGGAATAAGCTTCCTTCTAACCTCAGGAATAAGCTTCCTTCTAACCTCATGAATAAGCTTCCTTCAAACCTCAGGAATAAGCTTCCTTCTAACCTCAGGAATAAGCTTCCTTCAAACCTCAGGAATAAGCTTCCTTCTAACCTCAGGAATAAGCTTCCTTCTAACCTCATGAATAAGCTTCCTTCAAACCTCAGGAATAAGCTTCCTTCTAACCTCAGGAATAAGCTTCCTCTCCGCATTGTCCTATTTCAGGATATTCTTATTTTGGCTGTCCATTGTATTTTTAACATTCTTCTGTAAAACCACATCTCTGTGGCCTCTAGTGCTTTACCTACCTGTTTATTAATTGTCCTTGACTCACTTCCGTATGTCAGGATTGGTTCTGTATAACACTGAAGAACTCTCTTTCTTACTTCCAATGACAAAGAACTGTTGCATAAAATACTTTTAATTTTATAATAGAATGTCTGTATTTGTGAAACTGGCAGATGTGTGGCAGACAGGTTTCGTGAGCACTTAAATGACATTGATCATGGCAAACCTAGGCCGGTGGCTCTTCATTTTAATGGACCTGACCATACAGATAATTCTGATATTCCTATTACAGCCCCCCCGTTCTTGATTTTCTCTATTTCAGACTTCTTTATTTCTTCCGTCGTTGTTTTCTCGATCTATCTTTTTTATAGTTTTTGTTTCGGTTCGTCTCTTTTTCATTGCCGCTATCTTGTTCGTCACCGCCTTAGATGTTACTGGATAACGGCGGTCTTCACTGTTATATTCCACGGATCTTGCTACTATAATCAGGACTTTGTTTCACCAGTTTTGTTAATTGCTTTTGACTTTCGTTGATTATTTAATCTCTTGTGATGATATTTCTTATTTCTCGTTTTGCATTTTTCTTGCCTTATTATAGTCCTTTTTTAGCTCATCACCTGTGATGTTTACTTTTTCATTTGCTTGTATCGTTTTTTTTTTATTTCTCATCCTCGTATGTGGTTGTAGTTGTGTTCTTTGACCTGTCTATAATTCTTGTCCTTGTCACTTGTTTGTAGGTGTGACTGACGAAAGGTGAAATCCGAAACGTCCCTTGTTTCACGTGTACCCTTAATTTATAAAACTGATTTCACACCATTTTATTTTTTAATTTATATTTATAATTTGAAAGAACGCTGCTTTTACCTGGGCTATTCTATTCTTCACTTCTGGGGTGCATCTTCCAATCCATGTTATTAACGTGCCAATGTATTTGAATCTATTGACCCGTTTTAAAACTGATCCATTATCTTCGATATTGCATTCCGGAGAAGTCGTTTTTTACGAGATGACCATAACTTTTCCTTTTTTGCAATTAAAGCTAGAGACTTTATATTTACTTTTAACAATCACTGTATCAATCATTTATCATTACTAAGAACGGGTCCGTAGCCTTCATCAGACAACCAAAGGGGTCTGTAGCCTTCACCAGACAATCAAAGTGGTCTGTAATCGTCACCGGACAATCAAAGTGGTCCATCCCAGGTAAGGTTAACAACCCCTGCCCTGGTCCTTCATCTTATTCATTGTTAGTTCCAGTACACCCATCTCCTCTTTTCCTCATTTGCCCTTGTTTACAAATATAGACATTCTATTTGGTCCTGTCCTTATTTACACTTACTTGACCTTTCCTGCTGTTTCTAGTCTGTAATCCAGGTCAAACAGAAAAACTAGTAACTAGACCACAGTTTTTTTTTATATTTTGACATGCGCCTTAATATAACACACGGATCCTGTGTCTTGGATGAACGGGACGCGCCTTGCCAAATCGAGACAACATTTTATTTTATTTTTTTAAATCCATGTCGTACCTTACTACATTATGGTTATTCCTTACATGTGCCACATGAATTCAGTGAAGGTGTCATTACCTTATACATACCATTCGGTGAAGGTGCCTTTACCATACGCTTACCCTAGACATTAAGTGAAGTATGCCTTACACATACCCTAGACATCCAATGAAGGTGTAGTTACCTTACACATACCCTAGACATCCGGTGAAGGTGTACGTGCCTTATTGTTGCCCTAGACATCCAGTGAAGATGTTCTTACCTTACGCATCCCAGTACATTTAGTGAAGGCTGTCCTTACTTTACGCCGATCCTAGACATTTAATGAAGGTGTCCTACTTAACACTTACCATGGACATTCAGTGAAGGTGTACTTACCTTACACCTACCCTAGATATTCGGCGAAGGTATCTTTATTTAACATTTCCATAGACATTCAGTGAAGATGTCCTTACTTAACACCTACCCTAGACGTTCAGTGAAGGTGTCCTTACTTAACACTTACTTTAGACGTTCAGTGAAGGTGTCCTTACTTAACATCTACCCTAGACATTCAGTGAAGGTGTCCTTACTTAACATTTACCCTAAACATTTAGTGAAGGTGTCCTTACTTAATACCTACCCAACTCATTCAGTGAAGGTGTCCTTACTTAACAACTACCCTAGACATTCAGTTAAGGTGTCTGTCGTAGATTTTTGATAGGGGAATTAAGACTTGGGTTGGTCCCTTCTGAATAGATTAGAACCAGTGATAACAACAGTGATAGATAATAATAGAAATAGATTTCCACGAGTGAGATGGAGAAATTAATAGAGCCTGTCCCTGAAATCGAGAATCTTCTCTCTTTCAGCCTATCTTCTACAACAGATCTAGAGTAGAGCGTCCTCTTCATGCGATAGTTTTCTTTTCAGATTTAAGTTAGTGTCAATTTACTCAGTTCAGGTAAGAATTAAATTTAAGCGGGCACACAGTGTCAGAATCACGAGGTTTCCCTTATTTAGGAAGAGCACCGGTTGGTAAATTCTCTCAATAGATAATTATTGGTCACACCACAATTAGTCAAAAAATGTCGGAATGTTAATGATTTGTAATTTTTCTCTCCACAGGGCTGCATGTACATGAGAGTTTGTGAAGAAATATAATCTGGCTCAATAGGCCCAGTATAGGCATTTAGTCTTTAAAACCGTTTGTGAGATTTGTACTCTGTTTATTTCTGGAGGCACACACACTGCCAGACAGTTAACTGGTAAACCCACGTGGTTAAAGATAAAAATGTTTCTTCTCTCAGTTGTACTAAAACCGCTGGTAAAAGTTGGGCTGACCCAAAACTCAACACAGAACTACTATATCCAATTCGACCAACTAAATGATGCTTCTATTAACAGAGATCTTAGGAATCGAAAGCTAGATGGCAATCGACCAACTAAATGATGCTTCTATCAACAGAGATCTTAGGAATCGAACGCCAGATGTTCTAGTCTTGACAGCGGAGTACTGAATGAATTAAGTCTAAACTACTGGAGTTTATATCTTATGAAAAGAAATGATTTCCTAATTCTCGAAAACCCGAAATAGTTCCCGTCTTAACACCTACATAAAACTCAGACGACGGCACTGAAACTGCCAGACGCGTTTCACACTTGCAGCTACCTATGGTCATTTGCATGTTGGCGCCTCTCACACCTAACACCGAGAAACTTAACCGTAGAAGCTTCGTGTCAGATGAAAATGCTAGACGATATGTCTGCCGTCATGTTTGTCGAGAACGAATTTCACACTATTCGGTCTACTCAAGAACTTAGCTAAATAGCAATAAAAATGCGTTGCTAAATAAGAAAAGAGACAGGCGAAGGTATGAATGGGAGAGTTTTATTTTTCACTGTCACAGTATAAATATAAAATATTAAGTTGGTCACGCTGTAGAGTCAAAGTATATGAGGAGGAGTTCGCCAGGGATGTATCCTGTCACCAGTGCTCTTTAACATATATCTAGAACATATTATGCAGGAGGCTCTCTACGATTATAAATCAACCATATCGATTGGAGGCCGACCTCTGTGTAATCTACGTTTTGCTGATGATATTGATCTGATAGCTGGAACAGAATCAGAACTTCAAGACCTTGCCTCTAGACTGGAGAAAGTAACAAGAACGAATGGGATGGAAATTAATATAGAAAAAAGCAAGATATTGGTGAATAGCCATAAGAAACATGTTCCGACCAACATTACGTTAAATGGGCAAACGTTAGAAGAAGTTAACACCTTTAAATATCTCGGGTCCACTATATGTAGTGATGGAAGATCAAGTAAAGAAATCAAGACAAGACTTGAGATGGCCTCAGCTGCCATGACAAGGTTGAATGTGATCTGGAAAAGTAACATCAGTTTTCCTGTGAAGATCAAATTATACAAATCACTTGTATTATCTATTCTCTTGTATGGGTGTGAGGGCTGGACACTCACTGCAGATACGGAGCAAAGGATTCAGGCTTTCGAGCATAAATGTTATAGAAGAATTTTGCGCATTTGCTATAAAGAGCACAAAACAAATGTCTATGTTAGAGAGAAGATAAACACCTATGCAGACCACCAAGAACCACTTTTTTCAATAGTGAAACGTCGAAAGCTTGCCTGGTTTGGGCATGTAACTCGTCATGACTCCCTTTCGAAAACGATCTTCCAGGGAACAGTCGAAGGTAAACGGAGAAGAGGAAGGCAAAGAAAATCCTGGGCTGATAACATCAAAGAATGGGCAGGACACGGTTTTTCCACACTTGTACGCATTGCTGAGAATAGAGAGCAATGGAGGACCCTGTCTGCTGATGCTTCCACCATGGCACCCCTACGACCCATGACGGGTTATGGGTTGAGATGAGATGAGATGATATGAGGAGAACTGCCGTAAGACGGGGGTAAAACAGTTGAATGGGAAAAAAATACACACACACAAATAGTAATACGTCTTACAAGGAGAAAGGACAAGAAAAACCTACGTTGCGGCCACAAGGCCTTCGTCAGGGACAAACAAACAAGAGACAAGAGGGAAAGAAAATGAGAATTAAGTAGAGAACATGAAACTATAAAAATAAGAGGAAAAAAACCTCCCTTATGTCCAGTCACATGTGAAGCAAGATCTTGTTTGTTTGTCCCTGACGAAGGCCTTGTGGCCGCAACGTAGGTTTTTCTTGTCCTTTCTCCTTGTAAGACGTATTACTATTTGTGTGTGTGTATTTTTTGTGTTTTTTTTTCCCATTCACGCTGTAGAGTGTCGACCCTGATAAGAATGTAAAACCCGTTTGGCCAGTTGGGCCAGAACGGAAGAGGATATGAAACTTTTGGAGGGAAGGGATTCTAGGAGATGTCTACCGTCCCGTGCGGACGTTGTCCCTTTGTCAGCTGTGGTGCGAATGCCGTTGTCCAGGATTATTTTGTGTAAACTGCAATTCTAGTGGTTTTTTCCTGGATATTATTTATGTTAAGTATCTTGCATTCATGTAGTGCTTTGCTTCAGTACAGGGCTTAGCTAGTGAGCGAAAGTCATTGTGTAGTCACTGGATAGATTAGATCGGTGATTATGTTACTGCTATATTGAGCTGTTGATTATGGCAAGTAGTTTTGCAGTTCCATTGCTTCGTTATTCTATGTGTATTATTAGCCGTGTGTGGCTTTTGTGTGTGCGCAATATTTATTAAAGGGACCAAACCTGTTTCATGTGTTATTGCATTATTCATGTCAGCTATTGTGTACTGTGGTCTTACCTTTAGACAGCGGGCTAAGAGTCTAGTCTGAGTATATATTAAACTCATAGTACCAGTAGAGAGTATATTCTGACATTGACAATAAGACGAATGCGAAAAAAAGAAAGGATAAAAGAGCGATAATAAAGTAGAAGACACGGGTAGAATAAAGAAAAGATATAGAAATTTATTAATCATAAATCTCTCTGCGACAGTGTCCTTAACACCTACAGTAGACGTTCAGTGAAGGTGTCCTTACGTAACACCTACCCTAGACCTTCAGTGAAGATGTCCTCACTTAACACCTACCCTAGACATTCAGTGAAGGTGTCTTTACTTAACACTTACCCTAGACATTCAGTGAAGGTGTCTTTACCTTACACCTACCCTAGACATTCGGTGACTGTCGAAGAGAGATTTATGATCAATAAATTTTCTATACTCTTTTCTTTCCCTACCCGTGTCCTCTATTTTATTATCGCTCTTTTATCCTCTTCCTGGTTTATTCGCATTTGTTCGTTTGCGAAAAAATATTACTTTCCCATTCAAACTTTCGCCTGTTTCTATTCTCATTTAGATACGCATTTATTGCATCAGATGTCAGTAGCTGCAGGTAGACGAAATGTGTGATAAGTCGTCTAGTCAGACATAGATGCAGACAATTGTCTACATTTTCATCTGACACGGGCGTTTCTTCAGGCTAGTCGCTCGGCGATAAGTGTGATATGACATTCACGCAGCGTTCTAAAATGAGACATAGCGTCTAGCATTTCCATCTGACACGGCACTCTACGGCCAGTTTCTTAGACGGAAGTGTCAAAGACGCGAAGTGGCAGTTTATGGCAATCGCCTGATTTAACGTAAGTGTTAAGAGGAAAGAGGGAGACAGGGTTTTTTTGGAAATAGCGCATCCTGTGGTCTGTATAAGATATCTTAACCGGAGTTTTAAATTTCATTCATTCAGTAACTTCGCAGTCAAGACTAGAACAACTTACGTTCGATTCCTAAGAATCTCTGTTGATAGAAGATGGCATTTAGTTGGTCGAAGTGGATTTAGTTCTTAGTAGTTCTGTGTTGAGGTAAATATAATCTAGTATTTTGCGAGTGATTAAGTGTTAAATCGCTTATTATATTTCACTAGTTTCTTTTGTGCAGAGTGATTAAATTATAAGTCTGTTATATTCTCTAGTTCACGTGTTTCAGTGGAAAGCAGAATAAATTATAATTTCTAGCTTAACTCATGCAGCGATAATAAATTTAATTTAACTGCTAATAACCAGTCGAGAATATTTAAACAAACTGATAACTGCACTGATTCATCATTGCGTATTGACGAAATACACACGTATTTCTAATTCATGATGATTGATTTTATGAATTATACCTTATTTCACGGGAGTTTTAAACGATAAGTCAAGCTCTCCGCTTGCAGTTTATAATGTAAGTTATAACCGAGTACATAGTATTTATAAGTATTTTATATGTTGTTTTTCTTTATTCAGTGAAAACTGGGGTGACCCAAACGTTGCCAGCGTTTGAGTACAATTGAGAAGAAACATTTTACCTTTAACCACGTAGGTTTACAAGTTAACACCTGTCTGACAGTGTGTGTGTCTCCATGAATAGACAGAGTACAACTCTCACTAACGGGTTTTTTTAAGGACTAAATGCTTATACTGTGCCTTTGAGCCAGATCATATTTCTTCACAAACTCTCAAGTACATTTTCAGCCCTTGTGGCAAGTAAATATCACCATCAGTAACATTCCGACGTAGTTTTGACCAGTGATGGTGTGACCAAATAAAGTCCTATACTGAGAAAAGGACACACAATACATATAATGAAAGAACAATGGGGAAATGCGGCAGCGGAACAGCAAATGAAAATGGGGATAAACTAATAAGTTTCTGTAGCATTAACAACCTGGTCATTGGAGGAACACTCTTCCCACATAAAGATATTCACAAATTAACATGGGAATCACCAAATGGTCGGGACAGAAACCAGATAGACCACATCATGGTTAACGGTAGATGGAGACATGCATTACAAGATGTGAAGGTAAGAAGAGGTGCAGATGTGGGAAGTGATCACCATTTAGTAGTAGCAAAACTGAAAGTGAAACTAAAAAGGGCTGCACCAACTGTAACTACACAGAAAAGGTTTGACATCAGCAAATTGAAGGACTCCCTTACCAGAAAAGCTTTTGCGGCCGACATAAAGAAACGATATCAATTTGCCAAAAGTCAGGAAAAGACATTGACTGATGATATAGACCAGAATTTCAACACCATTTCAACAATATACAAAGAAAGCAGCAAATCATGCTTGGGATTCCAGGAAAGGAAGAAGCAAGACTGGATAACACCAGAAACATTAAACACCATAACGATGAGAAAGGAAATGAAAAGAAAGAAAACAGAAGCGAAGTCCCCCAGGTTAAAGCAACTATATAGCGAACAGTACAGTCAGCTGGACAAGGAAGTTTAAACGCCAAACCCGAGCCAACAAAAGGAATTTCCTAGACGATCTTGCAAGACAGGCAGAGGAGGCAGCACTGAGAAATGAACAAAGCACAGTATACAAAATAACTAAATTCATCAGCGGAAAACGAGGTGCAAACAATATTACATTAGTAAGAGATAAACAAGGTAATCTCATCACGACAGCAGAGGGACAGGAAACAAGATGGGCAGAGCACTTCAGAGAAACTCTGAACAAGGAACCACCAGAGACACAACTGAATGTACCTGAAGCTGAAAACGATCTAGATGTGAATACAGACATTCCACGAAAAGAAGAAATCATCACAGCAATCAAAGGGTTAAAGAACGGCAAAGCTCCGGGCCATGATAACTTAAATGCAGAGCTATTTAAGACAGACCCTGAGCTAGCAGCAGAACTATTAGAACCACTATTTGCACAAGTCTGGAAAACGGGGACAACACCATCAGAGTGGAACAAAGGAATAATTGTCAAGTTGCCCAAGAAGGGAGATCTTGCAGACTGCAATAATTGGAGAGGAATCACTCTTCTCTCAGTTCCCAGCAAAATACTAGGCAGGATAATTACACAGAGAATTTCAAAGGCAGTAGACCACAAACTGAGGAAGGAACAAGCAGGATTTAGAAAGAATAGAAGATGTGTAGATCATATATTCACTCTCAGGAACATTATAGAGCAGTGCTCAGAATGGCAAAGACGGCTTTACATTAATTTCGTTGATTTTGAAAAGGCTTTTGACAGTATACATAGGGACAGTTTATGGAAAATACTGAGGGCTTATGGAATTCCAAGCTGCATAGTGTCAATTATAAAAAGCCTCTATGCCAACTTTACGTGTAGTGTTGGGCAGAGCAACCTAACATTTGAGGTGAAGACAGGAGTACGACAGGGATGCCCCTTGTCAACCACTCTATTTTTAACAGTCATAGACTGGGTGATGCGCCAGACAACAGAGGGCAATCCAAGAGGAATAAGATGGACAACATTTTCTACATTGGAAGATCTGGAATATGCAGATGACATTGCACTACTAGCACATTCACATCAACACATCCAGGAAAAAACGGATAGACTTAACAAGTTTAGCCAGCAGGTGGGCTTGAACATCAGTTTAAAGAAGTCTGAGGTCATGACGCTCAATGTGAGCAACCCTGAGCCCATATCAGTAAGGAATCAGCAATTGGTACAGACAGATACCTTCACATACCTAGGAAGCATAGTAACACCAGACGGCGGGGCAGGCAAAGACATCAACATCAGAATGAATAAGGCAAGAACAGCCTTCTTTAGCCTAAACAACATCTGGAAGTCCTCCCAATACAGCACAAGCACAAAATTAAGATTATATCAGAGCTGTGTGCTTTCTGTGCTTCTCTATGGTGCAGAATGCTGGAGAGTTACAGAGAAGGAAATGTCGAAATTGTCCTCCTTTCACACAACATGCCTAAGAAAAATTCACCGAATCTTTTGGCCGAATACCATCACTAACCAAGATCTGCTTACTCGTAGCAAGCAAGAGGACATGCACACCATCATAGCTGGCAGACGCTGGAGCTGGGTTGGTCATGTCCTCAGAAGAGACCCCGATGCCATCACAAGAACAGCTATGCTTTGGACCCCTGAAGGAAAACGAAAGAGAGGCCGACCAAAAACAACCTGGCGGAGGACTGTGGAGGCTGAGATGCAGGGAATGAACCAGAGTTGGGGCACTGTACGAAGGATGGCCACCGACCGAGCAAAGTGGAATCAATTTGTTGTTGCCCTACAAGACGCCACTAGGCGTGATGGCCACTGACTGCTTTGACGGTCGGCGGCTAAGGATCAAAGAAGAAGAAAAAGAAGAACTGAGAAAAGGCACCGACCTGACATTCCTCATTTCTAGAAACCTAAGCTATTGACACTGTGCTCGCTGTTAACGTTCGTGCCTGGACAATTTTAATGTGACTTAAACAGACATCCACAATAAGAATAACCAAGAAAACGTTTCCCTGAAGCAGTGAATTCAACCCGTCTTTTTGGAACTGGGGTTCTCTTGGCCAAGTCTAGCATTGGAGAGTCTGTAGGTGCATGTCCTAAAAATTGTGTTTCCAGAAGTTGCGACCAAAGCTGTAAGTACGAATGAACGCACGTGATCACGGCTGAATGAATAGAGTGAAGGCAGGACTGAGTGATTCTTTTATTGTTGTAATTTCGGCACCCATTTTTGCTGTCTTAAATTTCTTTATGCAAGTTTTGTTGCTAACAAATTTTTCCTTAGGATAGATCATACAAATACCAAAGTCTGTTCAATACCAGTTTTAACAGTACGAAAATTATTAGACTACCGCAGATGTATCCGTGACTCTTTGGGGCTATCACTTTTCTTCTAACGGGACTGTGGGCTATACATCGAGGGAAAAGATCAAAACTGTGGGTCTATCATTTTCTTGTAGAAATTCATTGACTTTATGACTATTTGTATATGATTGATGTAATTTTATGTGTTGTGATGGAATTTTAGTATGATAATCAAAATTCATTTTAAACTTAATCATCGTGTCGGTCAGCTCGTTCCAAAATATCTATATAATCATTGTTATAGTGTTCCCACGTGTGTGCGTCTAACTGTCATCACTTATATGTGTGTGTATGTGAGTGGATATATATATATATATATATATATATATATATATATATATATATATATATATATATATATATATATATTTAATATATGTATTAGGATAGACTGTCTGACTCCTCTAAATCTGTTGTAGAAGATAGGCTGAGAGAGAGAGAAGATTGCTCGATTTCAGGGACAGCCTCTATTATTCCTACCATCTCACTCGTGGAAACCTATTTCTATATATTATCTCTCACTGTGACTATCACTTATTCTAATCTATTCAGAAGGAACCAACCCAAGTCTTAATTCCCCTATCAAAAATCTACGACAGTGACGGTATACGTACTTTACACTTACCCTAGACATTCAGCAACGGTGTCCTTGTTTTACACCTACACTTGACATTTAGTGAAGGTGTACTCACCCTAGACATTCAGTGAAGGTATACTTACAATAGAGAGGACTGACGACATAAGGAATTATACCACTGGGCCATTTCATTCGAGGGTTGGACATGGAGTTTCTGTGCTGAAACAGTTTGTTGAAACTTTTATAGGATTACTGTAATTTGTATTGCTATTATGAGTTATATTATGTCTTATACAATTTTACGAAGGATTTATTTCCGCTGTTGTTTCTCTCTTTGTCATGTGAGAGTTTTGTTGTATCTTAACTCAATCTACCTTATGCATCTACCTCTGTGTCACTCGAAGTATCTCGTACCCTAGTAACTCCCTTCACTCTTTGTATCTTTCATTCTGATTTTACTATCTGTAACACTCACAAATATATCAGCTTCTCTCTCTCTCTCTCTCTCTCTCTCTCTCTCTCTCTCTCTCTCTCTCTCTCTCTCTCTCTCTCTCTCTCTCTCTAGTTCCATTATTCTCAGTCTCATCTGCCACGAACTATCAGACTCTCTCTCTCTCTCTCTCTCTCTCTCTCTCTCTCTCTCTCTCTCTCTCTCTCTCTCTCTCTCGCTCTAGTTCCATTATTCTCAGTCTCATCTGCCACGAACTATCAGACTTTCTCTCTCTCTCTCTCTCTCTCTCTCTCTCTCTCTCTCTCTCTCTCTCTCCTAGTCTCCTCCTATTCTCAGTTCCTCTCTCAGCTCTCCCAAACTATCACTCCCCCCCTCCTCTCTCTCTCTCTCTCTCTCTCTCTCTCTCTCTCTCTCTCTCTCTCTCTCTCTCTCTCTCTCTCTCTCTCTCTCTCTCTCTCTCTCTCTCTCGCTCTAGTTCCATTATTCTCAGTCTCAGCTGCCACAAACTATCAGACTCTCTCTCTCTCTCTCTCTCTCTCTCTCTCTCTCTCTCTCGCTCTAGTTCCATTATTCTCAGTCTCAGCTGCCACAAACTATCAGACTTTCTCTCTCTCTCTCTCTCTCTCTCTCTCTCTCTCTCTCTCTCTCTCTCTCTCTCTCTCTCTCTCTCTCTCTCTCTCGCTCTAGTTCCATTATTCTCAGTCTCAGCTGCCACAAACTATCAGACTTTCTCTCTCTCTCTCTCTCTCTCTCTCTCTCTCTCTCTCTCTCTCTCTCTCTCTCTCTCTCTCTCTCTCTCTCTCTCTCTCTCTCTCTCTCTCTCGCTCTAGTTCCATTATTCTCAGTCTCAGCTGCCACAAACTATCAGACTCTCTCTCTCTCTCTCTCTCTCTCTCTCTCTCGCTCTAGTTCCATTATTCTCAGTCTCAGCTGCCCCAAACTATCAGACTCTCTCTCTCTCACTCACTCTCTCTCTCTCTCGCTCTCTCTAAAAATCTCTCTTTCTCTCGTTAAAAGCGATTATCGACGTCTAAAAAGGATGGTTTGAATTTGATTGGCACAGTATCAAAGGTAGAAATAATAAATCACGCTTATCATAAACACAATTATTAAAATAAAAACACTGAATTTACTATAAGATTTCATCTTAAAAAGTACTAAAATTGGATCAAACTCTGGGTGACAACAGAAATGTAACGCAAATAGAAGTAAGGGGTTAGCAATTTCGTCATGTAAAACCACTTGCTACAGAAATAACATCAGCTAAAATACATGACAGTAACTTTGGTGCAGACTTCCTGCAAGGACAGAATAATTGCTGGAACTACATCCTACATCAGATACGTAGAAAGACAGAAAATCAAGTGATTTGGCCATCTTATGAGAATGGGGCCGGACCCAATACCACAACGTGCCTACAACAGTAAAAGATGTGGTTTTAGAGCAGAGAAAGACCAAATGGAAGATGTATAGAAAATATTACAGATATTCAACGTCATTACGAGCACACGCCCAGCCACTGCAGCACAGCTGGCTTAAGAAGGAAAACTTTAGCCCCCTCCCCCCCCCGCCCCCCCCCCTCCCTACAAAGCTTCACTTCAAAAACTGACCCAAAAAAAGTTAGTTCCTGCAAGGAGAGTCACCACACTGGCCATCCACCCCCCCTCTTCCTTTTTTTCAACATGCTATTTAAAGAGCAAACCTTCTGTGGGGGAGGGGGGAGCAGAAGTTAGACAGACCATGGAAGCAGACAGATGTGGCATAGAACCAGAGTCGGCCTGGGAGTCTTCGGCGGCCGCTACGCACTTCAAGCTGCGAAATGTACAAGTAATTAATTTCTATTGGAAAATCAAGTAAGATTCGTGAACTTGTAGATAGTGTTAGTTTTTTTACCTTAAACAAAAAAACAAAAAAAAAAAACCACGAAATCAGCTAAAAACATAATATTAAAAGTAAGCCACTCTTTGGTTTAAGTGTTTTCATATAAAAGATTTGTATTGCATGGTTTAATCTGTGTGAACTGTATCACAGAACAAGAAAAGTTGGACACCTTGATTAAAAACATTTTTTTCTCGCCCGCTCCCGTGCCTCCTGGCGCTTAGCGGCCAGGGCTGGGGTTCCCGCTCGCCCTACCCTAAGGTCAACTGTCCATAGAGCTGAAATAAGCTGGTTGTTCGCAACAGAAATTTCCACGTCTGTATTTTGTGCTCTAAATCCAGGTCTAATAATTGATAATATAACATTAATCATAAGAAGGAGAAGAAATACATAAGAGAAGCGATTTCGGTTTACTGATTATGACCATTGATTATTTCATATTACTAAATGCTGCGTGATATGATAACGGCACGCAGCAAACATTCTAGCTAGTGGAAACACAGAGGTAAGCAGCCAATGTAATCTCCATGTTGCAAAAAATCATGTGACTCTTAAAATTAGTCTCGCGTAAACAAGTATTTAAAACGAGAAAGGAAAACAAAACACGAGACTAGTGAATGAACCTTGAAAAAAATATAACCACTAAAGTGACGCCGTAGTACTTAAGTAAAGTGACCTGAATTCTTGCTCCATTTACATCAAATTTGAAATTAGTCGAAACAATTTTTGGTCACAACCGTAAAAAAGAAAATGTATCATTGTTAGTTCAGTCGTTCTTGGACTGTTTCTTTTGAGAGAAGCGAGACAAAAAAAAAAAAAAAAAAGGTTTAATGAAACTAGTAAAGCTGTTCGCTTTTCAAAAAAAAAAAAAGGTAGAAGAATTAAAGTAGGAAATTGGAGAAGGTAAAAAAATAAAAGACCCAGAAAAAGGTAAAAGAAGAAGAAGGAAAGTTGGAGATAGGAAAGGGGGGAAATTATTTGAAAAAAAAAGGGAGAAGAAATAAAGCTGAAAATGGGAAAAAGGTGAAAACAAAATTTAGAATAGGAAGTAAAATTGGAGATGGGAAAAGGTGAAAACAAAATTTAGAATAAGAAGTAAAATTGGAGATGATCTATCCAATGTCTCCGATGAAAATTCCTTCAGTGGCTGGGATTGACCCATACTCAAAGTCAGGAGATCCTGAGACTGTTGTGGGGGGAGGGAGGGGGGAATGATATATTTGTTACAAACTATACTTAACTCATCTATCTATCTATCTATCTATCTATCTATCTATCTATCTATCTATCTATCTATCTATCTATCTATCTATCTATCTATCTATCTATCTATCTATCTATCTATCTATCTATCTATCTATCTATCTATCTATCTATCTATCTATCTATCTATCTATCTATCTATCTATCTATCTATCTATCTGTCTGTCTGTCTGTCTGTCTGTCTATCAATTTATCTATCTGTCTGTCTATCTATTTGTCTGTCTATCTATCTATCTATCTACCTATCTACTTACCTACTTATCTATCTATCTATCTATCTATCTATCTATCTATCTATCTATCTATCTGTCTGTCTGTCTGTCTGTCTGATCTATCTATCTATCTATCTATCTATCTATCTATCTATCTATCTATCTATCTATCTATCTATTTATCTATCTATCTATCTATTTATCTATCTATTTATCTATCTATCTATCTATAAGGCCATAATGCCAATTTCTTAGCCCTGATAAAATAAACATTTCGATCGTTCGTTATATGTCTATAGATCTACATGTATGTGTATACATCAAGTCTGTATATCTGTCTTATATCTATATGTCTGTCTACACTTTTGAGGAGGTGGGAGGGGGCTGAAAATACGTGATAGCCAACATGTTCATAGACGATGCTTGGCTATCCTTCAAATCTTGCAAACACAACAGTACGCTTTTCTCTCACCGCTATATCAGCCGCCTGTGCTGTTTTCATAAATCTAAATTGTCCTTACCATAGACATGCTTGAAAAATTAAGACTGGTTCTGGTCAGTTTATTGTTAAGACAATTCGCGGTCTAGAAGGTCAGTGAACTTACTTGCATTATCTGCTGTGATCTGTAAAACAATAAAAAATAAAAATAAACAGTTTACAAAAATCGTGACAGACATGGCGTTGTTACGGACTAAGTTGTCCGGAAAAGGGCGAAACCAGGTAGTCTTATTTATACTGCGGGCAAACTGTTATTTCTACAGCAGGTTCATTGTTAATTCTACTGCAGGTTCACTGTTATTTCCACTGCTGGTTCACTGTTATTTCTACTACGGGCACACTGTTATTATTACTCCTGGTTCACTGTTATTTCTACTCCTGGTTCACTGTTATTTCTACCCCTGGTTCACTGTTATTTCTACTGCATGTTCACTGTTATTTCTACTCCAGGTTCACTGTTATTTCTACTCCTGGTTCACTGTTATTTCTACTCCTGGTTCACTGTTATTTCTACTCTTGGTTCACTGTTATTTCTACCCCTGGTTCACTGTTATTTCTACTGCATGTTCACTGTTATTTCTACTCGTGGATCACTGTTATTTCTACTCGTCGATCACTGTTATTTCTACTCCTGGTTCACTGTTATTTCTACTGCATGTTCACTGTTATTTCTACTGCATGTTCACTGTTATTTCTACTCCTGGTTCACTGTTATTTCTACCCCTGGTTCACTGTTATTTCTACTGCATGTTCACTGTTATTTCTACTCCAGGTTCACTGTTATTTCTACTCCTGGTTCACTGTTATTTCTACTCTTGGTTCACTGTTATTTCTACCCCTGGTTCACTGTTATTTCTACTGCATGTTCACTGTTATTTCTACTCCTGGTTCACTGTTATTTCTACCCCTGGTTCACTGTTATTTCTACTGCATGTTCACTGTTATTTCTACTCCAGGTTCACTGTTATTTCTACTCCTGGTTCACTGTTATTTCTACTCCTGGTTCACTGTTATTTCTACTCTTGGTTCACTGTTATTTCTACCCCTGGTTCACTGTTATTTCTACTGCATGTTCACTGTTATTTCTACTCGTGGATCACTGTTATTTCTACTCCTGAATCACTGTTAATATTATCTTTTCATACTCCTCATGGACGATGTCATCAAGGCATATAAGGAGAGGACAAGAACGTATTCAGTGGGGTACTGGAAGATGAGTCTGTATTTCATAGCTGGCATTTGCTGATTAATTTGCCCTGACTGCTAAATCAGAGGCACATCTTCAATCCAACCTGCAAGTCTGGAAGGAAGAGCTGGAGAAGAGAGGGATGATCATAAGGAACTCGTAAACAAAAACCATGGTGATATCACGAGAGGAAAGAAGACATCAGATTAAGCTGGGAGAACAGGTCCTGGAGCAGGTCGACCACTTTAAATACCTTGGAGCTGTCATAGACCGGAAGGGAGGCATCAAAGAAGAGTTGGCTACCCGAAGAGCAGCAGCTGGGAGACTTTTTCAAGCCATAAATCGAGGATTCCTCAGCAAAAGAGAAGTTGGTAAGAAGACGAAGATGGCTGTATACCGCTCCACCTATGTCCCAGTCTTGACGTATGGATGCGAGTCATGGGCATTGACTACAACCCACAAAAGTCAGATCCAAACCTCAGAAATGAGGTATCTGAGGAAGGTGGTTGAAGTAACAAGAAAAGACATGGTCCGAAACCAGACGATACGTCAAGGTCTAAAAACCCAACCCCTGCAGACCCAAGTAGAACAGTCCCAAGTGAGATGGTTTGCCATGTCTGCAGAATGGGAAAAGATCGGCTACCACGGCAAGCATGGGAAACTAAGAGCCAGTGATCCAGACCTCCAGGACGACCCAAAGTTCGCTGACAACATCAGACAATCTTTGAAGGACCGAGGACTAGAATGGAACCAAGCCAGGAGGAAGACAGCCGATAGAATAGTATGGCGCTCTCTCTCTTACAAACCTCTACACCTCACGGTAGAAAGGAACGACTAAGTAAGTAAGGATCACTGTTATTTCTACTCCTGGTTCACTGTTATTTCTACTCCTGGTTCACTGTTATTTCTACGGCAGGTTCACCGTTATTTCTTCTGCGGGTTCACTGTTATTTCTACTGCATGTTCACTGTTATTTCTACTGCGTATTCACTGTTATTTCTTCTTCTGGTTCATTGTGCCACCCATTCATCTTCATACGTGCAAACATATTCGCTGTTTTTTTTTTTTAACAGGTAATGTGAGGAGAGCAAGCTAGCATTAGATGATCTTCATTTACCTCCGCTCGTCCACCATCTTGATTCACCCTGTTCAACCTTAATGTCGGTTATAATTAGGGTAATTTTTGTCATTTTATCTCAGTTTTTTGTTATGTTCAAATACCTATTGTCATTTGCAATTGCTTGTTGTAGGTGGTGTCAATTTATATTAGAATTTGTTGTGTTAAAAAGTCGGTCCTTCAAAGATTGTCTAATGTTGTCCTCCCAGCGGACTCTGGGTCGTTCTGGGGGTCTGGGTCCCTGGGTCTTTGTTTCCCATGCTTGTCGTGGTAGCCGATCTTCTCCCATTCTGCAGACATGGCCAAACCATCTTAGTTGGGACTGTTCTACTTGGGTCTGTAGGGGGTGGCATTTTAGGCCTTGACGTATCGTCTGGTTGCGTACCATGTCTCTTCTTGTTACTTCAACCACCTTCCTCGGATACCTCATTTCTGAGGTTTGGATCTGGCTTTTATGGGTTGTAGTCATTGCCCATGACTCGCATCCATACGTCAAGACTGGGACATAGGTGGAGCGGTATACAGCCATCTTCGTTTTCTTACCAACCTCTCTCTTGCTGAGGAATCCTCGATTTATGGCCTGAAAAAGTCTCACAGCTGCTGCTTTTCGAGTGGCCAACTCTTCTTTGATGCCTCCCTTTCGGTCTATAATAGCTCCGAGGTATTTAAAGTGGTCGACTTGCTCCAGGACCTGCTCTCCCAGCTTAATCTGATGTCTTCTTTCTTCTCGTGATATCACCATGGATTTTGTTTTAGAGCTGCTTATGACCATCCCTCTCTTCTCCAGCTCTTCCTTCCAGACTTGCAGGTTGGATTGAAGATGTGCCTCTGATTTAGCAATCAGGGCAACATCATCAGCAAATGCCAGCTCTAAAATATAGACCTGTCTCATCTTCCAGTACCCCACTGAATACTTTCTTGTTCTCTCCTTACATGCCTTGATGACATCGTCCATAAGGAGTATGAAGAGGTAAGGTGATAGGATATCACCTTGTCTTACACCAGTGGTGGTCCTGAACTCTTCTGACTTATGATTTGCTATCCTCACATAATTTCTGCAAGACTTGTAGAAGCTCTGTATAGCATGAATCAGAGGTGCTGGAATATTCTTCCTTGCCAAACAGTCCCAAAGTTTGCTCCAAGGGACCCTGTCAAACGCCTTTTCCAGATTTATGAAACAAAGATGGATCTCACTCTTATACTCAAGGGCCTTTTCACTCAGCTGTCTGAGTGTGAAGATTAGGTCTTGAGTACTTCGGTTTGCTCGGAATCCGCACTGGACCTCATCCAATTGTGGCTCAGCTAGGCGTCGGAGTCTCTTCTCTAGGATTCTAGAGTAAATTTTTCCAGGGACACTGAGAAGGGATATGCCTCTATGGTTTCCACACTGTCGATTGTCACCCTTTTTAAAACTTGGTGTTATGATGGCGATCTCCCAATCCTTTGGTATGGTCTTTTTGCACCACGCTGCCTGTAGGACCCTTAAGAGTAACAGATCTCCTGATGATCCCATGTACTTAACCATTTCTGGTGTTATACCATCATGCCCTGCTGCTTTGCCCATCTTGATTTTCTCCAGTGCTGCCTTCAGTTCTTCCATCTTTATGTCATCTTCATCACCATTGGTTTCCTCTTCTGTGCTAGTGGTTATCATTTCTGATGTTTGACCTTGCTCACCATCAAGGAGTTCTGAGAAATATTCTTTCCATCTTTCCATTACTTCCTTCGGGGCAGTAAGCAATTTGCCTTGCTTGTCCTTTATAAATTTGAGAGGGCATTGTTTTTCCTTCCTCATGTTCTTTAGGGTCTTATAGAACAATTTCTGGTTTTCTTGTGCATCTTTTTCTAGCTTTTCTCCAAATTCTTCCCAGGACTTCTGTTTTGCTGCTAGCACTTTGTTCTTTACTTCTGTTCTGAGTGTCACATATTCTCTATATTTTTTCCATTTGTCCTGTTGTGTTTTTAGCTCCTAAGTATTGTTTCCATGCCATTTTCTTCTCTCTTATTTTCTCTTTGACTTCCTCTGTCCACCAAGGTGTCCTCTTTCTCTGGTTCCCAAGTCGGACTTCACCACATGCTTCTGCAGCAGCTGTCTTTATGATATCCTTGAATTTAATCCAGAGGGTTTCCAAGTCATCAGGTTGTTCTTCTGTGTTGCTCACCGCTGCAGCAATAAGCCCCTGATATCTGGTCTTAATTTCTGGCTCTCTCAGCTTGTAGGTCCTAATGCTCATTTCTCCTGCTCGTTTACTTGGTTTCTTGCGTGATGTTGAGCAGTTCCTAGGCTGAGCAACTCTTTCAGTTGTTCGTTTGATTGTTAGCAGGTAGTGATCACTTCCAATCTCTGGCCCCCTCCAGACTCTTGCATCTCGGACATATTTGAATGAGCTTCTCCGAACAATGGCATAGTCGATCACTGACTTCTCACTCTTTGTTGGTTCACATCTAGTGTATGCATGTATGCGCTTATGGGGGAACTTTGTGTTTGTAATGATCAGATTCTGCTCACTGCAGAATCTAAGGAGTCGCTTTCCATTGTCATTGAGAGTATCTTCTCCATATCTTCCGATAACTCCACCCCATCTAGCATGGTCATTTCCAACTCTGGCATTAAAATCTCCGAGCATGATAACTTCATCTAGGCAGTCATCCACTGTCCTTTGAAGCAGCTCGAAGAATTCCTCCTTGACCTCTGCTCTCTCATCCTCATTTGGCCCATACACTATGACCAGGTTGACTATGGTTTCTCCTTCTTTTAGTTTCACAACCATAATGCGCTCTGAGACAAAGTTCCACCCCTTGATACTATCTTTTTTGATTTTGGGCCACAATGCAACCCACACCCCCTTTAGCTCTTTCGGATATGGGTACACCACTGTAGAGCAGCGTGTTGCCATTGAGAGCCATGACTCCTTGTCCTTTTTTCTTTGTTTCCGTTATAGCCAGGATTTCTAGTTTTGCTTTCCTCATCTCTTCCACCAGCTCCTCTTCCTTCCCATTTATACTTCTTGTGTTCCATGTTCCATAAGTCGTAGTCCGTAGTCCGTTCCAGTTCGTCGCCTTTAGAATCAGTCCGGTTTTCTCTCTTGTGTTACTCGTAATCGTGGTTTAAAGCAAACAGGTGATTGGCCTGTTGTGCCTTTGCATGGTGGAGGGGCTGCCTCCTTACGGCCTCCATGCAGGCCGCCCTCCTCCTTTTTCATCCGGGCTTGGGACCGGCATAGGCGGAGTTTGTCTCTATCTATGTGTACACATATGTGTGAATGTGTGCGTGTGTACTCAATTACTGAATGTGGGAGCCGCGCTGATGTAGTGGTTACCAAACTGCACTGGCCACCGGGTGACTGTGACGCTACACTGTAATTCTGACTTTTAACAGGCCCGATTCTGTGGTTCTATTTTGAATTTTCACCAGTTTTATTTTCTTCTGATCACGCGATTTTCCGTTGTTTACGGAAATCGCTATTTTCGGGCACGCTTTTTCACCATTTTATTTCTTCTCATTTGAATATATATCGTGTTTGGTATTTTTTTTGAGTAGATAAATTAAATGGGTTCGCTTATGATGGTAGGTTTATTTTATTCTAGCATCAGTTTTACTTTCTTCTGATTTTTCGCGATTCCCGTAAAGTTCGTTGTTTACGGAAATAATCGCCATTTCCGGCACGCGATATGACAAGGCCGGAAGCACGCGGCCGGAAGCACGTGGGGTTTGCGTGGGTTGATAGTACTAATTTTTCTAGCGCTCCCATTGGTCCGGGATTTGCGTAGGAAGGGAAATCCGCGTGGGCGGTTGCTCTTGTATATAATGGGACAGAAAACGGGGATTCGGTCTCTATGAAAAAATAAGTGCCAGCCGTCAGACTACGTAATTTATCGTTCTCCACTGTGGGAAAAACCAGCGATGAATTGGTATGTAAGATTTTATCGTATTATCGTTTTATTCATTAGAGGGTTCTTTGAGAAATTCGCCCTTAGGTAAAGATTAACTTTTCAGTTTTAAAATAAACGATAGCGCCATTAATTACTATTTTTGAAGAACGACGTAATGCAACAGTGTGCTTATTCTTTCTATGATTTTGGCAATAGATAGGAGTGTGTGAAGTTGTGAGAAACACGTGTGCCATATTTGTAGGATGTTATGTAAAACCACCATTTATTCCTGTATATTTTCTAATGTAAATTTATGGGGAAATCCCTGGTGTGTTCGTTAATTTTTCTGAGCCTTAAAAATGTGAGAAATACTGTCAGAGGGTTCAGATTTACGTTGTAAATGAATTATACTGCTTAGGGGAGGAAACTATTCCTATAGCGAGATTTAATTTAATAAGAGTAAGCCGGGGAAACTCCTGTGTTAATGGGTAAAAGGATTTCCCTATTTTTTGTCAAGTTTGAACACGTGATCGGCCATGCGTAACGGCCATGTAACATGTCAGACGGGTCTGGGCTATTGTTTGTTTTACCTGGCAGATTTTAGTAGAAGGAGGGGGATGAAGAGGCCACGTGGGATAGTGGTATTTTATGTATTGTTGTGAAGAACGAGAGAAAGGGGAGAAGAAGTGAGAATGAAGAGACACGTGTATAGAATTATTTTATGTATCGTATATGTTAGAGATAAGCGATTTTAGAGTGGGTGTACATGAGTCGCTGTTTCTTTTAATTTCAGCGAGTCACGGCGGAAACAGTGGGGAGCATAATTTTGTCAAATAAAATTATCCACGGCAAAAGACATATCTCAGGGTCAGAGTACTCGAGTATCGTCAGGAGCAAAAGAAAATTACCCTATGGTCTCTGGCAGTGAAGTCCCTATGCTTCAGCTGGACCGAGGTTTATTTATCATACAGCCGAGAGCATCGCTATTATAGTCTCTAGCAACGGCAGGTGGCCGGGAGACTAGTTTCATTTTGTACAGCCTGAAATCAAGGCTGTGTTTTTTTTTTCCTCTAACTCCGGAGCGGGTTAAAAGAGGGAAGCTATTCAGCAGCAGAAAAGTTTTGTCTACAGTTAATCAAGTCCCTCATGCTTGATATCCGAACATCGTCATCACCAAAATCAGGAACAGGTGACAGGGTTACCATACCTAGGTCCTGATAGAAATCAAGAGAAGAGCGTAACGGAGATGCCGCATCATCAGCCCTCGAGTGTTAGAGAGACACTGAGATCAAGAGAGAAAGATAGAGAAGGAGGGAGAAAATAGACAGGACCAGTAGGGTCTGTTCAGTATCCATTGGACGGATAGACACTGAGTCTGCGTTCGAAAAACCAAGTCTATTAATTGTAGCATTTCTTGTGGTGTAGTTATCGGCGCCTATTGCCTAACTAGTAACAAGCTGTGTAGCCGTTCGTTGAGGAAGAGTCACCAGGACTAAGACAGAAATTTATTAGTGTTAGAGAGTGGAGGCTAAAAGTTGACAGCCCCACCAAAGTAGATTTGGTTTAAATCACTAACCATTTTTATTGTTCCTCAGCAGGGTGACAGGAAGAGTGAATGTGATTTGGGGTTTTTTTTTGTTGAGTGTCTCTCAATTTAATTGTTACCTTGGTTTTTCCAGGCCGTGCAACAGTGCACGCTATTGACTGACTTGATGACGTATGATGCCATTTTATGTTTTTTTTTCTTGTATGTAAATAAATATATACATATATTATTTACTGGATCAGCTTCTATTCTTTACTATACTTACTCTATGTTGTCTGTATAGTGGTGTTTGTGGTCGTAATTATACACCTTATCTCCTTGTGTTTCAAGGCAGTCAGAGGTGGGGAGACTATAGCCATTTTTTTTAGTCACGAAGCGGCAGGGGGAGATTCAAATCCTGGGTCTATCTCTTGAGCCAATAGTCTCACCTGTCCACAGGCATGTTATTTTCCATCTAAATTCTATCTTCTCAGACTTTCTCATACTAGGGTCTTGCTTTCATTCAGGCACACTCTATAAAATTAAAACCACTTCGTGACAAGTGGGCGGCAATCGTCCGGTGGATCATTCTGTTGAGATCAATTCTGTGATCTACATTCATAGATTGTCTCTAGGAAGTTCGGAGAATAGAATTTCTTTAAATATCCCCTAGACTTGAGCTACTAGAACTGATCCAGTATAAGTTTTTCCACAGGTTGCAGTCTAGTAGATTTTTGTGGTATTTTTGATTTATATGACTAAGAGGTAATTGATGGCATACCGACATATTTTTCTTTAACAGGAAGGTAATTTAGTTTTTGGTAGCTTCTTAACTAAATTTTTTTCTCAGGTTATTGTTCAGACTTGACGCTAGTCTGAGTTCGGGTTTTGGAACAGCGGTTATAGAGGGAGTATTTTATATTTCGTAACAGGGAGTTCCTTCCTTTTGTTCTCCTTTTCTGTCATTTCTCTGTATTTGTGAACTTACAGCAGTTTACAGGTAAGATGGCGGATATGGCCAAGTTACGAGCTGCCTGGCGTGAATCTGCTCAGGATATGGGAATGGATAAGGAGGAGACTAAGGCCTACCTGATAAGGGAAACTGATAGGCATATTCAGCGAGAGAAAGAGAAGGAGGACAGGGCAGCCGCCGCAGAAATTGAGGAAAGGCAAAGGGCCGCCGCAGAAAAAGAGGAAAGGATAGCCGCCGCAGAAGCAGCAAAAGAGGAAAGGATAGCCGCCGCAAAAGCAGCGGAGAGACAGGCCGAGATGGAACTTCGGAAATTGGAAGCCCAGGAGAAGGCAGCAGAGAGACAAGCAGCAGAGAAGGCAGCAGAGAGACAGCATGAACTTGCCCTGCGTTCTCTGGAACTGCAGTACCGAGCTTCGGGAGGCAGTTCGGCTAATGGAGATTCACCCGGAGCAGGAGCGACAGACACCTCAGGAAACGGAGGACCCCGGATGGCCGCCATGAGCTTCCCATTTGACTCGTTCCCTAATGGGAATGAAAAGATTGACGTGTTTTTAGAAAAATTTCAACGGATGGCAAAGGCATATGGGTTGGATGAGAGTCTTTGGTGCCTGAAATTATCGCAATCTTTGAAAGGTCATGCTTATGAAGTCTACAACAAGATGCTCCTAGATGACCAGAACAACTTTGAGGCACTGCGAAATGCTTTATTGCAAAGATTTCAGTGGACACCCCGGAAATGCCAAACCATGTTCAGGGAGAGCAGGCCGGAGAAGGGAGAGAGTTTCGCACAGTTTGCCGAGCGGGTGAGAAATTACCTTACTCGCTGGAGGGAACTGTCAGGATTGGCGAAAACTTTTGAAGGGTTGGAGGAGTTAGTTCTGTGTGAACAAGTCAAGGCAAACATGTCCCCCGACTTGAGGCGGTATCTGGCGGAGCAGGGTGCCCAGCAACTTGATCAGATTATCGTGTTCGCCGAAAGGTTCCAAACAGCACAGGCCGAGGTACTGAGCCAGAAACGGAAAAACCCTGACCCGCCAACCCGAGGACATAACACCTCTCCCGACAAGCCAACTAACGGGCCGAACACCCGAGAGCCCCCTCCACCTGCTTCAAACTCCGCGAGGGACCCCAACCCACCGAATAAACGAGATGAGGCAAGGAGGGACCCTGGCCGCAAACACGCATATGGTCGGACGTGGGGTGGCCGAAATAATTATAACTCGCAGTGGAAAGCAGGGGGAAGCCGGGAAAACCCCCCGAAGAGAGTGGCCTGTTTACAAACTTCTGTACCAGACTTGGAGAAGGAGCAGGATTCTCAACCTACGAGTGACCGACCTTCTACGAGGGGAAGGGTAACGGTTAATGGGATCGAAACCGAGTGTTTGTATGATACAGGCTTAAGTTTCGAATGTCTCGTGGGCCATCATCTAGTGAAGCCCGAACAGATGACTGGAGAATTTGTGGAGATATGTGGGGTGTTAAAGGGAGATGCTCCAATGCGCCTCCCAGTAGCGCAGATAGAAATAGTGTCCAAATTCGTCAGGGGCACGATCAAGGCGGCTGTAATGGAGGGGCCCCTTTTTGAGGTCATTTTGGGATGTAGGTATGTGTACCTAGGGGACCCAAAGGAACCGGAAGTAGTGGCCGCAGTGGTTACTAGGGAGCAAGCCAAGAAGGAGAGGGAAAAGGAGGCCCCCACTAATCTGTTACCCCAGGAACTGCAGGAGGCACAACAACAGGATCCGACACTGGAGGCCTGTTTCCAGAAATTACCCACGTCGAAGGACCCCAAACAAAAGGGGAATTTCTTCAAGAAGGACGGGCTGATTTATCGCAGAGACGGAGGAGAAGAGCAGGGGCATAGCCAATTGGTAGTGCCAGCCAAGTATAGGCTGCAGATTTTAGAAATGGGGCATGCGCTTCCATTTAGTGGACATATGGGGCAGGGGGCCACCATACATAGAATAGCGGCTCATTATTTCTGGCCGGGAATGACCCAGGACATCATAAGATTTGTAAAATCGTGTGCTCAGTGTCAGAGAGTGGCACCCAAACACTGGACCCCCCCAGTCCCGTTAGGAGAGATGCCCATCGTCGGTACCCCCTTTGAACGAGTGGCGGTTGACATTGTAGGCCCATTAGAAAGAACAAAGCGGCGGAACAGGTTCATCCTGACATTAGTCGATGTGTGCACCATGTGGGCAGAGGCCATCCCCCTGGCGGTCACCGACTCGAAACATGTTGCAGAAGCCTTGCTGCAAATCTTTACAAGACTGGGGTTTCCTCAGCAAGTGTTGACAGATAATGGGTCCCAATTTCGCAGCTTGCTGATGGAGGAGATCTTCAACATTCTTCGGACCCAACACATACATACCAGTCCGTATAACCCGGCAGGAAATGGTCTCGTGGAGAGATTCAACGGCAGCTTGATGACGATGCTGCGCAAATTAGGGCAGGAGCGGCCTGAGGATTGGGACCTTTTTATTCCCGCCGCCCTGTTTGCTTATCGCGAAGTCCCCCAGGCTTCTACAGGCTACCCGCCAGCCACCTTATTGTTTGGGCGACCGATCAAGGGCCCCTTGGAGGCACTGTTCAGGTCTTTGACAGATCGGAAGGCAGATGAGACAACGGTGTCAGCCTCCAAATATGTGGCAGAGCTACAGAAGCGACTACAGTTAGGTTGGAAAATGGCCTCAGACAACCTTCGTAAGGCTCGCGCAAAACAGGCGCAGAGATACAACAAGACGGCCAAGGAAAGAGAGCTCCAGGTAGGGGAGAAGGTCTTGTTGTTACTTCCCACCGGGGAAAACAAACTGCGCATTGGATGGCAGGGGCCTTTCGAGGTGTTAGAGAAAATCTCTAACACCAACTATAGGATCGCTATCAGGGGAAAAAAGGAAGATATACCACGTGAATCTCCTTAAGAAATTTTTAGAACGAGCCCCACCATCTCAAGACCACCTGTTAGCTTTGGCGGTAGCTATTGAGGCAGAGGACGACCCAGAGGATTATGGGGAGTACCCCTTACACCCAACAGAGTCGTACCGAGACGTAAAATTTGGGGAGAATCTTTCAGAAGGAGCGACGCGAGAACTCAGGACTGTATTACAACAATACGCGGACGTTTTAACGGATAAGCCTGGACTCACCCACCTCTCGGAATTTGAGATGAAACTGAAAGACGACACCCCAGTACGGACTAAAATATATCCGGTCCCGTACGCCAAAGCTGCTGCGTTACGGGAGGAAATTGAAAAAACTGCTGGCGGCCAACATCATTTCTGAAACCACATCCCCATACAGTTCAAGCGTGGTCCTATTACAAAAACCTAACGGTGAGACCCGACTGTGCATCGATTATCGATTGCTCAACACCGTGACGGAATTTCAACCGGAAGCCCTCCCCAGCCCTGCGGAACTGTTTTCCAAATTGAGCCAGGCAAAGATCTTCTCGAAAATAGACCTCAGTAAAGGCTATTATCAAATTCCGGTGAAAGAGGACGTCAGGCCGATGCTGGCCTTTAGCACTAGTGAAGGGCACTATACGTTTAACGTCATGCCATTTGGGTTACATAATGCCCCAGGTGCCTTCACACGAATGATGAGGAAGCTATTAGGGCCGTTGCAAAACCCCCACATTCATAATTTTATGGACGATATCCTCATCGCCACGGAAACGGAGGAGGAACACATAGCAACTGTCGCCTCGCTCCTTGGGAGATTGAAGGAGGCGGGGCTTACCGCCCGCCCGAGCAAATGTTTACTCGGCTTTGACACCCTAGATTTCCTAGGCCACACTATCGCTCACGGATGCATGTGGCCGCTGGACAAAAACGTGGAGAAAATAAGGAAAGCAGTTCGCCCCATCACAAAAAAGGACACGAGATCCTTCATCTCCCTGTGCGCATATTACCAAAAAATTCATTCCGAATTTTAATAGCTTAACAGGGCCGTTGACCGACCTCACTCGGAAAGGTCAACCGGAAAAAATTCGGTGGACAGCAGAATGTGAAGGAGCGTACACCACTCTTAAGGAGCTACTGACCAGTTCGCCAATACTTCGGCTCCCGGATCTAACAAAACCTTTTGTTTTAAGGGTGGACGCCAGCGCCATCGGAATTGGATCCACTCTTTTACAAGCCGACGAATCCCAACAAGGTCTATTGTTCCCAGTCTCCTATGCCAGTAGGAAACTTAATGCGGCCGAAAGAAACTACTCAACAATAGAACGAGAGTGCCTTGCATTAGTGGCTGGGATTCGCAAACACCACGAATACCTATACGGGGTCACGTTTGTAGTGCAAAGTGACCACGCTCCTTTGGCGTTTTTGGGAGCCAACAAGCACAATAATGCTAAAATCATGAGATGGGCTTTATTGTTGGGCATGTACTCGTTTTCAGTGCAATACATCCCAGGAAAGGATAATGTAGGAGCCGATTTCTTAAGCCGGCACCTAGCTCCGGAAGAGAAGGAGGAAGAAGGAGTACTCACAGACAGCTCTGTAGACAGGAATAAGGAAGGGCCAGTGTGAAACCCAGAGATTTCAGTGATTTAGCACGGTTCCCGTACTTGAAAGGGGGGACTTATGTGACGCTACACTGTAATTCTGACTTTTAACAGGCCCGATTCTGTGGTTCTATTTTGAATTTTCATGTTTTTTTTTTTCTTCTGATCACGCGATTTTCCGTTGTTTACGGAAATCGCTATTTTCGGGCACGCTTTTTCACCATTTTATTTCTTCTCATTTGAATATATATCGTGTTTGGTATTTTTTTTGAGTAGATAAATTAAATGGGTTCGTTTATGATGGTAGGTTTATTTTATTCTAGCATCAGTTTTACTTTCTTCTGATTTTTCGCGATTCCCGTAAAGTTCGTTGTTTACGGGAAATAATCGCCATTTCCGGCACGCGATATGACGAGGCCGGAAGCACGCGGCCGGAAGCACGCGGGGTTTGCGTGGGTTGATAGTATTAATTTTTCTAGCGCTCCCATTGGTCCGGGATTTGCGTAGGAAGGGAAATCCGCGTGGGCGGTTGCTCTTGTATATATGGGACAGAAAACGGGGATTCGGTCTCTATGAAAAAATAAGTGCCAGCCGTCAGACTACGTAATTTATCGTTCTCCACTGTGGGAAAAACCAGCGATGAATTGGTATGTAAGATTTTATCGTATTATCGTTTTATTCATTAGAGGGTTCTTTGAGAAATTCGCCCTTAGGTAAAGATTAACTTTTCAGTTTTAAAATAAACGATAGCGCCATTAATTACTATTTTTGAAGAACGACGTAATGCAACAGTGTGCTTATTCTTTCTATGATTTTGGCAATAGATAGGAGTGTGTGAAGTTGTGAGAAACACGTGTGCCATATTTGTAGGATGTTATGTAAAACCACCATTTATTCCTGTATATTTTCTAATGTAAATTTATGGGGAAATCCCTGGTGTGTTCGTTAATTTTTCTGAGCCTTAAAAATGTGAGAAATATTGTCAGAGGGTTCAGATTTACGTTGTAAATGAATTATACTGCTTAGGGGAGGAAACTATTCCTATAGCGAGATTTAATTTAATAAGAGTAAGCCGGGGAAACTCCTGTGTTAATGGGTAAAAGGATTTCCCTATTTTTGTCAAGTTTGAACACGTGATCGGCCATGCGTAACGGCCATGTAACATGTCAGACGGGTCTGGGCTATTGTTTGTTTGTTTTACCTGGCAGATTTTAGTAGAAGGAGGGGGGATGAAGAGGCCACGTGGGATAGTGGTATTTTATGTATTGTTGTGAAGAACGAGAGAAGGGGAGAAGAAGTGAGAACGAATGAAGAGACACGTGTATAGAATTATTTTATGTATCGTATATGTTAGAGATAAGCGATTTTAGAGTGGGTGTACATGAGTCGCTGTTTCTTTTAATTTCAGCGAGTCACGGCGGAAACAGTGGGGAGCATAATTTTGTCAAATAAAATTATCCACGGCAAAAGACATATCTCAGGGTCAGAGTACTCGAGTATCGTCAGGAGCAAAAGAAAATTACCCTATGGTCTCTGGCAGTGAAGTCCCTATGCTTCAGCTGGACCGAGGTTTATTTATCATACAGCCGAGAGCATCGCTATTATAGTCTCTAGCAACGGCAGGTGGCCGGGAGACTAG
This sequence comes from Oreohelix idahoensis, assembly GCA_024509875.1. NCBI lineage: Eukaryota > Metazoa > Mollusca > Gastropoda > Stylommatophora > Oreohelicidae > Oreohelix > Oreohelix idahoensis. The sequence goes on from JAMPIV010010027.1 coordinate 290,954, forward strand.
TTTCATTTTGTACAGCCTGAAATCAAGGCTGTGTTTTTTTCCTCTAACTCCGGAGCGGGTTAAAAGAGGGAAGCTATTCAGCAGCAGAGAAGTTTTGTCTACAGTTAATCAAGTCCCTCATGCTTGATATCCGAACATCGTCATCACCAAAATCAGGAACAGGTGACAGGGTTACCATACCTAGGTCCTGATAGAAATCAAGAGAAGAGCGTAACGGAGACGCCGCATCATCAGCCCTCGAGTGTTAGAGAGACACTGAGATCAAGAGAGAAAGATAGAGAAGGAGGGAGAAAATAGACAGGACCAGTAGGGTCTGTTCAGTATCCATTGGACGGATAGACACTGAGTCTGCGTTCGAAAAACCAAGTCTATTAATTGTAGCATTTCTTGTGGTGTAGTTATCGGCGCCTATCGCCTAACTAGTAGAAAGCTGTGTAGCCGTTCGTTGAGGAAGAGTCACCAGGACTAAGACAGAAATTTATTAGTGTTAGAGAGTGGAGGCTAAAAGTTGACAGCCCCACCAAAGTAGATTTGGTTTAAATCACTAACCATTTTTATTGTTCCTCAGCAGGGTGACAGGAAGAGTGAATGTGATTTGGGGTTTTTTTGTTGAGTGTCTCTCAATTTAATTGTTACCTTGGTTTTTCCAGGCCGTGCAACAGTGCACGCTATTGACTGACTTGATGACGTATGATGCCATTATTGATTACTTTATTTCTCCTCTCCCTCTCTGATTGTCTGTCTCTATCTATTTGTGAACGTGAGTGTGTGTACTCAGTTACTGAATGTTATTTCTCCTCTCCCTCTCTGATTGTCTGTCTCTATCTATTTGTGAACGTGAGTGTGTGTACTCGGTTACTGAATGTAATGATAATATTGATTACTTTATTATTTAAGTTTAGAATGTTTTAATTTGAAAACACTTTGAGAATTGTTTTATTGCAGGGCAGAAATGTAAAAAAGGCAAAAAATTTTATTTCTTTACCCCGATTAAATAAAGATTTCTTTCGTTCATTCGCTCTTTCGTTCAAGGCCCTACCATGTTTTTTTTTATTCACTTCATGTCTGTGTCTAATTCCCTTCTCTAATGTTGTGGGCATTAGACGTTAATCAAATTTTCTACATTCAGCTCTTGTTTGCAATTTTTGCAGTAACTTTGTCATGTCGACTCTTGTGTTTGTCATATTTACTGCATTCAATCAGAAAGTGGTTAATCGTATTTTGTGCTTAAAAAAAAAAAATAGATAAGCAATTTGTTACAAAAACAAAAGTCACAATTTAACGGACGCCAGGACTAAAAGAGAAAAAAATCGTCACGTAAACATCTAATTTTCATACATTGTCTACAATAACACCAACAGTAGTGGCAAAGCACCATCACGGAGATATAAAACAGAATAGTCTTTAAAAAGTATGCGCAATCAAGAAATATCTAATCTACTTGTTTGAACGTCTGTCGGTTTGTCCCCTACAGAAACAGGGGACGCAATGTTTTTTTTTTATTTTTTTTTAATGAAAGTTTGACAACATTAAGTGTATTATTTCCCTTTAGCATTAATTTTGAGTCAATCAATGAATTTCCCATTTTAAAAAAAAAAAGAATTAAACAAGATCAGGGTCGCAATTTTTTTGGTTAGTCTACTTTTAGAGTCTTCATTATCGCACACAGTAAGAAACATCAGATGACATTCTACTTAGAGCCTGTGGAGTTGGTGACCCACTAGCGCTAAGGATGAAATACAGAGATAATCTTACAGAAGATTTTTAACACCAGGTTCAATTAATATACCCTGAAATAGAAATTGGTTACAGTGATGAAATTTACAATACAGCTTTAATTGTCATAGAAGATACGGTTATTTCTATGGAACGGGAGGAACTGCATACTCTTGGTCTCCCTCAAACTAACCGAACTGAAGGAGGTACAGTGGAGGAAACGATTGGAGTAGATATGCTGGAGGTGACAGGTATAGTCAAGGAAATGATTGGAATAGGCGTGCTCGGAGTGAGAGATATAAGAGAGGACATGGTTGGGGTAGATGTCGTGGGAGTGAGAGGTATAGTGAAGGAAATGATTGGAGTATATATGCCGGAGGTGGGAGGTACAAATGGAGGTCATGACTGCAGTAGATGTGCTGGATGTAAGACGGACAATGGAGGACATGATTAGAGTGGGTGTGCTAGGAGTGAAAGGTATTGTGGAGGACATGATTGGAGTGGATGTGCTGGAGTTGAGAGGTATGAAGGAGGACATGATTGGAGTAGATGTGCTGGAGGTGAGAGGTATGATGGAGGACATGATTGAATTAGATGTGGTCGTAAGAGGTACATTGGAGAACATGATTGGAGCAGATATGCTGGAGGTGAGATGTATAGGTGTCATTAGGTTAAACCGAGAATTAACCGTGGAAGTTTGGTCCTGGTCTCCGATAATAATGGGAGCTCAAAAGTACCAGAGAGAACAAAATTAGAATCTTTAACTCAAATGTGAAGTCAGTCTTGCTGTATGGCTCAGAGACATGGCATGTCTCAAAGAGTATCACCTCCAAGCTACAGACATTTGTAAATAGATGTCTCCGACGGATCCTCCGTATAAGATGGTCAGATGTAATGACAAATATAGAGCTAAGGAAAAGATGCGGGCAACAGCCAATACAAACAGAAATTATGGTAAGAAAGTGGGGATGGATAGGACATACACTCAGAAGAGAAAAATCAAGCACAGCCAGAATTACCTTTCACTGGAACCCACAGGGGAAAAGAAGAGTGGGAAGGCCAAAGAGAGCTTGGAGAAGAACTGTTGAAGAGGAGGCTAGGGAAATTGGAATGACTTGGGCCCAGCTGATAAAGACAGCCCAGAATAGAAATCGATGGAGAGCAACTGTTTCTGCCCTATGTTCCACAGTGAACGAAAAGGAATGATAATGATGAGAAGTACTACAAGCAGGTGATATATTAAAAGTTCAGTTACTTTTTTTTACTCGGGCAACGCCGGGTAAATCTGCTAGTATAACATTAACAGAGAGCGTCCCGCTATAACCCACACTTCCAAGCATATGGATAAAGGGTGAAAGCGATATGCTACGTTAAATTGTAGCAAATACTAAAATAAAATTTTAAAAGACATTTTTTTGGTCACCCTCTATTTCTCTTATAGTGGGTATTCCAGAACGAAGATTACGGTACCTTGTATTTCTATCAGCTGGATTTCTTAATGTATGTCTTTTCCAACGCCAGCCTCTTCTCACCACATCTAGATCCCACTGGTGTTTGTCTGGTTCTGTCAATCCGGTCCATCATAGCGATCTTGTAATAACCATTTCTTCCATTTAATCTACGACAAGTCAACATTTATGACAACCTGTCATTTTATTTTCTTGTTTTTTTTTTTTGTCCTCCATGTTTCAGAGCAAAATAATGAGACTGACTTGACATTTGGAGCTGAACATTTTAATGTTTGTGTTTGTATTAGTTTCTTTTATTGCCTTATATCAGGGATTCTCAACCTTTTTTGCTCATCCCCCCCCCCCTTTTTTTTCTGAGCCTCGTTTACCACTGTGCCCCCCCCCTCCCCAACCATAGTCGCTGTTAGTTGGAAAAGAAGGTACTTTACCATCTTACTGTGGCCCCCATATGGTTCACATTGAGAAACACTGTCTTATATGATGAGTGATTATTACGATGGCGATGATAATACTGGCTGACGATTATATTGATGATATGATGAAATATTTCTTACGAGTGCCTACTATCGTACCCATTTATGTGTAGTATTTAATGAAATATTATGATGATGGTAATGATAATGATTATAATGATAAACGATTATAATAGTGGTGATTATGACTGATGATAATGATTGATAATGCACACGTACTTGAAATGAATCCTGCAGTGGAGCTGCTAAAATACAAGAAATAGCTAAAGTGGTCAACACAGTTCTGAAAGTCCACATTGTCTATCCTGCGCAACCATGAACTGTCAGGGTTCCCACGTGACAACCCGCGTAATCAGAAGGACAATATAACCACGTGACCTCCTGGTGACCGAGTTTAACTTTCACGAAATCTGTTTCCTATTCCAAACCTGTTTATTTCTCACGCGGTAAACATTTTTTGTTTACACCGGTCAACACACAATTAACGTTCAGTAAAAAAAAACTACACAGAAAAGGATAACAGATAACAGGGGCGCATTAAGGGGAGGTGCGAGGGAGGGGGCAGTCTGCCCCGGGTGATAGCCAGGTCTATCGAACTCTTTCATGACGGTACTTACTGCTAAACATACACTTGCAAGTGTATCTCTTTATAGGGGATGAGGAGTGTCAAAGGTAGGACCCGCCCCGGATGCCAAATACTTTAAGTACGCCCCTGATAGATAAGAATTGTATTGTCATTGGACTTCCCAGTAAAGTGTTTTTGTGCATAAAGAGATCGTCAGAAAGATCAGGCAATAAACACAAAACATCATGTCAGTCTTATTTTTCTAATAATTAACACACAAAAATATTGCCTCGTTCAAGATAGACACATAGTCCGTCGGTTATATTAGGGCGAATGTCCAAATATAAAAGACCATGTGGTCCAGTTATAAGTACCGTATAATTATTTTTCTTTTATGTCTTATTCTATTTGTCCAGGTCCTTAGTACTTATTAGTTACTGTAACCGTAAATGTCTTTTGTTTCTTAATGTCTGAGATAGCCTTCGCTAGACTGTCTTCTTCTTCTTCTTCTTCCGTCCTTAGCCAAAGACCGACCAAGCAGTCAGAGGCCATCACGCCTTGTGGCGTCTTAAGGGCAACAGCAGATTGATTTTCTCTGTTGTAGTTTCCCATCACGCCTAGCGGCGTCTTTAGGGCAACAACAAATAGATCCATCTGCCGTTGTTTCCGTAATCGGTGTGACAAGCCAACGGGTGATCAGCCCATTGGGCTTCGCTAGACTGTAGTCTGTTAATAATTATCTTCTGGGTGTCATTTTTATGTTAGCTAACAGAAGATTGTGATCTGATGCCACTTCTTGCAATACGCTAAAATTAATAACGTAAATGTATGCACATTGATAGATGAATGATTGCAACGAAGGAGTCCAAACTATGTGATGGAGCCCTGATGGCTGGACTGGTTTTATAAATATATATATATATATATATATATATATATATATATATATATATATATATATATATATATATATATATATATATATATATATATCTTCTTCTTCCGTCCTTAGCCACCGACCGTCAAAGCAGTCAGTGGCCATTACGCCTAGTGGCGCCTTAGGGCAACAGCAGATAGTTTTTCTTTGCCATTGTTTCCCATCACGCCTATTGGCGTCTTTAGGGCAACGGCAAATCAATCCATTTGCTGTTGTTTCCGTAATCGAAGTGACTGGCAAACGGGTGATCAGCCCGTTGATATATATATATATATATATATATATATATATATATATATATATATATATATATATATATATATATATATATATATATATATATATATATATATATATATATATATATATATATATATATATATATATATATATATATATATATATATATATATATATATATATATATATATATATATATATATATATATATATATATATATATATATATATATATACTGAAGCACATTAAAAACGCACCACCTGTATAATCCAGGAACAGAGTGTGAAATGTAAATATAAGTGTTTACAAGTTTACATATTTGGAATCTTTATTAATTTTCCTATGAATCCATGCTGGTCATTAATCTGTACATTTGATTGTTATGAAATTCATTGCATTCTGTGCAGGCAAGGGAGAAAACCAAAAATGCAACCAATAAAAAAATTCATTCACACTATCCTCAGTATCTAGTATGTCCCCCGTGTGCTTGCAAACAAGCTTGGCAGCGGCTCTGCATGGAACGCACAAGTCTCTGAAGGAAATTCCGGGGAATCAAGTCCCATTCACGTTTAAGAGTAGCTTCGAGCTGTTGCAGATTAGCTGGAGAACCTTGCCTGTAGACTGTGCGTTCAAGCTCGTCCCACATATATTCTATAGGGGACATGTCTGGTGATAGGGCAGGCCAATCAATCATCACAATGTTCTGCTGCTGTAGATATTGCTGCGTAATGCATGCAATGTGCGCACGTGCGTTATCCTGCTGGAGAAGCTGCAAGTCTGGATAATTTGTGAACGCAGGAGCAACCAATGCATCCAGAACCTCATCTCGATATGTCACAGCATTAACATTTCCACGGAAGACGTGAAGAGGCAAACGATGGTGAAAACTGAATCCTCCCCAAATGTGAATACTGCCACCTCCAAATCGGTTGTGCTGACGAACACAGCAATCTGCAAAGCGCTCTCCACACCGTCGCCAAATCCGCATACTTCCATCAGCAAAGGATATGTTGAATCTGCTCTCGTCTGTGAATAGGACAGCATTCCACTGCAGTCTAGTCCATCTGACATGTTGCTCTGCCCATTGCAGGTGCTGCTGACGATGTCTGTGAGTCAAGTTTGGCCCAACATAAGGTCGTCTTGCAGTAAGGCCTATATCTCTGAGTCGTCGTATAACTGTCATTCGAGAGACTTGCCACGTCTACCCACTATTGCTCTTGCTGTATGACTTTCCGGGAGAGAACGATTCCTTAGGTGACTCAGCACAATATGACGATCTTGCGCAGGGGTAGTAACTCGTGGTTGGCCACTCCGAAGTCTATCCCGGGCACTGCCAGTGGTTCCGTAACGTTCATTGAGACGTACAATAGTGCTGTGGTGGCAATTCATCCTTCTGGCAATGGCCCGCGAGCTCATTCCGGTCTCCAACATACCAATGGCTCGTTGGCGGTCGTTTTCAGATAGTCGTGGCATTTCAAGCACATGTACTGGGTGTTTTGTCTCAACGGCCTTTTTTTATTTTTTTTTTAATACTGCCACAACGCGTACACATTTTCAGGGTCATAGCTGTTGGGAATCGTGTTGCACGTGTAACTTTCATTGTTTTCATGTAGTCTGTACACAAACCCGTGGGTTGAATCATGCACTTTCCATTCCAGCAGCCATTCGCTCTCTACCTCATGACAAACACGGGGAAAATCCATTCCCACACTTTTTTTTCCAGCTTCTCGGCATCAGTATATATAATAGTGGTGCTTCAGTATATATATATAAGAGTGGTGCGATTTTAATGTGCTTCTATATATATATATATATATATATATATATATATATATATATATATATATATATATATATATATATATATATATATATATATATATATATATATATATATATATATATATATATATAAATCCAATACCATAATTCCCGCCGTAAGTACGTCGGTCGGTCACATCATGCACACCGTCATTTGCGCACTTTTCTATTTTCGAGAGAGTACATTAACTTTCAACCACAGCTAAGGGGTGCAACTGTGGTTGAAAGTTAGACAATAATTGTATTGCTTCCCTTGTATGTACTCTCCCGAAAATAGAAAAGGGCGCAAATGAAGGTGTGCATGAACAGTTTGATTATGGAAAGAAGCCAACAACACAATTGATAAACAGTACATGAACAGACAATCAAGATACTCTTCTGTCCAGTTTCATCCGGGAAACGGATTTAACTGATCTTAAAAATAACCTTAAATTGTAAGTTTGTGATTGTTTCTTCAAGACATGACATGTTGTCATAAAAGAAATGTTAGTTATTTAGTCAATTTCCGGTCCATTAGATCATTATCACTTCTCCACATGTCATTTAGGAAGGTTACTCCATGTCTTCATATTTAATACATCCATATAATTTTCACTACAAATATTTAATGACGGCTGCCTGCAATGAAATGACCACAGTAGTGATAGTACCGTCTGTAATACACTATAATTAAAAACCTGTCAATTTTGACGGGTTATTGCTAGCAAGTATATATATATATATATATATATATATATATATATATATATATATATATATATATATATATATATATATATATATATATATATATATATATATATATATATATATATATATATATATATATGGAGAGCCCCCTTGGATGGCGGGGAAAATACAGTACGCCACGCGCTTCTTACTCCTAGCTTGGGACCAAATGTGATGATCCTATAAATGCAAGCCAAACTGGAGAAACTGGAGCTCATGACTTCAACTCAACACGTTTCGGAATGACAGAAAAGCCGCACGAAAAGCCTTAGATCTACAGTGTAGATAATACCAAGGAGGCTTTAACTTGGCATTGACTGCTAAAGAGCGAGAAGCTCAGCAGCCCTAGCTAAACAACAACAACGCTCAATCTGAGGTGGCTCCGTAAGGAGGATCGCCACTTGGCTCGATCGTCGGCTTCATCCTCCTAGGTTGCTGGAGTTATGTTCAGCGCCTTCATGTCTCTCTTCACAAATCTTTGAACCTCAGCCCGGCTGTACTTTTGTTTCTGTCAGTTGTCCGAAGAGAATATCTTTGAGGATGCGACCATCTTCCTTGCGGTAGACATGGCCAAGCCAGTGTAGTCTGCGCTGTTTAAGCAGTGTGTACATGCTTTGAAGGCCAGCACGTAACAGCTTAGAAACATCGTAAAAACCAATGGGGTTTATTACTAACTTACTTAGTCGTTCCCCTTCTACCGTGTAGTGTAGAGGTTTGGGAGAGATAGCGCCAGACTATCCTATCGGCTGTCTTCCTCCTGGCCTGGTTCTATTCTAGTCCTCAGTCATCCAAAGATTATCTAATGTTGTCCTTCCAGCGGACTCTGGGTCATCCTGTGCGTCTGGATCCCAAGCTCTCTTTGTTTCCTATGCTTGTCGTGGTAGCCGATCTTCTCCCATTCTGCAGACATGGCCAAACCATCTTAGTTGGGACTGTTCTACTTGGGTCTGCAGGGGGTGGGATTTTAGGCCTTGACGTATCGTCTGGTTGCGGACAATATCTCTTCTTGTTACTTCAACCACCTTCCTTAGATAGCTAATTTCTGAGGTTTGGATCTGGCTTTTGTGGGTTGTAGTCATTGCCTATAACTCGCATCCATATGTCAAGACTGGGACAAAGGTGGAGCGGTAGACAGCCATCTTCGTTTTCTTACCAACCTCTCTCTTGCTGAGGAATCCTCGATTTATGGCCTGAAAAAGTCTCCTAGAGACTGCTTTTCGAGTGGCCAACTCTTCTTTGATGCCTCCCTTTCGGCTTATAATAGCTCCAATGTATTTAAAGTGGTCGAACTGCTCCAGGACCTGTTCTCCCAGCTTAATCTGATGTCTTCTTTCTTCTCGTGATATCACCACGGATTTTGTTTTAGAGTTGCTTATGACCATCCCTCTCTTCTCCAGCTCTTCCTTCCAGACTTGCAGGTTGGATTGGAGATGTGCCTCTGATTTAGCAATCAGGGCAACATCATCAGCAAATGCCAGCTGTGAAATACAGACCTGTCTCATCTTCCAGTACCCCACTGAATACTTTCTTGTTCTCTCCTTACATGCCTTGATGACATCATCCATGAGGAGTATGAAAAGATAAGGTGACAGGATATCACCTTGTCTTACACCAGTGGTGGTCCTGAACTCTTCTGACTTATAGTTTGCTTTCCTCACATAATTTCTGCAAGACTTGTAGAAGCTCTGTATAGCATGAATCAGAGGTGCTGGAATGTTCTTCCTTGCCAAACAGTCCCAAAGTTTGCTCCAGGGGACCCTGTCAAATGCCTTTTCCAGATCTCACTCTTATACTCAAGGGCCTTTTCACTCAGCTGTCTGGGTGTGAAGATTAGGTCTTGAGTACTTCGGTTTGCTTGGAATCCGCACTGGACCTCATCCAATTGTGGCTCAGCTAGGTGTCGGAGTCTCTGTTCTAGGATTCTAGAGTTGATTTTACCAGGGACACTGAGAAGGGATATGCCTCTATGGTTTCCACATTGTCGATTGTCACCCTTGTAGCCGTGTACATCGTTGTTTCGTTGGAAACAGGCTATTTTCTAACCAAAGAAAAATAAAACCCAGATTAGCATATAAATTTCTACTTTCCTAGAAACAGATTATAAAGTAATTCAGTGGCATTAATTTTAATTAGGCTAAGAGTCGCGTTACGTGTCAAAAATTAGTCACGTGATTTTTTTACCCAATTAGGGAGCTCAGAAGCTTTTCCCCAGCCAGAACGGACGCCATAATTAAGCAGTCTGGATACGAACCGCTATGTAGAAAGACGTGTTCTTTCGGTTCAATAATTCTTTGTTCGAGAACTCAACAAAAGGCAAAATAGTTTATTTAGTATTGTATTCTGGGTCATCATGTTTATATGATTATTGTGATTCAGAAATGGTGTAAGTATGAACCAATTTTCATGCTTTTGATTTGCCAAGGTATTTGGTTAGACCATGTCTCTGAACGACGACATGCACTTAGATTGAAAAAAAGTGGAAACATGATATATCTCCCTACGAACCAAGGAAAATATGGAGAGATATATAAAGCAAAAAGAAACCCAGTAGCATAAGAAATGCTAACCCCTGGTACAGGATCACAGAAGGAAAATATAGGAGATAAAATATGAACTTTGAATCAGCAATAACTCAGTGCCTGATTATGAATATAAAAAATGCCGCCGGCATGTCATTGATGAACTGAAACCTAGTAAATTGCATTAAGTACATCGATCAGGAATGGACTTGTTGCATTGTACTATATATCAGATTTGGTGACCGTGACTAGTCCTCTTGTTAAGAGCAATAAAAGACGATGGAGCAAATAAGCAGAGGCGGAGATTATCATACCACCATAATCAACCCCAGTGCATAAGGAAACCACGATTAACAAGGAATAAATAAGACTGGAAAATGCATCGACAACAAGGGTATAGGCAGGCCAGCCTATACAGCTATAGTTTTAGCTATGAAGATACCTGGACAATGCACAACAAACACGTCCTGCGCCACCCGCCCAATTTAAACAAGAGAAATGGATATGGTCTGCCAGGAGGTTATCCTAAAGTAGACGCACATCCCACTGCCCCATATAAATATGTATATGGCTCGCATACTGGAAGCTATTATGCTGTAGACCTACAGAAACCTAATGCATGTTCTACTGAAAAGGAAGAAATGTTGTACAACTCCACAACAGGAGGTTACTATACCTCTAAAAACGTACACAGACGAAGCGAAAACCCTTCACATGAAGGAAACAGAAAATCCTACATCCCAGATGAAGATGATGACAGTTGTTCACCCCATCGTAGAGTAACATACGCGGATAGGCGAAGTTACAGTGTTAACAGTAGAAACAACACATACCAACGAAAAAGTCGTCCTCGGTGTGACAGAGATGGACACATTATTGACTACCATACATACGAAAAACCACATAGAACATGGCAGAAACGGAGGTATCCGATCCACGCTGTTCCCCGTTCGAATCCCCATCACACAAAATCCCATGCCCCCATGAGACAACCACCTCCCTATTACTGCCACAGAGAAACGGAAAGCAGACCACGTATACTATCATCGATCAGGAATAATGACAAATCCAGGCGCACGACAGCAGCTGACAAACACTGGAACACATTGAATAAACGAGCTCAAAGAATGACAGTAAGAAATTTCATTACTGCGGTTCAAAATAGAAAGTTATGGGAATTCAAAAACGTAACGTCAGAGAATGGACAAGTGTGCCTCATATCAACAGAAGATGGATGGAGGGCACAAATAGGTCCAATAAGGTCAGGAAACAAAGATCGCAGCCGCCAACACATAAATTTAGTCCATAATAACAAGACACAGTTAACCCCCATGAAGATAAATCAACCCAAGCCAACAAAGCAAGAACCTCAAACAACTTTGGTTTGTGTAGCAACACAAACTGACAATACCAAGTCAACGTTTATCCACACTCAAACTTACTCCCGCAGTGACCATTCGTCAGTCGATACGTACCACACTCCCAGTTCAGGCAGCTCCAGTTGGAATACTAGTGACAACCAAACACTGCTATACCAACAGAACAAGGTTGGTCGTTCTAAACAATCAGATCCTGAAGAAACTATCCCCAAGCAGTTTGTTGAACCATATACCACCAATCTGTATGGAGACGAAACGGAACAAGAAATGAGAGAAAACAGTGTCAACCCCAGTGCAGTTTTGTCAGACCCCAACGAACAAAATGACAGAGAAATGGTGGATGTATATGAACGAGAAACAGACATTTATTCACCAGACCCAGCTAGTACTATTGAAACTAGTGATACAGATAGCACCTTATTTGTACCAGCCAGCTCCAGTGTCAAACGCGCCTATAAAACAGAATCTGATGACTCGCCTCATGTCACCAAGATTCCTCGCATGCCGTAGAACCATATCAGACGAAAAATTTTGAAGAAACGTAGGCATGTTTCGAAATCAAGCCAAAAAGTACTAGCCACACATCCCCAGGCCACATCACAGTCGGTACCATTTTCTTCAGCTTACCACCAACCTGTCAAAAGCAACAGTGTGCAAATTACTGTGCCCACTGTAAACAGTGTTAAAATACCGCCGAACCAGGGCAGACGAAAAATCAAGGCGAAACATACACCTACTTCCAAATCAAAAGATGTAACTGCCGCACATCCCCAATCTACAGTGCAATCATCACCGCCTTCGTTGATGTCCTCGGCGCCCCAACGAACAGTCAATATCGTTTCACCTATTGCACCCACAGTTACTCAATATGAACCTCGCCTATCCAGTCGGGAGATTGCAATGCTGGAACTAGCGAAAGAATTCATGAAGCTGTTCTGAAACACGCCCAAGTCTTCAAGTGCATGCCCATCCATGCACAGTCAACGCAAATGTGAACTTACTGTTTAACAATGTTCTAACTTTCCCATGTACTCTATTTTCAGACTGTGGTAATAATTGACAGTTCTAGATGACTTAGTCCCAGTGTGAGATGTCAAAGCCTAACTAAAAAAGTTTTTCCCAGCCATACTGATACTGATGACCAGAGAACACTCAAGAACAGCCCACAGATGATCTTAATTAGACATTTTATGGTTTTGTGAAATAAAAATGAAACAAAACTAACAAGATACTGTGTTACGAGTTTACAGACACACTCATTAGTCACAGACAGTTTTTGATGTTTAGAATGTTAACTTACCCAACCTCACCTATAGCACCTATGTCACAATGATTTTGTTATGAGATTGCTGTATATTTTGAAATAACCATCCTTCACACCTCCTTAGCTCGACTTCTTGTCCTTGCAGCTCGAGAGCTCAGCGTTTTCTTTTACATGCATCTTGGTGCATCTTCATGCAGACACCTTGCACTCGTAGTTCTCCTCGTACCTGATACTAATATATTTGTTCCCAATTATCTTAACTCATCTATTATCTATCACTTCGATCCATCGCACTGATCCCACTATGATATCTACTTAACAGCATATTTAGTCACATTATAACAAATGTCATACCCAAAATTATTATTGCATGCTATCCTCTTTTCTCCACAGGTGTATTTACTTTAGCATGTTCACGAAAATTTGTTTGAAATTATAACACTTTGCAAAAGAGATTGCATATCCAGCCCTTTGATTCACTATTGTAAGATTTTCCTCACTCCACCATCACACCTCCTTAACTTACTATTTTCCTTTCCACTATTTTGAGACGACATTCTAGACTTATGAGCTTTTCTATCCAAATCATTTTCCATCCTTTCGAATTACAATAATGTTGTAATCAGGAGATCTTAAATTTCCCCTATCTATCAAGTCACAGTATATGTTTACATGCCACCCTCACACATTTTGATGACACTGATTGAAAATTTGTTATACATTGTTTTCACATATGATAAATGACATGATGATAGGTCAATGCCATATAACATTGACTGCCCTGATATTAGCAGCTGACATAGAAGAAAAGAGAGAAATAAATCAACACATCAGAGGGAACAACTAGCTTTTGCTCATACTGCCTCTGCCAGTCATAACCCCTGTCAGCATAATATCTGCACATGACAACTATGCAGATGACACCCCAGCAGTATTCTGTTGATACTGTATAAGCATTTGTATATGCTGACCCCGGATTGAACACCCCCATTACCGGATGATACCACTGATGGCACATGAGAAGAAGAAGCAACTGTTTAAGTGATAGTGAAAATGCCATTTTCTATTATGGTGAAACTTTATGTTGACACAACTGATGTTTTGATATGCAGTTTATGCACAGATGCCCCACATTAATATTGGATAATGAATACTTTTAGTCTTTCCTGGTTACGAAATAAGACAAGGATATGATGGAAAATTTTATGGATTCTATGGACATAGAACAAATCGGAGCAATATTATTGCTGCATATGAGAACTATAAGTGTATGGTTTATCATTAGACAAGAGACAAATGGATTATGATAATCCCATGGAACCACAGGTGTTAAGGACACACAATGGAGATTAAATAAAAAAATTTAATGCTGCTGAACGCAGAAAATAATGAGAAAAAAAAAAAGATACATCCACATAAAAGGATTTTTTCCCAAATGTTTTTGTTATATAAACATTGTTGTAGAGATGTATAAAAATTACTTATTACTTGACACTGATTAAACAAGGTCACTATAGTTGTGATACGTTGATATCTTAGTAGATACACAAATATGACTGATGAATTTTGACAGACAGAGGTCTGATCGCCTTTATGATACAGAGGCTGAATAATGTTATCCCAAGGACGAACGTGTCACAGATATATAAAAATAAAGAATACCTGGATTGGAAATACATGTTGCTGATTCATGACATACCCCACAATACAAAGTAAATAACAGGAAAAGTTTGAAGGTGAGGACCTTAAACTGCCCATCTGGCTGTATTCACCAGATGTTATAAACACCGCACGGCTCTGACAAACCTTTGACCTGCGAAGGCAGAGCTGGTGTTGACAATCCTGCACATAATGTACACAATTTTTTTATCTTATATTGTCAAAAAGTTCTGACATCTCAGTTGATTGTTCCATAAATAATTGTTTGATGTGTTTTTGATAATTGTATTGCTAGATAAGGTACATAGGGAGTTACTAAGGATGAATTCTCAAGATAACAGGAAGAGTAGAAGGGATTCAATGATATAAAATATTGGAGCACCATACATGATAAATTGGAGTTATGGAAAAAAGAGACAATTGTAAACTGTATACAAGGATGCCTTGAGAGTGACAACATGGATACATATTGTCAAGAGTATAAGCAGTTGTCTTAACAGAGAAAATAAAGTAATACGGAACCCATTGTAAAAAGTTCATGAAGATTTGAAAATTTGAAAATATAATTTCCTTTCCCCTTGTATTTCATAATATGATAGTAACATATTCGTCTGTTGGTTGCTGAATAATTTGATGTTTGAAAATTGATGAATTGTAAGTCAAAGAAGATCTTTGAAAAAAAAAATATTTCTAGGACAGGGTTCACATGAAAATACTGTGTTGACAGAAAAGAAGGAATGATTAGAAATAACTGACTTATGGACAAGATCACCACCAAACGTATAACTCACATATTTTGGAGAAAAACAGTGCATTTTGAAAAAATAAATAAATAAATAAATAACATATAGAACATTTTCTACAGTGATGGACACTTGAAACACACCTACTTGCAGACTTATAATATGGAGCCAATAACAGGAACAGAGAAGAGATAACCCCCCACCATATCTAAGAGAATGTAGTCAACTATATGTTTGAACGAAATGAAATTGTATTATGATAAACGGAATTTGTGTTGTTCATGTTTCCCAATGTTGCCACTCGTCACATTTTTTGAGTGATGACCTTATGGATATTTTGAAGATTTCGTTGGCCAGTGTTGCCAATTGGTAAATTTGGTTGAAATATGCATTGATATGAAAGATAGTTTGCATTTTTTTCAGATGATGTCCATTAATAGGGCCTATTTAAGGAAGACAGTCCCATATATACATATAGGAACCCAGGTTTAGGAATTAGTTTAAATTTTTCTGAAATATTTTTGGACTTAGAAAATGTTTTTGAACTTTAAATTTTTCTGAAAATTTTTTTGAACTTAGGAAATTTCTGGGATATTTTTTAAGATTTGATAGTACTCAAATGTCTCCCTATGGGATACATTTGCAGGGCCCCGGGATCTATATGTAGCCGTGTACATCGTTGTTTCGTTGGAAACAGGCTATTTTCTAACCAAAGAAAAATAAACCCCAGATTAGCATATAAATTTCTACTTTCCTAGAAACAGATTATAAAGTAATTCAGTGGCATTAATTTTAATTAGGCTAAGAGTCGCGTTACGTGTCAAAAATTAGTCACGTGATTTTTTTACCCAATTAGGGAGCTCAGAAAAGAATTTCCCCAGCCAGAACGGACGCCATAATTAAGCAGTCTGGATACGAACCGCTATGTAGAAAGACGTGTTCTTTCGGTTCAATAATTCTTTGTTCGAGAACTCAACAAAAGGCAAAATAGTTTATTTAGTATTGTATTCTGGATCATCATGTTTATATGATTATTGTGATTCAGAAATGGTGTAAGAATGAACCAATTTTCATGCTTTTGATTTGCCAAGGTATTTGGTTAGACCATGTCTCTGAACGACGACATGCACGTAGATTGAAGAAAAGTGGAAACATGATATATCTTCCTACGAACCAAGGAAAATATGGAGAGATATATAAAGCAAAAAGAAACCCAGTAGCATAAGAAATGCTAACCCCTGGTACAGGATCACAGAAGGAAAATATAGGAGATAAAATATGAACTTTGAATCAGCAATGACTCAGTGCCTGATTATGAATATAAATGCCGCCGGCATGCATGTCTGCACAAATTGATGAACTACATTTTGTATATATATTTTGAATTGACTTGTTGCATTGTTGAAAGCAAACAAATAAACCTTTGACAATTACCAGCTGTTGATGATTTTAATACAGTTGATTATTGTAAGGAATATGTTCCATTTCTACCCAACTTACAAGACTCTTAACAAATAAAACAACATCAGCAATTGAGAGGACTTTAAATAAAATCAATACGAACCTGGTCCACTATACCTAAGTGAGCTAAGGAACACCTCTGGCGAATGGCCAGTTAAACAAACTCACAAGAAAAACATAGAACACTATCTAGTGTCGTGCCGGTACTAATAAGAAACCTACACCCCGGCCACATAAAACCCCTATTTGGTACCGTACCCAGTTCTGCAAGTAAATAGGAAACACTGGGACGGCAACACCCTTTTTGAAAATTGGTGTTATGATGGCAATCTCCCAATCCTTTGGTATGGTCTTGTGACACCACGCTGCCTGTAGGACCATTTAAGAGTAATAGGTCTCCTGATGCTCCCATGTACTTAACCATTTCTTGTGTTATACCATCATGCCCTGCTGCTTTGCCCATCTTGATTTTCTCCAGTGCTGCCTTCAGTTCTTCCATCTTTATGTCATCTTCACCATCATTGGTTTTCTCTTCTGTTCTAGTGGTTATCATTTCTGATGCTTCACTATGCTCACTATCTAGGAGTTCTGAGAAATATTCCCATCGTTCCATTACTTCCTTCGGGGCAGTAATCAATTTGCCTTGCTTGTCCTTTAGGGGTTTATACAATTAATAATTATTACTCAGTGAAGCATTGGACTCCTCACATGTCTGGGAACCGTATGGAAAGTCTATTCAACATTTAAAACTTGGCTTGGCATCTGGTCATCTCGATTTACTGGTAGATCTCAATGGATGTTTTAGTAAATCTGCAGGTGGCTGAGGGAAAACAAAAGAAAGAATTTTTAAGATAAGGAAAGTTCGGACCAGCCCTCTCCCGCCGGCATTTAAAAGCGGGGTATCCCGAGGAAAAACTGCACAAGGCAGTCATCAGTTTTGTCAAGACAAGTAATGCTGAGACATGTGAAACTGTTTATTGTACAACTAAAACTAATTGTCATCCTAATTCTGCATATACGATTTTATCAGGTACATCTTTGGAGATCTCAGTTTGTCTAAAGTAGATCCCCACATCTCCTGTGATGCCGACCGCTGGTTTAAAATATGAACTGAGATTGTGTTGGATCAAGCATTGCTACAGTTTCTAAGGTTGTAGCGTGAATTTTAGTTGCCAGTTCCGATGTATTTCGCTCTAGCACGAACCAAAATATATCACAACCGGGTGCTAAATTGAACATAAGGTCCGGACTGTAGGATTCTTTCTTAACGAGATTGGGAATAATAAGACATTTCTAAAAGGTGTCACATTGCAGAATATGTCATATAAACACAGCTTATTTTAATTCCATTGCAAAGAGCTGTAAAAATGGCTTTAAAATGATGTATGATATAAAAATATACTTAAAATGGTTAATTTTTTTTTCAATATTTGTGGGTAACAAAAAATATGAACAATTGTGCATTTTCTTCAAACAAGGCATATTTGAGACTATATTTTGATTAACAAGTAAAAATAAATGTGCTTATTTCTGTACTGTTGGAAATTGCTTGAAAAAAGCTTTAAAATGATACATGGATCATTACTGTAACTTCATTAGTAAAATGTATCTCTTCTTTGTAAACATGTAGAAATCTTGACGAATTGAGCGGTTTCTGTGGAAATCGGTTTTTTGGCTTTCTTGTCATGTTCAGCTCATAACAACTTTGTTCAGAATAATGTGACATGTTTAGAAAAAAATTTTGCTTACTTAGTATGTCTATGACATTGGATATCATAGATATTGAGTATCTACAGTGCATAGATTTTGAGCATTGACACTTTAAAATTGTGTGTTGAGCTGATTTTGTAACCAAAAACACATGACTAACCTGATTTTCTTTAAATTTGAAAAGAGTATCTTGGCCTTTTTATGTCCTCCATGCCTTCCATTTCTTAATTTATTACAATTACAAGTAGTTTTTAACACAAACGTGACCTTATATGTGCTTATACATGTTATTTGTGATCATTTGGTGATGTCAAAGATGACCCCTTTTCACTTTTTGTTTTTTATGTACTTTTTAAATACTCGTATGTTATTGCATTGTCAATTTAACAAATATGAAAAATCAGTTTGTGGTACCTACTAGGAGTATGACATCATTAGGAACCACAGGTTCTGAAAAACACATTCCATCAATTATATTCCCTGCGCTGGGAACGAATCCGGTACCTTTAGGATTAGATGCGGACGCCATACCTCTTAGCCACTCCGAAGCCCAAACACAAAGTAACATGATGAAATGATAATAACATTGTCACAGTATAAATATTATAAAATATTAAGTTGGTCACGCTGTAGAGTGTCGACCCTGATACGAATTTAAAACCCGTTTGGCCAGTTGGGCCAGAACGGAAGAGGATATGAAACTTTTGGAGGGAAGGCATTCTAGGAGATGTCTACCGTCCCGTGCGGACGTGGTCCCTTTGTCAGCTGTGGTGCTGGGATTATGTGAATGCCATTTTGGTTTATATTTCTTGCCGATTTTCAGGTGGTCAGGATTATTTGGTATACTGCTAGAACGTTGGTGTAAGTTCTAGTGGTTTTTTTCCTGGATATTATTTATGTTAAGTATCTTGCATTCATGTAGTGCTTTGCTTCAGTACAGGGCTTAGCTAGTGAGCGAAAGTCATTGTGTAGTCACTGGATAGATTAGATCGGTGATTATGGTACTAATATATTGAGCTGTTGATTATGGCAAGTAGTTTGGCAGTTCCATTGCTTCGTTATTCTATGTGTATTATTAGCCGTGTCTGGCTTCTGTGTGTGCGCAATATTTATTAAAGGGACCAAACCTGTTTCAGGTGTTATTGCATTATTCATGTCAGCTATTGTGTACTGTGGTCCTACCTTTAGACAGCGGGCTAAGAGTCTAGTCTGAGTATATAGTAAATCCATAGTACCAGTAGAGAGTATATTTTGACATCTGGGGTGACTCGTCTTGTGTAGGCCGTGGGGCCTTCAGTGATTCTGTAGCATTTTGTTGTGATTTGAGAGCAGACAGCTGCGGGCTTGTCCATATTTTTTTTGGGTGGCCTTGGGGCCTGTATTGTGTAATATTTATTCCCAGCTAGCTGGCCGCTAGATGTAATATTAATTGATTGCAAGGTCTTAAAGCCTATGTTGGCTATAGTCAGGCCATTAAGAATTGTGCACACAGAATACTAGAAGGTGGGTAGGTCATATTTTCTGTCAACTCACGGGAGTGAGTTATTTTGATCGTCCAGTAGAAAGTCAGTGTGTGTGTCAGTCAGTTAGCGTACTGTTTACGGTCGTTTGACCTGACCTCGATTCCGATAGCTGACCTACTTTCAGCGTCGCAGTAGTGATGGCTATTTTTCAGTATATTTTTCGGTCGATTGTCGATGAAGTATTGTACAGTTGAGTTTCAAGTTGGTTGCTCTGGTATGTTTGCAAGTCTATGTACGATTGTTAAAGCGATAGGCTAGTGTTACAGTGTGCGTCAGGCGGGTCAGTTTGACATATCTTTGAGTCGTTTTGGTGGTTGGCGATAGTAATCCAGGTGGAGCAGCGGAGCTTGGGGTGTTGGTACCATCCAGCTAGATTGGCCCAGACGGCAGGTGGAGTGTCATATGGGAGATAGCTTGGTCACCTCGGTATAGGGTGGTAGGAGATGGTTGTTAGGAATTTGTAGTCGATAGGAGGTTGTTAGGGTATTTGGTACCTCAAGTCATCGTGTTGGACTTCTGTTCTTGTCATTACTACTCAGATGTGCCCAACCAGGGGTGAAAGCTGACGCCTGTGACGTTTCCTGTTCCACGCAGACGTGCCAAACCAGGGGTGAATTCCTTTGTGCAGTGTGTCCTGCTGACCTACGGGGGTCCAGTATACGTTACCCTGTAGACTGCTGTGAACCGTGGTGTGTCGAACGGTGAAATAAACGTTTCGTGTTACAGTTATATAACAGTGCCAAGGAACTTACATGTGTGTATCCGACGTATATACTGTTGATACTAGCTGTGCAGCTGGACTTGTAAGAAGTCAGACAGTTCTATTTATTTTCTGGACAGTGCTGTGTAAGCACCGTAGAGAACAGTGTAGTCATCGGATTAGTAGTTATCATACCGTGACAAGGAACTCTTTTGCGAGTTACTGACACAGACTTTCAGAGAAACTCGTTTCCTGGACTTAGTTTCTTTTGGATTGTACGTTTTCAAGTGTGGAGTCTGGTTTGTACCGTTTATTTTCACTGGAGTGGTTCATCAGTGCTCAGTGGAAGAGATAGCTTCCAGTACCTCATTGTTTACTGTAGTTTTTGTTGAGTTTTTGGTGTTATACTGTATTGGTGTGTTCAAGGGAGGAAGGGTGGTGAGTTTAATCCATTCTGGGCCTCTTGTGGGAAAAGATTTTATTAGACCGATTCCTTATAGGGTGTGGCGGTGTTTGTTTTGTGGTGGAGTCAGGCAGACGGGATTTCCTGCGACTTCCCTGCTTAACATTCCAATCCCTGTTAGTGTTAGGTGTACTCGTGTAGTGTGTATTTATATTGTCGTGTACATTTAGTGATTCTTTTGTTGTGTTTAAGTGGTGTTTTCTCTTGTTCCATCTTGCTATCTTGTAAATACGTTTACAGGTATCCCTTGTTTTCGTTCGTGTGCAGTCACGCATTGTTATATATTAATCTACCTCTTCTCTTCTTGGTCTATCATCTTGTTCCTCGTGACTGGAATTTTGTTTTCGTAATGTGATGTATGTGTTTATTTCATCTGTGTAGTGCTCATTTTGCCATTGTAGTACTTGCTTAACTTAGATTATTAAGATTAGTAGTAAGTGAAGTATTATCTGAGTATAGCACCAGTGTGGGTGCCAGTTACAGACTTTGAAGTAAAAGCTGATTTATTATCAAGTTGGTATAGTGGTGTCATAGTACCAGAAAGTTTCATCAGTTGTTATTATACAACTGTCGACTATTGTAAGTTTGTTTGAGTGTATCTCAGAGACTAAGTGGTCGGTTAGACCAAAGTTTCACAGTGATGAGA
Organism: Oreohelix idahoensis; assembly: GCA_024509875.1. Taxonomy (NCBI): domain Eukaryota; kingdom Metazoa; phylum Mollusca; class Gastropoda; order Stylommatophora; family Oreohelicidae; genus Oreohelix; species Oreohelix idahoensis. The sequence continues at coordinate 312,972 of JAMPIV010010027.1, forward strand.
CAGTAGCCAAGTGGCAAAGAAAAACTATATACTACAAGAGATAAAGGTTGATGATGTGTATGCAGTGAGAGGTGAGGTGTTATATACTTACATACATAAATATATATATATATATATATATATATATATATATATATATATATATATATATATATATATATATATATATATACATATATATATATATATGTATATTGGAGTACTGATATCAATATTTACTGTTATTACTGCATATTTTGCAAGCAGAGAGTTATCTGCTGATATAAGTAAAATATATACGACTGAGTACGTCTATAGAAAAGTTATAGCAAGAGATAATAGTGAGCATTCTGAGTGTACATCATGGACCTACAGGCTTTCATTCAGATAGGCAAAGAATGTGGGTACACCCAGAAAGAACTCATGGATTTTGCTGAAGCAAAATTTTATTCAGTGGAGAATCAAAAAGCTTTAGAGAAGGAGAAGATTGAGAATCAGAATGCTCTAAGAGATGCTCGAGCTGAAGAGCTAGAGCTAAAAAGGAAAGAATTTGAATTACAAGAAAGGAAGATGAAAGAAGATAAAGAGTTACAAGAAAAGGAGAAAACGAGTGGAAACAGAGAGAGAGTTCGAATTGCAAGAAAAGAAGATGAGAGAAGATAAAGAATTGCAAGAAAAGAAGATGAGAGAAGATAAAGAATTGCAAGAAAAGAGGATGAGAGAAAGATAAGATGGAGAAGGAGAGAAGAGAAAAGAATTGAGAAAAGATGGATAAGGAAATACAATTAAAGCGAGAAGTGGGTGCGAGTGGTCAGAAAGGGGAAGATAGACTGCGTCTGCCAAATTTTAAGAGAGTTTAGAGAGATTTGAGAAGTGTGGTCTATAGGCTGAATATGGAGTTATCAATGGACCTTTTATAGCCTCCCTATAGATTTCTTCCTTGAAAGATTTGAGGCTGAATGTGTGGCCTATAAGGCTGACAGAGATCAATGGACATCTCTGTTATCGACGCTGCTAGTGGGGCCTGCGATGGAGACCTTTTATAGCCTCCCTATAGAGGAAAGGGCCGATTACGACAAAATAAAGGAGAGATTGCTCCGGAAGTTCCGTCTGACTGCTGACGGCTACCGGACGCGTTTTAAAAACGCGATGCCAAGCGCAGACCAGGACTTCGAGGATTTTATATCGAAGATCAAACTTCTGCTGAATAGATGGATCGAAATGAAGGGGATAACTAAGGACTATTGTGGCTTACTAGACTTAGTGCTACGAGACAAGGTGTTGTCCTCGTGTTCTAGTGAGTTGGTGGCGTTTTTTCAGGAACGCCAACCAAAGGACATCGAGTCCATGGCCCAATTGGGGCACCATTATGTCCTTGCCCATCCGGGCAAACCTGTTCAGAAGTCAGGTCTGCGGACGTGTTAGTTGCCGGAGTCGGCAAAGTGCAGCGCCAACCATGGCAACGCCGAGTAGGTAGTGGCGACAGGTCCATGAGGTCAAGATTCGATAGGTCACCCCGCTCATATCAATCAGGTAGGGACAGTTACAGAAACTTTAGATCACAGCGAAATTTTCAGCCTAGATGGAGTAATAGACAGTCTGGAAGCGATAGTGATGGGGAGAATTTCCAAGGGCGGAAACATGTACGCTTCCAGGGCGCACAAGATAAGGGCAAACCATTTTATAAAGGGAAGGGATCTAAACATAGAAGCGGATCGTCAGACGGTCGGGGTTCGGACTCCGATACGCGTTCCTCACCGAATCATAGTCCTAACAAGGAGAATAGAGAGATTATTTGTCGCGCATGTGGGGCCAAAGGACATATAGCCAGGTGGTGCAATGCCGAGCCAGAGAAGGCCAAAGTGGCGTGTGTTCTAGACACCATCAACAATGAAGACTGTGAGGGGTGCAGACAGTTATTTGTACCGGATGGAAAACCCCTGTTGATTTGCGGGCACACGTTACCCTGTCTGTCTTCCCTGGATGAAGGTGGAAAACTCGAGCTTTGTACTGTGTCGGTGCAGTCGAGGCAGGTGTCCGTGCTTAGGGACACGGGGTGTACCACCATAGGGGTGCGGCGCTTCTGCATCGAGGAGTCATGCTTGACAGGTAAGACAGTGAGGTGCATCACTTTTGGGGGTAATGTAGAATATTACCCCATAGCCTTCGTGGACATAGACACCCCCTTCTTGGCAGGAAGAGTGTACTCGTGTGTCCTTAACGAACCAGTGGCAGACCTAATCGTCGGTAATGTGCGAGGGGTTCGAAACTGTACACCGGCGGAGATTCTTGAATGGGAGAATAATAGGAATGTAGTGGCTAATGCGGTGCTAACCAGGGCGCAAGTGAAATTACAGGAAGAGTGTGATAACCCCGATGCTTCTAGTGTCCCATCGACAGTAGACGAGGTTTTTTGCGTGCGAGACGTGTCGGTCGGTGATTTCGCAGAGGGGCAGAAAACAGACAGGACGTTACTGAGACTGTCGGAGTTTGCGAAAACAAGAGAAGCTAAACAGACCAAAACGTCATGGTACTGGTTCGAGTATAAGGACCAGATCCTGACCAGGTGCTTTGAGAGACAACAGCAGCTCATACGTCAGGTAGTGGTGCCAAGCCAGTGAAGAGCGAAGGTGCTGGAGTTGGCGCATGACTCTCCTTTTGCTGGTCATATGGGAGTGGCTAGGACTCGATACAGAGTTCTCTCCCAATTCTATTGGCCAGCATTTAATAAGGACATTGATAAGGGTGGGATTCAGGCTGACATCAAAATTACCACCCCTATCGACACCAGGTATTAAAGTGCAAGATATAGGTGTCTTCTCTGGTTTATGATGTTGCTGTGTAGGTTGTGGTAGAGTAGTTCCCAGAGTACAACACAGGCAACATGATGTGTAAAGTCATAAAAATGGTAACTTCAATTTACGTTTTATACCATTTATTGTACACCACAAAACAGTCATGATATATATGTCATCACCAACATAGTCCAAGAAATTCAGCATTCAAAATAATATTAGTGCCAGCTGATAGTCATGTAGAATCCAATATTCAATATTCATAGTGTAAACAAATAGCTCCCGTATATTTGATATCATAAAGTTCTGGTTCGTGAAGCTGTATAAATAATAATATGCCTCAGATCTGAATGTCTAAAGTACATACATATTAATTCTGCAACAGTGTCAGCTGCAGCTCATCAATGTTCATAGATAATAATCAATACTCCCTTCCTGATGCTAGCAGATCAGATGTGTACAATAAGTCCATTTATCGTCTGCACGTGAAGCATACATGGAGTTCAGGTCAACCCGACCTTTATAACATTCCTAAGTCTAACCATCTGACTTGGACGTGATCTCTGATATAACGAATCCTGGAACACAGACAATAGTCTTGTTGGTCTAGAGCGACCCATATATGTAACCAGTTCAGGTATATAGATACCGGTGGCGAAATCCTAATCAAAGTACCTCTCCATTTTGAATCGCACAAGCGAGCAAAGAGCGACAAAATGACGAACTTCTAGATGATAGCGTAAAGTTCAATACAAGAGGAATTACCTTTTTTTCGAAATCAACCACTGAACATATGCCTCCAGGCAGGCTTGAATAACACTGGGAAATAGTCTAGTTAGCTAACTAACTCACAAAGACAATGTATTTCCCTCAGAAAATCACAAGACGCAGATTGCGTCTGCTCGCTGCTCAGACCATTTCTTAACTCCCCGAGCTGGGCGGAAACCACAATCGAACTCTCAAAGTCTAGACATGCGCAGAAATCATCTACATGAGTATCAATTCACACAAGACGATTCTAAGAACATACGAGATAAAAGACATACACTATCGCTCCCTTTATGGTCATGAACCGCAAACCTTAAGACAGGTTTCAGACATCTACAACAGTAGACTGATACTACCAAATAAGGAGATATGGTCACGCTTCATTCAAGAAATTATAGACCGGACGTGTCTCAACACAAGAGTAGGTAAACTCATAAAAAATAGTAGTCTCAAAATCTCGAGTTATGTCCCGTTGACTGTAAAAAATATAATACACATTTCAGTCAAGAAAATGATCATACAAAGACTTTTCACCAAAAAATGATTGTACAAAGACTTTGGTAAAAAAAATGATCTGTGCGTAACATTACCGCACCCTCCCGGGAAAAAAAAATGAAACATTTTTTTTTTAATCCTGGAGCCGGAAAAATCTAGGCTCCTAACGCACGTATGATGTGCGGATATTTACCTAACAAACTAGCTCAACGCATGGAGCGAAACTGAGATCATATCTCAGATCTTTAGAGAAAAAATTTATCTAAGTATATGCGTATATATTCCAGGAAGGTGCCACCAACACACGCCACAATGATGGCAACATCATAATGAAAGTCAAATTACACTCATGCCAATATATGAAATTAAATCTATTATTATAATATCATGCAATGTGTTGTGCAAATAGCGGTGTAATATACTAATATACCGCACTATACTATTACATTATATAATGCATCAGTAATTATTAACTAATACATGTGCTGTTCTTCGTAGATAAGAATACAATCAAATAGAAGAAGATGTGAACATCATCCGCTCCCAATCTAGGACAGGACTTGATATCATCAAAGTTCCACAATGGACATAATCTCGCAGACTTCAATGATGTGCTGCGAAAATATCAATAACACAAATCTTAAAGATAACTGTTAACTCTCTTAATACAATCATGAAAATATATTATCTAAATGTGGCCGAGTGATCTTTTGGCCCGTATATCACTAACTAAGCCTTCTTAGATAATTACATGGTACAATGTTATAAATTCCTCAAAAAACAAAATAAGTGAGAAAATATTTGCTAACATGTCATTATAGTATTGGACTGTATATCAGGAAATATATATGACAGAAGAATCATGCGGAATCGTGTGGGCATCTGGACAGAATGTCTGCCATCACATTATCCGAACCACGGATAGCTCGCACCGAGAAATGAAATGGTTGAAGAGCTATGGCATAACGGGTGGACCTCGAGCTCTTCAAGTTTTTGCTTTGAATAGCAGTAAGCGCTTTTTGGTCGGTTTCCACAGTGAAGTGTGCGCCTAGAAGAAATCTTTGTAACTTCAGAATAGACCATACCATAGCCAATAACTCACGGTCTAAAACCGAGTAATTCTTTTCTGCAGCATTTAATTTCCTAGAGATATACATCACCGGATGCAGAGTATCAGAATACTCCTGCATTAGTGCTGCCCCAATCCCAGTTGACGAGGCGTCACTTCAAAGAACAAAAGTTTTCTCAATAGTAGGTAACCTAAGAATAGGTGGAGATGAAAATAGGGCTTTAACCTGGTCCAATGAGGATTGACATTCTTTAGACCAGCGGATCAGATTAGGCGACCCTTTCTTCAATAAAGTAGAAAGCGGTGCCATAATGGAGGACAGATTCGGAATGAATCGTCCGTAGAATTGGATCAAACCTAATAGACTCCGTACTTGTTTCTTCGTCTTAGGGACCGAGATATTAAGTATTTTTGAAACATTGTGGTCCTCTGTCTTTAAAAGACCATGACCAACACGATGACCCAGGAAAGAAATCTCACTAAATCCTATAAAGGCTTTAGAGGGTTTTGCAGTCAAGTTATACTCGCGAAGAGTAGACAGCAATTCGTATAAACCCAAATAGTGATCTTCCCAGGAATCACTGAACAGACAGATATCGTCTAAGTATGCTATGACATCTGTACGATATGCGAGAATTCGCCGCATCATGCGTACGAATGTAGCAGGGGCGTTCATAAGACCAAAAGGCATGAAATTCCATTGGAATAAACCCCTAGGTGTAGAAAAAGCTGTAAAAGGCTTGGCACGTTCAGTTAGAGGAACTTGCCAATAACCTTTAGACAAATCTAGTTTGGTAAAGAATCTAGAATTAGAAAGTTTATTGAGTAGCTCTTCCAATGAAGGCATAGGTTCAGCATCGAACTTCGTAACTTGGTTCAATTTGCGATAATCTACGCAAATGCGAATGTTATTATCCTTTTTTCGAACAATAACCATAGACGAAGAGTATGCTGAAGTGGATGGTTCAATGATTTCCAAACGTATCATTTCATCCAATTCTTTTTCGACTTGTGACTGGAAATGGATAGGTATTGGATAGGGTCTGACTCTGATAGGATTATGATCAGTTAGCACAATGTCATGTTCAATGACATGTGTGTGTCCCGGGATGTCTGTAAGAACATCCTGAAATGTTTGCAACATCGAAGAAACTTGTCGATGTTCCTCAGCGGAAAGATTTGGAGAAACGGTCACGTTTTTCCAAGATTCCGTAGAATAAAGTGGGACCATAGGAAGAGGAAGATTGACATCAGAAAAAGTAGTTTCCTCATCCTGTATAACTGACAGAGATGAGTACTGACCATGAGGTGCTTGAGAATTGTCCGTTGCCTGGAAAATAGGCTGCAAATAGTCAGGTCTTTCATGAAATTCCGTGAGCATATTTATGTGGAAAGTTTTATGCTTTCCATCAATATCGACAACATAGTCGACATCAGAAATTTTGGAGACTATTGCATATGGACCTTTCCATGCAATTAGAAGTCTGTTCTCCCTTGAAGGAAGTAGAACGAGAGCTTTGTCACCTGGACAAAGTTGTCGCAGACATCTATTTTTATTTGCAAACTGCCTTGCCTTTTCTTTAGCAAATTCGGAAGAAGAAGTTGCTAGTTTGCATGCCTCGATGATCTTTTGCCTAAGAGCAATAACATACTCATAAGAAGATTGAGTTTCATCGCTAATATTATCGGTAGTAATTAGATCGTGAAGTAAAGACATAGGGCCGCGCGGTTGCGCGCTAAAGACAAGTTCAAAAGGGGAAAACCCCGTATGTTCATTGGGGACCTCTCTATACGCAAAGAGAGCCGCGGGTAAGACCCTGTCCCAATCCTGAGGATGATCCTCAGTTATCTTCCCAAGTAAAGTTTTCAGAGTCCTATTCAACCGTTCGACTAACCCATTAGACATTGGGTGATAGATACTGCTGAGAGACCTTTTAATATGTAGCATAGACATTACCTGTGACATAGTGTCCGATATAAGTTGAGTGCCATGGTCTGACAATATTTCTCCGGGAAAACCCAAGCGAGAAAATATCAGCCAAAGAGCGTCTGCGATATCAGCAGTTGAGATGCTCTTGAGAGGTATAGCCTCTGGCCAACGTGTGCACATATCGACACATGTAAGAATAAATTGATGTCCTCTAGCTGACTTAATTCTAAAAGGACCGATAATATCTATTGCCATTTTTTGAAAAGGGCGAATAGGAATGTCAGCAGCCTGGATAGGCGCAGCATGTCGTGGTCCTTTAGATTTGACCTCCTGACATACTTTGCAAGAACGACAGTAAATCCGTATGTCCTTGCTCACAAATGGCCAAAAGAAAGCCGCAAGAACCCTCGACTTTGTACGGGAAAAACCCATATGTTCAGCACATTGCGAGTCATGAGCATGCTGCAATATTTGCAATCTCATACTCTTAGGCACAAGAATTTGAGAATGGGTGGACGTAGTCGAGTCTTGTACCATACGTACAAGTACGCCGTTCTTCATAGAAATCCAAGATTTTCTATTAGTATTCTGATTAGGATCACCTTTTTTTGCTAGAATGAAGAATTTTTGTAAAGAAGGATCTTCTTCTTGCAACTTTATAAATGAGTCACGTGAAATAGTCAAGTGACTATCTTGGTAATTTACCTTATCATTATTAGTTAATGAAGTTTGAGGAGGATCCAGAGCATGTGCTCTTGTGACCACCGCATTGGTAGCTTCAATGTTTTGCTCTTCCCAAACAGCAATCTGCTGTGGGGTACATTCCCTAACTCCGTGAATACGACCAATAATAAGGTCCGCAATAGGGTTTGGAAGTAGACACGCGTGGACATCTCCCGTGAAGAAAGGAGTAGCTATATGTATTATGGCAGTAGGATACTTTTCCAACGTGCCACCAAATGTGACACATTTGATGACCTTTCCTGTAGCACAGGATGAATTTACAAGAGATTGTCTAACACCAACAGTAGTACATCCAGAATCAAACAACACTGAGACTGGATTACTATTTACAAGCCCCTTATGTAATATAAGAGAACCTCTCCCGTCATGAGCTACATTAGCAGGAAGAGCGGGCAAAGGATGACCACAGCTTAAAGTAGTAACGGTCTTCGGGTCAAATAAAGTACTACATTGGATACATTTATTTGCTCTACCAAAATCAAAAGATGAGCATCCGATAGCATTATGGTCTTTATCATTATTAACCTGTTTATCTGCTCCCTGAGATTCTTGTTGAACAGAGTTTGTCTGTTGATATCTTTTTTTCTTATGTTGCGATCTACCGCGACCATTATTGCCTCTGCAATTATCATTAAAGTCCCTACTGTAATTTTTATCCTGGTTTGAGTTCCAGTTCCCATAACTGTCATTACCATCTCTATACTGCTGAGAACCTTGGTATTGAGGTCTCTGCGAAAAATATTTTCCTCTATACCGATTACCTTTGTGAAAATTTCTAAAGTTAACGGGAGTAGAATACCGTGTAGTATTAGGTTGTCTCCAGTTCTGGGAAGAAGAATCACCCTGGAATTGATTGCTATGATTCTGGGCATAATTACGGTTACTCTTTTTATTGAAATTCTGCTGGCTACCCTGAAATTTACGCATAAAATTCGGGCCATAAGGTGCTGCCGAAGCAACTGGCAGACCTTCTTTTACTTTAGAGTTGCTAATGGTTATGTGAGGATGCGCAGTAACATACTGGCTACAGTATTCTTCCATTTCTTTTATGTTTTTAGGCTTACGCTCATGAAGAAAAGAAAGAAAAGATTCATTAACAGAAGACATAACCTTGTCTCTAAGTAGTAAGTCCATAAGAGCTTCAAATGTACTTTCTGTCTTAGACAGCTCAACCCATCGTAAAAAAGTAAGACGTATCCTTGAGATGAATTCAGAGAATTCAACTCCAGTTTCTGGTAACATGTTTTTAAATTGAAGACGATATCCGTCCTCGTTAAGTTGGTACTTCTTTAACAATGCTGCTCTGACAACCTCATAGTTGTTCTTGTCAGGCACATCTACCATACCCAACAAAGTCAAAGCATCACCTCTAAGTATCTTGGACAGATGATAAACATATAATGCTTTATCTATGTTATGCACTTTACATGCACTTTCAAATCTATCTAGATAAAATGTTATATCATCAATAGAAGCATTGAATGCTGGTAAATTAAGCTTGAAATCAACAGCATTAGACTTATTAGCAGATGATACCTTATTAGCATCATTAGCATTACTAGACAACTTCAACTTTTCTAACTCCAAAGCTAAGAGTTTTTCTTCATGCTCCATTTTTGCTTTTCTCTCATCAGCCTCTCTTTGTAACCTTCTTTCTTCAGCCTCAGCCTGTAACTTTCTTTCTTCAGCCTCAGCCTGTAACTTTCTTTCTTCAGCATGTAACTTTCTTTCTTCAGCCTGTAACTTTCTTTCTTCAGCCTCAGCCTGTAACCTTCTTTCTTCAGCCTTAGCCATAGCCTCTTTTTCAAGTCTCTTCTCCTGAGATTCTGCTTCTCTTTTTTGTTTTTTCCATTTCCATTTGTAATCTCTTTTCATCCACCTGCATCTGCAGTTTTAAATTTTCAGCATCTATTTTCTTTTGTTCAGTTTGTTCTTTCATTTTTTTCTCTTCCATCTTTAATACCTTATCATATTGAGTAGTTGCATATTCTTCCAACTTATCACCTGTCTTGCCAAGGGATTTCCCTTGTTCAATAAAGTAATCAGGTGTAGACATGATGTCTAATATTATGAGTTACAACCTGGAATAATTAATTAACTTATTTCAACCTTAATAGCAACAAGACTTAATAAAGTACTTGTATAATCCCAATGTTTAATCCAACCTCTGTGGGAAACCAGTCGTTGACACCAAACTTGTATTATTCAATGTATAATAATAATATCACAAGTCACTTCTTAATCATCAGTGCACTACATAAATCAGTGCATAACCATCAGTTATTTATCATAACTGCACTACAATAGTGCATAAGCAAAAAACCACCAGTTAGTTATGATAAGTGCACTATAAATCAATAGTGCATGAGCATATATGTAACAATAGTGAATGCTAACTATGCAAGAACTATGTAAACAATAACAAAAACAATGTAAACAATAACAAAACAATGTAAACAATAACAAAGATCAAAGTCAATGTAAACAATAACAAAGATCAAAGTCAATGTAAACAATAACACAGATCAAAGCAATACGAAAACATTCGCATAAGTCAAATAAATAAACAGCGAAAACTAAAAAGAAATATCACAAAGAATGTGATGACAAAATGCAAAAATATGACAAACAAATGACGTTACAGTGTATAAACAAAAAATTTTGTAAAGAACTAAATAATAGGAAAGAGTAGACCTACAAATACAAACAAATCAAAACAAAACTAAAGAATGTGAAAAAATACCGAAAACAACACTGACCATATCGTCACAACTAACAAAAATAGCAATAAATATTGCTAACAATTTCCAATTAAGGAAATTGCTCCTAACAGAACGCTATCATAAGACCTCTATGACGTGGTATTTCTTATGACAGTCACCTCCCATCCAGACCCGCAGAAATATAACATATAAATATACAAATACAAATAACATATAACATGTAGCATGTAAACAGTGTGAAAAATGTGAAAGACAGAAGGCTCAGTTAGAACATAAGGGCACAGTTCACAAACAAAACAGGCCACTTAACTTCTATATATCCCAAACGTCAGCACGGTGCAGAACAGGATGTCGTCAGCATTCTCAGGATAGACGATCCAACGTTGATCAACATCTGCTCCTATAGACAGCCATGACGTAGGAAAATGAGCCTCTGAAACCGGAACAGTTGTTACGGCACTTGTCCTTCTTCCTAACAGATCAGGAAAACAATTTGCTCGGAACTTGGCCTTCCAACGTCTGAAAACTGGATACCCACGAGCAGCGCCGGGTAGTTTCAAAAAATCAGCAACTGTCAGAAAATCCGGATACTTTCACCAAAATTTCTTGTAAGGTGGTAGTTGAAGCTGTAGTTGTATCTAGTATGATGATGATGTCTGGGTTTGTTGACCCCCTTGATAGCTGGTACCAGAGTAAACCAACATCTGGCCACCAAAAATGATAATGGTGCGCCAAAATGCCAGGTTAAACCAACGACTGGCCACCAAAAATGATAAGGCACGTTGAAATCAATTTTTGTAGCCAGCAATGACAGTTATTGTATATATGCGTCATAAGACATCACAGTTCAATAGTTTCAAGAAATTCAGCATTCAAAATAATATTAGTGCCAGCTGATAGTCATGTAGAATCCAATATTCAATATTCATAGTGTAAACAAATAGCTCCCGTATATTTGATATCATAAAGTTCTGGTTCGTGAAGCTGTATAAATAATAATATGCCTCAGATCTGAATGTCTAAAGTACATACATATTAATTCTGCAACAGTGTCAGCTGCAGCTCATCAATGTTCATAGATAATAATCAATACTCCCTTCCTGATGCTAGCAGATCAGATGTGTACAATAAGTCCATTTATCGTCTGCACGTGAAGCATACATGGAGTTCAGGTCAACCCGACCTTTATAACATTCCTAAGTCTAACCATCTGACTTGGACGTGATCTCTGATATAACGAATCCTGGAACACAGACAATAGTCTTGTTGGTCTAGAGCGACCCATATATGTAACCAGTTCAGGTATATAGATACCGGTGGCGAAATCCTAATCAAAGTACCTCTCCATTTTGAATCGCACAAGTGAGCAAAGAGCGACAAAATGACGAACTTCTAGATGATAGTGTAAAGTTCAATACAAGAGGAATTACCTTTTTTCGAAATCAACCACTGAACATATGCCTCCAGGCAGGCTTGAATAACACTGGGAAATAGTCTAGTTAGCTAACTAACTCACAAAGACAATGTATTTCCCTCAGAAAATCACAAGACGCAGATTGCGTCCGCTCGCTGCTCAGACCATTTCTTAACTCCCCGAGCTGGGCAGAAACCACAATCGAACTCTCAAAGTCTAGACATGCGCAGAAATCATCTACATGAGTATCAATTCACACAAGACGATTCTAAGAACATACGAGATAAAAGACATACACTATCGCTCCCTTTATGGTCATGAACCGCAAATCTTAAGACAGGTTTCAGACATCTACAACAGTAGACTGATACTACCATATAAGGAGATATGGTCACGCTTCGTTCAAGAAATTATAGACCGGACGTGTCTCAACACAAGAGTAGGTAAACTCATAAAAAATGGTAGTCTCAAAATCTCGAGTTATGTCCCGTTGACTGTAAAAAATATAATACACATTTCAGTCAAGAAAATGATCATACAAAGACTTTTCACCAAAAAATTATTGTACAAAGACTTTGGTAAAAAAAATGATCTGTGCGTAACAGACATCAAAGCATACTGCAGGTCGTGTGCCGTTTGTCAACAGATGGCTCACAAAGGTCGGTCGCCAAAAGCCCCAGTTCAGACAGTAGACTTGTCACTGCGCCCATTCCAGAAGGTCGCGGTCGATATTATAGGCCCGTTGGCCGTGATGTCCGATAGAGGATTTCGTTTTATCCTCACAATGGTGGACTTGTGTACGAGGTGCACAGAGGCAGTGCCCATGCGATCTATTACCTCACAGGCAGTAGCGGAAGCACTTCAGTTGTTGTACAGTCGTTTCGGGTTCCCAGAGTGCATACTGTCTGACAGGGGAACTCAATTTATTTCGAAAGAAATGTCGGAGATAACTAGATTGCTGGGGATTTCTCAGTCTTTCACCTCTTCCTACCACCCGCAGGCGAACGGGGTTTGCGAACGCCTAAACGGCGCATTAAAACACACGTTGGCTAAAGTGACTGCCGAGTTCCCTCAGGACTGGGATAGATACCTTCCGACCGTGTTGTTTGCATAAAGGGAAGCCCCGCACCAGAGTACGGGCTTCTCGCCATTCGAGTTGTTGTATGGAGCAAACCCCAGGGGTGCGATGCACGTCCTAATGGACTGGCTGGTAGGAAAACACGTAGACGGATCGGCGGTGTCCGCGTATGATTATGTTGTACATCTACGCCAGAGGATAATTAAGGCATGTGCGTTAGCGCGGGAGAAATTGACCCATGCGGGTATTCAGTACCGCCGGCACGCAAACCGAGGTACGAGACTTATATCATTTCAACCAGGGGATGAAGTGTGGCTACTTTTGCCCACAAAGGAAGATACATTAAGCATCTCCTGGCAAGGGCCATTTTGGGTTAGGAAGAAATTAACCGATGTCGACTACGTTGTAGAAGTTAGGAAGAAGGAGAAAGTGTTCCACGTGAAGCGTCCTCCCGAGCTATCTTCGGTGGTTAATGTCATGAGTTCCCGGCGTTCGGAAGTAGCGGCGGCAGTAGTGATAGATAGTTGTGAAGACAGCTGTGACGACGGAAACTTACAGCTGTCCCTCGTACCGATAGCCCCTTCTGAATCCTGGGCAGATGTGTCGGTGTAAACGGATCTAACCGACAGGCAGAGGGCTCAGATAGAGGCAATACTGAGGGATTTCAGTGAGGTGCTCACGGATTTGCAGGGGAAAACAGATTTAATAGTCCATGAGATAATTTTAACCAGATAACCAGCCGATCAGGGTGAAACCATACCCATTACCGCTACATTATAAAGCGGCGATCGAGAAGGAAATTGACGAAATGGCTTGGTTAAATATCATCGCCCCCCCTCCGAATCCCCGTATTCTTTCCCCATGGTTGTGGTTAAGAAGACGAACGGGGCCCTCCGAGTTTGTATTGAAGCTGTTGCCAGCAGAAACCATAAGCTCCTGTACTTGCTATTGTCTGTGGCGGTGTCTATGTTTGCTTTTTCCTCCAAACAGATCACAAACCAGTTCATTTTGTGCAGTCGGCTAACGTTAACCATTGCTAAGTTGGTGGACTGGGCATTATTGCTGCAGCATTTACTATTCTATGAGGATTCAGCGGGTACATAATATTCTTAGCGGATGTTTGTCCAGGTTCCGAAGTTGGTTGGGACGGGACATCCTCCGGTGGAAGAGTATTTACGTTTTGGAAGAAATGTTCTAGGGGGAGTTGATGTTTTATGGATGTATGTATGGTATATGATATAATGTATTACTAATGCCATAAAGGCAATATGGACAAAGTTAAAGTTCAAATGTATCTATAAATTAATGGTATTATATTTGGCCAGTATGGGCCAGTTTACGGAAGAGGATTATGAAACTTTTGGAGGGAAGGCATTCTAGGAATTAATATGTCTATAGGTTGTGAGACCGTGCGGACGTGGTTCGTTTGTCAGCTGTGGTGCTGTAACATTATTGTGAATGCCATTTTGGTTTATATTTCTTGCGATTTTTCAGGTGGTCACGGATTATTTGGTATACTGCTATTGTGTGTGAGAGTTGGGTAGGACAGTCGTGGTTTTTTCCTGGATACTGCCTAAGTATCTGTGCATTCATGTTTGTTCATGTTTGCTTCATTACAGGCTTATTGTAGTGAGAAGGAAACGTCATTGTGGTAGTCACTGGCATTTCTAGATTAGAGGTCGCCGTAGATTATGGTACCATATCCGAATTGAGCTGTTGGGCGGGATCCTATGGCAAGTAGTTTGGCAGTTTTCATTGCTTCGTTATTCTAGTATAAATATTATAAAATATTAAGTTGGCTCACGCTGTGTGTGCGCAATATTTATTAAAGGGACCAAACCAGTTTCAGGTGTTATTGAGGATATGTCAGCTTTGTGTACTTCTAGGAGATTTTACCTTTAGGACAGCGGACGTGGTTCGTTTGTTTGTCAGCTGTGGTGTCTGATTATGTGTATGCCATTTGGTTTATAGTAAATTTTATTTCCAGTTCTAGTGGTTTTTTCTGGATTATATTTATGTTAAGTATCTTGCATGTATTATTTAAAGAAATATCAACATTTAGTTGTACTGAGTTAATTAAAATGGTACTTCATGCATGAAACAAATTTAAATTAATGCATTCAGCAAACATTGTGTAGTCACTGGAAAAGAAAATAATTGAAGCTGTTGAAAAAGTTGAAGTTTCCGCTTGTACAATTTTATTTTAATGTGTCACTAACTTCTGTGTGTGCGCAGTAGAGAAAAGGGACCAACCTGTTTTCAGGTTGTCAACCTTTGATGTCAGTATGTGTACTTTTTATTTAGACAGCGGCTAAGAATTTCCCAGTGCAATAGAAAGCTCCTAGAGTGCCATATTTTTGTATTATTAGTTTACTGGTTAATTAAAATCACTTCTGCTTGAAACAGATTTTGTCCAGACTGCTGCAAAAATATAGGGTGTAAATAACACCTCCCATTGCAATTTCGCTAACACACAAATGTTTAGATGCATTCCAAAATTCCTTTGAAATCTTTGTCTTTTTTTACGGTAAATTTTCAATGAAATTCAGTATTCCAATTTTGTCTCCCAAATGCAATTTTTTCGTTAGATGCATTATCGTCTTTGTCTTTTTTCGGTCCTCCACCTTTCTCCACCTTTGTCTACACTCCTGCCAAGACACGTCGCATTGTGAGTGCTTGCTTGTTCTAACTCATTGTATTTGCATTTTGAAAGTTATCGTTTCAAACAGAAAGGGGCATACCAAATATACCATACGCCGTGTTATTTATTTTGATTATACCTTGTCACGCTGTACAAAATTTAAATTTTGTTCAAATGATTTTAAAAAATTAACCATAAATACAAAATCTCTTTTTCTCAAAATGTAATTTTTTAGAGATAGAACAAATAAGTACTTGGGTCCCGGTACGTATGATACAACATCTTTTAGGGGTATGCTTCCCAAAGTAAATTGGCTAGGGTTAGTTGTGTTTATTCTTAAAATGTTTGACTTCACTCTGTGTATTTTCAAATTTGAATGCCTTGGCTTCTCATCAGGCATGCTCATTTTTCCTTACCTATCGTTACGGTTATAAGACATAAGAACCAAATCGTCGGAAACAGTTAGATCGTTAAAGTGTCCACTGAATTCAGTTGTTGTTTTTTTTTTTAATATCTCTACACCAACATGCTGATAACACTATAGCTATATTTTTGAATGCTCTTTCCTTCATCCCATCATTGCAGTTAGCCGAAGTAAGGGAAAAACATACTGAATCTCTTTTCCAGCTCATGACGACGACTTCGAAATACCTGAAAAACAAACAAACAGAACTAGCAGTGAAAACATAAATAGATATTTATTTTTATACTTTGCAACCTATCTCTCTTCTCTTCCCCCCCCCCCCTCTCAAACCTTCCCTAGTTCAGGGTTTCTTAACCTGTTTTGTGCTGTAGACCCCTTTGATTGTCCGATGAAACATATGGACACCTCTGATTGATCAATGAAGGATATGGATTATTTTTTTCGGGAAAAAATATACATAAAAGTATAATTTTTAAAAATGTTACATGTTAAATTTTGGTTATGTACACAGACCCCCCAGAATCCAATCACGGAAACCTTCAATAAGGAACCCTGCCCTAGTTTCTTAGTTCTAGTGTTAAATGTAGCACAGAGATTCCCCAGACGTATTTTAATTTTTTTCCCTTCCGCTTTTACCATGTTTCGTTTTCCATCAATTCAATGCCGCAGCTGACATTTGAATAAATTATTCTGTTTCGGTTACTGGCACAGTTATTGTTTTAAATTGCTTGGCACATGGTTTTCTCTTTTCGCTCCTTATTGAGTAAGAAACCACTATGGTAGCTGGTCCCCTTGCAGGAAGCCTGCATGTAAGCATTCGTTTGCTTTTACAGTGGTGGCTTTTGTAGCAATGTGTTTTACACGATGAGGCTGTCAGCACCGTACACAAGCTCATATGAGTGGCCTATTACGACACGCCTGGGGACGAAGAATTATAGGCTTATTCTTTCTTTGTCTCCTCCGGAAACTACACGGGGTAAACTACATTTTTTTAAAAATTGTCCTGTAACAGATACTGACGTAGAGGAGTTTTAGAGACTTAACTATACTAGATCCTTCTTCTTCTTCCTCGTTCGCCCTGAAAAGGACGGTGGTTGCGTTGTGTCTGTTTACGCCGTAGCTGTGATATCTGCACCTTTCGGTCGACACATCCGACTTCAGCACGGCATTTTTGGGGACCGGGTTTGCCTTCCCTCTGCGATCCGTACTCGCTCAGCCAGACTGCACTGCTGCAGACTGTTTCCAGGACCACCACGTGGAGGTGGAGTACGGTCTTGACCAGCTCTGGTTCGCTGACCCTGATGCAAGCAGTCAAGCTATGGGTCGCTGACTGCATTCACTATTGCTGCATCTCTGGGTCCCATACTAGATCCAGTTTTATGAGGTGGGATGGCCAGTTTCCTTCCTGGCCGCTCCTGCCTTCCCTAACTCAAGAGCAGAGTCAGGTGCTCATTTACAACTGAGGAGTTTAAAATTAGCTTGAGGAGGCTCAAAGGATCTGATGGTATTTATTGATCAGTATAAATTATATAGAAGAGGGCAGGGGTGAAACAGAAATCAAGAAGATAATAGGAATGGCCAGAGCTACATTCAACAACATGAGACAAAGGCAAATGCTTGTCAACAGAACTGGAGTGTATGTAAATGGGACCTCGCAAATTTCCACTTGCCTGTGACCTCGAACAACCCTTTTATTTTTTAAATAAAATTTTGTCTCGTTTTGGCGAGGCGCGCCCCGTTCAGCCTAAACACACTGTCTGTCGGTTATATTAAGGCGCACATCCAAATATAAAAGAGCTGGTTCGGGTAAATGTAATCTCGAACAACGTGACACCGCCATTGTTGAGGAACTCCCCAACGACAATTTCTTCTATGGGACTACTCCTACATTGACCTTTAGTAGTTGCTACGGTTTATGTGTGGGAGCAGCGGTAGCGCAGTGCTTAGTGCACTGGCTTCTTAGCTCGGTGGTCCACGGTTCGATCCCCAGTTGAGGTGTGATTTTTTTACACCGCAAACGGCTCCGGGGTCGACCCAGCCTCGTGAATTGGGTACCAGAGCAACTCTGGGAAGGTTAAGGCGGCCGGCGTGATACTGACCACACCACACCTAGTGTGCCGATGGTCAGGAAAATATGGGCCTAACACCATATTCCCAATATGCCTCAATGGGTGTGTAATGGGATCTTTTACCTTACGGTTTATGTGAATAAATATAAAGAGAAACTAGGACATTTGTAGAGTTTCTCACCTTGGACAGCTTGATCTCCGAGTTTGTCAAGCAGTAAGAAGGTGGAGTGAAGACACTGGGGTTTGTAATGCCTTTAGTTATGTTATAATACAGGATGCTGTTCAAAGTGCCGCTGTCTGGTGTAGCAGCCGAGGTTGAGTAGGTCGTGTAAACGGGCTCACAACCTGGGGATTGAGCAGCAGTTGGTACATGTTTATTTGTACTTCCTACTGTTCTTGAAGATGATACTGATTGCAGTATTCAACTCTAATTTCAATTCGTTGGTTACTACAATAACAATATCGCTGACAATGATTTCATGAGCATGTGACTACTGTAACGCTGATTGCGAATTTG
The DNA here is from genome assembly GCA_024509875.1 of Oreohelix idahoensis. Taxonomy (NCBI): domain Eukaryota; kingdom Metazoa; phylum Mollusca; class Gastropoda; order Stylommatophora; family Oreohelicidae; genus Oreohelix; species Oreohelix idahoensis. The sequence goes on from JAMPIV010010027.1 coordinate 331,618, forward strand.
ATATGATAATGAAGATGAATAAGTGTGCTTCAGTGCTTGTCATCCTTTTTTGCACACCCACCGGTCTTGATAAGTAATGCTAAATTTCGTACACCGACCCTCTTTCAACTGATATCAATGAAATGTCAATCAGTAAATTAATAATACCCTTGGCTGGTCCAGATGAATTAGCAGACAACAAACCTTTAGGAGATGGTGTGGATCTACTGTCCTTGCCATACAGAGGTACGCAGCAAAGAAAGAGCTCAGAGACTGGCCTCGAGAGCACCCATATTTGGGACGTTTGGAAGTGAATACAGGAGAAATAATAAGGTCAATTAACGATCGCCTGATAGAGAACGACACTGCTATCGATGAATCAACGTGACTCAAGACTGGTGGACTTCGGCATCAAGTGTAAAACTAGCAGATAAAGATGAATAAGAGAAGCACAGAAAGCACTCATTGAATGGGAAGCCGTTGGACCCAGAATAATAACAGCTACTTTTAAAACAGCTAAAAAGAAAATAAATGTAAATGTTATCCAATGTTTTGCACCAACTAATGACAAAGAAGAGTCTGTGAAAGAAGCATTTTATATTAGCCTGCAAGAAATTATGGAGAAAGTAAAAAGAAGAGACATCACAATTTTGATGGGTGACACGAATGCAAAGATAGGTACAGTCAACACCGGCTTTGAAGAAGTCATGGAAAAACATGGGCTAGGAATAATGAATGACAATGGGGAACTATTCTCAAACTTCTGTGCTTCAAATCAACTGGCTATAGGAGGAAGCATGTTTCCACATAAGAGAATACACAAGGCAACATGGATATCACCAGACCATAGAACAGAAAATCAGATTGATCATATATGCATAAACAAGAAGTTTAGATCATCATTGCAGGGTGTAAAGGTATATAGAGGAGCAGATGTGGCATCAGATCATCACCTTCTGATAGCCAAAGTAAAAATGAAACTCAAGAGATATGCAACAATGCAAAGTTATAAACAACAATTTAATGTAGGACGTCTAAGAAATCAAGAAACAAGAGACACATTTGCGGTCACAATATCCAACAAATTCCAAGTGCTCCATCAGCTGGAAGATGTAGTGAATACAGAAGACTATTGGCAGCAAATCAAAACTGTTTAGAATGAGACATGTGAAGAAATACTGGGGAAAAGGGAACGACAACAAAAAGCATGGATAACAACAGAAACCATTAATAAGATAAGAGACAGAAAAAACAAGAAAGCAGATTTAAACACAAGCAAAACCAGAAGTTCCAAAGCCAAGGCTCAAGAAAAGTACACAGAAGCAAACAAAGAAGTAAAAAGAAATATCAAAAGAGACAAGAGGAAGTAGACTGAGGGGTTGGCAAGAGAGGCAGAAGATGCTGCAGCCAAAGGAAATATGAGAGAACTGTATAACAGCACAAAGAAGCTAACAGGGAAATACAAGCAAACAAGTTGCCTCATAAAAGACAAGAATGGAAAACTGCTCAGCAATATACAAGAGCAAATGAAGAGGTGGACGGAATATTTTGAGGACTTTCTCAATAGACCAGCTCCACAAAACCCCCCAGCCAGCAGAAGAAGAGCTACAAATTAACGGTGAAAGACCAACGAAGGAAGAAATAAACTTACTTACTTACTTACTTAGTCGTTCCCCTTCTACCGTGAGGTGTAGAGGTAAATAAAGAAAGCCATAAATCTTCTAAGAGAAGAAAAGCGGCTGGACCACATGGCATTCCAGCAGAGGCCATCAAAGCAGGTATCGACATGGCTACAGAGATGTTATATAAATTACTTGGTAAAGTCTGGGAAAAGGAAGATATACCAGCAGAATGGAAGGAAGGATATCTGGTTAAGTTGCCTAAGAAAGGAAATTTACAAGAGTGCACAAATTATAGAGGAATAATGTTACTATCAGTGCCAAGAACAGTATTAAATAGGATTGTCCTCGAGAGATTAAAAGAGTCCATAGACAAGAAACTGAGAGATGAACACGCAGGTTTTCGACAAAACTGATCCTGTACAGACCAGATAGCCACTTTGAGAATAATAGTTGAACAAAGTCTGGAATGGAATTCACCACTATACATTGGATTTGTGGACTGCGAAAAGGCATTTTACAGTGTAGACAGAGAATCAATTTGGAAATTGATGAGTGACACAGAATATTTTGTATTAAATACACATATGCCTTAGTCCTCAAAAATACTACACATGAGAGACAGAGGGGTGGAGTGGCACGCATTCAAATAATAACGAACACTAGCAATGTTCCCAACTCTGTCTAATGTATTCAAATAATTATCACCACAAAATCACAACAATATATGTAGTTAGCAAAGTGTAACACATTGATGAAAATCTTAGATAACCGAATGCCTTATCTTCTCACAACTAAATATCCTTTTGCATTCGACAATACCAGTTGGCCATCATCACCAAAACCTCGTCGCTCTCCCTACTCTCCCTTCTTCACTGCCCAATCAGAACGCCCCTTGCATTCACCCCTGACCTGCTGACCTCGCAGTTTCATGTTGTTAAGTTACGTGTATGAGAACACCTCTCACACCCGACTGACATTATGTACCCGCCCCCAGCGGAGCACCGCCAGTCCACAGCTGTGTTAATCACACTGTGACATCTACTCTCCCCCCCCCCCCCCCCCGGGGAAAAAACAAAGTTTTTTTTTCTTTTGGAAGGCGGCTGGGCATTATGGAGTTCCCCTGAAGATCATTAATTTAATAAAGAAAACATATGAAGACATGACATGCAGAGTTCTTCATGAAGGACAGCTTACAGAACCGTCTGGGATAAGAACGGGAGTACGACAGGGATGCATCTTGTCTACATTTCTTTTCTTACTAGCAATAGACTGGGTAATGAGAACATCGACAACACACAACATAAATGGAATCCAGTGGACTCTGACTAAGCAGTTGGGTGATCTGGATATTGTTGATGACTTGGCTCTTCTGTTCCATAACCGTAATCAGATGCAGGACAAATTGAAAACACTCGATGAGAGGTCACAGCAATTGGGTCTGAAAATACAGAGGGAAAAGACAAAAATAATGAGAATAAATGCAGGTAATGATAACAGGATTGAACTTGAAGAAACACCACTACAAGATGTAGAATCGTACACATATCTTGGCAGCAAAATAGACAAAGTTGGAGGGACAGACAGTGATATCAAAATAAAAATACAGTTAGCAAGAGGAGCTTTCATTGTATTTGGGAAATATATGGAGATCAAGAGAAATCGGATCCAACACGAAAATAAGAATCTTCAACTCAAATGTGAAGTCAGTACTATTATATGTACGGACTTCACATTTTCTTGATCTCTTTTAATGTTACAAGGAGAGACCAAATGAAAAATGATGACATCAAAAAAATTGTAGGAACTACATCCTGCATCAATTATATAGAGACACAGAAAATCAAGTGTTTTGGCCATCTCATGAGAATGGAGCCCGATAAGTTACCACTGCTCGCCTACAGCACAAGACGATCTGGTTTCAAAGCGCGGGAAGACCAAGATACAGATGGAGAGACAACATCACGAACTCACAGAAGCCAGGGCGACACACTTGGCTCGGGAAAGCAAACTTTATACGCTTCACATCAATAGTGGAAGGAAGAAAGTCAGTAAACTGGAACGAGAGATGATGTAACAGAATAATTGGAATCAAGAACAACGAAAATAAAAAGAAATAGCAGCTACTAAAATGATATGGCGAGTATACCAACTTTTGGGATCAATCGTTGTTGTGTATGTAACTTTATCCCCTGGTTGTGTATACAAGAACGTCTCCACATACGTTTGGTTGTTACCAATGTAACCAGACCCCGTCCGCACGGCACTGTCTTTGAAATTAAAAAAAAAATGAGAAATTATTAATGAATAATTAATTGAAGATCGAATAGAAGGATTTAAATAGTATGACAAGATTATCCACGTGGAAGTGATGACAATATTATCAACGTAGAAGTGATAACAAGATTATCAACATGGAAGTAATGGTAAGATTTTTAACGTGGAAGTGATGACAAGATTATCAACGTGGAACTGATGACAAGATTATCAACGTGGAACTGCTGACAACATTATCAACGTGGAACTGATGATAAGACTATCAACGTGGCACTGATGACAAGAACCAGATAAATACTAGTGAGACGTCATCATTGTTTTCGTTTTCTTTCCCTATGGAGCATGCAAAAACTACAGCAGCAGGTCCCGTCGCTGGAAGCTGCTTCAAGCATTCATATGCTTCTCTTGCAGCCGTGGTTTCTGTGGAAATGTATTTACATGATGTAATTCCCAGCCACATGCACACCTTCTTATTAGTCACATTATACGACATTCACGAGGGAGAAGTAGCCTTATCTTTTGTTTGTCTAATCAAAGACCTAAGGAAACTACGCAAGACACTCGTGGAACAAGTAGTCTTCCTCTTGCATGTTTGCCTTCAGCTCTGCCTTCTACTATGGACTTCAGTAAGGCAATGTGCCTTTTTACATGGCCAAAGTACTTTTGCTGCCTATTTTGCTCCTTCTTTAGTTCTATTTTCATTCCAAAGTTTTCTAGGATCTCATTATTTGTTTTATTTTCTTTCCGTGCGACGTGCTCCATTCTTTATATATCCACATCTTAAAGACATTAATTCTTTCTTCCAACTACTTTTTCATTGTCCATGTTCCTACACCATTCAGAATGACGAATATACGAATGAATATATATATATATATATATATATATATATATATATATATATAATATATATATATATATATATATATATATATATATATATATATATATATATATATATATATATATATATATATATATATATATATATATATATATATATATATATATATATACTGAAGCACATTAAAAACGCACCACCTGTATAATCCAGGAACAGAGTGTGAAATGCAAATATAAGTGTTTACAAGTTTACATATTTGGAATCTTTATTAATTTTCCTATGAATCCATGCTGGTCATTAATCTGTACATTTGATTGTTATGAAATTCTTTGCATTCTGTGCAGGCAAGGGAGAAAACCAAAAATGCAACCAATAAAAAAATTCATTCACACTATCCTCAGTATCTAGTATGTCCACCGTGTGCTTGCAAACAAGCTTGGCAGCGGCTCCGCATGGAACGCACAAGTCTGTGAAGGAAATTCCGGGGAATCAAGTCCCATTCACGTGTAAGAGCAGCTTCGAGCTGTTGCAGATTAGCTGGAGAACCTTGCCTGTAGACTCTGCGTCCAAGCTCGTCCCACAGATGTTCTATAGGGGACATTGTAGTGGGTTTGATGGTATTGTATGATGGTGATATTACTAAATGTAATGTATGAGGCCAGCTGTGAAGGCTCCTGAGATAAAATGTAGTTGTGAATTGTCAGAAGGCCTTTCTTGCTACCACTACGACCTCACACTCAATTTTTTTTTTCTTAATGAATGTATCTATGTAAAATGTCTAGGGTAATGATATGTAATGTGGTGTGATAGTTATAGATACACCCACAGATATTTAAGCAGACTAATAATATTAACAAATGTTAAAATACACTGAACTAACTCACGTGTGTAAAATTTTTGATAGAATGATATTACATTTATTTTGTTCTGGATCAAGTTTTATGTTGACCAGAACTTTTTAAAAAAAAAAGATTTAAAATTATGAAAGAAATGCATGGAATGTTACATAATAAATGCAAGAGTGTACATATATAAGTACTAGACTAGTTAGTTTTATTAAAATGTTCTAGTAGTCATCTACTTGGGAGGATAGTTAATGTTTGTGCTGTTGGGGTGGCCTCATCACACCTGTCTATATTGACTACACAGTGTCCAGTAAATTGCAGGAATTTTATGGGGTATTAGTAACTAAAAGGCGTTGGTGAACTTCCAGCAGACCAGAGGCTCACTCAACTGGCATATGTAGCTCTGGTGCTGAAATCTGGTAGTCGAGTAAAATCACCAACTGGATAGACACCGCCTTGTTGACAGCTGAAACTCACAGCTCTGCAATCAAAGTATTGGCTATGTGTCAAAATTCTATTCGCTACCCACGTCTGGACACAACACGGACACAACAACCACATCATACAGACAGGTCAGATCTCTCTGACCAAACAGCACATTTACCATGGTGGTTTTACATCAGATAGGTCCTCCCAGACTATAGATTCTGAAAAATATTTATTAGTTTCCTTCCCTAAAAGTGGATAGGTAATATGTTTCATTATTCTCAACACTGGATCTGTCTTTCCTAACCCTTGCTGGAGTTTATGTATATTGTTGGTCCCTAGACCCTGACTTGGGCGGGGGGTCTAGAGCAAATCCCTACTTGTTTGTAAGGCTAGATTATGATATGGCAGTATCAAATCACTCGAACATTAAACAATATTCAAAATATACAAAGAAATAATTTCAATCTTACCAGATTATGAATAAAGAACACAGAAATGCTAGCAAAACTCAGCTGAGCTGCTGGCTATAGTATGGCGTCCCTGAACTTATTTCACTTTCTTTCATTTGGAAATCACCACACTTTAAAATACTGTGTCTATCATCGAACAACTATTGAGGAATGGCCCCACTTGCGCGTCTGAGCGCCGATAAAATGATTGTCTGTGGCCAATCACTGCCTAGGTTTGTTTCAAATTCAAATTTCCTACCCTAAAGTCATTTCAGTCATGCTTCAGTCAAGTATGGATGTTTATCTGTTAGTCTGTCCGTCTCTACTTGTTTTTTTTCAAAAACGTACTTGATTTTTGAACCAACCTTTCTCTCCCCTCCAAAATTTTGTCGTTAAAAGTTATATTTAGACACAGCTCCCACCAATGTCCCTTCGCTTCCCTACTAAGTAGATTTGAACACCTGCGTCTCGAGGTCGTGTTTTTTTGTGCAAATAGCGACACTTTTTATTCAATACAGTCTGTCGCTGATGTGAACAGCACTGTCTTTTGTCATTATCTTCAATATTATCTATCCGTCTGTAAAATTAAGAACATATTAGTTCACTGCTCAGAATGGGCCATCCGGCCAGCTAATTTTTATATTCCTAACATTAATATTACGAAAAAGTTACTTTTTAATTTTTGTAATATTCCAAACATCTGCGTTCTGCCGCTGAATTCAAATCAAAGGCTTGGTATCGCAAAAGCGACCAATAAATGACTGTGGCGTAACATATCCAAGGTCCCTTCTGTCGAGTTCCTTACTTTATGTCAACTTGGGAAACGTGACTTTTCTCCGTTTCCCCCCCAATTGCGTCTCCTTAGCCTTTCTAGTCTCACGCAATCTTTCCAGTCATATTTTTTCCTTTTTATCCGCCGTTCCCCTCCTGTCTAGCAAGTCAATTTTTATGGAGGGTGATGACCCGCGGTCTGGGCGATCATGTACTATCAGCAGCCTACGCATTATGTTTTTATCCTTACATGTTATCTTTGGAGGTATTTTACCGTTGTATCTCTGTCAATTTCACTACACATCTCCCCACTTGAAAACATGCCTATGGCAAGTTCCAAAACCAGCGATACACATAGGTAAAATTACTCCTCACGTCTGCCACTACTCTAATTTTGATCACAGGGGTGCCGACTGAGGAAATCTGCACCGACATTCAATTTGCCTGGGATATATTGGATACTGAACTGATAAGGTTGAAGCAATAAAGACCACCTCAGCAATCTTGCGTTTTCATGCTTAGCCTGAGATAAGAATACGAGAGGCTGATGGTCCGTCTCCACCACAAAAGTCCTACCATACAGATAGATTTGAAACTTCTTTATTGCCCAGATTAACGCTAAACATTCTTTTTCGCTTGTGGAGTATCCTTGTTCCGCCTTATTCAATTTACGGCTTGCATAAGCGACTGGTTTCAGTTCCCCATCAGGTGAAGATGATCTTTGCAACAAAGCCCCTCCTAGTCCTACATTACTTGCATCGGTTCTTAAGACAAAGTCCTGTGTCAAATCAGGCAGTTTGAGAATAGGCTTGCTAGTGAGTTTTTCCTTTAACTCTTGGAACGCTAGTTCACATTGTGCAGTCCAAATAATTTTATCTGGAAGTCCCTTGCGAGTCAGATCAGTCAGAGGAGCACAAATAGCGTTAAAATTCTTGATGTATTTCTGATAAAATCCGCATAACGACACAAATGATCGCACGTCCTTTTTTGTTTGCGGCCTAGGTGCTCTCTGCAGTTTTTCCAAGTTCTTAGGATCAGGGGTCATATTACCCTGATATACAGTGTGTCCCAAGAATTCCAACTCTTTGCATCCAATACAACATTTTGTTGGCCTAGCAGTTAAGTTCGCCTCCCGAAGTCTATCAAACAACATCTCCAGAGCTTCAATGTGTTCTTCAAATGTCTCTGTGGCGACGAGAATATCATCCATGAAATTCGTGATACATGGGTTATTCAGGGGATCCAACAATTTGCGCATCATCCTTGAAAACACACTCGGAGCATTTTTCAGTCCGAATGGTAGCATATTGAATTCATAATGTCCATCCGAAGTGCTAAAAGCCAAATAAGGTCTCACTTCAGGCTTCACTGGGATCTGGTAATAGCCTTTACTAAGATCCACCTTTGAAAAGTATTTTGCCTTGTTCGGTCTGGCAAATAACTGTTTTGTGTCTGGTAATGGATCCACTTGTCCTTCTGTGACAGCATTCAGTTTCCTGTAATCTATGCACAGTCTGTGTTCCCCAGACGGTTTTCTCAACAAAACGACACTAGAACTAAAAGATGATTCACTGTGCGAAATAATCCCCTCCTTCAACAAATACTCTATTTCTTCCTTCAGTGCCTTCTCCTTCGCGAACGGAATAGAATAGGCTCTCATACAGATTGGGTTTGAGTCTACCAGTTTCATGTCATACTGTAGCAAATTTGTATGGCCTGGTTTATCTGTTAATACATCTGTATGTTCCTCCAGAACTTGTTGAACTCTCTCCCTCTGGTTTTTAGTCAGGTGCTTACTGACTTTTACCTGTGCTGCGGTTTCACAAGGATGTAATGGGTATTCATGTGAGGTGAGTGGTTCTTTTTGCATCTGGGTTGCAATAGCTAAGGTCAATAAGGGGGTGCTTTCCTGGAGTGGTCTGTCCAGATACTTCTTTAACAGGTTTACATGATAAACTTTCTCCTTCCCCTTTTTGTCAATTTTATAGTTTGTTCTAGACACCTTCTCTAGAACCGTATATGTGTCGTGGAATATTCAAATCCACATATATAAATTATTAGGTAAATATGAAGCCTAACAAATAAAATTAATAAAGAAAAGAGCAATGGTAAAATAACAGTGCTGTCACAAAGAAGGTACTCGAAATCCCCCTTGTTTTCTGCTTCGTCTGCAAATTGTAACGCTTTCACGTTGATAGTAAAAGCTTAATGTATTATTACCCACTTTCTTCAATGAAACGTGTGCTGTATTTCTTGGAAAAACATTGAGAGGCAGACTGCGTAATGACCTTAATTAATCCTAACATTAATTATACTGCGTTACCAAAACGAACGAACAGATGGACTCAAATAGAAAGAGAGAGGGGCGAATAAAATCAGGAACGCATGCAAAATTAAACACGCGTCTCGCTATTAATGCCACCCCCAACAAGCGTAACGCGATACACAATTACTACTATCACGCGTGTTAGGCTACATGCACTAACTTTTTCGGACGAACAGTGATAAAATACACTACCCTTCCCAGAGTTAGGTTTTAAAATCATAAAAAACGCTTATTAGGAAAGATAACAATAGATGGGTTTACGTTTGAAAACATTACAGTACCCAGACAGCACATCTTCGAAACAGGAGGTTGAAGAAATTGCATATTTTGAACGCAGCCACGTAGCTCTTTTAAATTTGGATATTTGGGTTCCTTAGGGCTTGCTGACAAAGAATATGTAAAACGTTACGCAAATAGTCCAGGAATTAATAAATTATAACCAAAATAAAATAGTGGGGATGCCTGACAACATGGAATCATTTCTGCTCATAAAATTTTTTTATAACGTGTTTGAAAAAACCTTACGTTACAGAAATAGCCTACCATGTAAACTCCAAATTGATTGGAGCGCAACAAATGAAAGACTAACCACGATTGGTCGGGCTATAAATACTATCTATCGTTGTTAGGGGAGACGTGGAAAGGTAACATTTTTTCAAACACTTGTCGAAACGTGGCTCCATTGGCTAGACTCGCTGATATACTCACTTAGGAGCGTTAGTTCGAGACCACTAGTGCAAATAAGCTTGATAAAGCAACAGTGCGTTGAAGCCAGCTCATATTTTGCTAAATAAAAGCCTGGAACATAAGCAGATGGGAATTTGTGCCAGAATTCATTGCTAATCAACGTATCTGTGTTTGTTTCCATGAATTGTGGTAAGCTTGAAACATTCAGTATCTTTTAATGAAAATTGAATGTGAATTGTTAATTTATGCCTGTATATATGTGTAGTTCAGTAGCAAACCTGATGTAAAGCCTATAATGCTCCAGCCTGAACAGAAGGTGTCGGAGGAAAGTAAAACTGCATGGAATGGCCAAACAGTACACTGACACCTAGATTATTGATTAGACAGAAATAATGCTGGAAGTGCAGAGGCGTGGTAACCATTAAGGAGGTAAATACTGGTATAAAGTATTTCAGATGAAGCTGACAGTTGGCCTAACGCTCTGAACTCAATGTTTGTGATGTATTGTGATCAGTGTAAAAAAGAGAGTATAAGTTAGTTATGAAGTAGAAGGTACATCCTTCTTGTTTACAGGGACCGTGGTCTTGATGGTATTGAGCAGCACCTGGTCAGAGCTTTGCTGAATCCAGAGTCGGACAGCATACTCCTTGGTCCATTTAGCTATCAGTGAGGTGTCTCCAGAGCCCAGGGGAGAATTCGAGCAGAGGAGTCTTTTCCTGCCGCCATCACGCCAGATAAGCTGATGTGACCCGCTGAGCTCAACATTATGTACCCCGTCTTAAAATAACAGTGTAACATAAACTTAAGAGGGGAAGTAAATTGTGTTAATATCAAGAACTGAGAACATCTCCGATACTAGTTTCCTTAAGACAAACTATTGAAGTCATGATGACAAATACCAACAGAGCTTGAACAAAACAAAACCAGTATTACCTCATTTTACTACTACACAACTGACACACATAGGATATTTGTAATAAGATATGTCACTACAATATTCATATTGATACATTCTGTACATAACTTGTAATTAAAATTGATTGTGATTCCTGGTTCCTTTGTATTTGAATCAGGACACACATATTCATTCATGACAGCAATGAATACATATTGTTATTTGAAAAGTTATCAGTGACTTCTTTAAGATATCCTTGTAGAGTGTTTTATGTATGTGAGTGTCACAGTGTTGTCAAGTGTAGTGGAATAAATTAAATTGTTTATCTGTCTGTTGTTGTTTTGACTTACACTTCAACATACACATACCCTAGACATATAACGTAGTCATCACACTATTCCAGAATAATTCTGACTGAGATATATATATATATATGTGGCAGCAAGTAAGGTTATCTATAATACACTACTCTCATTAGATATAGATACCTTCACAGCTGATCTCAGTCAGTACACTAAGTCCCCCTATAAATATTTATAACATCCCACTTCACCACATATATTGGGGTCTCGCTCTTGGGATTTTGAATCTTTCCCTATTAAAAATATTGGGGGTAATTCACTTCAGGGAATATAAGAATTAAAAGGTATCCTTGGGTGGAATTAAATAAGGTTGAGCTCACGGTGCCTGTGTTGTCCATTAGATATATTTAGAGATTAAATTGTTGGTTAGACATTGTAGAAATTTACCTGATAGACAATGGCGGACCTGGCCAAGTTTCGATCTGCTGCTGTACAGACTGCAAAAGAGTTAGGATTAGATGGGCAAGTTATGGTTGCCTATGTCACTACGGAATGTGACAAATTTATTGAACGCGAAGAAAGAAGATTAGAAAAAGAGGCCGAAAGAAAGTTAGAGGCTGAGACTAAGAGGTTGCAAGCTGAGGCTGAGACTAAGAGGTTGCAGATTGAGGCTGACAAAGAGGCTAAAGCATTGGAAGCCGAGGAAAGAAGACAGGCTGCAGAAAGGGAAGAGAAGAAATTAGCTGCAGAAAGGGAAGCAGAAGAAAAAGAGAAGACAAGAGATTAGCTGCAGAAAGGGAAGCAGAAGATAAGAGATTACAAAGGGAACATGAGTTACGACTAAGGGAGTTTGAGTTTCAGGGCCATGCTCCTGAAAATGGTGCCAGTCCCTTTGCCTCTGATGCCACTGCTAGCCAAGGAGCCTCAACCTCAGCTATGAATTTCCATTTAGATCATTTTGTTGAGAAAGACGATGATATAGAGAGCTACCTAAATAGGTATGAACTATTAGCTACCACGTATGGGTTAGAGAGAGAAAGGTGGAGCTTAAAGTTATCTCAGGGACTTCGTGGGGCAGCTTATGAAGTTTTTGCAAAAATGAGCAGAGGTGATCAGGAAAATTATGACATGCTAAAGCAGGCTCTTTTGTTAAGATATGAAAAGAATGCAGAATTCTATAGGAAAAAATTTAGGAATGCTAAACTACTGTCAGGTGAAACCTATCACCAGTTCTCTGCACGAATAGAGACATACTTGGAGAAATGGACTTCTCTGGGGAAAACCCAAGATCTTAAGGAAATGGTCCTTATAGAGCAATTAAGAGAGTCCATGGCTCCAGACCTGAGAAAGTTTCTCATGGAACAAGGTGCAGAGAGGCTGGGTGAGTTGCTAAATGTTGCTGAAAGGTATCAAGCAGCTCAAGCAGAGGTAACAGGTAATAAAAAGAAACAAGTGGATAACTTTAGGGCACCACAGAACTTTAATAAATTTGATCCTAAGGATCAAAATAAAGGTAAGCACCAATTTGATAGGCCACGGTATGAAAATAAAAATAAATTCCCACAATTCGATGAAAGGAAATATGATGAAAGAAAATCTTTCAACCAAGGAAAAAGGTGGTGTAAGAATTGTCAGATGGACAATCATGACACTGACCGTTGCAGAAGGAAACCTGTGTATATGGCAACCCTTCAGGTCAGGTCGACCTCAAGACAGGAGGAGGATATTATGTTAGATACCACTCCAGAAGAGATGAGGAAGGCACAGGCTGGGGATAAAACACTCAAGCCTTGTTTCAGAAAATTGTCAACTTGTCATACAACTCCAGGCAAGGGAGATTTTTACATGAAAAACAAGTTGATGTATAGGAAGACTGGAGCTAGATCCAAAGGTCACGGACAGCTGGTTCTTCCAAAAAGATATAGGGCAGACTTAATAAGGAGCCTACATGTGAAACCAGATGGGGACCATGAGAAGATAGGTACCATCATTCAAAAGGTGGCTCACAATTATTATTGGCCCAAAGCAAGATGGGACATTGAGAATTTTGTAGAAAGGTGTAGCATAGCACATGAGGGAACACCCACAAGTGGGAACATGGATCAGGACCTGGACACGCCACGGGGCAAAATTAGGCCTGATAATAAAAAGAAAAATAGATTTGATAAAGTGGACCAAATGGAATGGGAAGCCCCTTTTCACGGACAAGCTTCACTTAACTGTTTTACAATGGCCACTATGCGGAGAGTGCAAACAGATGTCTTACCCCAGGATAAGCCGACAATCCCTCAATCGGACTTAAACAAACTGGAGGAAGAAGATGTAGAGAGGAAATCTCTCATCAAGAATTTTAAGTGGGGAGAAAGCCCCAAAAGAAAAATTGGTAGCGGTCGTTTTGTGAATGATAATTCTGGGAGGAAAAATCATCACTATAAAGCTTCGAGTGGAAGAGACCATACCGGTGCATGGACAAATAGGTCCACACAATTAAAGGTCCATATGTAGCTTTGTTAAGAACGTGGACTGATGAAAAGGCAGAGGAAAACATTACATCTTCATACCAATATGTGAATGAGCTGACCACTCGTTTAAAAACTGGCTGGAAACTTGCCAATGAAAATTTGAAACAAGCCAGGAAGAAACATGCTGCCTATTATAACAGGAAGGCGAAAGACAGAAATTTGGCTGTGGGAGAGAAAGTACTGCTTCTTTTGCCCGGGAGTCAGAATAAGTTACAAATTGGATGGCAGGGTCCATATACAGTTTTAGAGAAGGTATCTAGAACAAATTATAAGATAGATAAGAAGGGGAAAGAAAAAATCTATCATGTGAATCTCCTGAAGAAATATTTGGAAAGAGAACATCAGGAAGAGACACACTTGTTGACCTTGTCCATCGCCATGGAGATGAAAAAGGAACCACTTTCATCATTTGAATATCCATTACACCCCTGTGAGACAGCAGCACAGGTGAAAATCAGTACACATTTAACGAAAACTCAGAAAGAGAGAGTGCAACAGGTTCTAAATAATCATGCAGAGGTGTTAACAGACCGACCAGGGCATACAAACCTATTGGAATATGATATGAAACTAATAGACTCCACACCTGTCTGTATGAAACCATATTCGATTCCGTTTGCTAAGGAGAAAGCTTTGAAGGAAGAGATAGACTATCTATTGAAGGAAGGAATTATTTCACACAGTGAATCTTCGTATAGTTCCGGTGTTGTACTCTTAAGGAAGCCCTCTGGAGAACATAGACTCTGTATAGATTACAGGAGACTGAATGCTATTACAGAAGGACAGGTGGATCCATTGCCGGATACAAATCAGCTGTTTGCCAGGCTAAATAAAGCTAAATATTTCTCAAAAGTGGATCTGAGTAAAGGATACTATCAGATTCCAGTAAAGCCTGAGGTTAGACCATACCTAGCTTTTAGTACCTCAGAAGGACACTATGAGTTTAATAGATTGCCATTTGGATTGAAGAATGCGCCTAGTGTCTTCTCTAGAATGATGAGAAAATTATTGGATCCTCTGAATAATCCCTGTATAACAAATTTTATGGATGATATCCTTATGGCAACAGAAACATTTGAGGAACACATTGACTCTCTGAACATGCTGTTTGATCGACTTAGGGAGGCAAATTTAACAGCCCGACCAACCAAATGTTGCGTTGGATGTAAAGAATTGGAATTTTTGGGACACACAGTTTATCAGGGAAACATGACCCCTGACCCAAAGAATTTAGAGAAACTACAGAAAGCCCCGAGACCACAAACCAAGAAGGACGTGAGATCCTTTGTCTCATTATGTGGTTTCTACCAGAAGTATATCAAAAACTTTAATTCCATATGTGCACCGTTAACTGAATTGACACGTAAAGGACATCCAGATCGCATTACATGGACACCACAATGTGAAATGACTTACCAAGAATTGAAGGAAAAGCTCACAAGTAAACCCATTTTGAAATTACCTGACTTAAGTCAAGAATTCATAGTAAGGACGGATGCAAGTAATATTGGGTTAGGTGCAACTCTACTACAGAAATCAGATGCATTGGATGGGGAATTAAGCCCAGTGGCATATGCTAGCAGAAAGTTGAATAAAGCTGAAATCAACTACTCAACTAGCGAAAAAGAATGTCTTGCAGTAATATGGGCGATAAAGAAATTCAATATTTATCTATATGGGAAGGCATTTAAGTTGCAAACAGACCACAAACCTTTATCGTTTCTAGCACAGGCTAGGCATGAGAACTCCAGGTTACTCCGATGGTCTTTACTTTTGGCTCCATATAATTTTAGCATTGAGTATATATCTGGAAAAACCAATTTGGGAGCGGATTTTTTAAGCCGCCATCCGTGTGATGAGAATCACCGTAAACCCCAGAAATAATAATAAATTTCTCTATGTGTATATAGAATAAAGGACTGACATATAATGTCTGTTTTAAGAGGGGAGGTGTCGTGGAATATTCTAATCCACATATATAAATTATTAGGTAAATATGAAGCCTAAAAAATAAAATTAATAAAGAAAAGAGCAATGGTAAAATAACAGTGCTGTCACAAAGAAGGTACTCGAAATCCCCCTTGTTTTCTGCTTCGTCTGCAAATTGTAACGCTTTCACGTTGATAGTAAAAGCTTACTGTATTATACCCGCTTTCTTCAATGAAACGTGTGCTGTATTTCTTGGAAAAACATTGAGAGGCAGACTGCGTAATGACCTAAATTAATCCTAACATTAATTATACTGCGTTACCAAAACGAACGAACAGATGGACTCAAATAGAAAGAGAGAGGGGCGAATAAAATCAGGAACGCATGCAAAATTAAACACGCGTCTCGCTATTAATGCCACCCCCAACAAGCGTAACGCGATACACAATTACTACTATCACGCGTGTTAGGCTACATGCACTAACTTTTTCGGACGAACAGTGATAAAATACACTACCCTTCCCAGAGTTAGGTTTTAAAATCATAAAAAACGCTTATTAGGAAAGATAACAATAGATGGGTTTACGTTTGAAAACATTACAGTACCCAGACAGCACATCTTCGAAACAGGAGGAAGAAGAAATTGCATATTTTGAACGCAGCCACGTAGCTCTTTTAAATTTGGATATTTGGGTTCCTTAGGGCTTGCTGACAAAGAATATGTAAAACGTTACGCAAATAGTCCAGGAATTAATAAATTATAACCAAAATAAAATAGTGGGGATGCCTGACAACATGGAATCATTTCTGCTCATAAAATTTTTTTATAACGTGTTTGAAAAAACCTTACGTTACAGAAATAGCCTACCATGTAAACTCCACATTGATTGGAGCGCAACAAATGAAAGACTAACCACGATTGGTCGGGCTATAAATACTATCTATCGTTGTTAGGGGAGACGTGGAAAGGTAACATTTTTTCAAACACTTGTCGAAACGTGGCTCCATTGGCTAGACTCGCTGATATACTCACTTAGGAGCGTTAGTTCGAGACCACTAGTGCAAATAAGCTTGATAAAGCAACAGTGCGTTGAAGCCAGCTCATATTTTGCTAAATAAAAGCCTGGAACATAAGTGTCGTGGAATATTCTAATCCACATATATAAATTATTAGGTAAATATGAAGCCTAACAAATAAAATTAATAAAGAAAAGAGCAATGGTAAAATAACAGTGCTGTCACAAAGAAGGTACTCGAAATCCCCCTTGTTTTCTGCTTCGTCTGCAAATTGTAACGCTTTCACGTTGATAGTAAAAGCTTAATGTATTATTACCCACTTTCTTCAATGAAACGTGTGCTGTATTTCTTGGAAAAACATTGAGAGGCACCCTGCGTAATGACCTAAATTAATCCTAACATTAATTATATTACGTTACCAAAACGAACGAACAGATGGACTCAAATAGAAAGAGAGAGAGGGGCGAATGAAATCAGGAACGCATGCAAAATTAAACACGCGTCGCGCGATACACAATTACTACTATCACGCGTGTTAGGCTACATGCACTAACTTTTTCGGACGGACAGTGATAAATTCACTACCCTTCCCAGAGTTAGGTTTTAAAATCACAAAAAACGCTTATTAGGAAAGATAACATTATATGGGTTTACGTTTGAAAACATTACAGTACCCAGACAGCACATCTTCGAAACAGGAGGTAGAAGGAATTGCATATTTTGAACGCAGCCACGTAGCTCTTTTAAATTTGGATATTTGGGTTCCTTAGGGCTTGCTGACAAAGAATATGTAAAACGTTACGCAAATAGTCCAGGAATTAATAAATTATAACCAAAATAAAATAGTGGGGATGCCTGACAACATGGAATCATTTCTGCTCATAAAATTTTTTTATAACGTGTTTGAAAAAAAAACCTTACGTTACAGAAATAGCCTACCATGTAAACTCCAAATTGATTGGAGCGCAACAAATGAAAGACTAACCACGATTGGTCGGGCTATAAATACTATCTATCGTTGTTAGGGGAGACGTGGAAAGGTAACATTTTTTCAAACACTTGTCGAAACGTGGCTCCATTGGCTAGACTCGCTGATATACTCACTTAGGAGCGTTAGTTCGAGACCACTAGTGCAAATAAGCTTGATAAAGCAACAGTGCGTTGAAGCCAGCTCATATTTTTGCTAAATAAAAGCCTGGAACATAAGCAGATGGGAATTTGTGCCAGTAAATGTGCCAGAATTCATTGCTAATCAACGTATCTGTGTTTATTCTATGAATTGTGGGACCGTGGTCTTGATGGTATTGAGCAGCACCTGGTCAGAGCTTTGCTGAATCCAGAGTCGGACAGCATACTCCTTGGTCTTTTTAGCTATCAGTGAGGTGTCTCCAGAGCCCAGGGGAGAATTCGAGCAGAGGAATCCTTTCCTGCCGCCATCACGCAAGATAAGCTGATTTGGCCAGCTGAGCTCAACATTATGTCCCCTCATCTTGAAATGACTTTGTAAAAATAACATTCAGAGGGGAATTTAATTGTCTTAATATCAGGAACTGAGAAGATCTCCAATACTAGTCCCAAAAGACAAACTATTGAAGTCATGATGACAAATACCAACAGAGCTTGAACAAAACAAAACCAGTATTACCTCATATTACTACTACACAACTGACACACATAGGATATTTTTAATAATATATGTCACTACAATATTCATATTGATAAAGTCTGTACATATACTTGTAATTAAAATTGATTGTGATTCCTGGTTCCTTTGTATTTGAATCAGGACACATATACCTTTATGACAACAATGAATACATATTGTTATTTGAAAAGTTATCAGTGACTTCTTTAAGATATCCTTGTAGAGTGTTTTATGTATGTGAGTGTCACAGTGTTGTCAAGTGTAGTGGAATAAATTAAATTGTTTATCTGTCTGTTGTTGTTTTGACTTACACTTCAACATACACATACCCTAGACATATAACGTAGTCATCACACTATTCCAGAATAATTCTGACTGAGATATATATATATATGTGGCAGCAAGTAAGGTTATCTATAATACACTACTCTCATTAGATATAGATACCTTCACAGCTGATCTCAGTCAGTACACTAAGTCCCCCTATAAATATTTATAACATCCCACTTCACCACAATAAGCAGATGGGAATTTGTGCCAGAATTCATTGCTAATCAACGTATCTGTGTTTGTTTCCATGAATTGTGGTAAGCTTGAAACATTCAGTATCTTTTAATGAAAATTGAATGTGAATTGTTAATTTATGCCTGTATATATGTGTAGTTCAGTAGCAAACCTGATGTAAAGCCTATAATGCTCCAGCCTGAACAGAAGGTGTCGGAGGAAAGTAAAACTGCATGGAATGGCCAAACAGTACACTGACACCTAGATTATTGATTAGACAGAAATAATGCTGGAAGTGCAGAGGCGTGGTAACCATTAAGGGGGTAAATACTGGTATAAAGTATTTCAGATGAAGCTGACAGTTGGCCTAACGCTCTGAACACAATGTTTGTGATGTATTGTGATCAGTGTAAAAAGAGAGTATAAGTTAGTTATGAAGTAGAAGGTACATCCTTCTTGTTTACAGGGACCGTGGTCTTGATGGTATTGAGCAGCACCTGGTCAGAGCTTTGCTGAATCCAGAGTCGGACAGCATACTCCTTGGTCCATTTAGCTATCAGTGAGGTGTCTCCAGAGCCGAGGGGAGAATCGAGCAGAGGAGTCTGTTCCTGCCGCCATCACGCCAGATAAGCTGATGTGACCCGCTGAGCTCAACATTATGTACCCCGTCTTAAAATAACAGTGTAACATAAACTTAAGAGGGGAAGTAAATTGTGTTAATATCAAGAACTGAGAACATCTCCGATACTAGTTTCCTTAAGACAAACTATTGAAGTCATGATGACAAATACCAACAGAGCTTGAACAAAACAAAACCAGTATTACCTCATTTTGCTACTGCACAACTGACACACATAGGATATTTGTAATAAGATATGTCACTACAATATTCATATTGATACATTCTGTACATAACTTGTAATTAAAATTGATTGTGATTCCTGGTTCCTTTGTATTTGAATCAGGACACACATATTCATTCATGACAGCAATGAATACATATTGTTATTTGAAAAGTTATCAGTGACTTCTTTAAGATATCCTTGTAGAGTGTTTTATGTATGTGAGTGTCACAGTGTTGTCAAGTGTAGTGGAATAAATTAAATTGTTTATCTGTCTGTTGTTGTTTTGACTTACACTTCAACATACACATACCCTAGACATATAACGTAGTCATCACACTATTCCAGAATAATTCTGACTGAGATATATATATATATATATGTGGCAGCAAGTAAGGTTATCTATAATACACTACTCTCATTAGATATAGATACCTTCACAGCTGATCTCAGTCAGTACACTAAGTCCCCCTATAAATATTTATAACATCCCACTTCACCACAATATGGACCTTGCCAACCAATTTGTAATTTATTCTGGCTTCCGGGTAGTAGAAGCAGCACCTTCTCTCCGACTGCCAGTTCCCTGTCCTTTGCCTTCCTATTAAAATATGCTGCATGTTTCTTCCTGGCTTGCTTCAAATTATCATTTGCCAGTTTCCATCCAGCTTTCAAACGAGTGGTCAGTTCGTTCACGTATTGATACGATGAGGTAACAGTCTCTTCCGCCTTCTCATCTGTCCAGGTCCTTAATAGAGCTTCTAAGGGACCTTTTATTGGCCTCCCAAATAGCAGAGTTGCGGGAGCCATCCCGGTTGAACTATGTGGTACCTCCCGGTACGCAAACAATGCGGCGGGCAGGAATGGATCCCACAGATTCGGTTTTTCGTGTGCCAGCTTTCTCAGGATAGAAATGAGAGTCCCGTTGAACCTCTCTACCTGGCCGTTCCCTTGTGGATGGTACGGACTACAATGAAAGTGTCTGGCTTGAAATAGCTTAAAAACTTCTTCCGTTAGTTTCCCCTTGAACTGAGAACCATTATCCGTCAAGATTTGATGCGGGAATCCTAATCGGGTAAATATTGTAAGTAGTGCCTCTGCTACATGTTTTGGATCAATTGATGGCAGGGCTACCGCCTCTCCCCACATAGAACAAGTGTCCACCAGAGTAAGGATGTAACTGTTCCTCCTCTTGGTCCGAGTGAGAGGTCCTACAATATCCACTGCAATCCTCTCAAAAGGTGTTCCCACTATGGGCATTTCCCCTAGAGTTGCAGGAGCAGTCCAGTGCTTTGGAGCTACCCTTTGACATTCTGGGCAGGATTTGACATATCTTTTTATATCCTCCGTTATCCCTGGCCAGAAGTAATGACAAGCTATACGCTGTCCTGTGGCGCTGATCCCCATGTGACCACTGAAGGGAATCGCATGCCCGAGTTCCATCACTTTATCTCTATATGAAGTGGGAAGAACCAGCTGGTTGTGACCATTTGTTCCAGTTCCGGCCTTCCTGTATAAGAGTTTGTTCTTCATGAAATATTCCCCCTTGCTCGGAGGTGTGTGGCATTTGGGCAATTTTTTAAAACAGGGCTTGAGTGTCCTATCCTCAGCCTGCGCCTTCCTCATCTCCTCTGGATGAGCATTTATAGGTTCACCTTCTTCCTCCTTCTTCTGTGACCTGGTCTGCACTGTCGCCATGATCACAGGTTTCTCGGGATTCCCCAAGAAGACGTATCTACACCCCAATATCAGAGGGTAGATTGGTTCATCTATCACTGCTGCTCTGATTTCTCCCTCCACATAGCGAGTTTTCACCGTTATCCTTGCGATGGGAAGTGTCATGAGTGGTATGTCCTTAGTCGCCCCCTGTATTTCCACTGTTTCTGTGGTATACTGACTTGGGTCCACTAGGCTAGACTTCACAACTGAATCATAATCCAAACCTGTATCATAAAGGCACCTTATGGTGACCCCATTACAAATAACATCCTCACAAACTGGGGGGTGATAAGGTTCCTGTTGTCCATTAGGATTAACCTTTAATCTTCGCGTCCCCGACTTCATTGCAGCAATGTTTGAAGGTTTCCTTCTACAAAATTCGGTGTTATGGTTATCCTTCTTGCACCATTTACACCATCTTTTTCCTTGGTTCAACGGTTTTCTTTCATTGAACTTTTGGTCATTGAACTGTGAGTTTCTGTCGCGATAGTCATTTCTTGGCCGCTCAAAGTTTGTCCTACCTTTATTTCCCTGCTCTCTATTATCAAATTTATTAAATTGCTGTGGAGCTTTAAAAGTGTCTATGTGCTTCTTTTTAGCACCACTTACCTCTGCCTGAGCTGCCTGATACCTCTCAGCAACATTTAAAATTTCCCCCAACTTCTCTGCACCTTGTTCCATGAGAAATTTTCTCATGTCTGGAGCCATGGACTCTCTCAATTGCTCAATCATGATCATTTCTTTAAGATCTTGGGTCTTCCCCAGAGCCGTCCATTTCTCCAAATAGGTTTCTAGTCTAGCAGAGAATTGGTGGTATGTCTCCCCAGACAACAGTTTGGCATTTCTAAATTTCTTACGATAAAATTCACCATTCTTCTCGTACCTTAATAACAAAGCCTGCTTTAACATGTCATAATTGTCTTGGTCTTCCCTGTTCATTTTGGCAAATACTTCATAAGAAGTACCTCTCAATCCCTGTGATAGCTTTAAACTCCACCTCTCTCTCTCTCTAACCCATATGTAGTAGCTAATAACTCAAAACGTCCTAGGTACCCCTCTATGTCATCGTCTTTTTCAACAAAATGGTCTAAATGAAACCCCATAGCTGAGTTTGAGGCTCCCAGACTGGGCGTAGCATCTGAGGCAAAAGGGCTGGCACCATTTTCAGGAGCCGGGCCTTGTAATTCCAGCTCCCTTAGTCGTAATTCGTGCTCCCTTTGCAACCTTCTATCTTCTGCCTCCCTTTCGGCAGTCAACCTTTTTTCTTCTGCCTCCCTTTGCTGTCGTTTTTCTTCTGCCTCCCTTTGCTGTCGTTTTTCTTCTGCCTCCCTTTGCTGTAGTTTTTCTTCTGCCTCCCTTTGCTGTCGTTTTTCTTCTGCCTCAATCTGCAGCCTCTTAATTTCTCTATCAGCCTCAATTTGTAACCTCTTCTCTTCAGCTACCTTTCTATCTTCCCTTTCAATATATTTATCACATTCAGCCGTTACATATTGAATTAAAATTTGACCATCCATTCCCATCTCCTTTGCGGTCAGCACAGCAGCTGATCGGAATTTTGCTAGCTCCGCCATACTTTTCAGACAATATAATAATATACAAGCTAAATCTCTAACCAGTAAATACACTAAGTACTTCTTATGACTATAGTCTAACTAATTCTAACTAACCAGTTAACTAATTAATTATCACTGGCTGTGAAGATTCACCAACTTTTATCTGCAGGGACACTTTTAATTTTAAAGGGAATTTCACAATTTTTTTTTTTTTTTTCTAATTTTATTTCTCCAACCAGGAGATCCTAATATTACTGTTGGGCTAATTATCCCTGGACAAGACCCCAATGTATGTAGTGGGTTTGATGGTATTGTATGATGGTGATATTACTAAATGTAATGTATGAGGCCAGCTGTGAAGGCTCCTGAGATAAAATGTAGTTGTGAATTGTCAGAAGGCCTTTCTTGCTACCACTACGACCTCACACTCATTTTTTTTTCTTAATGAATGTATCTATGTAAAATGTCTAGGGTAATGATATGTAATGTGGTGTGATAGTTATAGATACACCCACAGATATTTAAGCAGACTAATAATATTAACAAATGTTAAAATACACTGAACTAACTCACGTGTGTAAAATTTTTGATAGAATGATATTACATTTATTTTGTTCTGGATCAAGTTTTATGTTGACCAGAACTTTTTTTAAAAAAAAGATTTAAAATTATGAAAGAAATGCATGGAATGTTACATAATAAATGCAAGAGTGTACATATATAAGTACTAGACTAGTTAGTTTTATTAAAATGTTCTAGTAGTCATCTACTTGGGAGGATAGTTAATGTTTGTGCTGTTGGGGTGGCCTCATCACACCTGTCTATATTGACTACACAGTGTCCAGTAAATTGCAGGAATTTTATGGGGTATTAGTAACTAAAAGGCGTTGGTGAACTTCCAGCAGACCAGAGGCTCACTCAACTGGCATATGTAGCTCTGGTGCTGAAATCTGGTAGTCCCACCTCTCCGTGCTGGCGGGCAATAATAGTGGTCTCTGTCACAACGTACTGCACAGATACACTCGAGTAAGATCACCAACTGAATGGACACCGCCTTGTTGACAACTGAAACTCACAGCTCTGCAATCAAAGTATTGGCTATGTGTCAAAATTCTATTCTCTACCCACGTCTGGACACAACACGGACACAACAACCACATCATACAGACAGGTCAGATCTCTCTGACCAAACAGCACATTTACCATGGTGGTTTTACATCAGATAGGTCCTCCCAGACTATAGATTCTGAAAAATATTTATTAGTTTCCTTCCCTAAAAGTGGATAGGTAATATGTTTCATTATTCTCAACACTGGATCTGTCTTTCCTAACCCTTGCTGGAGTTTATGTATATTGTTGGTCCCTAGACCCTGACTTGGGCGGGGGGTCTAGAGCAAATCCCTACTTGTTTGTAAGGCTAGATTATGATATGGCAGTATCAAATCACTCGAACATTAAACAATATTCAAAATATACAAAGAAATAATTTCAATCTTACCAGATTATGAATAAAGAACACAGAAATGCTAGCAAAACTCAGCTGAGCTGCTGGCTATAGTATGGCGTCCCTGAACTTATTTCACTTTCTTTCATTTGGAAATCACCACACTTTAAAATACTGTGTCTATCATCGAACAACTATTGAGGAATGGCCCCACTTGCGCGTCTGAGCGCCGATAAAATGATTGTCTGTGGCCAATCACTGCCTAGGTTTGTTTCAAATTCAAATTTCCTACCCTAAAGTCATTTCAGTCATGCTTCAGTCAAGTATGGATGTTTATCTGTTAGTCTGTCCGTCTCTACTTGTTTTTTTTTTCAAAAACGTACTTGATTTTTGAACCAACCTTTCTCTCCCCTCCAAAATTTTGTCGTTAAAAGTTATATTTAGACACAGCTCCCACCAATGTCCCTTCGCTTCCCTACTAAGTAGATTTGAACACCTGCGTCTCGAGGTCGTGTTTTTTTGTGCAAATAGCGACACTTTTTATTCAATACAGTCTGTCGCTGATGTGAACAGCACTGTCTTTTGTCATTATCTTCAATATTATCTATCCGTCTGTAAAATTAAGAACATATTAGTTCACTGCTCAGAATGGGCCATCCGGCCAGCTAATTTTTATATTCCTAACATTAATATTACGAAAAAGTTACTTTTTAATTTTTGTAATATTCCAAACATCTGCGTTCTGCCGCTGAATTCAAATCAAAGGCTTGGTATCGCAAAAGCGACCAATAAATGACTGTGGCGTAACATATCCAAGGTCCCTTCTGTCGAGTTCCTTACTTTATGTCAACTTGGGAAACGTGACTTTTTTCCGTTTCCCCCCCAATTGCGTCTCCTTAGCCTTTCTAGTCTCACGCAATCTTTCCAGTCATATTTTTTCCTTTTTATCCGCCGTTCCCCTCCTGTCTAGCAAGTCAATTTTTATGGAGGGTGATGACCCGCGGTCTGGGCGATCATGTACTATCAGCAGCCTACGCATTATGTTTTTATACTTACATGTTATCTTTGGAGGTATTTTACCGTTGTATCTCTGTCAATTTCACTACAGACATGTCTGGTGATAATCAGACCAATCAGGCCAATCAATCGTCACAATGTTCTGCTGCTGTAGATATAGCTGCGTAATGCATGCGGTGTGCGCACGTGCGTTATCCTGCTGGAGAAGCTGCAAGTCTGGATAATTTCGAACGCAGGAGCAACCAATGCATCCAGAACCTCATCTCGATATGTCACAGCATTAACATTTCCACGGAAGAAGTGAAGAGGCAAGCGATGGTGAAAACTGAATCCTCCCCAAATGTGAATACTGCCACCTCCAAATCGGTTGTGCTGACGAACACAGCAATCTGCAAAGCGCTCTCCACACCGTCGCCAAATCCGCATACGTCCATCAGCAAAGGATATGTTGAATCTGCTCTCGTCTGTGAATAGAACAGCATTCCACTGCAGTCTAGTCCATCTGACATGTTGCTCTTCCCATTGCAGGCGCTGCTGACGATGTCTGTGAGTCAAGTTTGGCCCAACATAAGGTCGTCTTGCAGTAAGGCCTGTATCTCTGAGTCGTCGTATGAATGTCTTTCGAGAGACTTGCCCACGTCTACCCACTATTTCTCTTGCTGTTTGACTTTGCCGGGAGAGAACGATTCCTTAGGTGACTCAGCACAATATGACGATCTAGCTCTGTATAGCATGAATCAGAGGTGCTGGAATGTTCTTCCTTGCCAAACAATCCCAAAGTTTGCTCCAGGGGACCCTGTCAAACGCCTTTTCCAGATCTATGAAACAAAGATGGATCTCACTCTTATACTCAAGGGCCTTTTCACTCAGCTGTCTGAGTGTGAAGATTAGGTCTTGAGTACTTCGGTTCGCTCGGAATCCGCACTGGACCTCATCCAGTTGTGGCTCAGCTAGGCGTCGGAGTCTCTGCTCTAGGATTCTAGAGTAGATTTTACCAGGGACACTGAGAAGGGATATGCCTCTATGGTTTCCACACTGTCGATTGTCACCCTTTTTGAAAATTGGTGTTATGATGGCAATCTCCCAATCCTTTGGTATGGTCTTGTTGTACCACGCTGCCTGTAGAACCCTTAAGAGTAATAGGTCGCCTGATGCTTCCATGTACTTAACCATTTCTGGTGTTATACCATCATGCCCTGCTGCTTTGCCCATCTTGATTTTCTCCAGTGCTGCCTTCAGTTCTTCCATCTTTATGTCATCTTCACCATCATTGGTTTTCTCTTCTGTGCTAGTGGTTATCATTTCTGATGCTTCACCATGCTCACCATCCAGGAGTTCTGAGAAATATTCTTTCCATCTTTCCATTACTTCCTTCGGGGCAGTAAGCAATTTGCCTTGCTTGTCCTTTATACATTTGAGAGGGCATTGTTTTTCCTTTCTCATGTTCTTTAGGGCCTTATAGAACAATTTCTGGTTTTCTTGTGCATCTTTTTCTAGCTTTTCTCCAAATTCTTACCAGGACTTCTGTTTTGCTGCTAGCACTTTGTTCTTTACTTCTGTTCTGAGTGTCACATATTCTCTATATTTTTCCATTTGTCCTGTTGTGTTTTTAGCTCCTAAGTATTGTTTCCATGCCATTTTCTTCTCTCTTATTTTCTCTTTGACTTCCTCTGTCCACCAAGGTGTCCTCTTTCTCTTGTTCCCAAGTCGGACTTCACCGCGTGCTTCTGCAGCAGCTGTCTTTATGATATTCTTGAATTTATTCCAGAGGGTTTCCAAGTCATCAGGTCGTTCTTCTGTGTTGCTCACCGCCAAGTTTCTACTCTGATTTCTACTGTTGTTCTGTCTATCACAAGTCTTTGTTTTTCGACACTTCAATTACATGTTATTTCAACACGCACCTGGTGTTCAGAGAAACTCACAGTTCTCACAAGACAACGAATACCTGTCGTCTCTCTCCTTACCGAATGTGTCACAACACGTGAGTGGCAAAAAGAGCCTTACGAGTAGTGAAGTCTGTGAACTACAGACGAACAACCAACTAGGCTGGTTCTACCAATTCGAGAACTAACTCTTTATAGGATGCGCACTCTGTCACATTTCAAAACCTACTGACTAAATCTTAACTTCTGATTTCCAAAGACAACTTTCCTCGAACCATCTAGACCTCAATTTCTTCCCGCTCATAAACAGTTCACCTACTTTTCACGTGAATCTCGACTACAATTCTATATTGACAGTTTAACCCACCTAATGACCTAAAAGGATGTAACCCTTATCTCTACTCTACACCCGTCTATGTTTCTCTACGTTACTTCCCTTTGACCATAACTTTGATTAACTTGTTTTTTATCTACTACAGCAACTCCATCTACACTGATTACAGTACTTGCTTAACTTGTGAGGGAGCTGCAAATGTTATTGTTCTACAGTAGACATTGTCGATTTTTAAAAATTAAATCAGCATCAATACACCTTTGACAATTATGTAATTATTTATTTATTCCTTGAGGTGAAAACGATGGTTTTTTTTAAAGGAGAACGAACAGTGTAATGAATTAATGATACTAGACGGTCAACCAAAGCAGATGCAGTCTTGGCTTTGAAAAATAAAGCTATGATGAAATCAGGAATGCACTTCTTTAGTCATCTACCGAAAGACAAGTTGTTTTCTTCACAGACGCACTGTCGGTAGTTGCAACGCCAAGGAGCCAAATTAATGCAGACCTGAATGATCTAAGACTACTGCTCCACAAATTATATCAACGATTCAAAAGGATTGTGATACAATGTATCCCATCTCATTATAGCATCCCCGGCAATAAAGATGCTGATTGGTTGGCAAAGGAAGGTGGAAAGCTACCTCAACCTGATACAAGCATAACTGTCGAAGAGGCAAAGAGTTTTATCAAAACCAGGTACAGAAACAAATGGAACGCAGAGCATCCAGAACACACACAAAATGATGCATATTACCAGCTCAGCAGAAGAGGACAAGTCTTAATCTTCAGACTCCGCACGGGCCACAACAGATTGGGATACCATCTATTCAACAAGCTAAAGATAGGAACTGTCGATAAGTGTAAATGTGGCACTGAAAAAATGACTGTTGAACATCTGCTTCAAAGATGCCCTACATATGTGCAACATTGAAGGCACATTTGGTCGTCACCAGTACCATTTTGGTAACTCTATAGAGATGCAAATAGCCTGAAGCTGACCACTGCTTTCTTTGAAAATATCCAAGTAGACGCCTGAGAGTGAACGAAGAAGAAGAAAGAAGTAGAAGACATCTGAAGAATGTGATGAGAAACTTGCAGCAAGAGTTGAGGCAAAATCTTTATTAACCGAGCAAGTATCCCCTCAAAACATAAAATAATGTTATGTTCTTTCTGCTGTATGTCCTGATGACGGCATTAATTCTCCTGGGGTCATTTCCTTGCCATTCCATTTCAGCTTCATTGGATCTTTGTTGTCAAACTTGTCATAATTCATGGTAAATGCACCACGAAAAAATTAAGAGGCCTGGGTGTTCTTTCAACATGTGTTCAATTTAGCTACATTGCTAAATCCGAGAGGGATTTTTTCATTGTTCGTTATAGTACGTATGAATTATACAGTTAGTAATGTGGGGATTTGAGACGTAAAATTATGTCTTAAATGTACTATGTAATCGTCTTTATGAATGAAAAAGAAAAGTCTTTCTCTTTCTAGCCTTCTGAATCAAAGTCACGAACCCTTTACAAGCTGTTATCAGTTTAGTAACTGCAGCCTTCCCTGACGCAGTGACAATGTGTAGTCGTTATCTTCCTTAGCCTGCCCGTTTCAACAGAATCAGCTGTTCGTTCATTTAGTTCCGCGAAATGATAAATAATTACTTCAAGTCTTCATGAAGGTAGGGATATATAGGCCGTGGATCCGTTTTGTTGACTGAATGTGGCGGATTGAATTAATACAGCATGATGAACTGACAGATAACTTCGTGAGACAATAGGCAAGAAAAAAGTTTATCTAATCTAAATACTAAATAGGCCATTTTAAAGCTGTGTAACAAATAAGGTAGAGGAAAAGTAGGTATACACTTTATTACCATGTCTTTATTGATCATCGTTTTTTTTCATTTTAAAAATTATATTATTAGCATGTCACGGCTGTTTGCGAGCGATCTTTTAGTTATTTCCCCTTTTTCCCCGACCGCGCTATTTATAGCCCACTTGACAGAGGTCACGTGGTCAGCTTCCTAATGGGAAAAACATGTGGCGATGTTTACTTTTGATAGGGCTTAATTAATGCTTTTAGGCTACTTTTTTATTATAAATACCGGCTTTAATTTTGCGTAAAGCTAGACTAGAAATGTTAGAGTAAATTTTAGAACAAGAACAAACATTTTATCACAATTAGAACAGAAGATATAATAGTCTGAAATAGTGTAAAATTTACGTTTTTTTAATATTTTGTTATGGTTTGTTTATAATGCAATTTTCACTAAATCGGTCACAATCAACATGCATAACAAATTACAGAAATCAAAAGTAGAAAACCTGCAGAAAATGGATATCAAAGATTTGTTTTGGTTTCATGCGTCAAACATTAATTATTGAAAGTTTAAATTGCAAGTCCACATTTATTACCTTAAAATAACACACACAATTGTCCCCAAAACATGTTTGAATTGCTTTTATGCTACTTTATTATTATAAATACCGGCTTTAATTTTGCGTAAAGCTAGACTAGAAATGTTAGAGTAAATTTTAGAACAAGAACAAACATTTTATCACAATTAGAACAGAAGATATAATGGTCTGAAATAGTGTAAAATTTACGTTTTTTTTTTTTACATTTTGTTATGGTTTGTTTCTAATTCAATTTACACTAAAACGGTCACAATCAACATGCATAACAAATTACAGAAATCAAAAGTAGAAAACCTGCAGAAAATGGATATCAAAGTTTTGTTTTGGTTTCATGCGTCAAACATTAATTATTGAAAGTTTAAATTGCATGTCCACATTTATAACCTTAAAATAACACACCCAATTGTCCCCAGAACATGAGAGCTAACAATTATCTCAATCATACATCATGAGTTCTGATCCAGTCTGCGCAATGTTTTTCTAATATGTGCTGTTTATGAATTGTCTTACTAGGGAATAGCTTTCTGAACAAAGACATATAAGTCTCTATCGATGCTGTTATTGATTCTTTACTAATTGGTTTACTGTGTGATATTTTGTTGTGTACTTTCTCAAATGCTTCTTTCAGTGAGTTGAATTGTTCTTGGGCAATAAAAGCTATGTTAGTTATATCTTGTTTGTCTGTAATTTTCAGTGTTTGTGTAATGATTGCTCTTGTAAGATCTTTATAAACTTTTTGTGTGAGATATCTGTGGCAGTGATTCCCTATAAATGCTCTGCTATTATAAGCCTGTTGTATGATTTTGTGTTCGGCTAGTACCTTGTCCATGTGTGAGCAAACTGGACCAGACCTAGTACACAGATCTTGAAACTGAAGTTTGGCCAGCGCATCTTGTGCATTTTCAAGTCTAACTTTAAAATTATCTGTCTCCTCCTTATCCTCACAAAGTTCAATACCTACCTGAAAAATTCAATTTTAGCTCCTAATTCTTCTGCCTATTTCCAGTTCCTACTAAATCTCTTCAAGTTCTTAAAAGTACTAATGTTTGCATGTATCTCTTGCGAATTCTCAAATATCTTTGCGTCTATTGTATCAGCTACCTGTTCTAGAAGTCTGTGGTGTTTCAAAACAATGCCTAATAAAATATGAAGGTAAGGAGGAGCTACATTTTCAATTTCAATCTCTAACATTGGTTTGTGTAAACAATTATGGTAATGTGCCACTTGCCTTTTATTCCCTTTCCCATATTTCATATATCTATTGTAATCTCTTATCAACATGGCCAAACTTCTTGGTTTGCAAGTTGTATGCTCTCTGGATGTCTTTGATGAAAATGTTTGGTTTGTCTGGAGCTCAAGGAATATACCCATGTCTGTGGTGTCTCCAGCAAAACAAGGAAATAATCCCCGAATAAGAAAACAACAACTTGTTTACCATCCCACTCTAAATATTTTAGTGACTCTATCTGAGCTTTCATGCCATTCATAAATATTTCTAAATTATCATATGTATCTCTGACTCTAGCCATTGATAAAAGGATGGTATTAGATTTAGAATTTGGTTTCTCTAAATTTACTACCTGCATTGTAACTTTGAATGAAAGAAGATATACAAACAGTTACTTAGAATTCGCTGGCAGCCGCCGTGTGCACAGGATTGTCTACCACAGAACACCAATGGAACAGTCCTTATCTCACACACAATTAAAAAAAAATTCATATTATAAATAGAAGATTAACAAGACTTGAAAGATAGATCAAATTATGTGGAAGTAATCTATCTATAGCTTTACATGTTTTCTGACGCTTATATACGTAGCTAAATATCATTATAAATGAATGAAAATGCAAAAACAGATGGTGCTTTACAAAAAGTTATTTTTTTACTACCTTATTTAAGATTTGTGGGTATCAGGAATGCGTTTAAAGGGATTTAAACGCTATAAAATCTGGTGACAATATGCTTGTTCTTGTAATGCCACACTCACAAAACTGACTACCACACATTCTCAAGATATGAAACCAAAAAAAAAAGTATGTGGAAATAATCTTTAGATTCCCTTCGAGAAGTCTTTATAATTATAAACTCAAACGAATGGGCCGATTTTTAGATATTAAATTAATAAAAAGATTACTTATTTCATGAATTTCCTTAAATGATGACGCTGTTTTCAAAAGTCTGTAACTCCGTCAAAACTAATTTCAAACAAATAAAAATGCAATCAAAAATAGAACACAGAACAAAGTTATAGTACACAAAAGAATTTTAGCGCTGTGTTTATCCAGAACGAGTGTGTAATGATTTATATTTTACTGATTTTACTCACACATCAGCTGATTTCCCCCGCCAAAAACTTAAATAGTCTTTTACGGTGCACACAAAATTTTATACCCGGTGTCAGAATTCCGGTCACCGAAACTAAAAGAGCGCTCTGGTATAGGGCACAAACAGCCGTGATGTAGATATTTAGATATGATATTATATATATATATATATATATATATATATATATATATATATATTATATATATATATATATATATATATATATATATATATATATATATATATATATATATATATGATAGGAAACTCTATACAGAGCGATACAACAGGAGGCAATCTGATCATCAGAAGTGTTCTCCTCCCCCCGCCCCCCCCCCCGTTCCCCCCGTCGAACAAGTGTTTCGGACTTTTATTCTCCTTTACACTCTAAGGGGGGCGGGCCCACCTGGGTCATGACTCCCAAGTGTCTCCGCCTCCTGTTGTCTTATGTAGAAAATGAGCCCACTCCATCTTGGTTGCAGCTTTAAAATCCACAATTCTGCCAGCTGGAGGCAATTGTGACAGTAACTCTTATGTTGAAAACAAATTATTGTGCCACAGCACACCAAGACTAGGGACAGACACTGACCCACCTGCACAAAGCCAACGAGGCCTGAAGCCACTGCGCGCTAGCAACTGAAATCTACTTGCGCCTGACACATCATATTGTATACGGTATATATACACTATTTTGTAAATATTAATTACTTTATAGTAACGCAATAATAAATATATAGAAACTGTATACCTATTTTTGCACAACAATATACACTCATAACTATAGTTACTTTTTTTTCTCTTCCTTTTGTGTGATAAGGTTCAAGTGAATAGCCCCCCCCCCCCCCCCCCCCCCGAACTAAAAATCCGGCACTGCCCATCAACCTGTTTGATTGCTGGTTCTGTGTGATCTTAGATTATTGGTGATCGTGTATTTTGTCCTTCCGCTTGTCCTGGTAACTGTACAGAGGCTATTAACTCACTTATTGTCGCGCCGCATTTCTAGGCCGTATTTCTATGTTGTTAGACGGTCGAAAACCGTCCTGATAGTCATGTGATCAGCAGAGTCACGCGATCAGCGGAAGTAACGGAATGCGCAAGTCTGGCACGAATTTAATCAGGGGAGATTTGACTGCCATCCATGGCGGATACAGTTTTTGGGTATGCCAGCTTCGGCTGTCTGTGATATCTAAGAGGGACGTGGTGCCCGCCATTTGAGCCCTATTCCTAACGGTAGCTATTTCTGCTATTAAGGATTCCAGGGAAGTGGTTATTTACTTAGCGCTGAGTTTGGTACATGCTAAGTTACTGTCGTGCATTTGCATAGTTAGTGGTGCTATGTAGGTTTTGCCCGCGTGATGGCGCGATGTCCATTTTAAGATTGTGGTAGCCAGATTACCCGTTCTGTAGATTGTTATTAGTACATGCATTCCCTGTTGTGGCACGTATATAGTCGTAATGTTGTATTTTCATCAGGGCATGTGTGGTCATGTGTTTAATTGAACAATCGGGATATAAGCTGTTTCATGAGCGTTAGTCATATGTCACCCACTTTTTTGTGTCTCGCTCTTGACAATACGAGCCTATGTGAAGTTCTTGATATGTATTTAGGACCACAGTGGTAAAGCCTTAGTGATGAAGGTGAAGGTAGCTAGCACCTTATTCCTCCCTCCACCTTAGCTAGTATATAAAGGCTTGTGTCATATCTGGGATACTCTCCGGTCGTTTGATTGTGAGCCCAGAGGCCTTAGGGCCAATTTTCTCCAATGTATATTTCATCGAGGTTAATTTTACAAAGGCGATTTGAAACTAGGCGAGATTCAATGTGTTCTGTCCACGTAATTAAAAATAAAACAGTGTGCCTAACGTTATTGTGAGCTGTGGCGTCCGATCTAGGTCAGGTCAGCAGAAGCCGGTAAGTAGGTCACCGGTTTCCCGTAGCTCTGCGTTTATTATCCAGATTTATGTATTTAGGCTGTGCAGTGTAGCTGACTTTGACAGGTAAACAGTTGGTTTACAGTGTGTGTTTACCAGTTATCTGTTGCTTGTAGGTTCAACACAGCAAGGTAGGAGATAATGAGTTGGTTATTTTGATATGTTGGAAGGTACAGTTTGCATGTTATAGCTAGAAGGCGTGCGCTCCAGGTGGAGCAGAGGACTATAGTGCTTACATAGTCGTAGTTCTGGCCGTGGTGGCGTTCTTTTGTGTTAGGGCTGGTGTTAGGTTGTTGTGCTAGGTTGTTAGTATTACTGTTACAGGCTGTCGGTAGAGGTTCTTGGATGGTTTCGGTGCTTTGGTGGTGTAGAAATTGTTTAAGTGGTTGTTAAGAGGGCTGGCGTAGGCGGGCCACGGTATTCACGACTAGCGTTCAGACGGCTGGGGTAGTCGATCAGCTGGTCTACCAACCAACAACAGCAGCTTTTGTTATTGCCAACCAGCGTCAGCAGCCATCGTTATTGCCAACCAACAACAGTAGCCATTGTTATTGCCAACCAGCGTCAGGAGCCATTGTTGTTGCCAACCAACAACATTAGCCATTGTTATTGCCAACCAGCATCAGCAGCCATTATTGTTGCCAACCAACAACATTAGCCATTGTTATTGCCAACCAGCAACAGTAGCCATTGGTTTGTTCCAGCTTCAGCACCTACTGCTGTGAAGAATTTGTTTGTACTGCAGCACCCATTGGTTTGTTCCAGCTACAGCACCTACTGCTGTGAAGAATTTGTTTGTACTGCAACATCCATTGGTTTGTTCCAGCTACAGCACCTATTGCTGTAAAGAATCTGTTTATACTGCAGCAACCATTGGTTTGTTCCAGCTACAGCACTTACTGCTGTGAAGACGTTGTTTGTACTGCAGCACCCTTTGGTAGGTTCCAGCTACAGCACACATCACTGGAGTGTTCTGTTCAAGTTGCAGCATGCGCCACTGTTAAGATGTTTTCCTCATCTGACGACAGTACCCAGGGTCGAGCAAGTGACTGACCTTATGTATCTGTGAGTCGCGACTGTGTGGAAAGAAGCTCACGACTGAATAGCTGACTGTTACGAGTGATTTTCTGACGCCTTTTACGACATTGTGCCGAATGACTCTGTTGTGTTAGCGGGCACATATCTGCGTCTCCAGAACGATATCTTCTTGTACGTGGGTACAAGACTGTCATATTTGAGACTGTACTTGTGACTGTCCTGTAGTCGTCATCATTTATCATCCGTGCCAGAGGAGCTTGGTGGATCTTCATCCTTGTGACCAGCGCTGGATCAGCTATTTAGTTAATACTTTTTGTATTTTTTGTGTATTACAATGTATTATATTTTCTGATTTTTGTTCTCAATTTCTTTTGCGGTTTTCTCTTTTCTACTAGTGTGTATTGTTTGCATTTATAAAATAGACTAGTTAATATTGACTAATTGTATCTGATATTATTTTCATTTCACTGATCCTGATTGTGCGTGGTTGTGCTCAAGCTCTCATCACTTCATTGTTGCGTATTGTGGTTGTTGCGTCGATTATTATTTGTATATTAGTGTATCAAGGGTGGAAGGGTGGCGAGTTTAATCTTTCTGGTCTCCAATTGGGAAAAGATTGGATTAGACTATATTCTTTGTAGGATGTGGCTGTGTTTGTTTAGTGGTGGAGCGTAGCAGATGTGAATTACTGTAGCTGCCCCGCTGAACAAACCGAGCACAGTATTCGTTAGTTGTGCTCGTGTGGTTCGTGTATGCGTCGTCGTGTACATTAAGTAATCCTTACCGTCGTGTTTAAGTAGAGTATTCTTTCGTGTCCTTCTTGCTATCTTGTATATACTTTCATCGAGTATCCTGTGTTTTTGTATGTTTTCAGTCACATAGTGTACATACAATGCTGCTTATGTTCTAGCTTAGTCTATCGTCCTATCCGACGTGACTTGCAATTTTCGTGGTGTTACAGTGTTTGTTGACTCATCTTTTCATTGTTCTTGTTTGCCACATATGGACATACTAAGTAGTAATTTTCATATTGTTACTTTACAGCACTAGTATTGGTGCTCTTATGATATGGTGTAAAAGGGCTTAGTTTCTGATCAGCTTGTGCATCAGTGCCATTAAATACTGTGGACTGTTACATAACCTGCGGTTACTGTAAAGTAGGAGAGATACATTTTATTGCTATTGTTAATAATAGCGAACCTGGTTAGTGAGTTACTATTTGAGGACAAAATATTGTCACCTTCGACCATTTACTTGTTACACTGGGAAAGAATTGACAGATTTTGCCAAGGCAGAATTCCACTCGAAAGAGAACCAGGATGCCTTAAGAGACTTACGTGCGGAGCAAAGAGAGCTCAAGAAGATGAAGGAAGATAGAGAGTTACAGGAGATGAAGATGAAGGAAGATAGAGAGTTACAGGAGATGAAGATGAAAGAAGAAAGAGAGTTACAGAAGACGAAAGAATATAGAGAGATAGACGTGGAGAGAATGAGAGTAACATCAGAAGAGAAGAAGATGAAAGAAGATAGAGAGATGGGAGTGGAGAGAATGAGAACGGCATTGGAAGAGAAGAAGATTGCGGCTGAATTAAAACTAAAAAAGCTAGAAGTAGGTGCGAGGGGTCAGAAATCGACTCCGACAGAGTCCCGTCGTCCCTTTAAGCTACGGCTACCGAATTTTAACGATAAAATAGATAGTTTAGACTTCTTCGAGAGATTCGAGGCCGCATGTGTGGCCTGGAAGGCTAAAAGAGACGACTGGCCATCTCTGTTGTCCACATTATTGGTTGGGCCAGCGATGGAGACTTTTTACAGCCTCCCAGTGGAAGATTGAGCTGATTACGAGAAGGTGAAAGAACGACTGCTCAGGAAATTCCGTCTGATGGCAGACGGATATCGTAACCGGTTTAGGAACGCGACCCCGAGTGCAGACCAGGACTTCGAGAACTTGATCTCGAATAGATGGATTGAGTTGGAAGGTATTACAAAGGACTATAATGGCTTTGTTGATCTAATGCTACGGGACAAAGTGTTGTCGTCTTGCTCTACTGAGCTAGTAGCATTCTTCCAAGAGCGCCAGCCAAAGGACATGTGTGCTACCCCGATCGAACACGCGATTTCTGCGTATGTGTTGGACACAGTCAATAGCGAGGACTGTGTGGCATGCCGACCTCTGTTTCATTCAGATGAGAGGGTAGTGTTACGGTGCGGAATTTAGTGTTCAACAGTGGTGTGGTGGAGAAGAAACCAGTCTCGGTGATGAGAGACACGGGGTGCACTACAGTTGGGGTTCGCCGTTCCTGTATCGTCAAACACTCACCCGTTGCACCACATTTATCAAGGTTGAGTGAACAGGCGTTTTCCAGGTAGAGTGAACGCGTTTGTCCTCGACAAGCCTGTCGCCGACTTGATCGTCGGCAATGTACGAGGGGAGCATGACGTTACGGGAGATGTTAGAGTGGTGTCCCAACGGCACCGTGTTCCCGTGGCCGTCGATCAGGTGATCGCTTTATCGAAACCTGAGAAGAAAGTGCATCAGCGACAGGGTGCGGGTCAGGCATCCTTGGGTACGCAGAGTCCAGTGCCAAGGCGCATGAATAGAAACCATAAAGGTGTGTTCGAAGCCCTGATAGCAAGTGACTGCACGGTATGGGTCCGCAATGTCCCTCTGAGTGCTAGTTGGCGTACACTCAGACGTGCGTTTAATGAGGTCGCACCAGTGAAGTTCGTGGAGGTCTTGTCGTTGCGGGACAGTACGAAGATAGCTCGAGTTACATTCGCGAATAAATGGGGTGCGCGTGATGCAATCAGGTGTAAGCACATGTCGTTGCTTCATAACTACCTGCTGATAGTCCATTAATAGCAATGGAGAGGTATCGGGTTTCGCGTTGAATTAGGTTGTTTCGGTTAACGCGAACCGAACTTTAGTGTCTGACCCACTCCATCAATACTGTTATGCTATTGAAGGAGTAAAGAATGTAGTAGTGGATGCTCTGTCCTGATTGTCATTTTTGGAAAAGAACAGGAGCGTCCCATGATGAGTCGATTTTGGCTTTGACATTAGGTTCAACAATTAATCTTAAACCATGTAAAGTTGACTTATTATTCATATTTAAATGTTTCACTTACTTATAACTGTGTTGGTCATTGCTTTCATGTGCCATTAAGGCAACGTGTTATACTCTAATTCATGATTAATGACTAGTACTGATGAAACTTCTATTTTGTTTACCATGGATGTTTAAGTAACCGCCCCCATGGGGCGTAAGGGTAGTGGTCCCCAGGTGAGGTTGCCGTTGTTTTGTTTTTTTGGTACGGCTGCCAGAACCTTGGGGGGGAGGGGGGCAGAGCAGTTATTGTGTATACATGTTAAAATCTTCTTTCATATATGGCATAGATGAGGTAGTTTGTTTGTCCCAGTCGGGCACCGACAGGTCACGTGAGTGTATGCTCACATGTGGCATGTGGGCCTTCACCTTTCAAAGAGTGTCAGGGGTCCAACACCCTCCGGTTGGAATAAAACTCCGTTTTCTTTCTTAAGGGGGTGGATGTCACGGCGTATTTCTAGGACGTATTTCTATGTTGTTAGACGGTCGAAAACCGCCCTGATAGTCATGTGATCAGCAGAGTCATGCGATCAGCGGAAGTAACGGAATGCGCAAGTCTGGCACGAATTTAGTCAGGGGAGATGTGACTGCCATCCATGGCGGACGCAGTTTTTGGGTATGCCAGCTTCGGCTGTCTGTGATATCTAAGAGTGACGCGGTGCCGCCATTTGAGCCCTATTCCTAACGGTAGCTATTTCTGCTATTAAGGATTCCAGGGAAATGGTTATTTACTTAGCGCTGAGTTTGGTACATGCTAAGTTACTGTCGTGCATTTTCATAGTCAGTGGTACTATGTAGGTTTTTCCCGCGTGATGGTGCGATGTCCATTTTAGGATTGTGGTAGCCAGATTACCCGTTCTGTAGATTGATATTAGTACATGCATTCCCTGTTGTGGCAGGTAAATAGTCGTAATGTTGTATTTTCATCAGGTCATGTGGGGTCATGTGTTTAATTGAATAATCGGGATATAAGCTGTTTCATGAGCGTTAGTCATATGTCACCCACTGTTGTTGTGTCATGCCCTTGGCAATGCGAGCCTATGTGTAGTTCTTGGTATAAGTTATTTAGGACCACAGTGGTATAGCCTTAGTGGTGAAGGGGAAGGTAGCTAGCACCTTATTCCTCCCTCCACCTTAGCTAGTATATAAAGGCTTGTGTGATACTTATCTTTGACAATATCTTCCTCTTTTCTTCTTCTTCGAACACTCTCAGACGTCCACTTGAATGTACTCAAAGAAAGCAGTAGTCAATATAAAACCGGTGGGTTTGGCATGTCGCAGGTTACAGGACAGTTGTCTCACTTCGTTAAAGAGATCACAAAGTCATCATCCTGGCGTACCCCTGCCTTGCTTTTCCTCGTTCTGTCTTGGAGGACCAGTTCGGATACACCAAAAACAGTTTTGTCGACAAAGTTATAGTCCAGGATTTCTTAACTTTCTTTTCTGCCATAGATCCCTTTGAGCGTTCGATAAAGGCTATGGACTCCTTTGATTGTCCGAGAAATGTTGTGGGCCCCTTCCTTGTTGGATAAAATGTAAATTAAAGCATAATTTAAAATTTAACATTTTAAATGTTAGATTATGTAAATGGAGTACGGACCCCCTAGAACCCATTCGTGAACCCCCAAAGGGTCCGAAGACCACAAGTTAAGAAACCTTTGCAATAGACACGTCTGCTGAATTCTGTGTTGACTTGCGGTTTTTTTCTTCTTTCCTGTTGATGTTTTCTTCTGCTGCTCTCAGAAATGTTACTCTCATGTGTGTATAGTTATGTTATCGTCATTTCTGTAACACGTCCATCAACTTATTTTTCAAAGCTTTCAATTGGTTTGAGAGCTAATGTTGTTCTACGATTAATTTGGAGATTCCTTGCAAAATTTACGGGCTTTGTTGTGGTATGATACTGATCTATAATATACCTCTTTTTCTTCTTCGTACACTTTCAGACGTCAACTTGAATATGTTCACAGAAAATGGTGGTCAGTCTGAGGTTGCTGGTATCTCAATAGAGTTTGTCTAGGAGTGATACTGGTTGATCTCTATTATACATATACTGCTACTTACAGCGGTACATATGCATAGCAATGACACAGTGTATCTTCTTTCTCCCTTTCCACTCCTAACAAAGTATGGAGCCAACTCCGCTGTTTGCAGAAAGGTATAGATATCTCGTAGAAAGCGTATGCCAAGGCACTTAATGTGCCTTTGCAGTGTGGTTTCTGAAACAATTTGTTGTGCATGGTCAGAGGCTCGACCTTCATTAGCCTCTTTTTAGACGTGTTTACTGGAGGAGGCAGCGATATTATTATTATTATTACTTTGGATCTCTGTACCCATAGACATACTAGGGAGAACTACTTATATACGCGAGCTATAAATATGAAACAATGGGGGATAACTACACCACTGAATGGAAGATAAACACACTTGTTGAATTGCTTGCTGATATGTAACTAAAGGAACAATCGGACTGGATCTGCTTCATTTACCAGTATTTGTGGAATGTGCATGCCGAACTGTAGTATTTCACTTAACTGGGGATTGACGTGCATCTTTCTATCACTCCGACAAAATGATGTCCGCTATTACAATTACTCCCTCGCCGCCATTATGTTCTCTGTTTTTCCCTCCCTGGTATTCTTACATAAACCTCCAATGAATATTAAATGCAAACTAGTATAGAAACAACCATTTTTTTTTAAAACAATAAAACAATATGAACTATAACTGTCTCACTCTTTTGCAGCCAACGCCAAATTGAAGAGTCCTTGGTATTATCTACACTGTAGATCTAGGCTTTTTTTCACGTGACTTTTCTGCCATTGCGAAACATGTTGAGTTTCAGTTTCTCCAGCTTGGCTTGCATTTAAAGGATCATCACATCTGGTCCTGAGCTAGGAGGAAGAAACGCGTGGCATTCTGTGCGTTCCCCGCCATACGAAAGGGGGGAGGGGGGAGGGGATCTCCAAATATGCAGAGCTAAAATATTGTACTCTAGTTGTGGGCTATCCCAAGGAATTATCACATCCTACACAGAGCTAC
This sequence comes from Oreohelix idahoensis, assembly GCA_024509875.1. Taxonomy (NCBI): domain Eukaryota; kingdom Metazoa; phylum Mollusca; class Gastropoda; order Stylommatophora; family Oreohelicidae; genus Oreohelix; species Oreohelix idahoensis. The sequence continues at coordinate 373,312 of JAMPIV010010027.1, forward strand.
TCCACAGCTCTCCCTGCTTATCGTGGGTCCATAGTAATTTCCCCCTGTATGTAGCCAAACAGGTATAAGTCAGATTTACATCTGGGGTTCAAGTGGCTCCTATGAATGTTCTAACTCATTTCCTATGTCTTCCGTAGCAGACACTTTCCGTGGCTATGTTGCCATATGTCAAAATAACATACATGAAAAAAAGCAACACACCCATTTCGCTTTGGTCGTTCTTCCTGCTACTTTCTTTTTATTCTTCTTCAAGTAGATAATTCTGGTCTAGGTGATCATGTCTCCCCACAACTTCCTGTCCCCAGTGCTGTTTGTCTACTACCTCCATGTCTCACCTTCATATGTCAGGATTGGCTGTATACAATATTGTTTCTTACTTCCACTGACAAAGATTTGTTACTTAAAATAATTTTTATTTTACTGAAAGCTACTTTTGCCTGGATTATTTCACTCTTCACTTCTGAGATGCATCTTCCATTTGATGCTTTTAACCTGCCTAGGTATTTGAATATGTTGATTTGTTTCGAACATGGTCCGCAACCAGACGATACGTGATGGCCTAAAAACCCACCCCCTGCAGACCCAAGTAGAACAGTCCCAACTGAGATGGTTTGGCTATGTCTGCAGAATGGGAGAAGATCGGCTACCACCACAAGCATGGGAAACAAAGAGCCAGGGATCCAGACATCCAGGACGACCTAAAGTCCGCTGGGAGGACAACATTAGACAATCTTTGAAGGACCGAGGACTAGAATGGAACCAAGCCAGGAGGAAGACAACCGATAGAATAGTATGGCGCTCACTCTTACAATCCTCTACACCTCACGGTAGAAGAGGAACGACTAAGATTTGTTTCGAAAACCTTTTCCTTTTACTTTAATAGCGCGTTCCAGGTAAATCATTACTTCTGTCTTTTTGCCATTTAGGCTAAGTAATTTATTCTTACTTCCTGTCACTGTTGTAATAATCCTTGCCTGTAACTTTGCCATCTTTACTTTTATTAAAATCATCGCTTCTGTTACCACCATAGTACTGTCACTATCTTCATTTTACGTTCACCATCAACAATGAACATCGTCAGTTTTGCTGCATTTGGAAATTTTAAATTTGAATTCATAGACAAATGGTTAGGTTTCTGTTGGTAGTCTCTACTCCATTCATTCATTCATGATTTTATTAATTCATTATTTCATTGATTCATTATTTCATTCATTCATTGACTCAATCATTCAATCAATCATTCATTCTTTCGTGTATTCAATCATTCAATCATTTAATCATTCATTTATTCTTTTTTTTCATTCATTCAATCCATTTTTTAATCATTCATTCATTCATTTCATTTCCCTATTGACTCACTGCGAATCATGGGAGCTACTCCTGCAGCTGGTAACCCTGGCATGAAGCCTGCACCGAGTTATTCATGTACGCTTGCAACGCCGCTTTTGTAGCTATTTGTTTTATATGATGAGGGCACCAGCCTCATACCCAACCTGGTAGTAGTCGCCTCTTACGACATGTTGGAGTAGTAGTACTATCCTGTCTCTTCTTCTTCTTCTTCTTCTTCCGTCCTTAGCCACCGACCGTCAAAGCAGTCAGTGGCCATTACGCCTAGTGGCGTCTTAGGGCAACAGCAGATACGTTTTCTTTGCCATTGTTTCCCATCACGCCTATTGGCGTCTTTAGGGCAATGGCAAATCAATCCATTTGCCGTTGTTTCCGTAATCGAAGGGTACCCGCCTCATTAGTTCCCCTTTTCAGTCTCTCCTCTTCAAGTAATCATAGGTTCCCTTCTTTAATATTGACAACTCCAATCACTTTGTTTTTTAGAACAGCATTTTTATTGGGGCGGGGGGGCGGGGGGGGGGGGGGGACGGGGTGGGCGAGCAAAGGGGGGGGGGAGAAATATAACTAAAGTTGGAGGAACAGATACTGATATCAAAATAAGAATATAAAAGGCAAGCCGAGCTTTTATTGCATTGGGAAACATGTAGAAATCCAGAAGAAATCAAGTCCGCCGCAGAAAATAGAATCTTCAGCTAAAAATGTCAAATTATTCATAATATATGGCTCTGAAACATAGGGGGAATAAGACAGCCACGAAGTGACAAATTTTCATTGGTGCTTGCGTAGAGTAGAAAGAATAAAATGGTAGGACCAAGATCACCAATGTAGAACTGATGATAAGAACCATACAAATGCCACTGAAATAAGAGAAGAAGATGCTGGCGATGGATAGGACGCGTATCTTGAGGAAACCCCCTGATAAGACGCGTATCTTGATGAAACCCCCTGATAGGACGCGTATCTTGAGGAAACCCCATGATATGACGCGTATCTTGAGGAAACCCCCTGATAGGACGCGTATCTTGAGGAAACCCCATGATATGACGCGTATCTTAAGGAAACCCCCTGATAGGACGCGTATCTTGAGGAAACTCCCTGATAGGACGCGTATCTTGAGGAAACTTTGTTAGCATTATATAATATAAGGAATTTCTTGTTCTGGAATCCTCAGGATAAGGGAGATAAACACAAGGAGAAGAGAACTGGAGACAGAAGTGAAATGGATGAGGAAGACAAATGGAGACCTTGAGCTGGTGACACAGAACAGGAGGACTTGACATACGTTTGTTGAAGGACCACGTTCATTGGAGAGCTGAAAGGCAATGTAGGTTACTACACGCGATGTATTAAAATCAATTAATTAAACACATGGACATCGACCTAATAAACACCTGGAAATGGACCAAATTAACACCTGCAAATGGACCAAATAAACACATGGAAATGGATCAAATGAACACCTGAAAATCGACCAATTAAACGCCTGGAAAATGACTAAATAAACTCCTGGAAATCGACCAAATAACACCTGGAAATCGATCAAATAAACACCTTGAAATCGATCAAATAAACACTTGGAATTCGACCAAATAAACATCTGGAAATCGATCAAATAAACACCTGGAAATCGATCAAATAAACACCTGGATATTGATCTTACCTTGTTGTAGTCATTGATGATCTCGTATTGTTCCTTAAACGGCGTGGGCAATAAAGGTGACAACTCTACGATGGTCACGTTCAGGTAAGTGCGGTTGTTGATGAAGTCGTAGACCATGTGGGTGGTAGCGTTGGTGTAGCTGACGATGGTGAAGATAGTTATTGTCTTTTGTGGATAACCTACAAGTTTGTTTCTTATTCAATCTACAATTACATTTTTAGTAAGTGAAACATACTAAGTACAGTCTCCAATAACTTGTGGTTACATGATGTATAAGTTCTGGTGGAATCTTCAATCATACATTTGATATGTGAAGTATAAGCTCTGATGTAATCAACAATCAAAGATTTTGTGTGTGACGTACAAATGTGATAGAATCTGCCAATCTTGTTTGATTGTGCGGGAAACAACGAAATAAACGATATATGAAACATAGAGATTTTGAGAACCAAACATTTGAAACGCGACAAATATAAAAAGCACAGATGATCTTAAATAATTGTGGCAGATTATGATAATTGATTTCATATATCTATTTTCTTTATCATCATTTTTTTTTTACCTAGCTTCACCTACGCCTGTTGGGTTAACATAAAACCTCCTATTACTCAGATTCTGTCCCTCTTTTCTCATTTAGCACACATTGTAATGCGGTTAGCTAAATTCTTTGATGAGAGTCTACCAGAGACCTATTAGCTAACGTGAGCTGTAATTCTAACACCAGCGCCAGAGATCAAACCGTTGTAGAGATCAGACAGCGACCAGATTTGAATAAATTTGAGTAGATCTCGAGAACCTAAGTGATAAATCTTTATTACCTTTCCCTGAATCCGTTCGTTTGATAAGTAATTAAACACGGTGAATCGGGAGATCTAAAGACATTGCTCGCGTAAATACGAGCAGAGAGACGAAGGAAACTCACACTGATTAGCGCATTGCCGATGTCTGATCGAAGCGAGAACGAAGATATTGGGTGTTCGGCTTTGAATTACGTATAAGCCGAAAGATGAACGTAGAATGTACCGTAGGTGTAAACATCTGGTAGGGTGTTGGAGATAAGTCTTAGTAGCTCGGTGTTGAGGTAAATACTATACTAGTAGTTTGAGTGATTTAATCTTTTTAAATCGTCAATTATATTTTACTAGTTATTTTCTGTGCAGAGTGATTTACTAGTTAGGTCCGTTATATTATTTCTCTAAAGTTTTACTGAGTTACAGTGGATAGCAGAACAAATAAATATTTCTAGCTAACTCTTCAAGCTATTATAAAAATTTAATTAACTGCTAGTAACCAGTCAGAGAATATTTTAACCAACTAGTAATGCATTGATTCATCATGAGTATTGACGAAATATGTATTTATTTCTAATTCATGATGATTGATTCTTTTTAAATGACTAGAATTTATTTCACGGAAGTTTTTTTTAAACGATGAGACTAGCTCTAAGCTTATAGTTTCTAATTTAAGTTAAATAACCGAAGTGGATAATATATCTTCTATGTTACGCGGGGTAAGGATAGGATTGTGAATTATACTATATTCTGTTAAGTATTTGTATTTTCTCCCTATACAGTATTTGGGTCAAACCCTAAAACCTTACCAGCGGCTTCCATTCCATATGAAACTGGAAATAACTTTATCAAAGAACATTCTATAATATCTGGTTTTTTCAAGGTGACTTGTCAGGTCTCGTGGTACTCCCAGAAAGAGACAGAGTACCAACCCAAATAATATTAAGAATAAATGATAACTGGACTTATAGAATATCCAGATTTCTTTTCCAAATTTCATAAACATTCAGCCTGTTGTGGCTACCAAATCTAACATTGACAATACCTGTATAACGACCACGTGTTGTGAAGAAGATTGATCCTGAACCGATTTGTTTACCTGACATTTGATGTAACGATTGAAGATTCCAAGCTAACGTACACTGTGACATTTAGATCTCTTAATTATTTTACTACCTGGACAAAAATTGAAGTGACCTTTATCAGCATCCTACTTACAAGAGTAAATCAAGCGTTTCCCAACATTTGATTAATTAGTCGTTGGAGAAACTGGGGCTTGATTCGCCAAACAACCAACCGTGGATGGGCTGTGGGTGCCATTAACAATTGTTCCAGATGTGGTGAAAGCACCTTTGTAGGTAAGAGAGACTGAATTTGTGATCACAGGTTTGTCAGAGCGAGAGAAAGCGTGGGAAGAATAATTCTATTTGGATATAACCCATGTACTTATTTTGTATTTGCTTATGCAAGTTTTGCTAAAGCTGCTCCTTTATTTTATTTCAGAATAGATTAACTTATAACTCTGTTCTTTACTGTAGAGGGAATTTTAGACCATAGCGTAAAAACCTTTGACTCTTTCGGGGGTTAATAACTTTGCTCTAACGGGATCTTGTCTCAACAGAGGGAAGGAGGATTAAACCTATGAGTCTAACTCTTTAATTAACTCATTAACCTATGTTCATTGTATTTGATTTTGATATTCAAAGATATTGGTGTGTTGTAGTTTTCTTTATGATAAATAAAATTTACATAAACTTTATTTACGTGTGTCGGTCAGCTTGTCCCAAAAGATCCCAATTGCATAGATATAGTTTTCACGTCTGTGCGTCTAAGTGTCGTCACGTATCTGTGTGTGTGTAGATGTGAGCGGGTGAATATATCTATATATATATTTATAGGAAGGTCTGTCTGATCTAAGAATCTCAGTCGTAATAGATAGGCTGGATTGATTATCTCTCAAATCCAGGGACAGATTTTACCTTTCCCCATTTCACTCGTGAAAAATCTATTTCTTTACCTGATCTCTCACTGAGCTATCAGACTTTATGTTCAGAAGATGATCGAAACGTCAAGGCAGTACAGGCAGATAAAGCCGTGTGTTCGAATCTACTCGGAATTACAGTTTTTCACCTGTTGTTTCCTTCCCAAACCCACGAGCAAAGTCAGGTACCCATTTACAGCTGGGTAGACTGGCGCGTGACGGCACCGTGTTTCGAAACTGGTACATTTGCCACCAGAAACCAGAGCTCTAACCTATGTGTCAATCGGACACCCCGAAACAGGGAAGTAGGGGGCGGGGGGGGGGGGGGGAAGGGGAAGGAAAAGACGAAATAGAGACGTATTGGATATGATCAAAATCCACCTACCCATAGTAGTTGCCGAGGCGCCCTACATCAATAAAAACATTGGCGCTGTCATAGTCATAACTTGATTCAAATTGATCATAAAGGCAGCAAATATTCCCACTGACGACATTAACGACAATGCCGTACAGTAAAATAGCACAGAAAACTGGTTGTACGTGGTTGGCCATCGTTGACTGGATGCTCTCTAATAAACGATTACTGTGGGTAGTTATATCGACTAACTGTGATAACAAACCTGATAAACTTTCAGTTAAACTTCACGAAAGTGGGTGTACTGTTTACTGATATGGAGAAAATAAGATATGAGAATTATATTTCAGTACTTAATATTACTTAACACATACCAACAAATAACATCAGAAACAAATGTACAAGCAAATCCAGATAACGAAGTAAACTCAAAAAATGAAAAGTACGGCTCATTGAATGAGTTAATTTTTACAAACGACCAAAGTCTAATGTACGAAAATGACAAAAATGAACAAAACCATACAAATGAACAATACAACTTGGAAAAAATTCAACATGAAGATCAGAACATCAAAGACTTAAACTGTGAAGATCAGTAGATCACCAGGCCTACTAAAAATACAACTGCATCGAACTTATACAGGTTCCAGATTGTAAACATTAGGAAGAAGTTTTGCAGAAAATGACAGATAAATTCAAACAAGATGTCAAAAAAGCCAAAGAGGTGTTGTTGTTATTGATTTTGGGACCCTGCACAAACCATTGGATTTTGCTTTGTGCATGGAGAACCCGGTTCAACCCCATTTGGGTTATAATGTGGGTACATAGTGTTCTTTTTTTCTATATAGTACCTTACATTAGTTGTTTTTCCAGATTGTATTCTCTGGCGTTTAGCGTGGCGTTTTCTAAGATCGGTTGGTGTATCTCTTCCCTGTTTTTTTTTTTTTTTAGTATATCCACTGTCACCTTGTTGAATTTTGAGATGTTTGTACTCTGATTTATTGTATGCTACTTTCATATTACCTGGGGAAGGAACCTGTCCTCCTACAAGGCGCGTCAACCGGGTGGTGGATGATTGAATGGCCTCTAGATAAAGAGGTTAGCTGTGAATACTGAATAATCAGCAGTGAACCAAAACAGGTAGTTGTCACTGATGGCGGGGTGGGACAGTTGCGAGAGACAGCTGTCTGTATCAAATCACATCTGAAGCTTTATGATGTGACAACCAGCAAGATGAACGCACTGCCTTTTGGGTTTGACCTTTTAGTCAAAGGCTAACGGAGACAACCGTACACAAACCGAAGGAAAGCAACGGGAAACTACCGTCGTATTATCCCTTGTATAATCATGAATCAAAACAACTTCCTAGTAAAAAACAACGACGTTAAAGGGGATTCCAGAGGAATCACCTCGTCCTTTAGGGAGTATCATGTGCTATAGGTGATACCCGATCGTCATCAAGCTACTGTTAGCAAAATTAGAATTAAAAATAACTTAAACATAGGAATTTGGAATGTCAGGACACTAATCAGACTGGAAAATTAGAAAACATCAAGATGGAAATGGAAAGAATGAATGTAAATGTATTAGGACTATGTGAAATGCGATATACTGGAACAGGCGAAATGTATTCTGACTATTACAAAATAATTTATTCTGGAGGAAATAAACATGAAAGAGGAGTAGGCAAAATATTAGATTCAGATAAGGCAAGAATAGTGAAGGCATTTTGGACAATATCAGATCGAGTCCTGTTAGTTAAACTGAGTGGCAGACCAATTGATATCAAGTTTATACAAATATATGCCCCAACAGCAGATAGTTCAGAAGAAGAAATAGAAACATTGTACAATGAACTTGATATGGCAATGACTCAGTGTAAATTTCATGAGACAACTGTTATACTTGGAGACTTCAATGCAAAGGTTGGAAATGAAAAAAATTGATGACGTGACTGATAGTTATAGCCTGGGAGAAAGAAATGTGAGAGGTGACAGACTGATAGAGTGGGTAAGAATGCATGATATGATAGTAGGAAACACCTGGTTTAAGCAGCATCCTAGACGCCTTAGGACGTGGAAAAGTCCATGGAACAATGTTCATAATCAGATTGACTACGTACTAATATGTATGGTATTTATAAACAGTTTGAAATCTGTGAAAACTAGGCCAGGAGCAGACTGCAACAGCGATCATGTACCAGTAAGAGGAAAACTTAGAATAAAATTTATGAAAGTAAAGCGAGCTTCAAACAACATCAAGTTAAACTTAGCCTTACTTAAATAGATAAGGAAATGAGTGAAAGATACAATATCGCAATACAGAATAGGTACAATACAATAGAATAAATGCGGAGTATAAATGAACAGCGAGAATTGCTATAGAAATTAATACATCAAACATCAAAAGAAATCGTACCAGAAGTAAAGACGACTGCAAAGAAGAAGTGGATGACAGATGAAATTATTTTAAAACTGATGGATGCTGTGGTAAAGTGGGAGGATATAAATATTTATAGGGGGCTTAGTGTACTGACTGAGATCAGCTGTGAAGGTATCTGTATCTAATAAGTGTGGTATATTACAGATGACCTTACTTGCTACCACATTTATACCTCAGTCAGAATTATTCTGGAATATTGTGATGACTACGTTGAATGTCTAGGGTTATGATAATGATTAAGTGTAAGTCACAACAACAACAGACAGATAAACAATTTAATTTATTCCACAACACTTTACACCACAGTGACACTCACACACATATAACACTCTAGAAGACTATCTTAAATGAGTCACGTGTTAAAGTTTAAAACTATATGTATTAATTCCTTTCAATAATAGATATCCTGATTCAACTACACAGTGAACCAGGAATCACAATCAAATGTAATTACAAGTTGTATGTACACAGTTTATATATATGATCTTTGTATTGACATATTTTATTATTATTATTCTTCTATGTGTGTAATTTGTGAAGTAGTACTATGAAGTAATACTGGCTTTTCAAGCTAGGTTGTGGTTTGTCATCATGACTTCAAGTGTTTACTTATGGTGGAAATCGTATTGGGAAAAGTTCACAGTTCCTGTCAATTGAAACAATTTATTGTCCCTCTTTAATTCTTATACTGTCAATTTTAGAGGGGGCACATAGGATTGAGCTGCTCTGGCCACAGAATCTTATCTGCTGTGATGGCGGCAGGAAACAGTCTCCTCTACTCGATTGCTTCACTGTGTTCTTCCGATCTCTCACTGGTCGCTATCGGGACCATGGGGTATGCTATCAGCCTCTGGATTCAGCACAACTCAGACCAGGTGCTGCTTCAATAAGTTATGACCACGGTCCCTGAAACAAGAAGGTTGTACCTCCTACTTCAGAACTAATTTATAATCTATTTCCACACTGAACACAATACATAACAAACACTGAGTTCAGAGCGGTAGGCCAACTGCTAGCTTCATCTGAAACAATTTACACCAGTATTCTTCTCCCTAATGGTTACTACGCCTCTGCAATTCCAGCATTATTTCCTTCTAGTCAATAAGATAGGGGTCAGTGTACTATTTGTCGATCCCATGCAGATATACTTCTCTCCGACAAGTTTTGTTCAGGTTGGAGCAATATCTAGGCTTTGCCTCATGTTTGCTCTGAACCACACACATATACAGCCATAAATTATCAATTCACATTCAATTTTCATCAAAAAGATATAAAATATGTCAATCTTACCACAATTCATGGAAATAATAAACAAATACGTTGACTGGCGATGAATAACGGCACAAATTCCGATCTGCCTCTGTCCCAGGCTTTTATTTAGAAAAATATGATCTGGATCTCAACGCACTGTTTCTTAGTAAGTTTATTTTAAAATGTGGCACTGAACAGACGCTTCTAATTGACTATATTAACGGGTCTAGCCAATAGGGCCATGTTTACAAAGCTTTTGAAAAAAATTATCCTTCCTACGTTTCCCCTAACAATCAAAAATAGTATTTGCAGTCCGACTAATCATGTTTAGCCTTACATATCATTCCCGCCAATCAAATCGGATTTAACTTGTTGGCCTATTTCCCGTAAAATGGGGGTTTCAAAACATGCCACTGTGCGATTATGATTTGGTGCTGTCCGACATCCTCACTATTTTCTTTTGGCTATAATTTGATAATTCCCAGACTATTTGCGTAACACTTAACATATTCTTTGTCAGCAAGTCCTAAGGAACCCAAATATATAAATTCAATGGAGCCAAGGGGCTGCGTTCAAAATATGCATTTTCTTCTACCTCCCGTTCACTTCGATACGATGTGGTGTCTGGGTACTGTCAGGCTTTCAGACATAAAACAGTATAATGTCATGTTTACTAATAAGCATTAAACAGGTTTTTAAACTTAACCCTCGTATGGGTAGTGTTTTTTATCACTGTCTATTTGAAAAAAAGTTAGTGCTTCATGCCTTACGCGTGGGGGTGGCATTAATTTTATATCGCGAGACGCGTGTTAGTGTTGCATGCGTTCCGGCTTTCAGCCCTCACTCTCTCTATCCTAATTCCATCTGTCCTTCCGTTTATGTTAACGTAGTGTATAAAATGAAATTAATGGAATATTAATCTAGGTCATTACGCAGTGTGTCTAGCTCAAGGTTTTCTTAGAAATACAGTACACGTTTTATTGTTTTGTTGAAACGCGTGTATGCTGCTGTAGGCTTTACTAGTAAACGTGAAAGCGTGAGAATATGCAGACGAAGCAGAAAAAGGGGGATCTCGAGTACAGTCATTGTGACAGCACTGTTCTTTACCATTCTTCTTTCCCTTTTATTGAATTTAGGTGTTAGGCTTTACATTTACCTTTTAATTTATATATGTGGATTTAGAATGTTTCACGACAGATGCAAAAAGGAAGAAGACGCAAGACAACGAAAAATATGACAGAATAAGAATAAGAAAATAGTAAACAAATGTAAAACCGCAAAAGAAGCATGGCTAAACCAGAAGTACAGAACCGAAAAGACACAAAATCTATGTTCACGCAAATAAATGAGAACTCTTGCAGGTTGGAATTTTTTCATCAGTTTTGCCAGAATTATTTTTGTACCTTAAAGCAGTACCTTTATAAATTCTAAAGTTACTGAGTTATTACACAACAAAGACACACATATTATACATCAAAGTAAAGATAAATGAATGTAGAATTAGAATATGAAAGATTTTTAGTGATATTCTACATATAGTATTCAGTTATGAGTCATAATATAGACCACTTTCAAGAAACGACTCATTTTAGTGAATGAAAAATGTACTCACCAACCCATGCATAAACACTGAAATATTATCCAGAGAGCTCCAGCATCTTTTAAAATATCACTAATCCATATATGAATATTATTTACACGTGTCAGCTTCCTGTCATATTTTTTTAATGTTTTACAGACCATCTAGCGAACCATATAAACATTATAGACATTTGGAAAGAAAAAGGACATTATAGGCCGCATAAAGCTTTTAAATTAAATCATATATTGTATTGTTTTTATACAACAAAGACACACACATTATGCATCGCAGTAAAGATAAATGAATGTAGAATTAGAATATGAAGGATGTTAGTGATATTCTACATATTTTATAGACTACTTTTTAATAAAAACTCATTTTAGTGAATGAAAAATGTACTCACCAACCCATGCATAAAAACTGAAACATTATCCAGAGTGCTCCAGCATCTTTTAGAATAACACTAATCCATGTATGAATATTATTTACAAGTGTCAGCTTCCTGTGATATTTTGTTAATGTTTTACAGACCATTCAGCAGACCGTACCATCATCATTAAAATATAAAAGAAGATATTCAAGGCCGCGTGAACTTTTAAATTAAATCATATGTTGTGTTGATATTACACAACAAAAGACACACAAATTATGTTTCACAGTAAAGATAAATATATTTAGAATTATAATATTGGGGCTTTTAAGTGCTATTCTTCATATTATATTCAATTATCAGTAATAATGTAAACAATTTTTTTTTTTAATTCATTTTAGTGAATGAAAAATGTACCCACCAACCCATGCATAAAGACTGAAATATTATCCAAAGTGCTCCATGGTTTTTTTTTTAGATAACACTAATCCATATATGAATATTAATTACAAGTTTCAGCTTTCTGTGATATTTTGTTAATGTTTTACAGACCATCCAGCAGACCGTACCATCATCATTAAAATAAAAAAGAAGATATTCAAGGTCGTGTGAACTTTTAAATAAAATCATATATTGTGTTGATATTACACAACAAAAGACACACAAATTATGTTTCACAGTAAAGATAAATATATTTAGAATTATATTATTGGGGCTTTTAAGTGCTATTCTTCATATTATATTCAATTATCAGTAATAATGTAAACAATTTTTTTTTTAATTCATTTTAGTGAATGAAAAATGTACCCACCAACCCATGCATAAAGACTGAAATATTATCCAAAGTGCTCCATGGTTTTTTTTTTTAAATAACATTAATCCATATATGAATATTAATTACAAGTTTCAGCTTTCTGTGATATTTTGTTAATGTTTTACAGACCATCCAGCAGACCGTACCATCATCATTAAAATAAAAAAGAAGATATTCAAGGCTGCGTGAACTTTTAAATTAAATCATATATTGTGTTGATATTTGTTACGCACGGATCATTATTATTTTTCGTTTGTATAAACATTTTTCATATGTATGATCATTTTTTTTTGACTGAAGTGTGTATTATGTTTTCTATGGTCAAAGGGACATAATCCGAGTTATCGAAACTACAATTTTTAGGAGTTGCCTTCTCTTGTATAGAGACACGTTCGGTCTATAATTTCTTGAACGAAGCGTGACCACATCTCCTTATTTGGTAGTATCAGTCAACTATGGTAGATGTCTGAAACCTTTCTTAACGCTTCTTTTCATGACCATAAAAGGCGCGACTGTGTAAGACTTTTATCTCGAATGTTCTTCGAATCGTCTTATTGTGAACGGCAACTCAGAGATTGTCGTTCTGCGCATGTCAAAAACCGGGAGTTCGTTCTGTGTGTTCCGCCCAGTTGGGCAGTTTTAGAAATGGTTTAAGAAGCGAGCAGACGCAACTGCGTCTTGTGATTCTCTGAGGGAAATACAGTGTCTTAGTGAGTTAGTTAGCTAACTAGACTATTTCCCAGTATTATGCAGCCTGCCTGGAGGCATATGTTCATGGTTGATTTTCCGAAATAAGGTAATTCCTCTTGTATCGAACTTTATGCTATCGTCTAGAGGTTCGTCATTTTGTCGCCTATTTGCTCGCCTGTGTGATGCAAAATGGAGAGGTACTTTGACTAGGATTAAGTCACCAGTCTCTGTATACCTGAACTAGTTAAATATATATGGGTCGCTCTAGACCAACAAGACTGTTGTCTGTGTTCCAGGATTCGTTATATCAGAGATCACGTCCAAGTCAGATGGTTAGACTTAGGAACATTATAAAGGTCGAGCTGACCTGTAGCCCATGTATGCTATTCACGTGCAGACAGTGAACGGACTTATTGTATACAACTGATCTGCTAGCATCAGAATGGGAGCATTTATTATTGTTTATGAACATTGAAGATCTGTAGCTGACACTGTTGCAGAAGTTATAGAAATTATTATTATTTATACAGCTTCACGAACTAGCACTCGATGATTGATGAATTTCTGAATCTATTGAACTGTGATGTCTTATGACGCATATATACAACAGCTATCATTGCTGACTACAGAAATTGTTTTCAATGTGCCATATCATCTTGCTGAACTCGTTAACCATGTTGATGTCATAAGTATCATGACTGTTTTGTGGCGTGCAATAAATGAAAGAAACTTATACAACGAAGTTACCCTTTCTATGACTCTACACGTCATGTTGCCTGTGTGATAACCCATTGAACTGTTCCACTACCACATACACAGCAACATCCTAAATCAGAGAAGACACCTACATCTTACACTTTAACACCAGGTGTCGATAAGGGTGGCAAGTTACCACTTCAGCACAAATCCACCCTTATCATTTTTGGTGGCCAGAGCTGGTTCTATCATCTGATATTTTGGCGCACCATATCATTTTTGGTGGCCATAGGTTGGTTCACTCTGATTCCAGCTATCAAGGGGGTCAGCAAACCCAGACATCATCATCATACTAGATACAACTACAGCATCAACTACCACCTTACAAGAAATTTTATTGAAAGTATCCGGATTTTCTGACAGTTGCTGATTTTGAAACTACCCGGCGCTGCTCGGCAATATTGAAGTTTATGTAAAATTAGAAGGACAAGTACCGAGCGAATGGATTTCCTGATCTGGTGAAAAGAAGGACAAGTGCCGTAACAACTGTTCCGGTCTCAGGGGTACTGTTGCGGGTTCAGAAGGTCAAGTGCCGGTTAAATCAATTTAGAAGATTCAGAAGGTCAAGTGCCGTAACAACTGTTGCAGTATTAGAAGCTCATTTCCTTCGTCATGGCTGTTTATGGGAGCAGAAGTTAATCAACGTTGGATCATTATCCTCAGAATGCTGATTACATCCTGTTCTGCACCGTGCTGACGCTGGATTTATAGAAGTTAAGTGGCCTGTTTTGTTTGTGAACTGTGCCCTTATGTTCTAACTGAGCCTTCTGTACTTTCACACTTTCTCCTATTGTTTTCATGATACATGTTTATATGTTATATGTTATTTGTTATTTGTATATTTATATGTTTATATTTCAGCGGGTTTTCTCGGTTGGGCGGAGTCTTGCAGTAGAAGATACCACGTCACAGAGGTTCTACTGTTAGCGTTTTCGTTAGGGACTGTGCGAATTTCCTACAGTGAAATTTGCTAGCGACAATCGTTGCTATATCTGTTTAGTTGTGACGAGTTGTGCTTTATTTCTGTTTCTTGTATATATATATTTTTTTTTCTTTTTTCTTTTCTCTCTTTCTTTGTGTTTTTAGTTTCGATTTCGATTGTTTGTATTTGTAGGTCTCCCCTTTGCTATTATTCAGTTCTTTACGTATATTTTTGTGTATACACTGTAGCGTCATTTGTTAGTCATATCTTCGCATATTTCTTTTTAGTTTTGCTGTTTGTGTATTTGACTTATGCGAATGTTTTCGTATGGTTTGATCTTTGTTGATTGTTTACATTGACTCTGATCTTTGTTATTGTTTACATTGACTCTGATCTTTGTTATTGTTTACATTGACTCTGATCTTTGTTGTTGTTTACATTGACTTTGATCTTTGTTATTGTTTACATTGTTGATGACCTTTGCTATTGTTTACATTGTCTTGTTATTGTTTACATAGTTCTTGCATAGTTAGCTTTCACTATTGATATATGCTCATGCACTATTGGTCTATAGTGCACTTATCATAACAAACTGGGGTTTTTGCTTATGCACTATTGTAGTGCAGTTATGATAAATAACTGATGATTATGCACTGATTTGGGTAGTGCACTGTTAATTAAGAGGTGACTTGTGATATTATTATACATTTGATAATACAAGTTGGTGTCAACTCCTGTTTCCCACAGAGATTGGGTTCAACATAGAGATTATACAAGCACTTTATTAAGTCTTGTTGCTATTTAACATTGAAATAAGATAATTAATTATTTCAGGTTCTGTACTCACATTTTGGACATCATGTCTACATTTGAGTACTTTATTGAGCAGGGTAAAGCCCTTGGGAAGACAGGTGATAAATTAGAAATTTGCGACTGTTCAATATGCCAAGGCATTGAAGTCGGAAGAAAAGAAAATGAAAGAACAAACTGAACAAAAGAGAATAGAGGCTGAAATAGAACAAAAGAAACTGCAGATGCAGGTGGAGGAAAAAAGATTTCAAATGGAAATGGAAAAACAAAAAAGAGAAGCTGAAAATAAGAGACTTGAAAAAGAAGCTGAAGAAAAAAAGTTACAGGCCCAGGCTGAAGCTGAAAATAAGAGACTTGAAAAAGAAGCTGAAAATAAGAGACTTGAAATAGAGGCTGAAGGAAAAAAGTTACAGGCCCAGGCTGAAGAAAGAAAGTTACAGGCTGAGGCTGAAGAAAGAAGGTTACAAAGAGAGGCTGATGAGAGAAAAGCAAAAATGGAACATGATGAAAAAGTCTTAGCTTTAGAGTTAGAGAAGTTAAAGTTATTGAACACTGGTAATGCTAATGAGGCAAATAAGGTGTCAAATAAGACTAATGCTAAGGATTTCAAGCTTAATCTACCAGCATTTAATCCCTCAATCGATGATATAACATTTTATCTAGATAGATTTGAAAGTGCATGTAATGTACATAATATAGATAAAACATTATATGTGTATCATCTGTCCAAGATACTTAGAGGTGATGCTTTGACTTTGTTGAGTATGGTAGATGTGCCTGACAAAAACAACTATGAGGTTGTCAGGGCGGCATTGTTAAAGAAGTACCAACTTAACGAGGACGGATATCGTCTTAAATTTAAAACCATGTTACCAGAAACTGGAGTTGAATTCTCTGAATTCATCTCAGGCATCCGTCTTACTTTTTTACGATGGGTTGAGTTGTCTAAGACAGAAAATACATTTGAAGCTCTTATGGATTTACTACTTAGAGATAAGGTTATGTCTTCTGTTAATGAAGCTTTTCTATCTTTTCTTCATGAGCGTAAGCCTAAAAACATAAAAGAAATGGAAGAATACTGTAGCCAGTATGTTACTGCGCATCCGCACATAACCATTAGTAACTCTAAGGTGAAAGAAGGTCTGCCAGTTGCTTCGGCAGCACCTTATGGCCCAAATTTTATGCGTAAATTTCAGGGTAGCCAGAAAAATTTCAATAAAAAGAGTAATCGTAATTATGCCCAGAACCATAGTGATCAATTCCAGGGTGATTCTTCTTCCCAGAACTGGAGACAACCTAATACTACACGTTATTCTACTCCGGTTAACTTTAGAAATTTTCACAAAGGTAATCGGTATAGAGGAAAATATTTTATGCAGAGACCTCAATACCAAGATAATAGAGGTTCTCAACAGCATAGAGATAGTAATGACAGTTATGGAAACTGGAACTCAAACCAGGATAAAAATTACAGTAGGGACTTTAATGATAATTGCAGAGGCAATAATGGTCGCGGTAGATCGCAACATAAGAGAAAAAGATATCAACAGACAAATTCTGTTCAACAAGAATCTCAGGGAGCAGATAAACAGGTTAATAATGATAAAGACCATAATGCTATCGGATGCTCATCTTTTGATTTTCGTAGGGCAAATAAGTGTATCCAATGCAGTACTTTATTTGATCCGAAAACCATTAGTACTCTAAGCTGTGGTCATCCTTTGCCCGCTCTTCCTGCTAATGTTGCTCATGATGGGAGAGGTTCTCTTATATTACATAAGGGGCTAGTAAATAGTAATCCAGTCTCAGTGTTGTTTGATTCTGGATGTACTACTGTCGGCGTTAGGCAATCTCTTGTAGATCCATCCTGTGCTACAGGAAAAGTCATCAAATGTGTCACATTTGGTGGCACGTTAGAAAAGTATCCTACTGCTATAATACACATTGCTACTCCTTTCTTCACGGGAGAGGTCCACGCGTGTCTACTTCCAAACCCTATTGCGGACCTTATTATTGGTCGTATTCACGGAGTTAGGGAATGTACCCCACAGCAGATTGCTGTTTGGGAAGAGCAAAACATTGAAGCTACCAATGCGGTGGTCACAAGAGCACATGCTCTGGATCCACCTCAAACTTCATTAACTAATAATGATGAAGTAAATGACCAAGATAGTCACTTGACTATTACACGTGACTCATTTATCAAATTGCAAGAAGAAGATCCTTCTTTACAAAAATTCTTCATTCTAGCAAAAAAAGGTGATCCTAATCAGAACACTAATAGGAAATCTTGGATTTCTATGAAGAACGGCGTACTTGTACGTATGGTACAAGACTCGACTACGTCCACTCATTCACAAATTCTTGTGCCTAAGAGCATGAGATTGCAAATATTGCAACATGCTCATGACTCGCAATGTGCTGGACATATGGGTTTTTCCCGTACAAAGTCGAGGGTTCTTGCGGCTTTCTTTTGGCCATTTGTGAGCAAGGACATACGAATGTACTGTCGCTCTTGCAAAGTATGTCAGGAGGTCAAATCTAAAGGACCACGACATGCTGCGCCTATCCAGGCTGCTGACATTCCTATTCGCCCTTTTCAAAAAATGGCAATAGATATTATCGGTCCTTTTAGAATTAAGTCGGCTAGAGGACATCAATTTATCCTTACATGTGTCGATATGTGCACACGTTGGCCAGAGGCAATACCTCTCAAGAGCATCTCAACTGCTGATATCGCAGACGCTCTTTGGCTGATATTTTCTCGCTTGGGTTTTCCCGGAGAAATATTGTCAGACCATGGCACTCAACTTATATCAGACACTATGTCACAGGTAATGTCTATGCTACACATTAAAAGGTCTCTCAGCAGTATCTATCACCCAATGTCTAATGGGTTGGTCGAACGTTTAAATAGGACTCTGAAAACTTTACTTGGTAAAATAACTGAGGATCATCCTCAGGATTGGGACAGGGTCTTACCCGCGGCTCTCTTTGCGTATAGAGAGGTCCCCAATGAACATACGGGGTTTTCCCCTTTTGAACTTGTCTTTGGCGCGCAACCGCGCGGCCCTATGTCTTTACTTCACGATCTAATCACTGCCGATAATATTAGCGATGAGACTCAATCTTCTTATGAGTACGTCATTGCTCTTAGGCAAAAGATCATCGAGGCATGCAAACTAGCAACTTCGTCTTCAGAATTTGCTAAAGAAAAGGCAAGGCAGTTTGCAAATAAGAATAGATGTCTACGACAACTTTGTCCAGGTGACAAAGCTCTCGTTCTACTTCCTTCAAGGGAGAACAGACTTCTAATTGCATGGAAAGGTCCATATGCAATAGTCTCCAAAATTTCTGATGTCGACTATGTTGTCGATATTGATGGAAAGCATAAAACTTTCCACATAAATATGCTCACAGAATTTTATGAAAGACCTGACTATTTGCAGCCTATTTTCCAGGCTACGGACAATTCACAAGCAACTCATGGTCAGTACTCATCTCTGTCAGTTATACAGGATGAGGAAACTACTTTTTCTGATGTCAATCTTCCTCTTTCTATGGTCCCACTTTATTCTACGGAATCTTGGAAAAACGTGACCGTTTCTCCAAATCTTTCCGCTGAGGAACATCGACAAGTTTCTTCGATGTTGCAAACATTTCAGGATGTTCTTACAGACATCCCGGGACACACACATGTCATAGAACATGACATTGTGCTAACTGATCACAATCCTATCAGAGTCAGACCATATCCAATACCTATTCATTTCCAGTCTCAAGTCGAAAAAGAGTTGGATGAAATGATACGTTTGGAAATCATTGAACCATCCACTTCAGCATACTCTTCGTCTATGGTTATTGTTCGAAAGAAGGATAATAACATTCGCATTTGCGTAGATTATCGCAAATTGAACCAAGTTACGAAGTTCGATGCTGAACCTATGCCTTCATTAGAAGAGCTACTCAATAAACTTTCTAATTCTAGATTCTTTACCAAACTAGATTTGTCTAAAGGTTATTGGCAAGTCCCGCTAACTGAACGTGCCAAACCTTTTACAGCTTTTTCTACACCTAGGGGTTTATTCCAATGGAATTTCATGCCTTTTGGTCTTATGAACGCCCCTGCTACATTCGTACGCATGATGCGGCGAATTCTCGCATATCGTACAGATGTCATAGCATACCTAGATGATATCTGTCTATTCAGTGATTCTTGGGAAGATCATTATTTGGGTTTATACGAATTACTGTCTACTCTTCGCGAGTATAACTTGACTGCAAAACCCTCTAAAGCCTTTATAGGATTTAGCGAGATTTCTTTCCTAGGTCATCGGGTTGGTCATGGTCTTTTAAAGACAGAGGACCACAATGTTTCAAAAATACTTAACATTTCGGTCCCTAAGACGAAGAAACAAGTAAGGAGTCTATTAGGTTTGATTCAATTCTACGGACGATTCATTCCGAATCTGTCCTCCATTATGGCACCGCTTTCTACTTTATTGAAGAAAGGGTCGCCTAATCTGATCCGCTGGTCTAAAGAATGTCAATCCTCATTGGACCAGGTTAAAGCCCTATTTTCATCTCCACCTATTCTTAAGTTACCTACTATTGAGAAGACTTTTGTTCTTCGAAGTGACGCCTCGTCAACAGGGATTGGGGCAGCACTAATGCAGGAGTATTCTGATACTTTGCATCCGGTGATGTATATCTCTAGGAAATTAAACGCTGCAGAAAAGAATTACTCGGTTTTAGACCGTGAGTTATTGGCTATGGTATGGTCTATTCTGAAGTTACAAAGATTTCTTCTAGGCGCACATTTCATTGTGGAAACCGACCAGAAAGCGCTTACTGCTATTCAGAGCAAAAACTTGAAGAGCTCGAGGTCCACTCGTTATGCCATAGCTCTTCAACCATTTCATTTCTCGGTTCGAGCTATCCGTGGTTCGGATAATGTAATGGCAGACATTCTGTCCAGATGTCCACACGATTCCACATGATTCTTCTGTCATATATATATATTTCCTGATATACAGTCCAATGTTATAATGACATGTTAGTAGATTTTGTCTCATTTTTTTTTTTGAGGGAAATTTATAACATTGTACCATGTAATTATCTAAGAAGGCTTAGTTAGTGATATACGGGCCAAAAGATCACTCGGCCACATTTAAATAAATTATTTTCAGGATTGTATTAAGAAATTTACCAGTTGTCTTTAAGATTTGTGTTATTGATATTTTCGCAGCACATCATTGAAGTCTGCGAGTTTATGTCCATTGTGGAACTTTGAGGATATCAAGTCCTGTCCTACATTGGGAGCGGATGATGTCCACATCTTCTTCTATTGAATGTTTTGTGTCACCGAAGAGCAACACATGTATTACTTATTAATTACTGTTACTTTATATAATGTAATAATATAGTGCGGTATATTAATAAATTACACCGCTATTTGCAACACATTGTATGATAACACATAATATATTTAATTTCATATATTGGTATGAGTATAATTTGATTGTCATTATGTTGTTGCCATCATTGTGGCGTGTGTTGGTGGCACCTTCCTGGAATATATCAGCGTATACTTAGATAAATTTTTTCTCTAAGGATCTGAGATATGATCTCAGTGTCGCTCCATGCGTTGAGCTAATTTGTTAGGTAAATATCCACGCATCATACGTGCGTTAGGAGCCTAGATTTTTTCCGGCTCCAGGATTTAAAAAAAAAAAAATGTTTCATTTTTTTTTTTTCCAGGGAGGGTGCGGTAATGTTACGCACGGATCATTATTATTTTTCGTTTGTATAAACATTTTTTCATATGTATGATCATTTTTTTTGACTGAAGTGTGTATTATGTTTTCTATGGTCAAAGGGACATAATCCGAGTTATCGAAACTACAATTTTTTAGGAGTTGCCTTCTCTTGTATAGAGACACGTTCGGTCTATAATTTCTTGAACGAAGCGTGACCACATCTCCTTATTTGGTAGTATCAGTCAACTATGGTAGATGTCTGAAACCTTTCTTAACGCTTCTTTTCATGACCATAAAAGGCGCGACTGTGTAAGACTTTTATCTCGAATGTTCTTCGAATCGTCTTATTGTGAACGGCAACTCAGAGATTGTCGTTCTGCGCATGTCAAAAAAACCGGGAGTTCGTTCTGTGTGTTCCGCCCAGTTGGGCAGTTTAGAAATGGTTTAAGAAGCGAGCAGACGCAACTGCGTCTTGTGATTCTCTGAGGGAAATACAGTGTCTTAGTGAGTTAGTTAGCTAACTAGACTATTTCCCAGTATTATGCAGCCTGCCTGGAGGCATATGTTCATGGTTGATTTTCCGAAATAAGGTAATTCCTCTTGTATCGAACTTTATGCTATCGTCTAGAGGTTCGTCATTTTGTCGCCTATTTGCTCGCCTGTGTGATGCAAAATGGAGAGGTACTTTGACTAGGATTAAGTCACCAGTATCTGTATACCTGAACTAGTTAAATATATATGGGTCGCTCTAGACCAACAAGACTGTTGTCTGTGTTCCAGGATTCGTTATATCAGAGATCACGTCCAAGTCAGATGGTTAGACTTAGGAACATTATAAAGGTCGAGCTGACCTGTAGCCCATGTATGCTATTCACGTGCAGACAGTGAACGGACTTATTGTATACAACTGATCTGCTAGCATCAGAATGGGAGCATTTATTATTGTATTATGATGTTTTGTGGTTTCACAGTAAAGATAAATATATTTAGAATTATAATATTGGTGCTTTTAAGTGCTATTCTTCATATTATATTCAATTAACAGTAATAATGTAAACAATTTTTTTTAAAAATTCATTTTAGTGAATGAAAAATGTACCCACCAACACATGCATAAAGACTGAAATATTATCCAAAGTGCTCCATGGTTTTTTTTAAATAACACTAATCCATATATGAATATTAATTACAAGTTTCAGCTTTCTGTGATGTTTTGTTAATGTCATCAGTAAACAATGTCCTATAGCAGTCAAAAGGAGTTGATGCCTCACTAAGACCTAAGTCATCGTGTACTCCTGGTTTGCGACCATATTTGGGAAGAAATCTGAATGCGTTTTGGGTCTCAGTAATACTGATGTTTGGTACTGAAATCCATTCATTACTAATTGCTCCTTGTTGCTCCTTGGTACTAATGCTTTTCCCCCTTTTTGTCGATGATTTGGTCAAAACTTTTTGTCGTTTTGTAGCACTAGGGCCTGGCTGTGACCACGCCCCCTCCTCATTAGAACTAGCTTCTTCGTTAAGTTCAAATTCGAAATCATCATTCTCGCTAAACTCGTCAAAGATACACAGTTCCCTAGCTTTTTCTACAGATAAAAAAGACCTACGTTTTGATAAACATGATGTGGTTGGTTCGCTAGACATTGTCTGTATAAACAACAATAATCGCCGATCAAACGCTGACAGATTTACCGTTTTTTCACAGTGAAATTAGCTAGAACAAGCGTGTTTCCGAATCACAACTCAAAGATAGCGCTCTTCTGAATAAAAAAAGAGTAACTTCCGTTATGTTAAAACACCAAATTATGAAAATACGGAACAGATTTCACGGAACACAAAAGTGACGTTACCAACGTCGATTTGGCTTCTAGGGGTTTTGCGGATGTACGCTCCCAGCGTCGTTCTGGCCTTTAAGAAGAACACAAACAGCCACTGGCTGTTTGAAATCAAAAGAAGGTACATTGTTAATGGGTCATGAGAACATGATAGAAAGGTGGAAAGAATACATCAAGGAGCTGTATGATGATGAAAGACCAGATCTGAACGACCAAAACAGTTGTGAAGGATCTTCAATACTTGTGGCAGAGGTAGAGGATGCCATGCGCCGCATGAAGAAAGACAAAGCGTCTGGACCAGATAATATAACAGTAGAGGAAATGGAAGCTTTGGGAGAATTTGGAATAGAAGTGATAACATAACTCGTAAATGACATCACAACAGTGGTCAAATACCTGATGATCTGCTAAAATCCATATTCATAGCCTTGCCAAAGAAACCTGGAGCCATCGAATGTGAAGAACACCAAACCATTAGTCTTATGAGTCATGTGACCAAAATATTATTACGAATTATCATGAGAAGAGTGAGAAATAAAATTAAACCAGAAATCAGTGATGAACAGTGTGGATTTGTAGAAGGTAAAAGCACAAACAATGCTATATATGTTTTATAAGAACATTAATAGAAAGAGCCATAGAGGTGAAGACAGATCTGTACTTGTGCTTTATATATTACACTAAGGCATTTGACAAAGTGAAACATGAGGAAATTATCAAAATGTTAGAAAGCATCAACATTGATGGTAAAGAGGAAAATAAAGAACATGTACTTGCAACAAATAGCAGCTGTAAGAATTAGCAGCCAAATAGGAACGTTTCAGCAAGTAAAAAAAAAGGGTGTCAGTGTGACATAAAAATTGAGCAACCCTGATCGATCCACTTTACTCTCACCGGGGCCCTCATTCTTCTTTCAATCAAACTCGATTCCACGTGGATTTTCCACGCTTCCTAATTAAGCATGCAAGTTAAGTACGTGTAAGCCAGGCCTTTCTCGCTATCCGCATTACTTTCAGTTAGCCACGCTTACCTGTCTTCTTTTCAAGCGCTATCTAGTAGATATTGCGATTCATAAACTGTCATTCCTTCATAAGGGAGGCGGGCTAAAGGCGAAGGCTGACTGTCAGATTACTACACGTCCGGCATTTACGCCGAGATCTGAAAACCTTTTGTATTTGTTTAGCATCAGGAAACTGAGCGGACAGAGTACTCCTGTAAACGGAGATACGGGCGGCGTAAGTGGGAAAATAACCTTTCATTCACGGACCGACCACAGAAATCCCACAGAAACGGGCAGAGGTGGAAAAAATCACATGTTGCTAACGATTTTCATCCATTTAATATATATGGGCAGCTCTTAAAATTCAGTTATCAGTGCGTCAGAGATTTTTGAAGAAAGTACCTAGCTCGCATATGAGAGCCATACTACCATTTTGGACTTACATATACGTGGATATTAATTCATTTTTCTGTATCTGCGGTAATAATATATTAGATTTTGAGTGTTTTAATTGTTAAAGTGTTTATATTTCACGAGTTTTTTGATCTGTGTTAATTAAATAACGTATAGCAAAGTTTACCCGCTATAAACGTAAAATTAATCACGCGCTATTTCCTCAGTAAGAAATGCTTTAAATAAAATTATAGACGCTAGGCGGTGGATAATTTAGAGAACGTGATTTATTTCTATTCCATCTGGTGTAATAATTTTAGCGACTAGTGTTCGTATCTCATGTTAGGAGCGACGAGATTAGCTAGACTTTTGTGGAGTTTAAATTTAATTTAATACCGGAGTGATTTATAGGTCTTACCTAAACGCGTGTGTTAGGATATCATTATAACACAGCCCTACCAAAAAAAAATTTTTTTGGTGCCAAACATTTTACTCTTGATTGTACATAAATGAGGCCTGCTCAATCCAAATATCACATTTACTTGTCTGTAGCAGCTCTAGTTTTAAAGATACAGACATTTTTGTATTTCAATAACTACCCACATAATTTGCATACATATTCAATAATACATGCATAATAATAATATAATGGTGATATAAATGTTTTCTTTTTTACCGCATCAGAGAAATATTAACACTAATAAGTTTGATTTGCGATAAATATGGTCAAACCCAGATAGCTTGCTGGTGCAGATCAGCAAAGTCAAGATAGTACTATTATCTTGCTTGTAAAATAACTTTAGTGTAGAACATTTCTTTCATAAGTGGCCCCGAACACTAACTGCCAATTAGTTTTATTCCTCCGTTAGTATATTAGTCTCCAGCCAATCAGGGACTGTTTGGCTTCTTGCGTCGTTTTATTCAAAATTGAACTCAATTTTAAAATCTTGGACTAACTTCCCCTCTATCCCCACTACAGGGCAAACTGAGAAAGATTCAAGTCTGTTCGTCCATCTGTCTTCGTCAATATCTCAGTTATATCCTACAAGTTTATAATTCTGACAAGCAATTAGTGATCCTGTTGATGTCTGTCACACAGTGGTTGTATTTTTATGCTATTATTTATTATATTCACTATTATCGTTTTTATTCTTCATTTCATCATAATTTACTTTTTCCTTCTACACTTATTCAAATAACATATTTTATTATTTTTGGGGTCTTCTACGGCAAGATAATATATCACACTAAGTAATATGTTAGGTATAATAACCATCTATTATCATTTTAATCGTCCCTTATTCTTTATTTCCATCTATCGTTCAATGGTGACAGTTAGTTTCACTTTAGAAATGCAGACGATAGTTTAAACGGATTCCATACATTCCCCCTTTCCAATTTTTCTCTCTCTCACTTTTTCTAAGAAAACTACAGCGTACGATAGCAAATGTTCAAACATGCCCTAACAACGGTAACCAAGGCTTGTAGTCTATTTTTCAAACCTAACCTATCCCTCGCGTGTAGTGTTTCAAACCAATTCTGTGACGTCGCATTGTCACATGCAATTCAAAAACCAACGCTTGTCAAGGCTTTCATTCATCCCTTATCTCTCCCTCCTACGTTTTCTTCTCTCACTCTGACCGAAACGAACACTTAGCTGTCTGCAAAACGGCGTTTAGGTAATATTTAATGATTTGCGTTACTTGTAAGTCTCAAGGACGAAACTAGGAAAGCGTGTAATATTTCTCAGCGGGATCATTGTCTAAGCATTACTACGGGATACAATGCAGCGCTCTACTGGTGTAGGGGACGCGGATAGGCAAACACACACGGGCGGGTTTATTTATTTTCATAGGAGCAAAATCTTACTGAATTTAGCGATTGTCTCACAGATTTCGCTATACACCTCCCTTCCTAAAACATGCATTCATTGCAGGTTATAATCTGTGAGACAACTCAGCGCAAATGAAATCCTATGTCCTAGGCGTTTTCTGATTTTCATCATAAGGATGCCTACTCAGGAAGTCTGCTCCCACATTTTTTGAACCCGGTATATATTCGATTGTAAATTAATAAGGTTGGATAAGTAATGACCACCTTAATAGACGAGCATTTTCATCCTTGGCCTGTGACAAGAACACGAGGGGCTGATGGTCAGTTTGGACCACAAATGTTCTACCATAGAGATAAATCTGGAACTTTTTTATAGCCCAGATTAGAGCTAAACATTCTTTTTCACTTGTTGAATAGTTTTGTTCCGCCTTATTCAACTTGCGGCTAGCATAAGCAACTGGGTTTAATTCCCCATCAAGTGAAGTGGACCTTTGTAATAATGTGGCCCCTAATCCGATGTTGCTAGCATTCGTTCTCACCACAAATTCCTGACTCAAATCAGGTAATTTCAATATCGGCTTGCTGGTGAGTTTCTCTTTTAACTCTTGGTATGCCAATTCACACTGCGCTGACCAAATAATTTTATCAGGTTGACCCTTACGAGTTAAATATGTCAGCGGTGCACATATAGAGTTAAAGTTCTTTATGTATTTCTGATAAAATCCACATAAAGATACGAAAGATCTCACATCCTTTTTTGTTTGTGGCCTCGGTGCTCTTTGCAATTTCTCCAGGTTCTTGGGGTCAGGGGTCATGTTTCCCTGATATACTGTGTGTCCCAAGAATTCCAGCTCTTTATAACCCACACAACATTTGGTTGGTCTAGCCGTAAAATTTGCTTCTCTGAGCCTATCGAATAGCATATTCAGAGAGTTAATGTGTTCTTCGAATGTTTCAGTAGCAATAAGAGTGTCATCCATGAAATTCGTTATACATGGATTATTTAGTGGATCCAATAATTTTCTCATCATCCTGGAAAACACACTTGGGGCATTTTTCAACCCAAACGGCAATATGTTGAACTCATAATGGCCTTCCGATGTGCTAAAGGCTAAATAAGGTCGAACCTCAGGCTTCACTGGAATTTGATAATAGCATTTGCTAAGATCAACCTTAGAAAAGTATTTTGCCTTGTTCAGCCTGGCAAACAGCTGAGTGGTATCAGGTAATGGATCCACCTGACTTTCTGTGACAGCATTCAGTTTCTTGTAATTTATACACAGACGATGTTCCCCAGAGGGTTTTATCAGCAAAACCACACTAGAGCTATAAGGAGATTCACTGTGAGAAATAATCCCTTCTTTCAACAAATACTCTATCTCCTCTTTCAAAGCTTTTTCCTTAGCGAACGGAATAGAATAGGCTCGCATACAGATGGGTGTTGGGTCTATCAGCTTCATATCATATTCTAACAGATTTGTGTGCCCCGGCTTATCCGTTAACACGTCTGTATGTTCAATCAGAACCTTTTGAACCTGCTCTCTCTGAGCTTTAGTCAGATGTTTACTGATTTTCACCTGTGCCTGTGTTTCACATGGTTTTAGTGGGTACTCGTGAGAGTCGAGTGGTTCATTTTTCATTCCCGTTGCTATCGACAAGGTCATTAGATGTGCCTCATCCTGGATTTCTCTGTCCAGGTACTTCTTTAAGAGGTTCACATGATACATTTTTTCTTTACCTTTTTTGTCTATTTTATAATTAGTTCTAGACACTTTCTCTAAAACCTTATATGGACCTTGCCATCCAATTTGCAACTTGTTACTGCTGCCGGGTAGGAGAAGCAATACCTTCTCTCCCACAGCTAATTCCCTATCCTTCGCTTTCTTGTTAAAATAAGCAGCATGTTTCTTCCTGGCTTGTCTGAGATTATCATTTGCCAGTTTCCAGCCAGTTTTGAGACGAGTGGTCAGCTCGTTCACATACTGATACGATGAGGTAACAGTCTCTTCTGCCTTCTCATCTGTCCACGTCCTTAACAAGGTTACATATGGACCTTTAATTTTGCTGACTTATTTTTCATGGCACCTGTATGGTCCCTGACATTGGAAGCCTTATGGTGAGGACGTTTCTTCCTTGTATCTTCACTCACAAATCGTCCACTACCAATTCTTTTCCTGGGGTTTTCTCCCCACTTTAATTTCATTGTGAGAGATCTTGGCTCTCTTTTATCTTTCCCCAGTTCACATAATTCCGACCGAGGGATTGTCGGCCTATTCTGGGGTAAAACCACTTTTCGTACTCGCCGCATAGTGGCCATCCTGACACATTCAATTGAAGACTGGGTGTGAAAAGGGGGTTCCCATTCCACTATGTCTACTTTATTATATTTATTTTTCTCCTTATGTACAGGCCTAAGTTTGCCCCGTGGCGTTTCTAGGTCCTGGGTATTATTTTCCCCACTTGTGGGTGTTCCCTCATGAAATATGCCGCAGGTTTCTACAAAATTTTCAATGTCTATCATTACATCTGGCCAATAATAATTTTGAGAAACCTTTTGGCAGATGGTACCTACTTTCTCGTGGTCCCCATCTTTTCCAACATGTAAACTCCTTATTACGTCTGCCCTAAACATCTTGGGAAGTACCAGTTGTCCGTGACCATTTGATCGAGTTCCGGTCTTCCTATATAAGAGTTTATTCCTCATATAAAATTCTCCTTTGTTTGGAGGTGTATGGCATTTTGGCAATTTTTTAAAACACGGTTTCAGTGACCTATCCTTTGCCTGTGCCTTCCTCATCTCCTCTGGATGAGTATTTATAGGTTCATCCTCCTCCTTCCTTGACTGTGACCTGGTCTGCACTGTTGCCATGATCACAGGTTTCTTGGGATTCCCCAAGAAGACATATCTACACCCCAATATTAGAGGGTAGATTGGTTCATTTATCACTGCTGCTCTAATCACTCCTTCCACATAGCGAGTTTTCACAGTTATCCTTGCAATGGGAAGTGTCATGGTTGCTACGTCCTTGGTTGCGGCTTGGATCTCCACTGTTTCTGTGGTGTATTGATCTGCTCGCACCAGGTGAGAGCTCACGACTGAGTCATAATCTAAACCTGTATCATAGAGGCACTTAATGGTGACCCCATTACATACAACATCCTCACAAACTGGGGGTGATAAGGTTCCTGCTGTCCAGTAGGTTTCACCTTTAATCCCTTGTTCCCCGTTTTTATTGCGGCGAAGGAAGATCATAATCATTTCCCCTAAATCTTGGGTTTTCCCCAGAGCAGTCCATTTCTCCAGGTATGTCTCCAGGCGTGCAAAGAACTGGTGATAAGTCTCCCCAGTCAGCAGTTTCGCATTTCTAAATTTCTTCCTATAAAATTCGCTATTCTTCTCATACCTAACTAGAAGAGCTTGCTTAAGAATGTCATAGTCATCTTGATCATCTTTGCTCAGCTTGGCAAATACCTCATATGAGGTCCCCCTAAGCCCCTGGGATACCTTCATACTCCATCTTTCTTTCTCTAACCCATACATGGTAGCTAGTCTTTCAAAGCGGCTTAAAAATGATTCAATATCATCATCCTTCTCCACAAATGGGTCTAAATGAAACCCCATGGCTGAGTTTGAGGCACCCTGGCTTGCAGCAGAGTCGGAGGTGGATGGGCTATTTCCATTTTCAGGAGCATGGCCTTGTAACTCCAATTCCCTTAGTCGCAGCTCATGTTCCCTTTGTAACCGTTTGTCCTCTTTCTCAGCCTCCATCTGTAATCTTTTCTCCTCCCTTTCAGCCTCAAGTTTCTTCTCCTCTAACTGCAGCCTGTTGATCTCAGCCTCTCTCTCAGCCTCTAACTTCTTAGCCTCCCTAGCATCTTCTAATTTTAATCTTTTCTCCTCCGCTAACCTATCAGCCTTTAATTTCAATCTTGTTTCTTCAGCTAACCTCTTATCTTCTCGTTCCATATATTTATCACATTCAGCTGTGACATAAGCAATCAGACCTTGACCTTCCATCCCCATGTCCTTTGCAACCTGCACTGCAGCAGATCTGAATTTGGCAAAATCTGCCATCTTATTGTCAACAATATTCAATGTTATTAAACAAACTTAAAATATTTAACCAACCAATATCTAACTAAACACAAGACAATGGGCACTGATACCTCAAATCAACTCTCCAATTATTTTTACTTTTATATTTTAAAAATTTCCGGACAAAGCGACCCAATATAAGTACTAGGAGAAGTTTAAAATCCCGGACAGGACCCCAATATATGTGGTGGGTTTAGATGTTATGAATGTTGGTGTTATTGTTACAATGTAACTGAGTGAGATCAAGCTGTGAAGGCCTCTGAGTCTAATAGATAATAAGGGTGTGTTCTCAGAGAACCTTTCTGCTACCACCCTACGATCTCACTCAGACTTATTTTTGACTAGTATGTCTGACAGCTACGTCTAATGTCTAGGGTAATGAAATTGTGGTATAATAAAATGACAACAAATACACGTAAGAACTCTATGAAAAGGAATTATCAACACCCAGAGTTAAGTTTTAAATGTGAAATCTGTTTTACAATTTATTGTTCCAGTATCACAATTTTTTGTATATTGAACTCAAAAGATAATTCAAAGTATTTACATAAAATTAATTCAATTTATAACTGAGGATATTCTTATTCACACTGTAATTAAATGTGTCACTCTGGAACAGTGTCCCTTTATTCTTGCTCCTATGAATGGGTATTGATTACAAGAACGTTTGTCTTCATCACAATCAGAATGTTTTAATACACATTTGGGAATTGAGAGTAGTTGAGTTTGATATATATCAAGTGCCCGGAGACAATTTCTTAACTGAGTAGTGTCTGGTATGCAAGATGAATTTTGGTTAGATCACCAGTCTCCACTGCCAAGTAAGGATTCTGCTCTTGCAATATAACACGGAGGCACACAGTCGATACTGCCTCAATTCTTTAGAGGCAGAAAAAAACGACAGATATAGGTTGACCTGGGCTCACTTTGAGTCATAGATGAAACCCTGGAACGATATAAATGCGTCCTACTCAACCTCTCATATAATTCTCTCTTTCCCTAACTCTAAACATTTTTAATCATATTCAGACTCAGCATGGTAACTAAACAATTAGTTAACGTTCTTAATTGGTTGTATACCCCATTCATGGTCAAATAAACTTCAAACTACAGTTTGACACTTTCCTTGACAAAGGAAACATTTTAAGTTAATAACATCAAGTCATGTACAATCACGGTGACTTCCTGAAGAAGACGGCCAGTGGTTTGCCTGGTCTTATGTCATAATATTGTACAACAATTTCCCCATTAATATTTAATTTTTCTTTCTCCCAAAATGTCAGAAAGCCTGTCTGGCTTTTCTACAACATGTTAATATATTTCCTAACAACTCTGTGAAACAACACAAAGTTTGATGTTGACTTCCTTCTAGATACTTCTACCCACATAATTTGCATACATATTCAATAATACATGCATAATAATAATATAATGGTGATATAAATGTTTTCTTTCTTACCGCATCAGAGAAATATTAACACTAATAAGTTTGATTTGCGATAAATAGGGTCAAATCCAGATCGCTTGCTGGTGCAGATCAGCAAAGTCAAGATAGTACTATTATCTTGCTTGTAAAACAACTTTAGTGTAGAACATTTCTTTCACAAGTGGTCCCGAACACTAACTACCAATTAGTTTTATTCCTCCGTTAGTATATTAGTCTCCAGCCAATAAGGGACTATTTGGCTTCTTGCGTCGTTTTATTCAAAATTGAACTCAATTTTAAAATCTTGGACTAACTTCCCCTCTATCCCCACTACAGGGCAAACTGAGAAAGATTCAAGTCTGTTCGTCCATCTGTCTTCGTCAATATCTCAGTTATATCCTACAAGTTTATAATTCTGACAAGCAATTAGTGATCCTGTTGATGTCTGTCACACAGTGGTTGTATTTTTATGCTATTATTTATTATATTCACTATTATCGTTTTTATTCTTCATTTCATCATAATTTACTTTTTCCTTCTACACTTATTCAAATAACATATTTTATTATTTTTGGGGTCTTCTACGGCAAGATAATATATCACACTAAGTAATATGTTAGGTATAATAACCATCTATTATCATTTTAATCGTCCCTTATTCTTTATTTCCATCTATCGTTCAATGGTGACAGTTAGTTTCACTTTAGAAATGCAGACGATAGTTTAAACGGACTCCATACATTCCCCCTTTCCAATTTTTCTCTCTCTCACTTTTTCTAAGAAAACTACAGCGTACGATAGCAAATGTTCAAACATGCCCTAACAACGGTAACCAAGGCTTGTAGTCTATTTTTCAAACCTAACCTATCCCTCGCGTGTAGTGTTTCAAACCAATTCTGTGACGTCGCATTGTCGCATGCAATTCAAAAACCAACGCTTGTCAAGGCTTTCATTCATCCCTTATCTCTCCCTCCTACGTTTTCTTCTCTCACTCTGACCGAAACGAACACTTAGCTGTCTGCAAAACGGCGTTTAGGTAATATTTAATGATTTGCGTTACTTGTAAGTCTCAAGGACGAAACCAGGAAAGCGTGTAATATTTGACAGCGGGATCATTGTCTAAGCATTACTACGGGATACAATGCAGCGCTCTACTGGCGTAGGGGACGCGGATAGGCAAACACACACGGGCGGGTTTATTTATTTTCATAGGAGCAAAATCTTACTGAATTTAGCGATTGTCTCTGAGATTTCGCTACAACAATGTCAAGACGACTAGGGAAGAGTTTGGATGCAGCAGATAACCAAGGCTTCTTCAAGTTTTAACTTAGATAACAACGAAATACCCTGAGTTAAGAAAACATGACATCGTATTGCCTGATAACATACCTTCATGTTTGTCTCATATTAATTTACTGTTTACAGGCCTCGGGTTTCCCTTTCTTATGTGTTATAAATGTTTATACAATACCAAACCTACCCTCTGTCCTGTTCTTACTGTTCTAAGTCTACTATCATTTACTGGACACAGTATTAAGGTCTTTGTCTTGTGTGGACTGGCCTATACTGTATAATAGGGAAACAACCGCCGCCTTTTGTGAAGATGGAAATGAATGATTTGCTCGTTCAAACCCCCAGCTGATTTAATTCAGTGAAACTCCTTTTATTAGCTCTATATATATTCGTATTTGTAAGTATATATATCAATGAATATATACTAGAGGTTCTGGATCATACAAATGTATGCCTTTTTCTCTGTAATGATTAATTCAGCTTTGAATTTGTCAAAATCAACATATACAAGGGGATTGACATAAGTCTTGGGCCTGACCATGAAGGACATGTCACAGAGAGCTGAAATTTTGTTTAGTGTTTATTCCTTTTCAATATAGCCACCATCTGAATTGACACTTTTCTGCCATCTCTGCTTGACCCTGAAAATACCTTGGGAGTAGAACACCCTATTTTTCAAACTAAACCAGTCATCACATACCAGTATAACCTCTTCATCGCTGTCAAAATGATTTCTTTTTAGCTGTTTTTTAAGATTTGGGAATAGAAAAAAATCTGATGGAGCCAAATCTGGAGAATATGGTGGGTGTGGAAGAATTTCAATATTCAAATCGTTGGCTGCTAGCTGCACAAGCCGTGCTTTGAGAGAGGGCGCGTTGTCTTGAAGCAAAGGAAGATTTTGAGTGCGCGTTATCCCTCGTTTCCTGGTCACAACCTTTCTTAGTTTGGTGAGAAGATCTGCATATACTGTCCAATAACTGTGTTGCCACGAGGCAGATAATCTTTGAAAAGGACACCTTTGCCGTCCCAAAAAACAGTCAGCATCACTTTTCCAGCAGATTTCTGCGCCCTCAACTTGACAGGTGTTGGGGAGCCCGGGGTTTTCCATTGCATGCTGGCAATTTTGGATTCGGGGTCATAATGGTGTACCCAAGTCTCATCTACTGTCACCATGGTCTCCCAAAAATTTTTTGACTGACACTATTTGAGCAACTGTTGACAGAAATTTACCCTCGTTTGCTTCTGTTCACGTGTCAACAGTCGTGGAACCCAGCGTGCACACACTTTTTTCATGTTCAGTCTGTTGTGTAAAATTCTATAAACTGTTCTTTTATTTAGTTTTACTCTACTAGCTATCTCCACAATTGTCATTTTTCAATCCTGGTCAATGATTTTCTTCACTCTTGTTGCATTTTCATCGTTGCACTCTGAGGCTGGTCTACCAGATCTTGGCAGATCAGCAACATTTGAGCGACCGCACTTAAACTGTTGACACCAGTTTTTTTTACCGAAGTATATGAAGGACAAGAATCACGAAACACTGGTTCCATCTCCCTGTGTATTTATGTAGGTGTTTTCCCCTGAAACATCAGAAATTTTATCACAGCTCTGGCCTCCTTCTTTTCCATTGTTTTGTCAAATCTTTGGAGCAGCAGATCCGGTCAATAAGGTACATTGCGCCGTGCATCGTAGCGGGAAAACCCATTGAAGAAACAAATGCGTAATTCACACATTTAGTGCAAATATGATGAACTTTAAATGTGCCAAGTTTCATCTTCCTCCTGTGACTCCTTCATGGTCAGGCCCACGACTTATGTCAATCCCCTTGTACATATTTGAAGCTCAGTTACTTTGATACAAATGTAAATAAATTTGAAATGGTAATTATAAGAAATTATGGTTCATCATTCATAGATCTCGGTTGTGAGATGAAAATATAGCCTTTTGAGGTGGCCTGCTAAACTTATAACTTAGCTTCCAAATTGCTGAAATGTTGGTGCTGCTGGTTCCGTCCCTTCGTCTCTGTGGCAAGGGCACTTCTCCAAGGGATTCTGGAGGTAACCGCTTCCGGTCAAGGCAGGGATCTTTACCACCCGTGGGATGTAGGTTTCACGTGTCGGTCTCAAGCTTCGAACCGCAGACTAGTACAGCTGGTAACGTGAGTAGAACCTCAAATGGTCTCTTCAGTCCGTACCACCAACTTTAGAGGAATAAAAGAACACATTCCGCTGCTAAGTATTTGCTTTCCTGATTTAGATCAGGCGCCTTTCCCCGCTGTCCGTCACAGATTTTTTATCAGAATGTGTACTCTCCTTCAGTGTGTATCAAATTACTCAGGGGATGTGATAACAAAATCACCATTCTTTTGGTTAATGTAATGAAAAAATTTCAACTGGACAGCAGCAAGTGGCTTGTGTCTGAAGGAACAACTTTAAACAAACATGCACCTCATTACAAATGATAATATACGAGGGGAAGTCAGTAAGTAGGTTACAAACTGATATGGGGAAGCTGAAAATGGTAGTTGGTAGTTCCTAAAGGTGTCATTAGGCGACAGTATCATCCAGCTTTATGATTAACTTAGGTAGCAGACTGCTAGGTGTCGCATGCGCAGAGCAGATAAAAATGGCGACTGTGCTCGTGGAGGGTACAAACGAAGAACAGCGTGCTGTTGTGCGGTTTTTGGGGGCAAAAGAACTTCCTGCAAAGGATAGTCATAAGGAAATGTTTCCTGTTTACAGTGTGGAGTGTTTGTCGCTTAGCCTACACCATAATGCATGACCATTTGAATTTTCGGAAAGTGTGCTCACGGTGGGTGCCCAGACAACTGACTGAGGAACACAAAATGAACCGAATGGGACTGTCCTTGGAACATATGTCTCGGTACGCAGATGAAGGAGAAGATATGCTAAACAGGATTGTTACTGGGGATGAATCATGGGTGCATCACTACCAACCTGAATTACTAAAAGCTCACCTTGGCGGTAAACATTTAGCGGGTGATGCAGAGATTGAATGTGAGGTTCGAATGTGGCTGAGACAGCAGAGCACGCACTTCTATGCTGCAGGTTTCGAAGCACTAATACAGCGATGGGATAAATGTATCAATATTGGTGGAGATTATTGTCGTGAAATGACGTCTGTCTCACATCACGAATTCTAAATATTCTGACCATACAGCGCGCCATACATTGTAGAAAGATAAAATACACTGACCAATGAAAACGCTTTCTTGGTCCTGTGTTTACTACTGCTTGGAAAATAAAGATGGCAAGGCCCTAATGTGTAACCTGATTAAGTTCGGAATTTTACTACAGCATTTTAGAAGAAGTACCACTTTAAAGAGGGTACCAACACAATATTAGGAATGTTACTCTACCCGTAAGTAATAATACTTTTACTAGTACTAATATAAGACGGGAGAAATCTGAAGTTGAATGCAATCGAAGCTTCAGGTTGTCCTAAATGTAGCAGTTTAAACCATGCATACTATAAAATGCAATTTGGAAACTAAAAGATTATTACATAGATATATAAAGCCTAATCCCTAGTATAATTTAAGCTTTGAAGGAATAAAATCGCATCAGGAATAACGGAGATAATTAAAACAGTATTTTTCCTACATTGTACGATAGGCAAAAAGGTACCCACATTTTCTGATCGTGATTACATTCTTCGGGATGCCCATCTCGTACGTCCGAGGTCGCACTATAAATAGACTGGCCTAACGAACTCGGTTAGTCACTATTATTTGAAAGCACAGCAAGCGAGGGAAAGAAGAGCATAAGTTAAAGCAAGTGTTTGCCTTCTGTACCTGATTAGCAGACCTTAATCAACCATTAAGGGCTTGTCAATGTGGGCCTGAGGTTAAGAACGAATCTATATATATATTTATGTATATATTTATGTGTAATTATATTGATTAATCCATCTGTGCGATAAGACGTGGTTAGATGTGTAGGAATGGACAGTGTGTGCTGATGAAACTTACATGCTCATGTGTAAATCTAGAGGCAAAGCCCGCCTTTGGAAAATATTTAAAATATTGAGAATGATGGCCAAAGTACGACTGTAAGTTTGATAAAGTATTTGAAGAAGTATTTCTTGAATGGAATGAGACACCTACCAGGAACATAAGGAAAGATGAAAGGGATTGTAGTACTGTATAATTTGACCTATTACTTAGTAGTTTTATTCGCAACCAAATTATTGTATGGAGGCGAATCATGGGAAACGAATGATGATTAATAAGGTAGAAGAAAATTAGGATCACATTGAATTAAAATGATTGTTGCTACTATACTATACCTTGTGCATCTGCTAGCACGCTAATCTGAAACTGTCAATCGTCCCCATCTATGTCATAGAGGGATATGGATAGACAAATACAAGGATTGCGTTTGACTTTGTTTCAGGTTTAATCATTTAATCCTGTAACCTAAAGCCTACAACTAAGAAGAGGCGTCTCTTACTGAGAGTGCAACGAATGCAGTGCCAGTCTATGATAAAGTGCCAGCCATTTCGTGTGTACTGTTGGAAGATTCTCATCTGAAGATTTTATCCAGCATCAGAGGGAGCCATCTGCAGTGACTCAGTTAAGTTGCTCTCAGGGCAACTGTGTAGCTTATGCCGGTTCACCAAACAAATATCCGCATCCAGTTCATGATGCAAAGAACAGTATATAGCTCAATTAGATTGTAAAGATAACACTAATAATTCTTAATTGAAAGATCAACCAAGTCAAAATGTCTACCAAGAGATAGACATCTTACCCACCAAGAGAAAGACATTTTTGTTGAACTGTTCTTATTTATTTAATGTAAAATATTTGATTTTTAATGCTTTTCCAAACAGAAAAGAGAAACTGTTTTAATAAATTGTAAATATTTACCAGCAGACTTATTTAAATTCTTTAAGTTAAGGTTTTATTCACTGTTGGTAAATTTTAATTAAATAACTTCCCCTAGCAGAGTCAGAAACAATATTAACTACAATAATCACAGAGGCGGATCAGGAGAGGTAGCAGTTAGGGACTCAGAGTACTACATCATCTTCTCTGGGAACTTACATAGCTTGACCCTACCTTTGTGTCTATACACCCTTACTCTCTTCAGAGAAGGGGGTATTACTACTAATACCAGACTCTTATCTTGCACTATCCTGGTATCATCTGATACACCTTTATGTCCAGGATATCTTCTTATTTTTAATAACATCTGAACCTCTCGCAACAATTATATTGAGAAATAAAGGGGAAATGTAAGTGCAATAATACATGGTGTTCAAGTTAGTATCTCATTTATTTATTTTTTTCATAACCATTTGTAACTTACTTACTGACTTCCCCTCGTAATATGATGTCGTCATCATCCATTTCCTTTCTCCACTTGGAGTCTGGGATTACATCTGCTTTTGGTTCTTCTGGGAGAACTAGCATGAAGCAGTCACCAGCGCTTGCTGTGGTGGTTTATGAATATATTTTCACATGCTGAGGTTGCCAGCCTCGTATGAATCTTTAACACTCCTAGCTAGTATAAACCAGTAAAATTCAAAGTATAAAACTATGTAAACTCACCCTAGTAACTAGGCAAATCTTACACGTCTTGCTCAGGTAAATAGTCTTGGCAACTTAACACAGATGCCTCGAACACACGTCTGGGATATTATTTCTTATTCTAGAATTCCTCTGTGACTTGTGAGTAGTTTCTGTAGGAGTCCGGTTCCGTATTAATTTTGGCGAGTTTTCTTTTCCAGTGGATAAAAGATGCTCTAATACATTTTTCTGTTCCTATAAATTCAGAATCTTGACTCTATTTTTTCTGTGGCAAGGTCCGAGCTGTCTACTTTGACGATTTCAGGAATGCAGTGCCGTATGTTAAACTTTTCCTACGTTATATCGTAAGTTCTCGGCCCACGCTTCCACCTGACATTTTCTGACAAACTCCCAATCATCGCGGTTGTTTATTGGCGCCTCAGAAGCCAGCCAATACAGTCAAAGTTCATATTATGAAAACTTTTCCTCATGCAGTATTCTGTATGACTCATGCGTTTGAAAATTTTCAACAGTTATCCTCCGTATATGGAGTTGCTACATCCGACACATCTTGATAATGTTTACGTTACAACTTCTTACATTTTTCCTGTCTAATCGGAAGTGATTGTGCAATCTTAAGCAAACACTTCGTGCTTGCATTTATCTTGAGTCAGTGTGGTATTATCACGTTTTAGGGACTCAACTAATCTCTCAGGGTCGGGCGATACGCTTGTCTGGCTCTGTCATGCATCGAAGCGTGAAACGTGAACAATGACAGTAGGGAAACAGAGAGTGCTAACAAAAGAATAAAGCACCTAATTCAGTGCGCACAACAAGTGTAGTTCACTACTGCCGGAGAGGAGAAGAGATCGCACAAATTATGTCACAGAGACAAGGTTGAGCGAAATGCTACAGAAAACTGCAGAGACCTGAAATCTGTCGTGAGCAACATCTTTGGTCTTAGCTTTCACAGACAACAGTAAGAAAAGATGTTTTAATACTATAAACATGAAATAACCCTTCCTGCGACCTTTTGGGCATGGGTATTTCACAGATTCACGTCAAGCTGCCCTGTCAAGCTGATACTTACCTGAGAACAGTGTCTTCGTTATTCATGTCCATGTCTAACTCCAGTTGCCTTCTATCAGACCTAATGGTCTTTTATATTTGGACATGCGCCCTACTATAACCGACTAGGCTGAACGAGACGCATCGTCAAAACGAGGCAAAAATTTTTGTTCTTAAAGAAAGTTGCCTTCTGTGTGAGTGTGTGTGTGTGCGTGTGCGTGTGCGTGTGTGTGTGTGTGTGCGCGCGCGCGTGCGTTCCGAATATGCAGAGCTAAAATACTGTGCTCTGGGTCTGGGCTCTGCCAAGGAATTGTCATGTCCTGCACAGAGCCACGTTTCACACCCCCCCCCCCTACCTGCCTATCAATGGGTCCATTGTGAGATCCTCCCGAATGCAGTCATGCAGGTCAAAGAATTACGAATGGGGTTCAAGTGACTTCTCCAAGCATAGTGTGCAATGCTAGGTTCTCAACAAGTTTCACTACAGTGGAATCCCAGGAAGTGTGTGGATGAGTTTCAAGAGTCAGTAAAGGTTTAATTAGTCTCACAGACAGGAGTTCAGTTCAACTTAAGTATATGGAAGCATTGTGCATAGCTGGTAGTCATATAAGGATGACTCCAGATATGCCCCCATGCATTTATGACCCAAAAAAACAACCCACAAATGCCTTATAAAATAAATAAATGACCTTAAACACACAACTTCTTTTTTAGTTTCCGAGCTAAACTAGTTATTTCGTATTATTAATAGATGAAAATGAAGGGCGTAACATAAAACAAAAAAAAAAACCTTACAAAAATAATTGCATTTCTTCTGTTACTGTTGTGGTGAACTTCTAAATACAATATCTAAATTAGAATAAAACAGTATAGTGCATAAAGTCAAAGATAGGATAGTACTACAAATTTTCGGCGAGAATTGTAGTCGTCGCCTACGCCTTCAGCGTATTATTTGATAACGCTTTGGCCGAACCAAAAAGGGTACCCATTTTTCAAATTCGTTCTTGAGACAAACGTACCACTTTTCCAAGTTCAATGAAGTATTTGCCTAAAATACATTGTGGAAGGGAGGGGGACGGATAGATAACCAACGCAAATCACGTCTCACATTGTTTCTAAAAATAAAACCAACTTGCTAGCCTTACCCTTAGGCGGTTTTCAAATTACGATGTAAACGTTAGAAAATGTGGACACTACTACGGTCATGAAAACACGCTTAGCTCTTGTTGCGAATGACGTAATTCTCGTGTATTACGAGAGACTCTCGTAATTAGCTTGAAAGTACATGGAAAAAGAATTGAACAGGAGGTAGTTTAAAAATAAACAACTAACATAGAAAAAAAAGATAGAATTTTGAACCAAGCCACTTAGCCCCATAAAAATCATATATTCGTGTACATGAAGACTTGCTGACCAAGAATATGTTGTTAGTTATCTAAATAGTCCACTAATAATCAAATATTGGTAATAATACATAGAGAATCGGAGATACTGTCAGGTCAAGTCATGTCTGCTTAGATTGGATAGCATATTTTGTTTGGAAAAAAAATTAGGTGAAAGAAAGGCTAAGATAGTACGATGAAGTGGATTGGATGAAATTTGAAGGAAGCTGAAATATTATTGGCTAACCTAAATATACAAATCTAGTTGGTAATAGTAACACATAGTGGTTTGAGATATTTTTTTTTTAAATAAAGTTTCATTCCAAAAAAAAGAGATGCTTGGTCTCATTGGCCAAAGCCTTTTACTTTAACGAAATAGTAGGCTGCTCGTTGCCATTTTTTCAAAATATTCTGAGGAACAAGCAGCGATGAGCAGACTTGTGCTTTGTTTTAAACTAACTAACAACAGAAAGCAGTCTGAACAGAGGCAGTGATGAAAGTGTGCCATATTCTATTGCCTAATTCATCGTTACTTGTTTATATTTCTTTGATATGTGGTAAGATTGATTTTATTGACTTTTTAATTTAAAAAGGGTTGTGTGAAAAAAGAAAAGGCCATGTAAAAGATTGTAATTAAATGGTTCCATGGCAGACTTAGGCATAGCCTAGATTTTGATCCATCATATAAGGGATTATCTAAGAAGTTTAAAACTACAGGACTATATATATGATGGTCATACAGGAACATTACACCTATCTTATTGCATGGAAAAGATTACTGCAGGAATGACAGAGGCGTAGCATCCATTAGGGAAGAGAAAAGAAAACTGGTACAATATGTTCCATCAAACTAAAGTGGAGAAGCAGAGTTGTCAGAGAGAGCTGACCATGTTCTTTTGTATTGAATGTATGTT
Organism: Oreohelix idahoensis; assembly: GCA_024509875.1. Classification (NCBI taxonomy): domain Eukaryota; kingdom Metazoa; phylum Mollusca; class Gastropoda; order Stylommatophora; family Oreohelicidae; genus Oreohelix; species Oreohelix idahoensis. The sequence continues at coordinate 415,615 of JAMPIV010010027.1, forward strand.
TACATGTAAATTAGGAGGAATTAGTTTGATATTAAGACAGAACCATAACTTGCATTGACAGGGGTTTCTGCTGGCACTTGTCTGTTGCTGGTACTCGATGATAGAGAAATTCAGCACGATTTCTAAGAGTCTCTGGTACCTGTTGGTATTAAAGAAGTTCAAGACCAGAGGAGACTGAAGTGTTTGGCCAAACCAACAACAACTGCTGTGATTCCAGGAACCAGATAAGTGCAATATCTGGCCTGGGACAACTTATCACGACTAAAGAAAAATCTCCTGTATAGACAAAAACGTGTTTCCAAAAGACTAACATAAACAATCCTAGTGAAACAAAAGAACTTGGGATGATGATAATCCCCAACCTGCCTTCTAGTACCAGTAGTAAATAGAGTAATTAACATCAACTTGAAAATTTGTAACAATGTACTATGAACATATTGTCTGTTGTATGTAAATACCTTTATATATATTTGTAAATATATCTATCCATCTAAATTGATTCTCATTGAACTGTAGTCCTGACCAAAACAATTTTAGGATCAGGACCAATAAAGTTTAACAAAAGAAATTTTAAATATAAAATTTAACAGCTGGAGTTAGTTGAGTTTATCATAGTAATTAGTATATGTTTGTATATGTTTTTTGTATTGAGATTCTTTAACAACACTCTTACAATACCCTAGACACTTTATGTAGCTTTCAGTCACGCTAGTCAATAAAGAATATAACTTAGAGTGAGATCGTAGGGTGGTAACACGAAAGGTACTCTGTAACACAGTTGTCCATTGTTTACCTCAGAGACCTTCACAGTTGATCTCACTCAAGTACAACTATATGCACACCATTCTTCTTAACATCAAAACCCACCACATATATTGGGGTCTCTAAGTCCGAGATTTGAATTTGGCATATATAGATGAATGTTTGAAATAGGAATCTCATACAGCATATATTAACTAACTCCAGGAATAAAAAATTAGCAGTAGTATATAAATTCAAGATTGTATTACTAGTGTTAGTAGAGGTTAGGAACACCCCCTAAGAAGATAAAAATAATTAAGAGGAGATTTACAGTGGTAAGTTGTCACAGCCAGTAGTAATTAGTTAATTATAGTTGGTATTTATTTTAGTTAAGTTTAAGATTGTCTTAGAACCTTATTAGACCTGCTTGAGTTAGAATGGCTGATTTAGCCAAGTTCAGATCTGCCGCTGTGCAGACTGCTAAAGAGATGGGCATGGATGGACCAGAGCTGGTCCAGTATGTAACTTCAGAGGTAGACAAATTTATTGCCCGAGAAGATAAAAGATTAGAGAAAGAAGCAGAATGAAAGTTAGAGGCTGAAAAGGAAATTAAGAGGCTGCAGATTGAGGCTGACAAGGAAGCTAGGGCATTGGAGGCAGATAGGGAGGCGGAGATTAAATGGCTTTAATTAGAAGAGAAAAGGGCTGAAAGGGAAGCACAGGAAAAGAGACTGGCTGCAGAAAGAGAAGAAAAGAGACAGGCTGCTGAAAGGGAAGCAGAAGAAAAGAGAATGGCTGCAGAAAGAGAAGAAAAGAGATTGGTTGCAGAAAGAGAAGCAGAAGAAAAGAGACAGGCTGCAGAGAGGGAAGCAGCAAAGGAGGAAAAGAGGTTGCAAAGGGAGCACGAGCTACGACTAAGAGAGTTGGAATTTCAAGGCCATGCTCCTGAAAATGGTGCCAGCCCCTTTGCCTCAGATGCCACTGCTAGTCAGGTATTCTCAACCTCAGCTATGGGTTTTCATGTAGACCATTTTGTTGAGAAAGATGATGACATAGAAGGGTATTTAAGTAGATTTGAACTTTTGGCTACTACATATGGGTTAGAGAGAGAGAGGTGGAGCCTCAAGTTATCCCAGGGTCTTAGGGGAACAGCTTATGAAGTTTTTGCCAAGATGAGCAGAGATGACCAAGACAATTATGACATGTTAAAGCAGGCTCTTTTGTTAAGATATGAAAAAAATGGAGAATTTTATAGAAAAAAAATTAGGAATGCCAAACTACTGTCGGGTGAGACCTATCACCAGTTCTCTGCACGGTTAGAAACCTACTTGGAGAAATGGACTGCTCTGGGGAAAACCCAAGATCTTAAGGAAATGATCCTTATTGAGCAGCTAAGAGAGTCCATGGCTCCAGACCTGAGAAAGTTTCTCATGGAACAAGGTGCAGAGAGGCTGGGTGAGTTACTTAATGTCGCTGAGAGGTATCAGGCAGCCCAAGCAGAGGTAGTTGGTAATAAAAAGAAACAGGTAGATAATTTTGAGGCACCACAAAAACTGTAATAGGCTTGACCATAGAGAACAGAACAAAGGTAAGCACCAGTTTGATAGGCCACGCAATGAATATAAAAATAAAACCCCACAATTCAATGAAAGGAAATATGATGAAAGAAAATCTTTTAACCAAGGAAAGAGGTGGTGTAAAAATTGTCGGATGGAAAACCATAACACCGAAAATTGTAGAAGGAAAACTCCTAATTTCGCTGCAATGAAAATGGGGAAAAAGGGAGTAAAGGCAAACCCTACTGAACAACAGGAACCTTACCACCCCCCAGTGTGTGAAGATGTAACATGCAATGGAGTCACCATAAGGTGTTTGTATGATACTGGATTAGATTATGATTCATTTGTGAGTTCTCACCTGGGCAGGCAGATCAATACACCACAGAAACAGTGGAGATTCAAGCTGCAACCAAGGACGTAGCGACCATGACACTTCCCATCGTCAGGATAAATGTGAAAACGCGATATGTGGAAGGAATCATCAAAGCAGCAGTGATAAATGAACCAATCTACCCTCTGATATTGGGGTGTAGATGTGTCTTCTTGGGGAATCCCAAGAGACATGTGATCATGGCAACAGTGCAGACCAGATCACAGTCTAAAAAGGAGGAGGATAATCCCATAAATACTCCTCCAGAGGAGATGAGGAAGGCACAGGCTGAGGATAAGACCCTCAAGCCTTGTTTTAAGAAATTGTTCAAATGTCATACACCTCCAGGCAAGGGAGACTTCTATATGAAGAACAAACTGATATACAGGAAGGCCGGAGCTGGATCCCATGGTCAGGGATAGCTGGTACTTCCTAAAAAGTATAGGGCAGAGGTAATAAGGAGCTTACATGTTGGGAAAGATGGGGACCATGAGAAAATAGGTACCATCATCCAAAAGGTTGCTCAAAATTATTATTGGCCCGATGAAATGGTTGACATTGAGAATTTTGTAGAAGCATGTGGCATATTACATGAGGGAACACCCACAAGTGGGAAAATTTATCAGGACCTAGACACGCCATGGGGCAAACTTAGGCCTGGAAAGAAAAATAATTATAATAAAGTGGACAGAGGGGAATGGGAACCCCTTTTCACAGACAGTCTTCACTCGAATGTTTTACAATGGCCACTATGTGACGAGTACAAAGAGATGTTTTACCCCAGAATAAGCCGACAATTCCTCGGTCGGAATCATGTGAACTGGGTGATGATAAAAGAGAGAGAAGATCTCTCACAAGGAATTTAAAGTGGGAAGAAAACCCCAAGAAAAAAATTAGTAGTGGTCGATTTGTGAGTGATGATTCTAGGAAGAAAGTCCTCACTATAAGGCTTCTAATGGAAGAGACCATACCGGTGCCTGGAAAAATAAGTCAACAATCTTAAAGGTCCATATGTAGCCTTGTTAAGGACATGGACCGATGAAAAGGCAGAAGAAAATATTACCTCATCATATCAATATATGAACGAGCTGACCACTCGTCTTAAAACTGGCTGGAAACTTGCCAATGAAAATTTGAGACAAGCCAGGAAAAAGCATGCTGCCTATTACAATAAGAAAGCGAAGAACAGAGAATTAGCTGTGGGAAAGAAGGTGCTCCTTCTACTGCCCGGCAGCCAGAATAAATTGCAAATTGGATGGCAAGGTCCATATACAGTTCTAGAGAAGGTGTCTAGAACAAATTATAAGATAGATAAGAAGGGGAAAGAGAAAATCTATCATGTGAATCTCCTGAAAAAAATATCTGGACAGAGAAAACCAGGAGGAGACACACCTACTGACCTTGTCTGTTGCAATGGAAATGAAAAAGGAACCACTCACCTCTCATGAATATCCTTTACATCCCTGTGAGACCGCTGCACTGGTAAAAATCAGTACGCACTTAACGAAAAATCAGATGGATAGAGTTCAACAGGTTCTGAATGATCATACAGATGTGTTAACGGACCGACCGGGACATACAAATTTATTAGAGTATGATAGGAAACTCATAGACCCAACACCAATCTGTATGAGAGCCTATTCGATTCCGTTCGCTAAGGAAAAAGCTTTGAAGGAGGAGAGATTATCTGTTGAGAGAAGGAATTATCTCGCACAGTGAATCTCCTTACAGCTCCAGTGTGGTTCTGTTAAGAAAACCCTCTGGAGAACACAGACTGTATATAGATTACAGGAAACTGAATGCTGTCACAGAAGGTCAGGTGGATCCATTACCTGATACAAATCAGCTGTTTGCCAGGCTGAATAAAGCTAAATATTTCTCTAAAGTGGATCTGAGCAAAGGCTACAATCAGATTCCAGTAAAGCCGGAGGTTAGACCTTATTTAGCCTTTAGCACCTCGGAAGGACATTATGAATTTAACATGTTGCCATTCGGGCTGAAAAATGCACCGAGTGTGTTTTCGAGGATGATGAGAAAGTTACTGAATCCCCTGAATAATCCATGCATCACCAACTTCATGGATGATATTCTCATAGCGACTGAAACATTTGAGGAACACATTAACTCTCTGGATATGTTGTTTAATCGACTTAGAGAGACAAATTTGACCGCTAGACCGAGTAAATACTGTGTTGGATGTAAAGAGCTGGAATTCTTGGGACAAACAGTACATCAGGGAAACATGACCCCTGACCCCAAGAACCTGGAGAAGTTGAAAAGAGCACCAAGACCACAGACAAAGAAAGATGTGCGATCTTTTGTCTCATTATGTGGTTTCTACCAAAAGTATATTAAAAACTATAACTCCATATGTGCTCCATTGACCGATTTAACGCGCAAAAGAAATCCTGATAGAATTACTTGGTCAGCGCAGTGTGAATTAGCCTACCAAGAGTTGAAGGAAAAGCTTACAAGCAGGCCTATTTTGAAATTACCTGACTTGAGTCAAGAATTCATTGTGAGAACGGATGCTAGTAATATAGGTTTGGGTGCAGCTCTATTACAAAGGTCAACTTCACTTGACGGGGAATTAACCCCAGTTACTTATGCTAGCCGTAAGTTGAACTCAGCAGAACAAAAATATTCAACAAGTGAAAAATAATGTTTAGCTGTCATATGGGCTATAAAAAAGTTCCAGATTTATCTCTATGGTAAATCATTTAAGATCCAAACAGATCATAAACCACTCGTGTGTCTGTCACAATCAAGGCATGAAAATGCTAGATTATTACGTTGGTCGTTGCTCCTACAGCCATACCAGTTTACCATAGAATATATTCCAGGCAAAACCAATGTAGGTGCAGATTTTTTAAACAGGCATCCGTATGACGAACATCAGAGTAGTCACCAGGCATAGGTAGTAAATTTATCTATGTGTATTTAGAAGTAGGAACTGACATATGATAGTCTGTTCTAAGTGGGGAGATATGTGGTGAACTTCTAAATACAATATCTAAATTAGAATAAAACAGTATAGTACATAAAGTCAAAGATAGGATAGTACTACACATTTTCGGCGGGAATTGTAGTCGTCGCCTACGCCTTCAGCGTATTATTTGATAACGCTTTGGCCGAACCAAAAAGGGTACCCTATTTTTCAAATTCGTCCTTGAGACAAACGTACCACTTTTCCAAGTTTAATGAAGTATTTGCCTAAAACACATTGTGGAAGGGAGGGGGACGGATAGATAACCAACGCAAATCACGTCTCACATTGTTTCTAAAAATAAAACCAACTTGCTAGCCTTGCCCTTAGGCGGTTTTCAAATTACGATGTAAACATTAGGAAATGTGGACACTACGGTCATGAAAACACGCTTAGCTCTTGTTGCGAATGACGTAATTCTCGTGTATTACGAGAGACTCTCGTAATTAGCTTGAAAGTACATGGAAAAAGAATTGAACAGAAGGTAGTTTAAAAATAAACAACTAACATAGAAAAAAGATAGAATTTTGAACCAAGCCACTTAGCCCCATAAAAATCATATATTCGTGTACCTGAAGACTTGCTGACCAAGAATATGTTGTTAGTTATCTAAATAGTCCACTAATAATCAAATATTGGTAATAATACATAGAGAATCGGAGATACTGTCAGGTCAAGTCATGTCTGCTTAGATTGGATAGCATATTTTTGGGGGGAAACATATTAGGTGAAAGAAAGGCTAAGATAGTACGATGAAGTGGATTGGATGAAATTTGAAGGAAGCCGAAATATTATTGGCTAACCTAAATATACAAATCTAGTTGGTAATAGTAACACATAGTGGTTTGAGATATTTTAAAAAAAATAAAGTTTCATTCAAAAAAAAAGAGATGCTTGGTCTCATTGGCCAAAGCCTTTTACTTTAACGAAATAGTAGGCTGCTCGTTGCCATTTTTTCAAAATATTCTGAGGAACAAGCAGCGATGAGCAGACTTGTGCTTTGTTTTAAACTAACTAACAACAGAAAGCAGTCTGAACAGAGGCAGTGATGAATGTGTGCCATATTCTATTGCCTAATTCATCGTTACTTGTTTATATTTCTTTGATATGTGGTAAGATTGATTTTATTGACTTTTTAATTTAAAAAGGGTTGTGTGAAAAAAGAAAAGGCCATGTAAAAGATTGTAATTAAATGGTTCCATGGCAGACTTAGGCATAACCTAAATGTTGATCCATCATATAAGGGATTATCTAAGAAGTTTAAAACTACAGGACTATATATATGATGGTCATACAGGAACATTACACCTATCTTATTGCATGGAAAAGATTACTGCAGGAATGACAGAGGCGTAGCATCCATTAGGGAAGAGAAAAGAAAACTGGTACAATTTGTTCCATCAAACTAAAGTGGAGAAGCAGAGTTGTCAGAGAGAGCTGACCATGTTCTTTTGTATTGAATGTATGTTTACATGTAAATTAGGAGGAATTAGTTTGATATTAAGACAGAACCATAACTTGCATTGACAGGGGTTCCTGCTGGCACTTGTCTGGTGCTGGTACTCGATGATAGAGAAATTCAGCACGATTTCTAAGAGTCTCTGGTACCTGTTGGTATTAAAGAAGTTCAAGACCAGAGGAGACTGAAGTGTTTGGCCAAACCAACAACAACTGCTGTGATTCCAGGAACCAGATAAGTGCAATATCTGGCCTGGGACAACTTATCACGACTAAAGAAAAATCTCCTGTATAGACAAAAACGTGTTTCCAAAAGACTAACGTAAACAATCCTAGTGAAACAAAAGAACATTGGGATGATGATAATCCCCAACCTGCCTTCTAGTACCAGTAGTAAATAGAGTAATTAACATCAACTTGAAAATTTATAACAATGTACTATGGACATATTGTCTGTTGTATGTAAATATCTTTATATATATTTGTAAATATATCTATCCATCCAAATTGATTCTCATTGAACTGTAGTCCTGACCAAAACAATTTTAGGATCAGGACCAATAAAGTTTAACAAAAGAAATTTTAAATATAAAATTTAACAGCTGGAGTTAGTTGAGTTTATCATAGTAATTAGTATATGTTTGTATATGTTTTTGTATTGAGATTCTTTAACAACACTCTTACAATACCCTAGACACTTTATGTAGCTTTCAGTCACGCTAGTCAATAAGGAATATAACTTAGAGTGAGATCGTAGGGTGGTAACAAGAAAGGTACTCTGTAACACAGTTGTCCATTGTTTACCTCAGAGACCTTCACAGTTGATCTCACTCAAGTACAACTATACGCACACCATTCTTCTTAACATCAAAACCCACCACAACTGTGCCAAACTTAAATTCTTTATATTACTAACCCCCCAAAAAGACCAATAAAGGAAATCAGGGAGAAGGCATGGAAATAGAACTTAATTTTTTTTTTTTACATTTTCTGTGTCAAGGTGATAGTCTATTTTATTAACCAAAAACATGTCTACAAACACACACACACACGCACGAACACGCGCGCGCCTTAAAAATGCAATTTATACTTTTCAGTGTCTGTGCCAAACTTAAAAAAAAATTTTATGAACAAAATAATTCCTTATTTTAAAAACCACACACAAAAGACATGAAATAACAACTGAATACTTTTAAAGTTTCAATGGCAAACTGCATTTTTTAAAATTTTTTATTTAATGAATTAAGTATTACAATGCACAATGGGACTCATGTGCAGATGTTCACAATACATTTTTTTTAAATATAAAATTTTGCTTCGTTTTGGCGAGGCGAGCACCGTTTAACAAAGACACATGGTCTATCGGTTATATTAGTGCGCATGAAAAAGATGATAACGTTTTACCAACAAAGCTTTAAGCACTGAAAAACCTCTTTCCACTACTACGGACACCACAGGACCATAATTGAAATAGGCTACGTAAGTTGTTTCTAAGTCCGCTGAAAATTCACCAAGAGAAAAGTGAGAAATTAAGCACAGCTTTTCATATTCCACAGTTTGGTTTCAAAACTTGTTCAGTTATGTTTTTCACAGCCTGTCCCACGTCTCCATTCACACTGTCTAAGCCACTCACTATTTTCTTCATCACATCTATCTAATTCACTAATAAAACTCCGGACTTCTCTAAGGAAGTAATGGCACAAGGCAGAAATTCAAAATTTGACATTACAGGGTGGCCCCAAAAAAGTGAGAACATCTCGTATAATGTAATATAATTACATCAAAATTTGTTTAACTGTATCCATAATAGCTTAAATACTCGTAGTTTACTGATTTACTTATGTGACAGTGAGTTCGTCACGTTAGGAATTATCACTTCTAACTAAAACAGACTATAGCTTGGTTGATAGGAAGTTGTTAAAATAAATAAAAATAAAGAATAAAAGTAAACCGTAAATTTATAGTAGAAACAGATCATGATAAGTATAGCGTAAATAAATTATTATCCAATCGTGAGATGAATAAAGATCACGCAACGCTGACCCAGTTTGAGCTGGAAACCCAGCGGGCTGACCCGGCTGATGCGTGATGCCATATGATGATGGATGGTATCCGCATGTCTGGTTTTGTGGGGTGTGCAGATGTGTTCAGTCAAAACAATGTTCATACAAAAATAACAGGGCAATCCACATAGGACGTCAGTAAACTCACGACGTATAAAGTCAATGATTCTTGTAACAGCCGTTGACGTTTTTCTTCATTATTTATTGTGGACGCCACAGTGACAAAATGGTTACGCGAATATGTAGGCACATCAAACAGTCATTATCACAGCAACATTCAATACAGCAATAGACGGTAGACAGCATTACAATGATGAGTCAGATGCATGTTATATTTCAAAGTGCTGTAAATGTAGTCAGGTGGAAAACTCCATCCTTTTCTATAACAGCCAGGAGATAACCAGATGTATGAGATCAGTTCACTCTCCTTAGTCTGACTTCAGCAAGACAGACACGTCTGCCGAAGTATAAATAATGTCCTCAAAAATATCCTCTAGATAATAAAGGTTTTCCAAACCTAGTTCATTTAACAAAGTAGCAAGTAATGGTCCTTGGTACATGCATCAACCGATGCAGTACAATGCAGCGACATGTGAGCTGGGAAAAAACATCTCGTGACGACGACTTTCGAAGACAGGCTATGAATCGAAATCGCTCACGACCCAAAATCGATAGAGTTAATGAAAAAGTCAATTTACCTTGCTTTCAAGAAATACAGAAATATCACGCCTCCCGGCATGTGGAAAACACTAGAGGTATTATCTCGAATAAACGAAATATCCATAAGAGGACTACACATCCCTGACAGAACAAAAAATAAGCGGAGATCCCCTCTTCAACGAGGCATCTCTTTCGCCATTCCAAATCGCTCACTCCACTAGTGGTGGGCGGAAACCGATCGACCAAGAAGCAAGACAAGTCATGCGCAGTCCAGCGCAAAAAACCACAGCTCAAACTGAACTCCATTCGATACCAACGCGAGTAGACAAATGCTTACCGAGAAAAGTGACTATAAATTTCAAGCAGTTGTTGCCCTTGCGTTATAAAATAGATATTGAAATAAAACGATGTTGCGAGAATTTATCACGCAACATATCACCACCTCCTCCCGATAAAAAAAAAAATGTGGAACATATTTTTTTTTCAATATCAAAGAGCATGCGATAAGCGGCTCAAAACGCACGAATTATGCGCTGATAATTAACTAAATTGCCAAACAATAGGCTAATTATAGAGTGTCTGGTGAGGATATACCTCAACAGAAAAATAAATATGTCTCAAAAAATATTCACATCGGGGAGGTGTCACCAACACACATCACGTTAGCATGTAAACACAATATACGTATGCAAGTTACTATAATCATCATTAAACAGCATACTCTAATATTGTCTTTAAAAATGGATGTACAAATCTGATAGGAAAATTTAAATAGTACATTCTTTGACATGTAATGACATAAGTACATAGTAAAGTTAAACTACATGACGATCCAGGACATATGCTCTGGTATTCCGAGGGTAAGTACACAATCTAGAACTCGTCATGCTTGATACTAGTAAGGTAAGTCCTCAGCTCAACAATGACATTCTGAGAAAGTACAAGCAATATAATGCTAATTAATAACTAATATGCTTCATAAGGTACAATACATTATTAATAATTGTGGCTGTTTAGTAAACTAACGGCCCTTATATTAACTACTCAGTCCTCCTCTATCATCTTAAAAAACGAACAGAAGAAGATGACAACAAAGCACGATAGTGTGTACATATAAAGTAAGTACAGATGTGCTAATCTATTGTAGAAATATAGGTGTGTTATGACTCTGTAATATATGGAAATATAGGACAGAAGTATTAGTTGGAGTCATGTGGGCATCTAGACAAAATGTCAGCCATCACATTATCCGCACCACGGATAGCTCGTACCGTGAAGTGAAAAGGTTGAAGAGCTATAGCATATCGAGTGGATCTCGAACTCTTCAAATTCTTAGTCTGAATAGCTGTAAGAGCTTTCTGATCAGTCTCTAGAATGAAATGTGCGCCCAGGAGGAATCTTTGTAGTTTTAGAATTGACCAAACCATCGCTAACAACTCACGGTCTAAAACCGAGTAGTTCCTCTCTGCCGCATTTAGTTTTCTAGAAATGTACATAACAGGATGCAGAGTATTTGCATATTCTTGCATCAGTGCTGCTCCAATCCCAGTGGATGAAGCATCACTCCGAAGAACAAAAGTCCTATCAAGAGTAGGTAATCTTAAGATGGGAGGAGAAGAAAATATATTCTTGATTTGGTCTAGTGAAGATTGGCATTCTTCAGACCAACGGACCAGATTAGGCGAACCTTTCTTCAACAATGTTGATAGAGGTGCCATGATCGAAGATAAATTTGGAATAAATCTCCCATAAAATTGAATTAAACCTAAGAGACTCCTAACTTGTTTCTTCGTTTTAGGAACAGAGATGTTCAGTATTTTGGAAGTATTGTGGTCTTCTGTCTTCAAGAGACCATGACCAACACGATGACCCAGGAAAGAGATTTCACCAAAACCAACAAAAGCTTTAGAAGGTTTTGCTGTCAAATTATTCTCACGTAGAGTGGACAGTAAGTCATATAACCCTAAATAGTGATCTTCCCAGGTATCACTGAAGAGACAGATGTCATCTAAGTATGCGATGACATCCGAACGATGTGACAGAATTCGACGCATCATGCGAACGAAAGTGGCAGGGGCGTTCATGAGACCAAAAGGCATAACATTCCATTGAAATAGACCCCTAGGTGTAGAAAAAGCAGTAAGAGGTTTGGCATGCTCTGCTAAAGGCACTTGCCAATAACCTTTAGACAAGTCAAGTTTAGTGAAGAATCTAGAATTAGAAAGTCTAATCAGTAGATCTTCTAACAAAGGCATCGGTTCAGCGTCGAACTTTGTGACCTGATTCAATTTGCGATAATCAACGCAAATTCGTATGTTCTTATCCTTCTTCCGGACAATAACCATGGAAGAAGAATATGGTGAAGTCGATGGTTCAATTATATTTAATTGAATCATTTCATCCAATTCCTTTTCCACTTGCGACTGAAAGTGTATAGGAATAGGATACGGCCTAACCCTAATTGGATTATTGTCGGTAAGAATTATGTCATGTTCTATGACATCTGTGTGTCCAGGAATGTCAGTGAGAACATCCTGAAATGTTTTTAACATCGACAAGTCTCGTCGATGTTCGTCACCAGAAAGATTAGGAGAAACAGAAACGTTTTTCCAAGATTCCGTGGAATGTAATGGAACCACTGGAAGGGGAAGGTTGACATCAGAGAAGGTAGCTTCCTCATCCTGAATGACAGACAGGGATGAATAATGACCGTGAGGTGCAGGAGCATCATCCGTTGCCTGGAAAATAGGCAGCAAATAGTCCGGACGTTCGTGAAATTCCGAAAGCATGTTTATGTGGAAAGTTTTATGCTTTCCATCAATATCGACCACATAGTCAACATCGGAAATCCGAGAGACTATTGCATACGGACCTTTCCATGCAATAAGAAGTCTATTTTCCCTACTGGGGAGTAGGACGAATGCTTTGTCACCTGGACAAAGTTGTCGTAGACATCTATTCTTGTTAGCAAACTGCCTTGCCTTCTCTTTAGCAATTTCTGATGAAGCAGTTGCTAGCTTACATGCCTCAATGATCTTTTGTCTAAGAGCAATGACATACTCATATGAGGATTGAGTTTCATCGCTAATATCATCGGCAGTGATGAGATCGTGTAATAAAGACATAGGGCCGCGTGGACGCGCGCCAAAGACAAGTTCGAAGGGAGAAAATCCTGTGTGTTCATTAGGGACTTCTCTATAGGCAAAGAGAGCCGCGGGTAAAACCCTGTCCCAATCTTGAGGATGATCTTCAGTTATCTTACCAAGCAAAGTCTTGAGCGTTCTATTCAGACGCTCAACTAACCCATTAGACATAGGATGGTAGATACTACTGAGAGATCGTTCAATATGTAAGGTAGACATTACCTGTGACATAGTGTCAGATATGAGTTGAGTGCCATGGTCTGACAATATTTCTCTGGGGAACCCCAAGCGAGAAAATATCAACCAAAGAGCATCTGCGATATCTGTAGTAGATATGCTCTTAAGAGGAATAGCCTCTGGCCAACGTGTGCACATATCGACACATGTAAGGATAAACTGATGTCCGCTGGCCGACTTGACCTTAAAAGGGCCAATAATATCTATGGCCATTTTCTGAAACGGCCGAATAGGAATGTCAGCAGCCTGGATAGGCGCAGCATGTCGTGGTCCTCTAGATTTGACCTCCTGACATACCTTGCATGATCGGCAGTAAATACGAATGTCCTTATTGACAAAAGGCCAAAAGAAAGCCGCAAGGACTCTCGACTTCGTACGGGCAAAACCCATATGTCCAGCACATTGCGAGTCATGAGCATGTTGTAATATTTGGACTCTCATGCTCTTGGGAACAAGAATTTGCGAATGTGCCGACGTAGTCGAATCTTGTACCATACGTACAAGTACGCCGTTTCTCATTGCAATCCAAGATTTTCTATTTGTATCCTGATTCGGATCACCTTTCTTCGCAAGAACGAAGAATTTTTTTAAAGAAGGATCTTCTTCTTGCAATTTTATGAAAGAGTCACGAGTGATTACTAAGTGACTATCTTGGCTATCAACTTCATTATCACTATTCAGTGAAGTTTCGGGTGTTTGTAGAGCTTGTGCTCTTGTAACTACTGCATTTGTAGCTTGCATGTTATTATCTTCCCAAGCAGCAATCTGCTGTGGGGTACACTCCCTAACTCCGTGAATACGACCAATAATAAGGTCCGCAATAGGATTAGGTAAGAGACAAGCATGCACATCTCCAGTAAAGAAAGGAGTGGCAATGCGAATTACAGCAGTAGGATATTTTTCTAGAGTGCCGCCAAATGTGACACATTTAATAACCCTTCCTGTAGCACAAGATGGATCTACAAGCGATTGTCTAACACCAATAGTGGTGCATCCGGAATCGAAAAGTAGTGAGACCGGAGTATCATTAACAAGACCCTTATGTAGGATTAAAGAACCCCTCCCGTCATGCGCAACAGCAGCAGGAAGAGCGGGAAGTGGGTGACCACAACTCAAAGTAGTTATGGTACCCGGTTCGAATAAAGTACTGCATTGGGGGGCATTTGTTTGCTTTCTCAAAGTCAAAAGCAGAACCAGTGACAGCGTCAAAGTTTTTACTATCAACAACATGATTACAGGCTCCCTCAGTTTCCTGTTGTACAGCATTAGCCTGCTGATATCTCTTTTTTTTGTGTTGAGATCTACCCCGACTATTATTACCTCTGAAGTTATCAAAGTTATTATTATCTCTGCAGTTATTATTGTCTCTATTGTAATTGTTATCCTGGTTCGAATTCCAGTTTCCACGATTACTATCATGTTCACATTGATGCGAACATCTATTTGTTTGGTTTTGAGGTCTTCGGCAGGAATAACCTCTATTACCATATCCTCTTTTGAAATGCCTATAATTATTAGGGTGATAGTAACGAGTACTATCAGGTTGTCTCCAATTCTTCGAAGAAGAATCACCATGAAATTGATTTCCATGATTTTGACAGAAATTACCGCTACTCTTTCTATCAAAATTTTGTTGGAATCTACGAGCAAAGTTTTGGCCATACGGAGCTGCCGAAGCAACTGGTAAACCTTCTTTCACCTTAGAGTTACCCATGGTTATGTGTGGGTGCGCAGTTACGTATTGGCAACAGAAATCTTCCATTTCTTTTATTGTTTTAGGTTTACGTTCATGAAGGAAAGCAAGGAAAGACTCATTGACAGACGACATGACTTTGTCTCTAAGTATTAAGTCCATAAGTCCTTCATAAGTTTTTTCCGTCTTAGATAGTTCAACCCATCGTGAGAAAGTAATGCGTATTCTTGCAATAAACTCGGAGAATTCAACTCCATTTTCAGGTAACATGTTTTTAAATTGTAGACGATAGCTGTCTTCGTTAAGCTGATATTTCTTTAACAAAGCGGCCCTGACAACCTCATAATTGTTCTTGTCAGGTTCATCCACCATATTTAATATACTTAGAGCTTTACCTGTCAGTATCCCTGATAACTGATAAACATATTTTGCTTTGTCTATGTTATGAGCTGTACATGCTTGTTCAAATCTGTCCAGATAGAACATTATGTCATCACTGGAAGGACTAAATGTTGGTAACTTAATCTTAAAAGTATCATTATTAGCCTTACCAGAAGATGAACCCTTGTTTGAATCATTACCATTACTCATGCTCGTCAATTTCAATTTTTCCAACTCTAAAGCTAAGACCTTTTCTTCATGTTCCATTTTTGCTTTCTCTTTCCTCTCATCAGACTCTCTCTGTAATCTTCTTTCCTCAGCCTGAGCCTCTTTTTGAAGTCTTTCATTTTCCGCTTCTTTTTCAAGTCTTTTATTTTCAGCCTCTTTTTCAAGTCTTTTATTCTCAGCTTCTAGCTGGAGTTTTCTTTCCTCAGCTTCTGATTCCCTTTTTTGTTTTTCCATTTCCATTTGGAATCTCTTTTCATCCACCTGCATCTGCAGTTTCTTTTGTTCAGCTTCCATCTGCAGTTTCTTTTGTTCAGCTTCCATTGCTTTATCATATCGAGCAGTTGCAAATTCTTCTAACTTATCACCAGTCTTCCCAAGCAATTTACCCTGCTCAATAAAGTGCTCAAATGTAGACATGATGAGTAATATATAAGTCCAAAACCTGAAATAATTAACTAATTTATTTCAGACCTAAGTGTAACAAGTCTTAATTAAGCACTTGTATATTCACATCACCTTATATTATCCCAGTCTCTGTGGGAAACAAGTCTCCAATCAAAGAACTTGTATATGAAATATCAACAATCAATTCTTGATCATAAGTGCACTTCTCATTCAATAGTGCACGACACTATTCATCATTCATTTATCATCAGTGTAGTAGTAACAGTGCATTAGCATAGCCCATTAACTAATTACTATAACTGTAAACAATGACTATGTAAACACATGCAGAATGTAAACATTGAAAATGTAAACAATACAAACAATGTAAACAATAACAATGTAAACAATAACAAAGATCAGCAACAATACAAAAACGTTCGCAGAAAACAACTAAAAATAAAGCAGAAATTAATGAAATATCACAAAAAATGTGACGATATCTGCGATAGAATTAAACAAAATACATGACACCACAGTGTATAAACAAAAATGTTGTATGAAACTAAATTATAGACAAGAGTAGGCTAACAAATACAAACAAATCAAAACAAAACTAAAGAATGCGAAATAATAACGAAAACAATATTAAAACATGTCATCACAGCTAACATAAATAGCAACAGAAGTCGCTTAGCAAATTCCAGTATTGGAAATTTGCAAACCCTACAGAAAACGCTCACAATAGACGACCTCTATGACGTGGCATAATCTAACGGAGACACCACCCAACCGAGAACCCGCTGAAATATAAACATATAAATATACGAATAACATATAAACATATAACATATAGAATGAGATGATACACAGAAGACTCAGCAGAAGTATAAGGGCACAGTTTACATACAAACAGGCCACTTAACTTATAGGCTTCCAATCGTAGAACAGCAGAAAAAACGGATGTCAATCAACGTCCTAAAGAGCGAAGCTCCAACGATGATGGCACATCTGAACTGCTTCCACTGCTAACACGATGGTACAAGAGCTTCTGAAATACTGTGTGTTGAGTTGTTCCGGCACTTGACCTTCTAATCCAAAAGTAAGTTGATGGAAATCGGTACTTGGCCTTCTTCAGAAAACAACCCGTTTCAACCGGCACTTGACCTTCACAAAAACGACAGCACTGGAACCTTGACAGCAGCAACTTGCTTGACTTGCGTAAAAGATAACAGCAGTCCGAGTTATCCGGCAACATGTAACAACGCCGGGTACTGTCAAATTCTTGTTTCCGTCAAAAAGTTGAAAATTTTGACTTTTACCGGGCAACGCCGAGTACTTTGAAAATTTTGAAGATGTTGACTGTATTGAAGAATGTTAATTTCTTGAAGGATGCTGATGAATTCTTGTTGAAAATGAAGTGGGTAAGGGACCCCGTGTTTGCTGGTACCAGAATCAAACCAGCTTATGGCCACCAAATGATGCGTGATGCCATATGATGATGGATGGTATCCGCATGTCTGGTTTTGTGGGGTGTGCAGATGTGTTCAGTCAAAACAATGTTCATACAAAAATAACAGGGCAATCCACATAGGACGTCAGTAAACTCACGACGTATAAAGTCAATGATTCTTGTAACAGCCGTTGACGTTTTTCTTCATTATTTATTGTGGACGCCACAGTGACAAAATGGTTACGCGAATATGTAGGCACATCAAACAGTCATTATCACAGCAACATTCAATACAGCAATAGACGGTAGACAGCATTACAATGATGAGTCAGATGCATGTTATATTTCAAAGTGCTGTAAATGTAGTCAGGTGGAAAACTCCATCCTTTTCTATAACAGCCAGGAGATAACCAGATGTATGAGATCAGTTCACTCTCCTTAGTCTGACTTCAGCAAGACAGACACGTCTGCCGAAGTATAAATAATGTCCTCAAAAATATCCTCTAGATAATAAAGGTTTTCCAAACCTAGTTCATTTAACAAAGTAGCAAGTAATGGTCCTTGGTACATGCATCAACCGATGCAGTACAATGCAGCGACATGTGAGCTGGGAAAAAACATCTCGTGACGACGACTTTCGAAGACAGGCTATGAATCGAAATCGCTCACGACCCAAAATCGATAGAGTTAATGAAAAAGTCAATTTACCTTGCTTTCAAGAAATACAGAAATATCACGCCTCCCGGCATGTGGGAAACACTAGAGGTATTATCTCGAATAAACGAAATATCCATAAGAGGACTACACATCCCTGACAGAACAAAAAATAAGCGGAGATCCCCTCTTCAACGAGGCATCTCTTTCGCCATTCCAAATCGCTCACTCCACTAGTGGTGGGCGGAAACCGATCGACCAAGAAGCAAGACAAGTCATGCGCAGTCCAGCGCAAAAAACCACAGCTCAAACTAAACTGCATTCGATACCAACGCGAGAAGACAAATGCTTACCGAGAAAAGTGACTATAAATTTCAAGCAGTTGTTGCCCTTGCGTTATAAAATAGATATTGAAATAAAACGATGTTGCGAGAATTTATCACGCAACACCGGCCAAAGTAGAGAAGCAGATCAGTTTTGATACTGTCCGGACGTGTTGTCCTTAGACTGCCAAACTTTCGAGGATTCTTCGATTAAATTAAATGACGTGCTCATTTAGCAGTGGCATAATCCTAGTCTATGATATGTGAGATATTCCAATTAAGGAGAACTGTAAGTAGAGTGACCAGAATTCCTGTTAGATTTTTCATATCAAGGCAAGATAGATTTTGCTCATGGCTGCAGGTTGCATCTTGAGTAAATTGCAGAGATGTGAATTTGACTTGTAGAAGCACCAATGGTTAGGTAGAATATGAAGCTCTGAAATAAAACTGAGAAAAATGAACTAATCTATATGAAGGAACACTGCTTTTATGTATTTGTAATCAAAACAAACTGGTATTTGAAGGAACAAGTAGCCAGGAGCTGAATAGGCTTGATTCATACGATGTCGATTCCTCATACTATGTTGATAAGAACAACTTACGTTTGTAAATGAATGTATAATACATGTTTTAATCTTCAAACCATCATGTACATGAGTTTATGATCAATAAAGATCACGTTGACACCAAGGGGGGGGGGGGGGGGGGCGTCAAATTATTACTATGCTATAAACATGAAAGGAAGAAAGGAAAGTCTGTTGAGAAAACTATAATGCCTTACTAACTTACTAACCAAATACACCTTAGAGGATCCTCCCAGAACCTGGTACAACCTTAAGTCTGTTGAAGAACAATTTCCACCTCTAGCGTATAGGCTAGTCGATTAACTAGACTCTTCGTAAACAGCAAACCCCCAACACCCTACACGGCCACATAACTCTATATGGTGCCTAGTGACCAGTCCTCTATAACGAGCAGAAAAACAGACTAAGCATTAACAAAAGATGGAACAACTACTAGAGAATTTCCAACAACTAGGGGTAGAACAACAGCAGCAAACGCATGCACAACCACTACGCCACACGTTACCCCCACAGTTCTGACAAGTGGAACAACATTTTGTTGCTGAGAGCTAATCCACAACAAACCCTGAAAATGCATACTTCTGAGGAGAATACGTACTTTTTTAGTTCAGGCGGATATGGTCTCAGAAATCCCATGGTAACATACGCGGACGCGAAGAGTTACAGAAACAATGTAATGAAAAACCCTAAAGAAACAGACCATACGCTGTATAAATTCAACAGAGACAGACAGAAACACTGGACGAGTCTGAATAAGAGAGCTTGCCGCATGGCAGTCCGAAACCTCATCAATGATGTCACACATCAAAGAATCTGCGTGGTAAAGAATTTCTACACGTCAAACGACAAAACATGCATAATCACAACATAAAACGGTCTGCACGCAATTATCAAACCACTACTGCCATGGCGAAAACCGTTTTCCATACAGCAGCAGGTTCGTGCTACACAGACGAGACCAATTGCGACGCTATGTACCCCCAGTGTAAATGAACTAACCCGAAACATGCATATGAATGAGCCCAAAATGACCTCTGTCGCAACACAGACAGATGTTGCTGGATCAAGTCAAGCATGTGACATATTCAGCACCCGCACATTATCCAAGCACACTCAAACCCATTCTCAAGATGAAAGGCGACCAGAATCTCACAACATTGTAATCGACATGCCGCATGAAAATGAAACTGCACAGATAATAAGTGAACTGAGTTGTAACCCTGGTATATTAGGCATGTTACCAGATTCAAACGAATATGATGACGACACAATGTCATATTTATCAGATTCAGATAGCGGTGTGGGATCCGTAGTCAGCGCCCCACTTTTAGACAGCGCCTCACCCTCAGAAGTCACCACTGTCAAGTCGTATTTCCCTGAGCCTAACGAATCACCTCCAGTTACTACGTGTGTAAAACTGCTACACTCACAACTCACGCCCTCTCCAGCTACATCACAGTCGGTACCAGTTTTTCCAGCTACATCATAGTCGGTACCAGTCTCTTCAGCTTACCACCAACCTGTCAACAACAACAGTGCGTCAAATACTGTGCCCCTTGTCAACAACGTGTTAAATACTGTGCCCACTGTCAACAACGCCATATCCAGTATTGCACCCACCACTACACAGAATGATCCCAGTTCGACCTTCCTTATGGCACTGCTGGAAATGGAGAAAAAACTCAACAAGCGAGTGGAAGCCATGAAGAGGTCAGTTATGACTCCCTGGTACTGAAGCTGTTCTAAAACACGCCCAAGTGTTTCCTACGCTCGCAAAATCCGAGCACGGTCAACGCATATGTGATTATTAATCTCAGTGACAATGTTTTAACCTAACTTTCCCATGTACTCTATTTTCAGACAGTTCTAGACGCCCTATGTCAGTTGTGAGATATCAAAGCTTAACCAGAAAACTGTTTCCCCAGACATGACATCATTGATAACCAGAGTACTCCAAGAACAGCCCACAGATGATGTTAATTAGAAGTTTTTTGATTGCACAATAAAGTTGACACAAAATCACAGACTTGCTATTGGCAATCACACACATGACACGTCAAATTAGCTAAACAGTTCTGATGTTAACTTACACCATCCCATTTATAACATATGTGTCACGCTGATTTTGCTATGACATTGAATCTATGATCACTTTGCCCATTTTCTAACCTCGACAAATTCCGGAGTCCACTGATTTTCCTTTCATGCATCTTACTGCATCTTCTCGCAAACACTTTACACTAGTAGTCTTGTTCTTACTTCTTCCTTATCCTTTTTAACCTATAACAATGCCACTAGACTTGTCTATCTCTATAATGTTCTATTGAACCTACTATTACAATTCACACCATCAAAATTTATACCCATATCTGTCATGCTATATTTTTCTTCCCACAGGTATATTTATTTTGAGTAATGTACAGGAGAAATTGTTTGAGGGTATTGCATTTGGCAAAATAGATTGTATATTCCATCTTTAACAACCATTATAAGATTTCCCTACTTCACTTCTCACACCTTTTCTTTCTACCATTCCGAGATGACATTCGGAACTTATAAGTTCGTTCGCCAAGTAATTTCTTCATCCTTTTGCATTACAATACTCTTGTAATCCACAGATAGTCTATTTTTCCTCTATCCATGACGACTCCACAGTATACTGTCCTTTTACTTGTTCTGAACAGTGTTCCTAACGTTCTTACTCATTTTCAATGTCATTTCCTTCCCAGCCCCGCTATTAAGAAAAATTAGATATTAGAAAATGCTGGTGTTGCATTTTTGTGATTAAGTTAACAATGCAGAATAGTTGGAAAGATAACCCTGAAATAGAGTCATAAAGTGTCAATGAAGAAGAATGACACTAATATAAAACAACAGAATAGCATATTATACAAGGTTGACATATATCACTGCTGATGCACACCATTGTACCACCCCCACAAATTGTTGATGTAAACAAATGACTGATAAAAAAAATCACCCTACCTGTATTACACAGTGAGATGAAATACTGTCACTGATTAATAGCACTGTTTTACCCAATACCCCAAAGACATCTGCGCATGCTGATTCTGCAGATTAGAATAGCCCTTGACAGCATCTATGTATGCTAATCCCAGAGATTAATACATTGCCATTTTTCCCCTGATGCTGCCTGTGACACACAAGAAAAAGAAGCACCTCTTTATGATGGTTGCCTGTGACATTACATAGGTTTTACAGTGTTAAAATGAAACTATATGATAATACAAAGGATGTGGTTGAGATAAGGCTTATGTATGAATGCCCCACATACATGTTGGTTACTAATATTATAGTCTTTTCGTGGATACGAAAGAAAGACGTCAAAATAATTGGAAAATCTTAGGGATTTCCACAGACATATAACAAGTCATAGAGAAAAAGGATTGCCACATAAAAGTATATGGATCACTGTAACGTACTGTTTATGCGTGATGTGAAAGCTGGCAGCGTGAACATGTCGTTTATCACCTGGACTGTGTAATGTTGCGGTGTTGATGTAGGTCACCAGAAATGTAACGGCCAGAAATGTAACGGCCACCAGCGTGAGGCACTGCCAGGGGTACTATGATCACTCACACAAAACAGCGTACATGTTGTAGATATGTGGTACTGGTATTATGATGTGCGGAGTGTGGGTGTAGACGAGAACGCGAATGCTTGAAGCTCTTGGTAAAGTCAATAATGCACCCATACACTCGCATGCAGTAGTCAATGATGGATTGAAGACTGCTTGCACGTTTCAAACATTTATTTACGAAACTGACAGTTGCATCAACAGGACAGTCAAATCGACAAGATCAAGGACTTCACATACATAATGAATGACTGTTAAATGTCTTGTAATCAAAGGCTTGCATCATACATCAACTAGGACATACCCAAACATCATCTGTCCTAATGTTACAGTTTATAATGTAGCTTCCGTACCATTGACTCAGCGCGTCAGGTACTTAATTAGCTCTGTCGTCCAACAAACGAGCTCCTAAATTGCGTAGCAATAATACATAAGGCTGTTATTCAACTGGCATAGCCCGCCAGATATATTTCCTCTTGCTGAAAAATATTGGCCGTAATACAGGGCCTCAATATGTAGACAGCTGTGTATCCTTTGTTAGCAGGCACGATCAAACCATGCTAAACATATATACCGCCAACCTGCGGCGTCCACAATAATTTATCATTATCATTAGGCTTCTGTTCAATTGAAAACACATAGTCTCATTTGGCTAGAACAAGAAGCAAAGAAGGAATTCTGTCTCTCAAGATCTGTGAGCTTCACTTGCAGATAGGTAAATTCAAATGTTCTGCAACCAAAGGCATATTAATAAGAATTTCATTTACCTTTTACAGAATCTTCCGGATACACACTTAATAAATGTCGTCACTCTTGACGAACAAAGAATCACTGGGGAAAACATTGACACTTCAGTCATATCGAAAACTTTCCAATCCCCAAGATGATATAGAGAAAATCACAACGGACATCATGTCCGACAGCCCAAAGAACACAACCCCCCTGACGGAAGTTTCCTCAGTTCGCGCCCAGAACCTGCGCATGCCTAGACAGCATAAAACTGAGCATCGTTAAGACAGATCAACGACAACGATTGAAAGAAAGAGAAGATAACCCTTTAAACAACCTGTCATAGAAGTTAATACCCAATTATCCAACTTTGACCAACAAAGTTTTACAACAAAAGTATTAAATAGATTTACCGGGGCAAAGTCTTTTACAGACAGGGGGTATGATGTGCTGGTGTTGTGGGTAGTGGATTTCCCCCCTTGCTTCACCCTAGGCCTAGTGAATTCTTGTTCATGAAAGGAGCGACCATTGCGGTGTTAGTCTCTTGGCCTAGCAAAACCTCTCATACCCCAAGATCGTTGTGCGTGGTGAAGAGCCACACCCTCCTCGAGGTAGTCCTGGTAACTGAGGGTGCGAATCCTCAGGCTAAACACAACGGATCTAGAGGAGCAAACCTCGATAATAAAACCGGTGCACTACACCGTACACGCCCTCTGTGGGTGGGAAGGAGCCAGATGGATACTGAACAAGTCTTGGGAGTGGTAACGAGTGTGAACTGCTCCCTGAATATCGGAACCCATCGTACAGGCACAGAGACTCAGGACGTGACGATCCTATTGCCTTCAACTCTTGGTCACATGCCTAGAGCCTCGGAGAACTCGGCGTGACCAGCAGGCAATTTGGTGGCGGGGAAAGAGCACTGTGAGCCCTACCTTGGCTACGTATCACAAGGAGACGCAGAAACACCCCCTTTATCTCCCCCAGAGCTGGCACAGTACACTTCTGGCTTCTACCCGGGGCGGTAGGAAATCCACAGGCACCCCAGCATCACAATGCCATGAAGATGACAAAGTTGGAATTTACTAACTCAAACCTGGCAGAGCAAGTCCTCCATCAGATGCGGCCGATGCTGGGCCCACTGGCGCGTGGACACGTCCCGATCCCCATCGAGACTTGCCCGGGGAGCCCACCCCGGCTCAAAAAAGCAGAGAAGGCCACTCTCCAAACCTCCGATGTCTTGCGGGCAGTGTTAGGATGTGCAAGAACATGGACAGGAAGACTCCACAACTTCCCCACTGAAGACACGCCCACGGCGACCGTTGCCTCAATTGGCTGTGTGTGGTGTACCCGGAAACGGGGCCTCCCAGTACTGAGGCACAGTTAAGTCCCCGATGTCACTTATCGGTGCAGAGTTGAGAGAAATGGCTGAGCATCTGTTAAACTCATGTAGTCGTTAACTCATACTGGCTACTAGTTGTTAAATCACGCTTTATTTGTTAAATGCCGTGAATGTCCACCAGTTGATAAATGTAGATGTTGGGACTGGTGTAGTAAAGTGTAACGATTGTCAACTCATTAAACCCAGCACAGTTTTGGTCATACAGGTCATCTTGTCCTGGAACGTGATGAGGCTCCGACAAGAATGTGAGTGTAGACAATGAGTGTGTATGAATGTCAGTACGCGAATGGTAGAATGATTCGATAGAGTTGTCAGGTTGGTAGTACATCACTCATACTCACACTGTTCGAATTCAAGAAGTACTGGAACTACGGTGGTCTTTTTATAACATTTAATGGGACGCACACTTGGACAGTACGTGTATGTTTACAGGAACAAATGTCGACATAGACAGCATAATGTTGATCACAGGAATATCATCTTAAGTTAGCATTCATGCTTGGCAAATATCATAATGGAGCATTCGTAAATAAGCATTCAGAGTTCCATCATGTAAATCATCTGGCTTTACTGACTGGGCACGTCAGACCATAACCAATATATAGGAAGGCTCCTAGACTTAACCTCGTCTAGCGAATATCCCTTCACGTAAAGTTCAATATATATATATTTTTCATAAAGATATAGGAATCCCAGACATGGGTTCTCACATGTAGCAGTGATCTCTTGGTTCATCGAGCGATAGTACAGGCATCCCTTTTTCTCACTCGATAAATACAAAGTATATGGATTTCAACATGGCGGTGCTTCTCTCGTGAGCTTCACTCACTATTGGATACAGACCAAAATTGGTCATTCGTTAAATGTCCTCATTTCTTCATAGCTTCTATCATAGAGGTAATTGAATAATATCATATAATCTAGTGCTGATACATAGGAATGTCATCTTCCTTTGAATAAATATTCTTTTCAAAAGTACCACTGTGCATCTGCTTATCGACAACGATGGCGAAGCCCAAGTTCATAATAAATTGTGGTTTTACCTTTCTATGCGAAATATAACTTTGCCATTCCTTGGCAAAAGAGAATAAACACTGGGGTAAAGTACATACAACATGTCTAAATGACTATCACTTTTCCCCATCTACTTATAGATCACTTTTTCGGCGATAAGCCGGCTACAACAAAATTCGACATCCCGACAGGATGACAGCCATGAATCACACCCCCTGCTAGCGATACTTCCGCTGCATAGCCTTTGACCTTTTCTAGCGACAACCAACATAGTTCGACTTAGAAATGTAAAGATATCCATATATAAGACAGACTCGTCCTACTCATACAAACACTACGTATAAATTCAGGCCATAGATATACTGAAGCAAGAACAATCTATTCCTACCCAGCCAAAGAATAACTCGCAGTAGGCCTAGACTCGTCCGCGGAGTCCGATCGAAGATGACGGAACTCCTTTCAAGGGAAGTAACTCAAAAATGACTTCTCCTTAAGCACTTAAAAAAGGAAATACTTTGTTTACAAAATATTTGCGAACATAATAAGTATATAAATGTATTATATTGCAAGATAGTAAAGATTGCACTTTACAGTCTTACCACACCTCCCGGGAAAAAAAAAAAAATTTTTTTTTTTTTTTAAATACATCTAGGAGCAACGTAGAATAGGCTCACAACGCAAGAATACTGCGCAGATGAAAATATCAGGAATAACTATAATTCCTAATATGACCGGTGAGAATATATCTCAAAATCTGAGAGAAATTGTTTCTCTACGAATAAATGTTTCCAGGAAGGTGTGATGTACGTATAATACAATTCTGGTAATTATACAATGCATACCAAAAATTCACACTATAATCTTAAATTTATGATTTATGAAGAAACAATCATCAAAGAACAGCGGTGAATAAACATCAATAAACCGCTAAGTAGAGATACCATCATTCTATTATTAAATTACAAATGTGTATCTTAGTAAAGAAACAAAAAATAACTGTTGTAAAGTTATACATATTAAAAAAAAACCAATATTTAACAGTTAAGTGGCATCATGTGGGCATCTGGACAGAATGTCCGCCATCACATTTTCTGAACCACGGATAGCTCGTACCGAGAAATGAAAAGGTTGAAGAGCGATTGCGTATCGAGTTGATCTCGAGCTCTTCAAGTTCTTACTTTGGATAGCCGTAAGAGCTTTTTGGTCAGTTTCCACTACGAAATGCGCGCCCAGAAGGAATCTTTGGAGTTTGAGAATTGACCAAACCATTGCCAATAATTCACGGTCTAAAACCGAGTAATTCCTTTCTGCAGCATTAAGTTTTCTGGATATATACATTACAGGATGCAGAGTTCCAGAGTACTCTTGCATTAGTGCCGCTCCAATCCCAGTGGATGAAGCGTCACTACGAAGAACAAATGTCTTATCTGTTGTAGGTAACACTAAAATAGGTGGTGATGAAAACATAGTTTTGATCTTCTCTAGTGAAGATTGGCATTCATGAGACCAGTGAACCATGTTAGGCGACCCTTTCTTTAATAGTGTAGAGAGAGGTGCCATGATAGAGGACAGATTCGGAATGAAACGTCCATAAAATTGTATGAGACCTAAAAGACTTCGCACTTGCTTTTTAGTCCTAGGGATAGAGATGTTAAGTATCTTAGTGATATTATGGTCTTCTGTCTTCAAGAAACCGTGACCTACTCGATGGCCTAAGAAAGCAATTTCGCTAAAGCCAATACAAGCTTTAGATGGTTTTGCTGTCAGGTTATACTCACGCAGAGTTGATAATAATTCAACTAACCCTGAATAGTGATCTTCCCAAGTATCGCTGAAAAGACAGATGTCGTCTAGATAAGCAATGACATCTGACCGATACGATAGGATTCGACGCATCATGCGTACAAATGTAGCTGGTGCGTTCATAAGGCCGAAAGGCATAAAATTCCATTGGAAAAGGCCTCTGGGAGTAGAGAAAGCGGTAAGAGGTTTGGCGCGTTCGGATAATGGAACTTGCCAATATCCTTTAGACAAATCAAGTTTAGTGAAAAAATGCGATTTAGAAAGACGAGTAAGTAACTCTTCTAGTAAAGGCATAGGTTCAGCATCGAACTTCGTAACTTGATTCAATTTGCGATAGTCAACGCAAAGACGTATGTTATTGTCTTTTTTTCGAACAATAACCATCGGCGAAGAATATGCAGAAGTGGATGGTTCGATTATTTGTAAATCTATCATTTCATCCAACTCCTTTTCAACCTGTGTTTGGAAATGTATAGGGATAGGATAAGGTCTAACCCTAATTGGAGTATGTTCAGTTAGAACAATGTCATGCTCAATGACATGAGTTTGTCCAGGGATGTCAGTGAGGACATCCTGAAATGTTTGTAACATAGACGAAACTTGTCGCCGTTCTCCTAGAGACAAATCAGGAGAAACAGTAACGTCTTTCCATGATTCACTAGAATGAAGTGGGATCATTGGAAGCGGAAGATTAACATCCGAAAAAACTTGTTTCCTCATCCTGTATTACAGACAGTGATGAGTAATGACCATGTTTGACATGAGAATCGTCCGTTGCCTGGAAAATAGGCTGTAGATAGTCAGGACGTTCATGGAACTCCGTAAGCATATTGATGTGGAAGGTTTTATGCTTCCCGTTGATATCGACGATGTAGTCAACATCTGAAATTTTCGATATTATATCGTACGGACCTTTCCAACTAATAAGGAGTCTATTTTCACGACAAGGTAGCAAAACAAATGCTTTGTCACCAGGACAAAGTTGTCGTAAAGTTCTCTTCTTATTAGCAAATTGTCTTGCCTTCTGCTTAGCAAATTCAGAAGAGGACGTTGCCAATTTGCATGCTTCGATAATCTTCTGTCTCAGCGCGATGACATACTCGTAAGAAGATTTTGTGTCATCGTCAATATTGTCAGCTGTTATAAGATCATGCAGCAAAGACATTGGGCCGCGCGGTCGCGCGCCAAAGACAAGTTCAAAGGGAGAAAACCCTGTATGTTCATTGGGGACCTCTCTGTACGCGAAGAGGGCCGCGGGTAAAACCCTATCCCAATCTTGAGGATGATCCTCAGTTATCTTCCCTAATAAGTTCTTAAGTGTTCTATTTAGTCGCTCGACCATCCCATTGGACATAGGATGATAGATGCTACTCAAAGATCTCTCTATCTGTAGAGTAGACATTACTTGAGACATGGTATCCGATATCAGTTGGGTGCCATGATCTGATAATATTTCTCCGGGGAATCCCAGCCGAGAAAATATAAGCCAAAGAGCATCTGCAATGTCAGCGGTAGTAATGCTCTTTAGAGGGATAGCCTCTGGCCAACGTGTGCACATGTCTACACACGTTAAGATAAACTGATGTCCTCTAGCAGATTTGATCTTGAATGGACCAATGATGTCTATCGCCATTTTCTGGAATGGACGAATAGGAATATCTGCAGCCTGAATAGGCGCAGCATGACGAGGACCTTTGGATTTGACTTCTTGACATACTTTACAGGATCGACAATAGATCCGTATGTCCTTGTTCACAAAAGGCCAAAAGAAAGCCGCAAGAACTCTTGACTTTGTACGGGAAAAACCCATGTGACCAGCACACTGAGAGTCGTGTGCATGTTGTAAGATCTTAACTCTCAAATTCTTGGGTACAAGAATCTGAGAATGACTTGACTTAGTGGAGTCTTGCACCATACGTACAAGTACGCCATTCTTCATTGTAATCCAAGATTTACAATTTGAATCTTTATTCGGATCACCTTTCGTTACAAGAGTGAAGAATTTCTTAAGAGTCGGATCTTCTTCTTGTTGTTTTATAAACGAGTCACGAGAAATTACCAAGGGATCATCTTGGTTATGCACTTCATTATCTTCAACAGATGAAGTTTCAGGCATATTGAGAGCTTGAGCTCTAGTGACTACCGCATTAGCAGATTGCATATTTTGATTTTCCCAAACGGAAATTTGCTCCGGAGTGCATTCTTTGACTCCGTGAATGCGACCGATGATAAGATCAGCGATCGGATTCGGCAAAAGACATGCGTGTACATCTCCTGTGAAGAAAGGAGTAGCAATCCTAATGATAGCGGTAGAGTATTTCTCTATGGTGCCGCCAAATGTTACGCATTTGACTACTTTGCCTGTAGAATGAGAAGGATCTATGAGTGACTGCCTAACCCCAATAGTTGTGCATCCAGAATCAAAAAGTACTGAGACTGGATTGTCATTTACTAAACCTTTGTGTAAGACAAGAGAACCTCTCCCATCATGCGCGATTGACGCAGGAAGAGCGGGAAGAGGATGGCCACAGCTTAAAGTAGACACTGTGGTTGGCTCAAATAATGTTTTGCATTGGGGGCACTGAGATGCTCTCCCAAAATCAAAAGCGGCACATGCCATATTATTAGAGTCATCATTATCTTTATTTTGTTTATAGGCTTCGTGGGACTCTTGCTGTGCAGAGTTCGCCTGGTAATGAGCTTTATGTTTTTTGAATTGTGCTCTACCTCTGTTATTATTGCCTCTGTACTTATCATTGTTTCCACTATTATAACCCCTACTCGGGTTTGAATCATAGCTCCTTTGGTTACTATCATCATATTCATTATAATGAGTATCTCGGTAATTATGATCCTGTTGTCTCCATGAAGGAAAACTTGGATAGTTTCTAGAATGACTTCCTTTGCGAAAGTTCCTGTAATTATGACCACCCCTGAATCGAGGGCTGTCAGCTCTTCTCCAGGTATTCGAAGAAGAACCCTGAAATGATTGGTTACCTTGGTTCTGATAACTGTAATAGTTACCTTTTTTATTAAACTTATTTTGAGGTCCTTGGAATTTGTGAGAGTGATTAGGGTTGTATGGTGTTGCAGAAGCAACTGGCATACCTTCTTTAACCTTACTGTTGCTAATAGCTACGTCCGGATGTGCAGTGACGTATTGGGTACAATACTGTTCCATTTCTTTTAGAGACTTAGGTTTACGCTCATGTAAGAATTCGAGGAAAGGTTTATTTATACTTGACATAATCTTGTCTCTGAGTATCAAGTCCATAAGGGCTTCATAAGTCTTTTCTGTTTTGGATAGCTCAATCCAACGATCAAATGTAAGACGTGTCCTTGCAATGAATTCTGAGAATTCTACACCTGCCTCAGGCACCATTGTCTTAAACAACTTCCGATAACCCTCTTCAGACAACTGATACTTCTTTAATAAGGCTGCCCTAATAACATCATAGTTATCTTTGTCAGCCTCTTCAACCAAACTTAAACTAGTCAGAGAATCACCTTTCAGATTTTCTGATAACTGGTTAGCATATTGTGATTTGTCCACATTATGGGCTCGACACGAGCGTTCAAATCTATTTAGCCAGAATGTTATGTCATCACTGGAAGGGTTGAACGCTGGTACCTTGACCTTGTAAGTAAAGGGTTTACCATTACCACCAGATGCTTGATTACCATCACTTATGTTTGTTAACTTTAACTTTTCTAACTCAAATGCTAAAAGTTCTTTTTGGTGTTCATGTTCTCTTATTGCTTTTTTCTCTTGAGCTTCAGCTTCTCTTTGTAATCTTCTCTCTTCTGCAGCAGCTTGTAATTTTTTCTCTTCTGCAGCAGCTTGTAATTTTTTCTCTTCAGCAGCAGCCTCATCTTTCTTTTCTCTTTTTCCATTTCCATCTGGAATCTTTTTTCATCAGTCTGTATCTGCAATTTCTTTTGTTCATCCTCTCTTTGTAATTTTTTTTCCTCAGCTTCTAATCTTTTCTCCTCAGCTGCTAATTTCTTTTCTTCAATCAATGCTTTTCTTTCTTCAGCAGCAGCAGCAAGTTTTCTCTCTTCTGCAGCTAATGCTTTGTCATATTGAGCAACTGCCCATTCTTCTAATTGCTGACCAGTCTTATCAAGAGCCTTGCCTTGTGTGATAAAATAATCTAATGTAGACATCTTGTCTAATAAGATCAGTAATTTGCAAAAGTAAATAAATTCACTTTCTTAGTCTTAATCAAAGACCTTGTATGATAACTTTGTAACCTGTGGAAAATAGTACTTAACTATCCCAATCACTGTGGGAAACAAGCCTTACAAAGGTCTTGTATAAATCCTTATATAATAACAGCTATAAGTTGCTGGTTCACTCTATAATATAAGTGCAGTGCACCAGAAATAGTGTTTTATATCATCAACTGTGTACCTTTAGTAATAGCAATTAACTATCAGTTGATTCTTGTACATCAATTTATATGATCAACTATATTTTAAATAGTGTATGTCGATCAGGCACAAAACAAAACAGTTATACAGAAGAACATGAAAACATTTGCGGAAATGAAATAAATCAAATGGGAAAAACAATAAAAGATAAACCGCAAGAGGATAACACATACAAATAACGCCACAGTATATAAATATAAATTGAGAATAGAACTGAAAGATAGAATAGGGTAGACCAACAAATTACAAACAAATCAAAACAAACTAAAGAACAGAGGAATATTACAAAAACAACAATGAGTACAGTCTTCACAGCTAACACTAATAGCAACAGCTGTCGCAGCAAATTTTCAATCAAGAAAATTGCACCTATAGAAACGCACACATCAGACCCTCTATTACGTGGGATACTCTGTTGTGTGACACCACCCAACCAAAACAACAACCCGCTGGATACAAACAAATATCACATATAAATATTTAAACATAAATACATAAATGCATAAATAGTATGGCAATATGATGTAAATAGAGTGTTGCAGAAAGAATGTGTTGTAAAGAAGGCTCAGTTACACTGCCTAATAGTACAGTACTGTGGTACTTTATTAAACAAATACTTCTGGTCTAATTATTTTAAATTTAACACAGAAATAGAAGCTCCATCGTTGATGTGAATGATAACAATCGATGTAGGACTTCTCAGTTCAATAACATTTCCTTTCGCAAACACTGTCAAATATTCTCCAGTCCTGATGTGTAATGTTCTATGTTTCAACCAAGCTTGCTGTGTAACACTGTCAGTTGTATGGCAAATGTCCAACGAACCAAATGTCAACAAACGCTGACCTAGTTACTGCATACTGTCGACAGGACAGGTCACGCTGACATCACTGTAGAGTTGTACTGTTGATGTATTTGTGTGTCGTAACAGACCCCAAGGAACGTCTGGTCTCAGTAGTTTACTTCTCAATATGGTCACTGTGCAGGTTGACCCAGGAAGCTGGCACACCAGTTGTTAAACTCATGTAGTCGTTAACTCATACTGGCTACTAGTTGTTAAATCACGCTTTATTTGTTAAATGCCGTGAATGTCCACCAGTTGATAAATGTAGATGTTGGGACTGGTGTAGTAAAGTGTAACGATTGTCAACTCATTAAACCCAGCACAGTTTTGGTCATACAGGTCATCTTGTCCTGGAACGTGATGAGGCTCCGACAAGAATGTGAGTGTAGACAATGAGTGTGTATGAATGTCAGTACGCGAATGGTAGAATGATTCGATAGAGTTGTCAGGTTGGTAGTACATCACTCATACTCACACTGTTCGAATTCAAGAAGTACTGGAACTACGGTGGTCTTTTTATAACATTTAATGGGACGCACACTTGGACAGTACGTGTATGGTTACAGGAACAAATGTCGACATAGACAGCATAATGTTGATCACAGGAATATCATCTTAAGTTAGCATTCATGCTTGGCAAATATCATAATGGAGCATTCGTAAATAAGCATTCAGAGTTCCATCATGTAAATCATCTGGCTTTACTGACTGGGCACGTCAGACCATAACCAATATATAGGAAGGCTCCTAGACTTAACCTCGTCTAGCGAATATCCCTTCACGTAAAGTTCAATATATATATATTTTTCATAAAGATATAGGAATCCCAGACATGGGTTCTCACATGTAGCAGTGATCTCTTGGTTCATCGAGCGATAGTACAGGCATCCCTTTTTCTCACTCGATAAATACAAAGTATATGGATTTCAACATGGCGGTGCTTCTCTCGTGAGCTTCACTCACTATTGGATACAGACCAAAATTGGTCATTCGTTAAATGTCCTCATTTCTTCATAGCTTCTATCATAGAGGTAATTGAATAATATCATATAATCTAGTGCTGATACATAGGAATGTCATCTTCCTTTGAATAAATATTCTTTTCAAAAGTACCACTGTGCATCTGCTTATCGACAACGATGGCGAAGCCCAAGTTCATAATAAATTGTGGTTTTACCTTTCTATGCGAAATATAACTTTGCCATTCCTTGGCAAAAGAGAATAAACACTGGGGTAAAGTACATACAACATGTCTAAATGACTATCACTTTTCCCCATCTACTTATAGATCACTTTTTCGGCGATAAGCCGGCTACAACAAAATTCGACATCCCGACAGGATGACAGCCATGAATCACACCCCCTGCTAGCGATACTTCCGCTGCATAGCCTTTGACCTTTTCTAGCGACAACCAACATAGTTCGACTTAGAAATGTAAAGATATCCATATATAAGACAGACTCGTCCTACTCATACAAACACTACGTATAAATTCAGGCCATAGATATACTGAAGCAAGAACAATCTATTCCTACCCAGCCAAAGAATAACTCGCAGTAGGCCTAGACTCGTCCGCGGAGTCCGATCGAAGATGACGGAACTCCTTTCAAGGGAAGTAACTCAAAAATGACTTCTCCTTAAGCACTTAAAAAAGGAAATACTTTGTTTACAAAATATTTGCGAACATAATAAGTATATAAATGTATTATATTGCAAGATAGTAAAGATTGCACTTTACAGCATCACAATCCCCCCCCCCCCCCGTGTTGCAGCATGATGAGAACCCAGCATTGCACACTGAGCTTGGGGGGATCACTTGGGCACCAGACTTAATACTGGCTCTTGACTGGATGGCCGCATGCAGGAGATTTCTACAATGGAGGGTTGGCAGGTGGTGGGTATCTGGAAGTGGCTCTGTGCAGGACGTGAGGATTCCTTGGGAGAGCCCAGAACCAGAGCACAGCATTGTGCAAGCTCTGCATAGTTGGAGAGCCCCCTGGATGACGGGGAATGCACAGTGTGCTACCCCACCTATCCCCAACTGCTAACTTAGAACCAGAAGTGGGGTCCTCTGTATGCGTGCCAGGCCAGGATAAAATGCCTGGGAAAGAGACTGGAGCTCAGAACTCCCTAACTCAAAGTTGCAGGATGGCAGAAAAGCCATGGGAAAGACAGGGCTATTTTGAAGATAACGCAACCATATTTTCACCTACGAGCTCGGACGCCGCCTCGGTAAACAAGGTTCGCGCAGAGCAGTGACACCCCCAGGCTGCTTGCGAATAGTCTACTACTGGGAACATAAACAGATTAGGGATGAGCCCACTCTCCCGTTGAACAGGTGCTAAAGTCGTAGATACTGGGCCAGAAGGCGCACCGGAAACCACAGTATCACGCAACTCGCTTTTTTTTTCTATGGAGAGTACACCGTCAAATAGATTTATCTATAATGACTCCGTCAAAAACGACAGCAACAGACTACCGCACCCCCCGTATAAAAAAATGACCCATTTTTTTTTTAAATACATCAATGAGCAAGATACCACAAGCTCATGACACATGAATAATGCGCCAATGAAAGAATCAACCTAATGTCAGGTTGAATCGACGCACACAAAGAGCGTCCGGAGAGAATCAAATCATCTCACGAAATAATAGCAAATATATTCGGGAAGGTACCATCAAAGAAACCTCAGTTGCTGGCGATACTAACAAAAATTACATAACTATCAAACAATTATGCAATACTATAATCATAGCAATGACAAATGACAATCTATCTCAAGAAGTCATATCAATATACAAATTACAATGTTATACCATTAATATATGTAATGGATGGACATGACCAAATTTGTTGAATTCCTTACACATTATCTAACAATAGAAGTATATTATATACAAATAAGTGCTGCGATCTCTCGAACAAATGTAAGGTATGGCATCATCATGGTTCTCACAAGCGCTCCGTACTTGGTACTAGTTACCACCGAGAACAATATAAATGACACAGTTAGTAACATGCTATAATGCACTATAGTCATTACAAAATTATTTAAGTATCATATGTGGCCATTTTAACATTTTTCCTTTTCTTATTTTTGACCTTTATTTTATGTTAACCTTAACCTTCCACATTATATCAAAGATAGTAATAGAGAAAGAAAACAATCAATTTACTAATCTAAGGTGAAACAAATGTGGTAATGTATATTATGAACAGACAAGAGTCTGGAAATGTATCATGAAATCTAGGACACAAGACTTAAGTGGAATCATGTGGGCATCTAGACAGTATGTCCGCCATCACATTATCCGAACCACGGATAGCCCGCACCGTGAAATGAAAAGGTTGAAGAGCAGTAGCATATCGAGTAGATCTCGAGCTCTTCAAATCCTTGTTCTGCATAGCTGTAAGAGCTTTTTGGTCGGTTTCCATAATGAAATGCGCGCCTAGAAGGAATCTTTGTAGCTTAAGAATGGCCCAGACCATAGCTAACAATTCACGGTCTAGAACCGAATGGTTCCTTTCTGCCGCATTCAATTTCCTAGAGATATACATCACAGGATGCAGAGTTCCTGAATACTCCTGCATAAGTGCCGCCCCGATCCCAGTGGAAGAGGCATCACTACGAAGGACAAAAGTCTTATCAATCGATGGTAGTCGTAAGATAGGAGGAGATGAGAACACATTCTTAATCTGATCCAATGAAGATTGGCATTCTTGGGACCAGCGCACCATATTAGGAGAACCTTTTTTCAATAAAGTTGAAAGTGATGCCATAATAGAGGACAGATTCTTAATGAATCTTCCGTAGAATTGTATTAATCCCAAGAGACTACGCACTTGCTTTTTTGTTTTAGGAATGGAGATATTTAATATCTTAGAAATGATTTGGTCCTCTGTCCTCAATAGACCATGACCAACACGATGACCTAGGAAAGAAATTTTACTAAACCCAACAAAGGCTTTAGAGGGTTTTGCAGTCAAATTATGCTCGCGTAGAGTAGACAGTAACTCATTTAAACCCGAATAGTGTTCTTCCCAAGTATTGCTGAAAAGACAGATGTCGTCTAAGTATGCGATGACATCTGTACGATATGAGAGAATTCGACGCATCATGCGTACGAAAGTAGCTGGGGCGTTCATCAGCCCGAAAGGCATAAAATTCCATTGATACAAACCCCTAGGTGTTGAGAAAGCAGTGAAAGTTTTGGCGCATTCAGTTAACGGAACTTGCCAATAGCCTTTCGACAAGTCACGTTTAGTAAAGAATCGCGATTTAGAAAGTCTAGTAAGTAGATCTTCCAATAAAGGCATAGGTTCAGCATCGAACTTCGTAACTTGGTTCAATTTGCGATAATCGACGCAAAGACGTATGTTATTGTCTTTCTTTCGAACAATAACCATGGACGAAGAGTATGCTGAAGTGGATGGTTCAATTATTTTCAATTGTATCATTTCATCCAATTCTTTCTCGACTTGCGCTTGGAAATGAATAGGGATAGGATATGGTCTTACTCTGATCGGATTATGATCAGTAAGTATAATGTCATGTTTGATAATATGTGTGTGTCCAGGAATGTCGGTAAGGACATCCTGAAATGATTGTAGCAAAGAAGATACTTGACGCTGTTCCTCAAAAGACAAATTAGAAGAAACCGAAACGTTTCTCCATGATTCCGTAGAATTGAGTGGAATCATAGGAAGAGGTAGATTAACATCTGAAAACGTAGTTTCCTCCTCCTGTATAACCGACAATGATGAGATATGACCATGTTGGACTGGAGAATCGTCCGTCGCCTGGAAAATAGGCTGCAAATAGTCTGGTCGTTCAATAAATTCCGTAATCATATTTATATGGAAGGTTTTATGCCTTCCATCAATATCGACAACATAGTCGACATCGGAAGTTTTTGAGACTATTCTATATGGACCTTTCCATGCAATGAGAAGTCTGTTATCCCTCGAAGGAAGTAAGACAAACGCTTTGTCTCCAGGACAAAGTTGACGTAGGCGTCTCTTCTTATTAGCGAATTGCCTCGCCTTTTCTTTGGCAAATTCGGAGGATGAAGTCGCTAACTTGCATGCTTCGATAATCTTATGCCTGAGAGCAATGACATACTCATATGAAGATTGAGTGTCATTGTCAATATTATCGGCAGTTATCAAGTCGTGTAGCAAGGACATATGACCGCGCGGTTGCGCGCCAAAAACTAGTTGAAAGGGAGAAAACCCTGTATGCTCGTTGGGGACCTCTCTTTAGGCAAAGAGAGCCGCGGGTAAAACCCTGTCCCAATCCTGAGGATGATCCTCGGTAATCTTGCCAAGTAAGTTCTTAAGTGTTCTATTAAGACGTTCAACTAACCCATTAGACATTGGGTGATAAATACTACTGAGAGACCTTTTAATATCTAGGATAGACATCACCTGCGACATAGTGTCTGATATCAATTGAGTACCATGGTATGACAATATTTCTCTGGGAAAACCCAAACGAGAAAATATTAGTCAAAGAGCGTCTGCGATATCGGCAGTAGATATGCTCTTTAGAGGTATAGCCTCTGGCCAACGTGTGCACATGTCGACGCATGTTAGGATGAATTGATGTCCTCTGGCTGACTTAATCTTAAAAGGGCCAATAATATCTATTGCCATCTTCTGGAATGGTCGAATGGGAATGTCTGCAGCCTGGATAGGTGCAGCATGTCGTGGACCTCTAGATTTGACTTCTTGACAAATCTTACAAGATCGGCAATAAATTCGTATGTCTTTGTTTACGAATGGCCAAAAGAAAGCCGCTAGAACTCTCGACTTAGTGCAAGAAAAACCCATGTGTCCAGCACACTGAGAATCGTGTGCATGTTGAAGAATTAAGGCTCTCATACTTTTGGGCACAAGAATTTGAGAGTGCATAGATTTGTCTGAGTGTTGTACCATACGTACTAGTATACCATTCTTCATAGTGATATACGATTTGTGAATTGTATTTTGATTCGGATCACCGTTTTTAGCGAGAAGAAAGTATTTATTTAGAGAAGAGTCTTCTTCTTGTAGTTTCACAAACGAGTCATGTGAAATCACCAAGTGATCATCTTGGCTACCAACTTCATTACTATCATTAGATGAAGTTGAAGGAATAAGAGCTTGTGCTCTTGTTACAACCACATTGGCTGTTTGGATATTATGTTCTTCCCAAGCAGCAATTTGCTGCGGGGTACATTCCTTAACCCCGTGAATACGACCGATTATAAGATCCGCAATAGGATTAGGAAGAAGACACGCGTGGACATCTCCTGTAAAGAAGGGAGTATCCATGTGGATGATAGCAGTAGGATATATCTCCAAAGTTCCACCAAATGTCACACATTTAACCACCTTTCCCGTGGCACAGCAAGGATCTATGAGAGATTGCCTAACCCCAATAGTAGTACATCCAGAATCAAAAAGTACTGAGACTGGATTATTATTCACTAGACCTTTATGTAAGATAAGAGATCCTCTCCCGTCATGCGCAACTGTAGCAGGAAGAGCAGGAAGAGGGTGACCACAAATTAGGGTAGATACTGTAGATGGCTCGAACAATGTTGAGCATTGGGGCACTTAGCTGCTCTCCCAAAATCGAAAGCAGAGCCAGTGATAGCATTAGAGTTTCTACTATCGTTCACCTGACTACAGGCTTCCTGAGACTCATGTTGTGCAGCGTTTGCCTGACGATAAGATTTTCTTTTGTTATGTCTAGGTCTGCCGCGATTATTATTTCCCCTGTAATTATCATTATATTGCCCATCATAACCATTATTCTGGTTTGCATCACAGTTTCCATAACCATCATCGTAATATTCTTGACGGCGAGGATAATTATCTCGAGAAGAAAAACTCGGATAGTTTCTATTGTGATAACCTTTGCGAAAGTGTCTATAATTGTTAGACCCAACATTACGAGGACTATCAGCTCGTCTCCAATTCTTTGAAGAAAACCCACTGTGTGATGGATTGCTTTGATATTGAGTGTAATTCTGATTACTCTTCTTATTAAAGCTTTGTTTAGCACCTTGAAATTTACGATTGTAATTAGAGCCATATGGTGCTGCCGAAGCAACTGGCAACCCTTCTTTCACTTTAGAATTGCTAACTGTAGCATGGGGATGCGCAGTTACGTACTGGCAACAATATTCCTCCATGTCTTTTATGTTTTTAGGTTTACGCTCATGAAGAAAAGCAAGGAAAGATTCGTTGACCGATGACATAACTTTGTCTCGAAGTAATAAGTCCATTAGGCCTTCATATGTTTTTTCAGTCTGAGACAACTCAATCCAACGTGTGAATGTACGGCGTATCTTTATAATAAAGTCAGAGAAATCTACTCCATTTTCTGGCAACATTGTCTTAAGACGAAGACGATAATCTTCTTCTTTTAGTTGATATCTTTTAAGTAATGCTGCTCTGACAACATCATAGTTGGTCCTATCATGTTCCTCTATTGTCATAAGAGTAGTTACTGGTTCACCTGAAAAAAATTCCATCAGTTGTTCGACATATTTTTCCTTTTTTATTTTATGCGTATCGCATAAAAATTGGAATCTATCAAGATAATCCGTTATTTCGTCCTTTAAAGGATTGAAATGAGGTAATTTGATCTTATTAGACTTCTCCTTTGTCGTATCCGTAGTTGCTTGATGAGCACCCGCATTCATCAATTTCAATTTCTCTATCTCCAAAGCTGCGAGTCTTTCATCATGTTCCATTTTTGCTTTTCTCTCTTCAGCAGCAGCTTGAAATTTTCTCTCTTCGGCAGCAGCTTGAAATTTTCTCTCCTCGGCAGCAGCTTGAAATTTTCTCTCCTCAGCAGCAGCTTGAAGTTTTTTCTCTTCAGCAGCAGCTTGAAATTTTCTCTCCTCAGCAGCAGCTTGAAGTTTTTTCTCCTCAGCAGCAGCTTGAGCTTGAAGTTTTTTCTCCTCAGCAGCAGATTGAGCTTGAAGTTTTCTCTCTTCAGCAGCAGCTTGAAGTTTTTTCTCTTCAGCAGCAGCTTGAAATTTTCTCTCCTCAGCAGCAGCTTGAGCTTGAAGTTTTTTCTCTTCAGCAGCAGCTTGAAGTTTTTTTCTCTTCAGCAGCAGCTTGAAATTTTCTTTCATCTGCCTGCATCTGTAATCTTAAATTCTCAGATTCTCTGTCTAATCT
Source organism: Oreohelix idahoensis (assembly GCA_024509875.1). Classification (NCBI taxonomy): domain Eukaryota; kingdom Metazoa; phylum Mollusca; class Gastropoda; order Stylommatophora; family Oreohelicidae; genus Oreohelix; species Oreohelix idahoensis. The sequence continues at coordinate 456,533 of JAMPIV010010027.1, forward strand.
TTTATTTTCCTCTTTTTGTCTCTTGTCTTCAGACTTCAATGCTTTGTCAAATTTAGCCGTTGCGAATTCTTCTAACTTCTCACCTGTCTTCCCAAGGGCTTTCCCTTGTTCAATAGAGTAGACATTCTAACTATGTGAGATCAGACCTGAAAAATTAAATAAATTACCTTATCCCACTTTGATGGGAGACAAGTCTGTAATACTAGACTTGTATACTCACTTCACTTTATTTCACTCTCTTTGAGAGATAAGTCTTAGTCAAAGACCTTGTATAGTTACCTTTGTTTCTCTATAATATTATCATTATAAATAACCTTTATATGAAAAGTGTATGATATTAGTAATAATAGACCATGATCAAGTATATCTATAGACTGTATGACAACAATGTATATAATATCAGTTAACAAAAACAAGCATATAAACAAACGAAAACATTCGCAGAAGTCAAAAAATTATAAGGCGAACCTAAGGAAAAAATAATCACAAAGCATGTGATGATAACTGCGATACGTAAACAAAACAAATGACGCCACAGTGTATAAACATAAGGGTGTATAGAAATAAACAATAGAAAAGAGTAGGCAGACAAATACAAACAAATCAAATCAAAACCAAAGAACAGAAAAATTGTTACAAAAACTACGAAAAGGCACACCTCGGCACAACTAAACGTAAATAGCAACAAATATTGCTAACAAATTTCCCTGTGGAAAATTTGTATAGTCCCTACAGAAAACGCTCTCAGATAGAACCTCTTTCACGTGGTATATTCTAAAAGGAGTCACCTACCCAACCAACCCGCTGAAATACACACTAAATAAACATGTAAACAAAAACATATATACACAAAACATGCATAGCATATGTAAATAAACAATATGCAGTATGTGTATAGAGGCGGTGGCCACATCCCGGGCAACAGTCTTGGCTGACTGGCTAAACTACATGGGTGGAGTAGGAGCAATCTTACTCAAGGGAATGTCCATCCCTAGTACACAAAGACTGAGACGGTGAGTGAGGCGGAGGAATCTGAGAAGATCAACGGCTCGCAAAGCGAAACAGCAAAGTGTGTGGCGCACTAGAGGCATGTCGGACATAGAAAAAGACAATGGCTAGCCACCGTGGAAGAGATTGGGGCCTTACCACGTACTTCCTACAGAAAGTAATGGAATCACAACAACAAGATAAGAACCGATATGTAGAGAACTCTCTGTCCCCTGGGGAAGAATCTACTGTACAAATTAACAGGGAAGAGGCAACTCCTCTAATGAGTAAGGAAGTACATAATGACGAGTGTTCCTTAAATTCTGTTGAAAGGGAGCATTCTGAGAAAGACCACCTAAAAACTAGTAGGAGAAGCCTAAAAATAAGAACATGGAATGTTAGAACTTTAAACGGAGAAGGAAAGCTGGACAATCTTATATTAGAGGCAACCGACATGAAACTCGATATACTGGGAGTTGCAGAGGCAAGACTTTTGGATACAGGCTACATAACAAGAGACCAGTACACGCTTATACACTCAGGAGGAGAAAAACACGAAAGAGGGGTAGGAATGTTGATAAAGAAGGAGTTAGAAAAATACGTATGTGGATACTGGCCACACAATGACAGAATGATGTTACTAAAGATGAGAGCAAAGCCATTCGACATATCAATCTTACAAACTTATGCACCAACTAAAGATTACAGCGAGGAAGAAATAGAAGAATACTATGAAGAGCTACAACACACACTTAAACCAGTCAAATCTACAGATGTGTTGATAGTAATGGGTGATATGAATGCAAAAGTAGGAAAAGGAAAATACAAGAAAATAGTAGGACAGTATGGATTAGGGACAAGAAATGATAGAGGAGACAGACTTATTCAGTAATGTGAAGAAAACCAGCTGGTCATATGTAACACCTTTTTTGAACATCACCCAAGGAAATTATACACATGGAAAAGCCCAGGAGATGTAACACGTAATCAAATCGACTATATCATGATAAAACATAGATTTAAGAACAGTGTCACAAGTGCAAAGACACATCCTGGCGCCGACATAAATTCAGATCACAATCCAGTTGTCATCAAAGTAAATATAAAGCTGAAAAGAGCAGGAAACAGAAGACAGGAGCAACCCCAGATAGAAATATCAGCGCTGAAACAACCAGATATAAAACAGAAATATTTAATCGAGTCAAAAATAAATACCAACAGTTATTGACAGAAAGCATGGAGCAGTATAGAAGAGAAAACCCAGAAGAAAAAGCAACCGCAAAATGGGAATGCTTAAAAACAAGCATACAATCAGCAAATGCAAATTTACCTAAAAAGGAGTCTAAGAAAAATCAAATTTGGATGACATATGACATCTTGAATAAAATGGCAGAAAGAAAGAAAGCAAAAAATACTCCAGAATATAAAACAATAGACAATGACATACGTACTATGTGTAGAGAAGCAAAAGAACGGTGGATAGAAACAAAATGTAAGGAAATAGAAGACTTGGAAGCGAAGCACATGACAAGAGATATGCATGAAGAAATAAAGAAATTATCAAATCGGTCGCGGTTTGCACAAGGAGGAAGCTGTATCAAGAACAAAAATGGTGTAATATTACTTGATGAGAAAGACATATCAAACAGATGGGCAGAATACGTAAAAGAACTATTCGAGGACAACAGAGGTAAAAAACCATCACCAGATTCTAATGAAGGCCCACACATTCTCAGATCAGAAGTAGAGAATGCCATTCATATGATACAAAAAGGAAGATCAGCAGGCATGGATAACATAAACATTGAAATGATAGAAGCTCTGGAGAGCTTTGGTATAGATACAATCACAGAAATATGCAATGATATATACAATACAGGATATTTACCACACGACATGAAGACATCAGTTTTTATAACATTGCCCAAAAAACCAAATGCAACAGAATGTTCAGACTTCAGAACAATCAGCCTGATGAGTCATGCAATTAAGATACTGCTCAAAATCATACAGGAAAGAATAAAAAGTAAAGTAGACAGCGAAATCCAAGAAGAACAGTTTGGTTTTAGACGGAACAGTGGAACAAGAGAGGCAATATTTTGCCTAAGAAGATTAGCAGAAAAAATATACAGAGGTCCAAAAAAGTATGTATATGTGCTTCATTGACTATAAGAAGGCTTTTGACAGAATCCATCATGAGAAAATAATTGAATGCCTCAAAGACATAGGTACTGATGGAAAAGATATAAGAATACTCAGTAACCTTTATTGGGAACAAACTGCCACAGTAAGATCGGAAGGAATTATTCACCATACATAGACATAAAAAGAGGTGTCAGACAAGGTTGTGTGCTGTCCCCCTGCCTATTTAATTTATACACCGAAAAAAATTTTCAAACAGATACAGGAAATACCAGGACTGAACATCAGTGGAAGATCAATAAACAACCTTAGATATGCAGATGATACCGTGTTGTTAGCTGAAAGCGAACAGGAGTTACAAGAACTAGTGAAGCAAGTGAACAGTATAAGTCATGAATATGGACTCGACATTAATATTGAGAAAACTAAAACTATGATAATTAGCAAAACAGACGATAAACCCACATTAAAGATAAGCGTAAATGGGAAAATCCTGGAACAAGTCAAGAGCTACGTATATCTTGGTCATATAATAACAGAAGATGGCAGATGTGAAACAGAAATCAAGAAGAGAATAGGAATGGCCAAAGCTACATTCAACAACATGAAACATATACTGACATCCAAACAGTTATCTCATAAATTAAAACTGAGAATCATAAAGTGTTATATATATTCTGCATTTCTGTATGGTGCAGAAACATGGACGATGAATAAGCATTTGGAAGAAAGAATTGAGGCTCTTGAAATGTGGATATATAGAAGAATGGGGCGTATCTCATGGAAAGAGATGAAAACAAATAAGGAGGTCCTAGAAAATCTAGGTATGAAAAGAGAACTAATGAGAGAGGTCAAAGTTCGGCAGCTAAAATACTTTGGCCACATAAAAAGGCATAACACCTTGCAGAAGACCATAACAGAAGGGAGAGTTGAAGGTAAACGTGCAAGGGGAAGACAGCGCTATAAGTGGGAAGATAACATCAAGAGATGGACGGGAAAGAGTCTATCAGAGTGTACCACCAAGACAAGAGACAGAAGACGTTGGAGATCCATTACAGCCAACCTCCGTTGTGGAGATGGCAACTGATGATGATGATGTATAGAGGAAGGCTCAGCTTTACACAAAATAAAGGCGCAGTTTACACACTAAACATGCCACTTATCTTTAAGCACAATCCTCAATAGCCGCAAAGATGCAATATAATGCGGTACTACTGTCAACAACAATGGTAGACGATCCACCGTTGAAGGTCACCGTAACTTCATAACAGGCAGTGGTCTCCAAAGTGTAGCTACAAAAATCATACTCGACACCAGTTGAGACTAGAAGATCCAACGTCGATATGTTTGTAGAATGTAGTGTAAACAACCAGTGGTACTGTTTACGATCTTAGGTTGACAGGTAACGATGTAACTTGATAGCTCAGAATATAGTGTAAACAACCAGCGGTACTGTTTACAATCTTAGGTTGACAGGTAACGATGTGACTTGATAGCCCAGATATATTGCCATCATTTGTAGAACTCCAGAAATGTATAACAATGTCACTTCAATTCCGTAGCAGTTGTGGTCCATGTAGCAGTAACACAAAAATGCCAACGCCAGTGTTTATGTGAGTCAGCCCAGTTGTTGACCTATTTACCACTGTCTTGAAAATGTAGAAAACCCACAAATCTGGTCCACCATAAATGTAACGTACTGTTTATGCGTGATGTGAAAGCTGGCAGAGTGAACGTGTCGTTTATCACCTGGACTGTGTAATGTTGCGGTGTTGATGTAGGTCACCAGAAATGTAACGGCCAGAAATGTAACGGCCACCAGCGTGAGGCACTGCCAGGGGTACTATGATCACTCACACAAAACAGCGTACATGTTGTAGATAAGGGGTACTGGTATTATGATGTGCTGAGTGTGGGTGTAGACGAGAACGCGAATGCTTGAAGCTCTTTGTAAAGTCAATAATGCACCCATACACTCGCATGCAGTAGTCAATGATAGATTGAAGACTGCTTGCACGTTTCAAACATTTATTTACGAAACTGACAGTAGCATCGACAGAACAGTCAAATCGACAAGATCAAGGACTTCACATACATAATGAATGACTGTTAAATGTCTAGTAATCAAAGGCTTGCATCATACATCAACTAGGACATACCCAAACATCATCTGTCCTAATGTTACAGTTTATAATGTAGCTTCCGTACCATTGACTCAGCGCGTCAGGTACTTAATTAGCTCTGTCGTCCAACAAACGAGCTCCTAAATTGCGTAGCAATAATACATAAGGATGTTTTTCAACTGGCAAGCCCGCCAGATATATTTCCTCTTGCTGAAAAATATTGGCCGTAATACAAGGCCTCAATATGTAGACAGCTGTGTATCCTTTGTTTGCAGGCACGATCAAACCATGCTAAACATATATACCGCCAACCTGCGGCGTCCACAATAATTTATCATCATCATTAGGCTTCTGTTCAATTGAAAACACATAGTCTCATTTGGCTAGAAGAAGAAGCAAAGAAGGAATTCTGTCTCTCAAGATCGGTGAGCTTCTCTCGCAGATAGGTAACTTTAAATGTTCTGCAACCACAGGCATATTAATAAGAATGTCATTTACCTTTTACAGAATCTTCCGGATACACACTTAATAAATGTCGTCACTCTTGACGAACAAAGAATCACTGGGGAAAACATTGACATTTCAGTCATATCGAAAACTTTCCAATCCCCACGATGATATAGAGAAAAGCACAACGGACATCATGTCCGACAGCCCAAACAACACAACCCCCCTGACGGAAGTTTCCTCAGTTCGCGCACAGAACCTGCGCATGCCTAAACAGCATAAAACTGAGCATCGTTAAGACAGATCAACGACAACGATTGAAAGAAAGAGAAGATAACCCTTTAAACAACCTGTCATGGAAGTTAATACCCAATTATCCAACTTTGACCAACAAAGTTTTACAACAAAAGTATTAAATAGATTTACCTATTATGACTCCGTCAAAAACGACAGCAACAATCACCCATAGACAAAGGATATACAAATAGAGGATGAATATCCCATGGAACCACAGAGGTTATGGACAAAATAATATAATAATGGAATGAAATGATTAAATATTTGTATTACACAAGAGACAAGAGATTGTGTAATATCTCCACATTTTGGGAGAAAATATTGTTGATATTTTTGCCACTTGCCTAATATTGTGAACCTGATTATAATAAGATAGAATACACATGACTATTGCTTGCTAATGGTTATATTGAAATGGTTATGGTAATTCAAATTAAATAATAAAACAAACCAGAGGATTGAAAAAAATGATTGACACATTGTGACAATACTGAGATTGGATTGCCCCTTACGATATATGGACCAAAAAACAATGTAACCCCACGGACTGACGTGTCATGGATATATATACAACAGATGGATATGAAAGTATAAAAGAATACCTAGATGGGACATACATATTGCTGCATCATGCATTAACATTGGAATACGTATACCCTCATGCCCCATAATAATAATTAACTTAAATTACGTATTGTGAATTTAAGAAATTTAAATTGATCATCTGGCTGTAGCAGCAGATGTTATAAACACCATATAGTTCTGAAAAACCTTCGACCTGCGAAGACAGAACTGGTGTTGACAATGCAATATTGTAAAATAAAATATTTTTGTTATATGGTGTTACTGAATTAAGATATTCGACTTGATTTTCTACAATGATTGTATGATGTGTTGTTGAGAAATATTAACAGATACAGCTCATAAGGTTCACTAAGGATGTATTACTAGTGATAACAGGAGAACTAGACAGGATCCCCATAGCATGGAATTTTGGAACGCCATAAATGATACATTGTACTTAAAAGAACAAAAGAAAAAAAAATGTTACACTATATACATGGAACCAGAGATTAGTACGGATACATAGTAGCCAGAGTACCAAGAACCTTGTCTTAAATAGAAATATTGAAAATTTATTTCAATGACATGTTGTAAACATATTGTTTTAAATGATTGATTGAATAAGTTGATGTATGATAATTGCAACACAGCTAGTACACAGATGATTTTTCTTGAAAAAGACTTGTAATAATAAATAATTTTAAGCTATGGCTCACATAAGAGAATAACGTGTTGACAGAAAACAAGAAAAAAGAAAGATTTCAAACAATTAGAAATGGCTGAGTCATAAATAGACAGGATCACAACCAGACGTATTAACTGTATGGATATTGGAGACAAACATCACATATTTTGAAAAAAAATGTAATATAGAACATTCTCTACAGTGATGGACTTGGAACGAATCTATATACTTACCATTGGGAAAATGTCAAATGCAGGAAACATTCAGACACAAATAAATGAGGATAAGCCATGAGGTTTTCAATGCTTTTATTTTATTGTGTAAAATATGATTGCATGTTAACATGTTAATGGTTACATTATAATTTAGAAATCTTCACCCATATGCCTAGAAATGTTTTTAAAAAATAACAATGAGCAACTAGATCATTTACTCGGAAAGAAAACATGATGGATAACCAAGGAGGATAAACTGTTTTATGAAAAGAAGATCATCAGGACAATAAAGATTTGGAGACCTTCAAAATCTCTATGAATAAAGTGTAAAATACGTGGAAACTAAATAAATAAATTACACCCATGATTATGGAACATCAGGAAGAAAATAACTTCAACATTTTTTGGAGTACTCGAAGCCTTAGGATATGGAACCAATGACAGGAACAGAAATGATATTACACCCTGTTCCCCACAATGACTAATAATATGTTGTCAACAAGCACTTGGATTATGTTAATGCAGTTGACTTATGCAAATAAGAAATTTTATTGTACATGTTCCCAATGTTGCCACTCCCCATATTTTTGAGTGATGACTTTATGGATGTTTGAAATTTGCCACGTTGTTCTTCTTGATAACTTATGAGGAAATAGTGTATTTGCAAGGGTTAGTTTATAGTTGCTGGCAAATTCTAGTATCCTTAGTCCTCGATCGTTGGTTTGTCCTGTCCCAAATTTCCCCACTGTGCCAACCCACTGACCGTATGCATCTGGCCCTATTTTAGCATTCCAATCACCTAACACGATGAGAAGATCTTTCTTTGGAATTTTCTTAATTGTCTCATCCAGATTTTCATAAAATGTATCAATTGCCTCATCCTCATAGTCAGTAGTGGGGGCATATACCTGTATGATGGAGATGTTCTTTGGATGTGCTGCAATACGTATGGTGATAAGCCTGCTATTTATTGGGGTGCAGCTGATGACAGAGTTCAATCTATCTTTATGTACAGTAAAACCTACTCCATGCTGATGTTTGGACTCATCTCCACTAAACCAAATTTTGTGACCATCATCCGTTATTGTTTCTCTTAATCCTGTCCATCTGACTTCTTCTAGGCCCAGGATGTCCCACGAGTATCTAACAAGTTCATGTGTTAGTTCTCTGACTTTTCCACACGCATATAGCGTGCGTACATTCCAAGTTCCAACAACAAAACTTTCTCTAGGAAGTTTCAAGACAGGTGTTTGTACCCCATTCACTGACTTATCACTCTCAAGGGGCAATGAGAGCGCGGTCGTTGTTAATCCGGGCCTCGGCCGATCCGGCATATTATTACTGAGTTGACATTCCATCATAACATTTCAGTGAGCAAGAGGTTTGCTTGGCGGTGCCCATCTCCTCTCCAAGTATCCTTGCAGGTACATACAAAAATGTACCTGGAGCAATCTGGTTTTAAGGCGCCAGACACTCGCCTTTCGCCCCTTCTCCTGTTAGTATTAAACGGTGCTGCCACGAGAAGGCCAGGAGTTGGATTTTGTTGTCAGAGGCTTTGTGTTACGCACGCCTTAGGAGCATTTGGTCAGATATTGAGAGCTCGTCCTCAATTCCACTCCTGGCTATGACAACAATTGGCACCAATGATTACAAATACATAAAAGCAGTGTTCCTTCAGATAGCAACAAATCAGAACTAACTAACGATAGACCCGTTAGTAAACGGCCACAGCCACAACAACCGTAAATCACATTTCTATGAAGATTTTAGGTATTTAAACAAGGAAATTACAATATATCTACAAAGTTATAAACAGCTCGCCCGAACACTGAGTTCGAACTGCATACATTTTTCCACATGAAAACTATACTAACAACATTTTTTCCGTTTGAATTTACGAACAATGTTAATTTTACATTTCAATAAAGAAGTTTCCAGGAAAATACAGTGAAAAATGGAAGAAAATTTAAAGTCATTCCCTCATACACACTGTCTTGCACCGTGATGTAATTAATTAATTTTTGTCCTTATTAAGTCCACACATGATAAGTTATTAAATCAGGGGATAGCGCGAACGCAGTACCCCCTACGAATAAATTACGCACCCGAGTCACCCGCATTTGGGATGATCGCAGGGGTAAACCCAACCGGAGTGCAATGGAAGGGCCTCAACCTGGGAGCACCATTTTTTTTTTTTTTTCGCATGAGGTCGCATTATTTTTTCCTCGCATGAGGTTGCATTGGCACGCACCCAAAACCCCCGGCCCTGGCAAGACACATGTCCCAACACAAAAAGACCCAATGACAACATGTGTCACTGTAGTGATCTTCTGTGTTCTCACACAAAGGACCTAATGACACATGAATGTCACGGTACTGGTCCCTGTGTCTAGACACATGATTCTAGCCAAAGGTCGGTTATATTAGGGCGCATGTCCAAATATAAAAGACCCTTAGGTCTGGGGATAATGAGAGAATCCAACCTGGGAGCACCGCCTTATTGATCACGGTATTTTCTAGTGCCCTAGATTCATAGAGAGTGACGCCAACTAAAATTTGGCCGCCATTTTCGGCCGTACCCGTATTGCAGGAAAATGGACCCAATCGCGAGTTTCAGACCCAATTTGCATTTTCGTTTAGGTTAGCTAATAATTTGAAATAAAATTAGATGCAAATACAGTAGCACATATTTCTCCTATTATTTGTATTTCAACTAACAAAACAAAAAGAAGAAAACTAGTTTACTTACCGGTTTATTGAAAAGAATCTGTAGCGTGGATTTTTAACACATACTCCGTTGAATTTTATATTCCGTTAGAATTCCACTATTTAGCAACAAATATTCCGTTAGAGTTGCAACACTTAGCAAAACATACTCCCTTCGAATTGAACTATTTACCTAGTTTGACATGTGGAAACTGGGGAATGACTGTTGTAGACACTGACAGTTTTACTAGATCCAGATAATCACATCAGTTTGTGTTTTCATTAAAAATGCGACTATGTACAGATAGATTTAACAAAATCTAATTACATATTTTGGACCGGAGATTTTATTATAGTTTTATTATATAATTATATTATATAATTTTATTATATATATATATATATATATATATATATATATATATATATATATATATATATATATATATATATATATATATATATATATATATATAATAAAATTATATAATATAATTATATATATATATATATATATATATATATATATATATATATATATATATATATATATATATATATATATTATATATATATATATATATATATATATATATATATATATATATATATATATATATATATATATATATCTATATTTTATATATATTATATATATACCTATATATATATATATATATATATATATATATATATATATATATATATATATATATATATATATATATATATATATATATATATATATATATATAATATAATTTTTATTATTATATAATAATAATATTATATAATTTATTATATAGTTTTTATTATATAATTATGATATTTTATATATTATAATTATACAATTATATAATTTATATTATATAATTTAAAATTATATAAATTATATAATATATATATAACATATAAATTTACACTTATATGTTATATATATCCGGGTTAACATACTCAGCCAAAGCAGTACTGTTCTCGCTTATTCTGAATATCTTGTGAAGACTCCCTTTGTAATAGAAGTGTCCTCACCCTTCTATCTACATCTCTGTCAAGAGTAATCTTGTGCGAAGGTAGATACCTTTGAAGCCCACATTAGATACTCTTGAGTTTTGGCCACTGTTGGACCACTACTGCAAAGCAGGGGATGCAATACCGTCACCCGAGCTAGTACAAAACATTCCACATATCTTCACACTCTATCTCTCTGTGCTAATGTCTCTAGTGGCGGTTGGGATCCAGAAGATGAGAACCACTGTTGTTAATTTTCAGTTGCTGTCAATATCTCTTTCTTTTATTTACAAAAAAATGTCTCTCTTACGTTCCGTTATAATCATGTACTACTGCCTTGGTGTATCTTTATCAAGAAACTGGCCTAACCGTCAGGCATGAACGTTTGCCAAGCTTAATTCTGATTCTGGACTGTCTGTCTATCTATTGTTCATCACTACGACTAAAAATTCAACGTACTTGATCTTACGAACAAAACACAGTTCTCCAATATGATATCACTGACATCTCGTCATCACACATAATAGAACACTGTCATTCAACAAAGTGTAATGAGAGTGAAGTTCGAAATGACAGTTGTAACTTCTGCAACCGCAGGTCAACCAAGATACATTTGGCTATATCATTCGATGCGCGAACTCTCTGCGGACAAATGATCACTCTATGAAGACTCAGAACCAACTGACTTAATCTAAAACTTCGATTTACCACTATAACTTTGTCCGAACTATCCATAACTAAATTCTCGCTCACCAACAACTCACTCGCACTAAATTCACGTGGAAAATATCGCTTATTCACGATTTATTTATGATCGTCTGTCAAATAAAGGTATCAAATTATGTCTCTATTTTTGCCCATCTATGTTATAATTACGTTATTTCCCTTTGACAATAAATTTAAAAAAACACCTATTCTAACATAATCTTATCCTCATAAGAACTCTCCCGGCTACATGGCCAGCAGCCCCACTCAGATGCTAACTTTAGGCGACCACACACACGAATCTTCAGATTCCCGTCTCCTTGGGAAAAAAAACCAATCAAATGGTGCTTAAATTTACTTCAACTAAACGCAGGTGTCCAATTTCGCTGTTTTATGGTGTCAAGATCCCAGGTCTGGCTCAGATAAAATAATTTCGTGCTCGGCCCTGAAATACAATCTGAATGAATGCCTCTTGCCACAAAGAACGAGGTTTGGTTCATCCAGCGAAGTGCACAACATGGGAAATAAAATGGAATCGGAAAAGAGACACTTCTTATTGGATAGTTTTTGTCTATTCGAGTGTTTAGGTTTATTTTCTTCCCTCTTTTTTCCACTGTTATTACTTTTAAAAAAAAGAGTGCGCTCTATAATTCCAAGAAAGAGGGTGTATGCTTTCTTTATCCCATTATTATTATTATTTTTGCCTTCTCTTTTCAACACTATTATTACCAAAACAAACAAAAAAAGTGCAATGTAGGCCCTATAACTTCAGAGTACAAGAAAGAGTGTGTAAATGAGTGTGCACAAGGGAGTGAAAGTTTTTTTTTTTTTTTAAATACAGCTGCTCATAGTATTTTCATCTTTGTACTCATATTCATACTATTATTGGCAATGTTTCAAAGCACATCTTTGTAAATTTTCACGGAAAGTGAATAAAGTTGTGAAAAAAAAGGTGCTTACAGGTTGAGGCTCTTCCTCAAATTTTGATTGCACCCCAAATGTGGGTGACTCGGGTACATCATTTGTTCGTTAGAGGGGCGGGGGACGTGCGCGCTATCCCGTGACTAATACAATAAACATGAGTGGTGTAGGATGTAATTTTAATGACAATGTTAGATAACATGATATGACGAGAGGTACGGTAAGATGCATTACATTATACGAAAAAAAAGCTGTCTAGGGAAGCACAGAAGACACTTATAGAATGGGAAGCAATGGGACCCCGAATTATAACAGCAAGGTTTAAATCAGCCAAAAAGAAAGTAAATATAAACATCATCCAGTGTTATGCATCAAAAAATGACAAAGAAGAAAATGAGAAAGAAGACTTTTACACCAGACTACAAAATGTCTTGGACAAAAAGAAAAGAAAGGACGTCACAATTTTGACGGGGGACCTAAAATAGGAACAGACAACACCGGCTTTGAAGAAATCATGGGAAAGCATGGATTAGGTATGATGAACGAGAATGGGGAAATATTAGCTAACTTCTGTGCTTCAAATCAACTAGCTAAAGGAGGAAGCATATTTCCACATAAAAGAATACATATCACCAGACCACAGAACTGAGAATCAGATTGATCACATATGCATAAGAAAGAAGTTTAGGTCATCGTTGCATGATGTAAAAGTATGCAGAGGAGAAGATGTGGTATTATACCACCATCTTCTGTTGGCTAAAACAAAATTAAAACTCAAGAAATTTACAACAGTATATAGCTATAGACAACAGTATAATGTGGGATATCTAAGAAATGAGGAAATAAGAGAAACATTTTCAATCACTGTATCCAACAAATACCAAGTACTCCAACAGCTGAAAGATGAAGCAGATACGGAAGGCCACTGGTAACAAGTAAATAAAAAATAAAATATTTTAAACACAGGCTTTTAATGCACTAAAAAGCCACAAATAATTTTTCACGGAGTTTGTAACTTGCAATCAAACAATGTAACATCAAAGTGACAAAAAGCGTGGGGCGCTTATCATATATTTTATCCATAAGTGTCTAATGAAGTATAAAGCAGAAGTTAATTTCATGTAGAATCAGCGCTCCAGGCTTTTTGTCAATTGGGAAACATATGGAGAACAAGAGAAATCAAGTTCAACGCGAAAATAAGAATCTTCAACTCAAATGGGTTATGAAAACATCGACCGCACACAACAGAAATGGAATTCAGTGGAATCTGACTAAACAGCTTGATGATCTGGATTTTGCAGATGACTTGGCTCTTCTGTCCCATAACTATAATCAGATGCAAGAGAAAATGGAAATTCTCGATGAAAGGTCACAACAAGAGGGCCTGAACATAAACAGGGAAAAGATTAAGATCATGAGAATAAATTCAAGAAATGATAACAAGGATGAACTTGAAGAAACACCACTAAAGGATGTAGAATAGTACACTTATCTTGGCGGTAATATAGACAAAGTTGGAGGGACAGACAATGATATCAAAATAAGAATACAAATAGTAAGATGAGCTTTCATTGCATTGGGAAACATGGAGAACAAGAGAAGTCAAGTCCAACACGAAAATAAGAATCTTCAACTCAAATGTGAAGTCAGTCCTATTGTATGGCTCTGAGACATGGAGAGCAATAAAAACAACAACCAAAAAGCTACATACTTTTATAAACGGGTGCTTGCGTAGAATAGAAGGACTGAAATGCTATGACAGTGTCCCAAATGTGAATTTGATGACAAGAACCAAACAAGTGCCAGTGGAACAAGAGTTGAGAAGAAGAGGCTGGCGATGGATAGGACACACAATGAGGAGACCTGTTGATAGCATTACAAAGCAGTCCTTGTTCTTGAATCCACAGGGAAAGAGAGGCAGAGGTAAACCAAAAAGTTACATGAAGAGAAATGGATACAGAGGTGAAAATGATGAGGAAAACATGGAAAGAACTTGGTTGGATGGCACAGGACAGGAAGACTTGGCATGTGTTTGTTGAAGGCCTGTGCTCCTCGGGGAGCTAAAGGGTATTGATTGATTGACTGATACGAAAAAAGTGCAATATAAAGATGCTAGGAAACTCTTTACAGAGCGATACAACAGGAGACAATCTGATCATCAGAAGCGTTCCTCTGTCGATCAAGTGTTTCGGCCTCTTAATCTCCTTTACATATAACAGACATAGTGCTAAGAAAATAATAATAATAATAATAATAAATTCTTTAAGCACCAAAGTAACTCTATATATAAAAAAATTGTGAATAGGTTTTGTTCGTTTAACGCCACTCCTCTTGTTTGCACATTTATTTAGGCCCAAATATGTTATTCTCTTATTAAAAAGTACATTGAACGTTTCTTATTAGAAATTTTAACAATTTTTAAAAAATTCTTTGCTCCAAAAGATATCAAAACAACATTATTCAAAACAAATAAGTACAAAACACAAATAATTCTTCAATTTAATAATCGGAGACATAATTTCTGCCTGATAGTCTTCTCTTATTGTCGATTAGTCTTGAATTCTTTCCAACTGATTGTTCATGATTTTTTTAAGACAGAATGTTTCGAAGTATTCAGCTTAGTCTCCAATGATTTTGTTATTTTTCCAATGCAAAACAGCAGCGTATTTTTAACACTGTATAACAATGAATTAAACAGACCTGGTATGTATTTTCAATGATCGTAATTTCCTAATGTTCGATAAACTATTGAAGGCGACCGGTAGCAGCCAAAGACAATTCTAGTATGTGTCATTAGGTCCTTTTGTGTCACCATCCTGAGTCATTTTTACTGATAAATAGGTGAAACTTTCACATTTTGTATTGGGTCTTCTTGTGTTCAAGATGACATGTGGTCTCGTTGAAAAGGTTCATAGGTTTAGTTTTTAGCGGGGCATTTAATTTGGACCTATTTTAACCGAGATGACAAAAAATTTATGCTTCGATTGTCTTGGTGAGGAAAAAAAAAAAAAAAGAATGCTACATCAAAAAAAAAAAAAAGGTCCCCCAGGAATTTTCCATTTGTCCCAAATACCCAATTGTTCATTGTGGGTATTTTACGCATAACAATCAATAGCTATTCCAAAAAGGATGCATAATACAGCCTTATCACCCCTGTTTCTGTAAACCATTTGTATTCCCTTTATCATGTGTCTAGACACAGGGACCTTGCATTGTCATATAGTGACTTTCATTATATTAGGTCTCTTGTGTGAGAAAACAGAAGATCTTACTATTACAAGGGAAGTAACTCTTGTCATTAAAATAAATTCTGAATATTTGGGATTATGTTATCTTGACCAGGGCCGGGTTTAATAATTAAAACCTCATTAGAACAAAAAAGTTTATTAGAAATTTTAACAAAGCGAGGAAAAAAAAAAATAAAAAAAAAAAAAAAATTTTTAAACACATAATTATAAGATAATTTAAAGTAATATAGATTTGTGTTGATAGGATGAATCCAACATTTCAACACTGCAGCGTATCTGTCATTGTGTACAAGACCCAATGCCTAGTATCGCTTCTCGGCTTTTGGCTAAGATCTGGGGGATGCAGCGTACACATTTAACTACCGAAGGCCAGTCAGTAGACCTCCCTTTGAGCCCCAGAAGGGGTATTAAAAAAAAAAAAGATTTTCTGATCGTTTTTTTTTTTTTTTTTACTGCGAACAATGTTTCTACTGGAAAAAAAACACGGGGAACGGTAACCAGTTGAAGGCAAATTTAATTTTGCTCTGTTGATCAAGAGAAATTGAACAAGTAGTATATTTTAGATGTGATCTTGAACATTCAGAGGATCATACAGTGGGAACACGAGTTTGTCATTGGGTCTTTTTTGTCTAGTCGGGATGCATGTTTATTGTTTTGGGCCGCCTTTGTTGTTTTTTGTTTTTCCATTCTAATCCCCGACCCCCTCCATCACTAAAAAAAAAGAGTACGCTCGATTTCCAATAAGTGGGTGTCAGTTTTTTTTCTTTCTTTCTTTTTCTCTTCCTTCTCTTTTTAATCAACACTAAATTACGTAAAATGTGTAACCTTGGAAACTAAAAAAAAGTGTGTAAACTGAGTGTGTGAATGCAAAAAACTTTTTATATTTTTTACAGCTGCAACCCAGTGCCTAGAATCCGGCATTGTTGGCTTATGTGTCTACACACTATTATTGTACAATGTTTTCCATGTGCATTAGGTCTTTTGTCAATTTCAAAAAAAAAAAAAGAAAACTAAAGTGACCTGGTGATTCAGGCTTTGGACAAACCGTTCTGGAAGAATTTGTTTACGGGCTAACATGCACCCATGGTGACCACCTACTTTTGGATGCGGGGTTAAGTGATCAGACCTTATATATACGTTAATGAATGAATGCGACCTAATCTATAAGTATGTGATCAGCCCTTATAAAAGCTTTTAATGGGATCATGAATGCTCTAATCTACACGTATGGATCAGCCCTTATATAAATTAGTGACATGAATGCTATAATCTATAAGTATGTATCTAGCCTTATAGAAAGTTAGGATGACATACAATGACTAATCTATAAGTATGTGATCAGCCCTTATATAAGTTAATGACATGAATGCTCTAATCTTAAGACCAGTGGCTCATTAATGACATGAATGCTCTAATCTATAAAATGTGCAACCCTTATATAAGTTAATGACAAAAATGCTTTAATCATAAGTATGTGATCATTTAAAAGAAAAAAATGAATGCTCTAATCTATCAAGTATGGGATCAGCCCTTATAATTTAATGACATGAATGCTCTAACTCAATAAGTATGTGATCAATAGACCTTATATAAGTTGATGACAGAAGGGGTATCTATAAGTAAATCAAAAAAAGATTTAATGATCGAATTTTAATCTATTTTTGATTTTTTTACTGCGAACAATTTTACAAACTGGAAAAAAAAAAAAACAAACGTCTTTAACCATTAGTTGAAGGCAAATTTAATTTTGCTCTGTTGATCAAGAGAAATTGAACAAGTAGTATATTTAGATGTTTGATCTTGACATTCAGATTGGCACAAGCATATGTTGGCAAGTACGAATGTGTATGTGAAAAGAATTGTTTTTGTCTAGTCGGGGATGCTTTTTTTTATTGTTTTTCGCCTTTGTTGTTTTTTGTTTTTCCATTCTCTCCCCCACCCCCTCCGTTATCACTAAAAGAATAAAGAGTACGCTCTATATTTCCAATAAGTGGGTGTCAGGTTTTTTTTCTTTCTTTCTTTTTCTCTTCCTTCTCTTTTTAATCAACCCTATCATTACCGTAAAATGTGTAACCTTGGAGTACTAGAAAGAGTGTGTAAATGAGTGTGTGAAAGTAATTTTTTATATTTTTTACAGCTGCACAGTGTATTTTCATTGTTATGCTTATGTTCAAACTATTATTGTCAATATTTTCATGCATATGTCTTTGTCAATTTCAACAAACACAAAAAAAAAAGCCTGGGTGATTACAGGCTCCCAGACAAACCGTTCTGGAAGAATTTGTTTACGGGCTAAGGTCGCACCCATGGTGACTCACCTACTTTGTGGGATGCCTGGGTTAAGTGATCAGCCCTTATATACGTTAATGACATGAATGCTCTAATCTATAAGTATGTGATCAGCCCTTATATAAGTTAATGACATGAATGCTCTAATCTATAAGTATGTGATCAGCCCTTATATAAATTAATGACATGAATGCTCTAATCTATAAGTATGTGATCAGCCTTATATAAGTTAATGACATAAATGCTCTAATCTATAAGTATGTGATCAGCCCTTATATAAGTTAATGACATGAATGCTCTAATCTATAAGTATGTGATCAGCCCTTATATAAATTAATGACATGAATGCTCTAATCTATAAGTATGTGATCAGCCCTTATATAAGTTAATGACATGAATGCTCTAATCTATAAGTAAGTGTGCCTTTATATAAATTAATGACATGAATGCTCTAATCTATAAGTATGTGATCAGCCCTTATATAAGTTAATGACATGAATGCTCTAATCTATAAGTATGTGATCAGCCCTTATATAAGTTAATGACATGAATGCTCTAATCTATAAGTATGTGATCAGCCCTTATATAAATTAATGACATGAATGCTTTAATCTATAGGTATGTGATCATTAATGACATGAATGCTCTAATCTATAAGTATGTGATCAGCCCTTATATAAGTTAATGACATGAATGCTCTAATCTATAAGTATGTGATCAGCCCTTATATAAATTAATGACATGAATGCTCTAATCTATAAGTATGTGATCAGCCCTTATATAAATTAATGACATGAATGCTCTAATCTATAAGTATGTGATCAGCCCTTATATAAATTAATGACATGAATGCTCTAATCTATAAGTATGTGATCAGCCCTTATATAAATTAATGACATGAATGCTCTAATCTATAAGTATGTGATCAGCCCTTATATAAGTTAATGACATGAATGCTCTAATCTATAAGTATGTGATCAGCCCTTATATAAGTTAATGACATGAATGCTCTAATCTATAAGTATGTGATCAGCCCTTATATAAGTTAATGACACGAATGCTCTAATCTATAAGTATGTGATCATTAATGACATGAATGCTCTAATCTATAAGTATGTGATCAGCCCTTATATAAGTTAATGACATGAATGCTTTAATCTATAAGTATGTGATCATTAATGACATGAATGCTCTAATCTATAAGTATGTGATCAGCCCTTATATAAGTTAATGACATGAATGCTCTAATCTATAAGTATGTGATCAGCCCTTATATAAGTTAATGACATGAATGCTCTAATCTATAAGTATGTGATCAGCCCTTATATAAGTTAATGACATGAATGCTCTAATCTATAAGTATGTGATCATTAATGACATGAATGCTCTAATCTATAAGTATGTGCTATGACCTTGTATAAGTTAATGACATGAATGCTCTAATCTATAAGTATGTGATCAGCCCTTATATAAGTTAATGACATGAATGCTCTAATCTATAAGTATGTGATCAGCCCTTATATAAGTTAATGACATGAATGCTTTAATCTATAAGTATGTAATCATTAATGACATGAATGCTCTAATCTATAAGTATGTGATCAGCCCTTATACAAATTAATGACATGAATGCTTTAATCTATAAGTATCTGATCATTAATGACATGAATGCTCTAATCTATAAGTATGTGATCAGCCCTTATATAAATTAATGACATGAATGCTTTAATCTATAAGTATGTGATCATTAATGACATGAATGCTCTAATCTATAAGTATGTGATCAGCCCTTATATAAGTTAATGACATGAATGCTCTAATCTATAAGTATGTGATCAGCCCTTATATAAGTTAATGACATGAATGCTCTAATCTATAAGAAGTATGTGATCAGCCCTTATATAAATTAATGACATGAATGCTCTAATCTATAAGTATGTGATCAGCCCTTATATAAATTAATGACATGAATGCTCTAATCTATAAGTATGTGATCAGCCCTTATATAAATTAATGACATGAATGCTCTAATCCATAAGTATGTGACCAGCCCTTATATAAATTAATGACGTGAATGCTCTAATCTATAAGTAAGTGACCAGCCCTTATATAAATTAATGACGTAAATGCTCTAATCTATAAGTAAGTGACAAGCCTTTATATAAATTAATGACATGAATGCCCTAATCTATAAGTATGTGACTAGCCCTTATATAAATTAATGACATGAATGCTCTAATCTATAAGTATATGACCAGCCCTTATATAAATTAATGACATGAATGCTCTAATCTATAAGTATGTGATCATTAATGACATGAATGCTCTAATCTATAAGTATGTGATCAGCCCTTATATAAATTAATGACATGAATGCTCTAATCTATGTGATCAGCCCTTATATAAGTTAATGACATGAATGCTCTAATCTATAAGAAGTATGTGATCAGCCCTTATATAAATTAATGACATGAATGCTCTAATCTATAAGAAATATGTGATCAGCCCTTATATAAATTAATGACATGAATGCTCTAATCTATAAGTATGTGATCAGCCCGTATATAAATTAATGACATGAATGCTCTAATCTATAAGTATGTGATCAGCCCTTATATAAATTAATGACATGAATGTTCTAATCTATAAGTATGTGACCAGCCCTTATATAAATTAATGACATGAATGCTCTAATCTATAAGTATGTGATCAGACCTTATATAAATTAATGACATGAATGATCTAATCTATAAGTATGTGATCAGCCCATTATATAAATTAATGATATGAATGCTCTAATCTATAAGTATATGACCAGCCCTTATATAAATTAATGACATGAATGCTCTAATCTATAAGTATGTGATCAGCCCTTGTGTAACTTAATGACATGAATGCTCTAATCTATAAGAAGTATGTGATCAGCCCTTATATAAATTAATGACATGAATGCTCTAATCTATAAGAAGTATGTGATCAGCCCTTATATAAATTAGACATGAATGCTCTAATCTATGTGATCAGCCCTTATATAAGTTAATGACATGAATGCTCTAATCTATAAGAAGTATGTGATCAGCCCTTATATAAATTAATGACATGAATGCTCTAATCTATAAGAAGTATGTGATCAGCCCTTATTTAAATTAATGGAAAATCGTTTTAAGTGTGCATAATTGTGTATGTGAGTGTGTGTGTGTGTGTGTGTGTGTGTGTGTGTGCGTGCGTGCGTGCGTGCGCGCGCGCGTGTGTGTGTGTGTGTGTGTGTGTGTGTGTGTGTGTGTGTGTGTGTGTGTGTGTGTGTGTGTGTGTGTGTGTGTGTGTGTGTGTGTGTGTGTGTGTGTGTGTGTGTGTGTGTGTGTGTGTGTGTGTGTGTGTGTGTGTGTGTGTGTGTGTGTGTGTGTGTGTGTGTGTGTGTGTGTGTGTGTGTGTGTGTGTGTGTGTGTGTGTGTGTGTGTGTGTGTGTGTGTGTGTGTGTGAGCGATGGGTACCCTATTTTCCACTGGGAATATTTTACAAACTGGAAAATCCTATTCTTTAACATTAAGGAGGCCAAATTTAATTTTGCTCTATTCATCTTGAGAAATTGAATAAGTAGGCTTAATAACATATGGGTGCACGTATAAATGTGTAGGTAACGAATATATACAGTAGTATTTGCGTGCATGTGTGCCAATGAAAGTGTAAGTTTGAGTATTTATAGGTATTATGCAATGTACTCTCTTTGTATTTCATTTTGCTAATTGCACATGGTTTTGTATAATTGGAAAAAAAATACATCGTAAGTAATTCCATGTTAATCAACAGTATCTTTTAATAAAAAATAAAAATAAAAATGCAAGGTGCAATGAAACGTGCTTGTAACGGTGTGTACGTATACGTGCCCGAGTGTGTATACATGTATATTTCAATTTAATGAAATGTTCAATTTTTCTTTTCTCCTTTATGAAATGTGAATAAAGTTTGTTGTGACTGGTCACACACCGGGCCCACTTTCTCACTCTCAGATGCAAACTGTAGATAACCACACACATGATGTTTAAGATTTCTGTTTCCTTAGAAAATAATCAAACACGTGGTACTTAATTTTAGTTAAGCTAAATCGTAGGGTTTCAGAATCTGATTTATGGTGTCAAGATTCAAGGTCTAGCTCAGATAACATCCCTTTCCAGCTCGGCCGTGAAATCGAATCTGAATGAATGAAAGGAGGATTGTTTTTCATCCAGTACAAAGCAAGGCGACCAGATTGAATCGGAATAAAATGGAATCGGAAAGAGAAAGTCAGCGTTACTTTAGAAAGCAAAACGGGAAAGAAGGGTTTCAATTGTATCTTCACCGAAACATTGTAGTGGAAGTTTTGTCTATTGAGTTTTTCCCTCCTTATTTCTCTTCCCCCCCCCCCTCTTCCCCACCCACTGTTATCACTATAAAAACGAGTGTGCATTATAATTTCAAGAACAAGGTAGTATGTTCCTTTATCCCTTTTCCCTGTCTCCCTTTAATCACTACTATCATTACAAAAAATGTACAATGTATATCCTTTTTAAATGTGCAAGAAAGAGTTTTTTGTAAATGAGTGGGTGCGAGGGAGTGACAATTTTTTTTTCTATCCAACTGTTCATTGTGTAATAGTCTTTTCACTGAAATTTATTTATGGAAATATGTAAAATGAACATGTTTTGTAAACTCAAACGGAATGCGAATAAAAAAAAATGTGACAATCACTAAAAAAAAAAAAAAACATTTATGATACAGGAAGATCTACTGCCATCTCTCAGTCATTTGCAGTCAAGAAGAGATGGTAAACTGCTACCTGATTTACTCGGTTTTGGGTGTGCTGACTTTCCTGCTCTCAGAAAGTAAGTATTTGCGGTGTTGTGCCTGACTTTGCTATTCGCCTTCACCCTTGCCAGGTCTGTTGTAGCAGCCAGCTCATTTAGCACTTTGTTGTGGCGCCATGTGTATCGCCCTTGCCCTAATGATAACTTGCAAGCTGAGAGCACGTGCTCAAGTGTCTGCCTCTCATGGCACAGGAAGCACTGAGCATCATCCGACTTTCCCTATCTCACAAGGTTTGTTTCCGATGGCAGATCATACATTGATCTGATAATGAAGCTGAGCCTAAGAGGTGCCATAAATCATTTCATGTCAAGGACCTTTGCAGGGCTCCTTCCCATGTAGTCCATTAAGTCTCGGTAATAAAAACGTTGATTTTAAAGATACAGTCGATATCAACTGACTTCGCATTTCTCGCGCAATATCAACAGACTTCGCACACGCTGCATTGACATACAGATTTACAGACTCGTTTTGTTAACAAATCTAACCAGCAGAGTGTTTATTCATTGTAAAGGATACTCTAACTACGGAAAGCAAAACTTTCATTACTACTGTGGACCTAGAGATGGATGCCCTAGAAGGAGGAAACCTGCATCGGACAGGAACTTTACTCCTGCTGGTATCGGGACCCCAAGCTGTGGCGAAGGCGTCGCCCTCCTTTTTATAAAGTGTACTAGTGGGCCCGGGCGGGCTACAGACAAACGGGTTAGCTTCGTTGTACCGGTTCGAAAACCCAGTGCGCTGGTACTTCAACCCTTACCACGGAAGCCCATGCAAAGCATTATGATAAGCTGCATGGCAAAACCCTACAATGGCCAACCCCGAGCTGACTATGACCATAGAACATTTAGTAAAAGAAAGATCAAAACTAACTCTCCACTGGCTTCCAACAACAACAACAAAAGAAGCCATTGCGGCTAAAATCACAGGCGATCAAAAGGCAGAAGTTTTCAAGATCCGCAATGCGCCTTACAAATGGGGTCTACTCTGTAGAGCCACCATAGACATTCCGCACTATCTAGAGCTCCGAATAGCTGGAGCACAAACACATAAGTGTTATGGGTTCCTGGTTTAAACTCTTTGGTTAATATCTTGTCTATGGTAGTATTTTTGTTACTTGTGAGATATTCATCACGGCATTCCATCATGCCGGTAACACATTTGAATGCCGCCTTTTAAAATACTCCTTTAGTCTTCAACAGTAAAGAACTCCTCAAGGCCAGTTTGGACGTGAAGACGAATACATGTTTAATTACTTGAAACAAGCTCCAATTGACAAGTATTCAATATGCAGATACAACAATGGCATTACCCAGCCAGTCTTGAAAACGTCACTAGTCAGTCGACTATGGACAAGATGTCTTCGACATGTTGCTGCATACTTTATTAAATATTTCCACACGCATTCCTTTGGCATACAGCATTCGCTTGTCCTAATAAATCACACCAGCATAGACTCCATGAAGCAGATGGACAATCTATCTGTAATAAATCTTTATAACTCTATAGTAAGAGTACACATCTAGGAGCTGGACAAAATGCGTCCGTTCACCTCAGTGACACATATGGAAAGGCCACGAAGTATCGCTCACTTCTGCTAAGTGAAACCGGCAAAGCCGTCTGCAAAATATCTCCAAAAGATAATGACGTACTTCCGGGAGTAACCCAGGAAACGATATATCAACAAGCTGGTCTGTAAACAAGCCTTGTTGAATACGATAGATATGTTATGATTTTACTCATAACAATAAGGTCCTAGTTACAATGCCAGGGCGGAGAACGGTATGTCATCATTGCGGTGAGGACACTTACTGGGTCAACAGATGCAATAAAAAGCCAGCCAGAGAAGAAATCGCTCCACTGACAAGACCACCGATAAACAGCACACCAGAAGCACCGGCTGCAACACCCAGGACCTTACCGCCACAAATTGCAGATTACGGTTTTCAAGTGGTAACACACTGGAATAATAGGAAACAACGATACTCGGCCCCAGACAGCCATACAACACCAAAAGCTACCACTGAGGCTCCAGGAAAAATAAAACCACTGGTGAAACTCCCACCAACATATTCATCAATAACAAGACAAAGACCAACATCCCAAACTGCACTGAAGAAAACATTTTAAGCACTACCACAGCTCCGTATAACTGTTAGCGGCCTTTGCTCAAAACTACATCACATCATAACACATACACTTAAACACAAGCCAGACTTTATACTTTTGCAGGAAAGAGACATACATACAGACGAACATGCATTACAAATCACAACCCAGTTTAGGACTACCAGATTCCTGTTTTAGTTTAGCCATACACAACACAGGTTCAGGAACAGCAATACTACAAACATGAGACAGGTGGGAAATACTTAGGACAAACCAAAACAGCAAGAGTAAAATAACCATCGTTCAGGTAGGAAACAACACACACACATACACGATAGTGAATATACCCGCTCCAGAAAACTACAACCACAATTTTACGAAAACTTAGAAAACTTCCTCACCCAGTCATACAGAGGACATACTATTATTTTAGGAGGCAATTTTAACGATGTTTTGACAGATATGGACGTGGTTGGTGGAGTAGTTAGAACACAGATAAGGAGAGCAAACAGAGAAGACGTACACCAACAGACATAATACAAACCATAATGGATACACACAGTTTATTAGATGCCTACAGACACACTGTTGCTGTCATTTTCGACGGAGTCATATGTCAAGTTATTTGTCGTATGTTTTTTTCACCCTAGTCAAAGGTGAATAATTGTGTCTTTACCTTGCGGTGTCAGGTTGATTAGGGGTTGTCTTCCCTGTTAGTTCATCCTTTGGGGTTTGACCTGTATGAAGATAGGGTCAAAGGTAAACAGTTCGGGCGTGTGCCCATGCGCAGGTTTTAAGCGCGAAGTTGAGAGACTTCCGTCCGGCCGGTGATGTGTCCTGGCTTCTGAGGGACGAATGTCCATTGTTTTTTGGGGGGGAAGGAATCTTCGAAGTGACTGCGTTGTCAGTTATCCCCAGTGATTCTCTGTGCGTCGGAATGACGACAGAGTTCCTTATTGTGTTCTGAGGATTCGTTTCCAGGTAACACCGACTTTTTCATTAATACGCATTCGGTTGCAGAACATGTTAAAGGCTTACCCAGTCTGTGATAACAGCTCAGGTCCTAAATTACAGAACTTATATGTTGTGCTCAAGGTAGCCATCCAAGACTATTAGTCTTCATATTATCCAGAAGTCCAGTGACGAAGTTATATTGTGGGAACCGCAGATTGGCGGTATATATATATATATATCTACATAAGTATTACTGCAGGGTTGATGTTAACCTGCTTATAAGAAATACACACATGACGCCATTTTGAGGCCCGTGTTACGGCTAATATACTACAGCCTGATATGGGAAATTGGCGGGGGATGCCAAGTTGTACCTGTATGTCAAAGTGATTAAGGTATCTGACGCGTTTAGTCAGAGATACCAAAGCGGCATTATGAACTGTCATCGAAGAACCTTACTATTGACCATGTACGAATATTGGAATGTTTACCAGCCTTTTGAATGCCTGATGTATACCTAACGATTTCCGGTCAGCATGACCTTCTTTACACTGACTGTTCCTGTTGATGCTATGTGTGTTACCGTCAATAAATGTTTTGAAACGTGCCAGCAGTGTTCAAGCATCCTTGACTACTGCATGTGAGTGTATGGGTTGCATTACACAACATATACGAACTTAAACACATTCGCGCCTTCATTCGCACCCACACTCAGCACATCCTACGCCAGCACTACACCTCTAACAACATGATGTTTACTGTCTTGTGCAAGTGATCACCTCAACAAGAGAAAAAGACAGTTACATTTCTGGTGGCCAGCTGATGGGGCTATTTTCATGAGAAGGACAAGTGCACATTACATTTTTGATCTGTGGGTCTAAGCTACACACTGGACAGAGCGATCTAGTCCTGCGGACTTTGTGCTACATGTTCTGATAAACAAGGTGGACAGCTGAGAATAACACACATACTCTACACTTCCAAGTTTTGGCTACACAGGACAGTTTAAACAGTGTTATCATTTATGTTATAATGCTGCATAAACAACAACATGACAAGTACTGAAGTTAGCATCGGGGCGTTTGCTACGTGGACCACAGCTGCATACGAGTCAAGTCCCTTTTTGTAAACGGTACCGCTGGTCGTTTGCACGTCTCAGTCAACAACAGACTTTTCTACGTCAGAGCATTCAAGTTACATTGTTCGAGGTCAAGTTTTTGGTAAACAGTACGTGAAATTGTCAACTTTCGATGTGCAAGACTCAAGTTTCGAGAAGGTCATAGTAACTTTACGTTCGTGAAAACCACTTCATGCTACAGTGGGTCTGTCAATCAGTGCGCGCTTGACATTTTGTTTCTGTGTTCGCAAGGAGCAAGGAAGTTACGACACTATCACTTGTGATTGAACTTGTTCTGCAACACATTGTATTGATTATTATATATATTTATTTTACTTGTGAGATTGTTGTGTATTTTTCTTGTATTTTTCTGCGGGTTTAAGGTTGGGCGGTGACTATTATAAGATATACCACGTGATAGAGGTCTTATAATAGCGTTCTAAAGGCGCAATTTTCTTAATTGAAAATTTGCTAGCGACAATTTGTTGCTATTTGTGTTAGCTGTGATGTAACTGTACTTATCGTTGTTTTTGTAATATTTTTTCTGTTTTTCAGTTTTGATTTCATTTGTTTGTATCTGTAGGTCTCTCCTTTCTTTTGTTTATTTCTTTACACCTTTTTGTTTATAACAGTGTTGCCATTTGTCTTGTTTACTTTTCGCGGTCATCATTACACATTTGTGTAACATTTTCTTTACTTTTTGCTATATTGTTTATTTGACTTCCGCGAACGTTTTCGGTCATTGTTCTGTATCTTTGTCTTTGTATTTATGATTGTACTACATTATTGTCATACACAGTCTACATACATATACTTGGTCATGTATTAGTATTATTATTAATATGGTACACTCTTCATATAGAGATTGTTGATGGAGTATTATTATATAAGATATTTATACAAGTTCTTTGCTAAAAGACTTGTTATCCACAAAGATTGAGACAAGGTAAAATATATATGCAAGTTCTTTTTAAAAAAACTTGTGCCCACAGTGAGTGGGATATAAAGGTATTATTTTCCACAGGTACTTAAGTGATTTTTTTTTTTACATTATAAACAAGATAACCATACAAGGTCTTTGACTAAGACTAAGAGAGTGAAATAAAGTGAAGTGAGTATACAAGTCTAGCATTTCAGACTTGTCTCCCATTTAAGTGGGATAAGGTAATTTATTTAATTTTTCAGGTTTCTGACCTCATTAGACAGAATGTCTACATTGGATTTCTTCATCCAGCAAGGGTTAACCCTTGGTAAGTCTGGTGATATATTGGAAGAATATGCAAATGCTCAATATACCAAGGCATTGAAATCAGATGAGAAGAAACAGAAAATAGAAGCTGAGAATAGAAGATTAGAACTTGAAGAGAAAAGGTATCAAAGAGAAGCTGCTGCTGAGGAGAAAAAACTTCAAGCTGCTGCTGAAGAAAGAAAACTTCAAGCTGCTGCAGAGGAGAGAAAATTTCAAGCTGCTGCTGAGGAGAAAAAACTTCAAGCTGCTGCAGAGGAGAGAAAATTTCAAGCTGCTGCTGATGAAAGAAAATTCCAGATGGAAATGGAAGAAAAAAAACTCCGAGCTCAAGCGGAGGAGAGAAAACTTCAGGCTGAGGCTGAAAATAGAAAAATGGAACATGAGGAAAGACTCGCAACTTTGGAGTTAGAGAAATTAAAATTGACAAGTACGGATGCTCATCAAGCAACTTCGAGTACGACAAAGGAGTTTGTCAGTAGGATCAAACTACCTCATTTCACTCCTTTAAAGGATGACGTAGCGGATTATCTAGATAGATTCCAATTTTTATGCGATGCGCATAAGGTAAAAAAAGAAAAATATGTCGAACAACTGATGGAATTTTTTAAAGGTGACACAGTGACTACACTTATGACAATAGACGAACATGACAGGACTAATTATGATGTTGTCAGAGCAGCATTGCTAAAAAAATATCAACTAAAAGAAGATTATCGTCTTCGTTTTAGGACAATGTTGCCAGAAAATGGAGTAGATTTCTCTGAATTTTTTTCAAAAATACGTCGTACATTTACACGATGGGTTGAGTTGTCTCAGACTGAGAAAACATATGAAGGCCTAATGGACTTATTACTTCGAGATAAGGTTTTGTCATCTGTTAATGATTCTTTCCTTGCATTTCTTCATGAGCGTAAACCCAAAAACTTAAAAGACATGGAGGAATACTGTTGCCAGTACGCCACCGCGCACCCCCATGCTACAGTTAGCAATTCTAAAGTGAAAGAAGGGTTGCCAGTTGCTTCGGCAGCACCATATGGCCCTAATTTAAATAAAAAATTTCAGGGTGCTCAACAAAACTGGAATAGGAGAAGTAATCAGAATTACACTCAAAATCCGAGTAATCCAACATATAATGGTTCTTCTTCTAAGAACTGGAGACGAGATGGTAGTTCTCGTAATTTTGGTGGTAATAATCTTAGACACTTTCGCAAAGGTTATCACAATAATAACTATCTGAGCTCTCGAGATAATCATTCTCGACGTCAAGAATATGACGATGGTGAATTTAGAAACCGGGATTCAAACCGGAATGATAATTACAATAGGCAATATGATAACAATTACAGGGGAAATGATAATCGCGGCAGACCTAGACATAACAAAAAAAAGACCTTTCCAACAGGCAAACTATGCACAGCAAGAGTTTGATGGAGCCTGTAATCAAGTAAATGATAGTGGTAACTCTAAGGCTATCACTGGTTGTGCTTTCGATTTTGGGAGAGCAACTGAATGCCCCCAATGCTTAACATTGTTCGACTCATCGACTTTATCTACCTAATTTGTGGTCACCCTCTTCCTGCTCTACCTGCTACAGTTGCGCATGATGGGAGAGGATCTCTCATCTTGCATAACGGTTTAGTGAATGATAGGCTGGTCTCAGTACTTTTCGATTCGGGATGTACTACCGTCGGGGTTAGGGAGTCTCTGATAGATCCTTGCTGTGCCACTGGGAAAGCGATCAAATGTGTTACTTTGGTGGTACCATGGAAAGTTATCCTACTGCTATCGTTAGGATTGACACTCCCTTCTTTACAGGAGATGTCCACGCGTGTCTTCTTCCTAATCCTATTGCGGATCTTATAATCGGTCGTATTCATGGGGTTAAGTAATGCACCCCGCAACAAATTTATATTTGGGAAGAACAAAACATTCAAACGGTCAATGCAGTGGTGACAAGAGCCCAAGCTCTTAATCCCCCAACTTCATTTGATGATAGTAATGGAGTTGATAGCCAAGACGAGCACTTGGTGATTTCCCATGACTCGTTTGCTAAACGTCAAGAAGAGGATCCTTCTTTGAAGAAATTCTTCCTTCTCGCGAAGAAAGGGGATCCCAATCAGAATACGAATCACAAATCATATATCACTATGAGGAATGGTATATTGGTACGAATGGTACAACACTCGGACAAGTCTATGCACTCGCAAATTCTTGTGCCTAAGTGTATGAGAGCCTTAATTCTTCAGCATGCACACGATTCTCAGTGTGCTGGACACATGGGTTTTTCCAGAACTAAAACTAGAGTCCTTGCGTCTTTCTTTTGGCCATTTGTTAATAAAGACATACGAATTTATTGCCGATCTTGCAAAATTTGTCAAGAGGTCAAGTCTAGAGGTCCAAGACATGCTGCACCTATTCAGGCTGCAGATATTCCTATTCGGCCGTTTCAGAAAATGGCTATAGACATTATAGGCCCGTTTAAGATTAAGTCAGCCAGAGGACACCAATTTATCCTCACTTGCGTTGACATGTGTACGCGTTGGCCAGAGGCTATTCCTGTGAAGAGCATATCAACTGTCGATATCGCTGACGCTCTTTGGCTCATATTTTCTCGTCTGGGATTCCCCGGAGAAATATTGTCAGACCACGGCACTCAATTAATTTCGGACACTATGTCTCAGGTAATGGCTACGCTAGACATTAAAAGGTCTCTCAGTAGTATTTATCATCCAATGTCCAATGGATTGGTTGAACGTCTTAATAGGACACTAAAGAACTTACTTGGCAAGATAACGGAGGATCATCCTGATGATTGGGTCAGGGTCCTACCTGCAGCTCTCTTTGCCTATAGAGAGGTTCCCAACGAGCATACAGGGTTTTCTCCTTTCGAACTTGTCTTTGGCGCGCAACCGCGCGGTCCGATGTCCTTGTTACACGATTTGATAACTTCCGATAATATTGACGATGATACACAATCGTCAAATGAATATGTCATTGCTCTTAGGGAAAAAATTATCGAATCGTGCAGATTAGTAACTTCATCTTCCGAATTTGCGAAAGAAAAGGCTAGGCGATTTGCTAACAAGAAAAGACGCCTACGTCAACTTTGTCCTGGAGACAAAGCGTTTGTCTTACTTCCCTCAAGAGAGAACAGACTTCTCATTTCATGGAAAGGTCCATACACTATAGTCTCCAAAATTTCCGATGTCGACTATATTGTAGATGTGGATGGAAAGCATAAAACCTTTCATATAAATATGCTTACAGAGTTTATTGAACGACCAGACTATTTGCAGCCTATTTTCCAGGCGACGGACGACTCTCCAGTCCAACATGGTTACATCTCATCCCTGTCCGTTATACAGGATGAGGAAACTATTTTTTCTGACGTTAACTTACCTCTTCCTGCGATTCCACTTAATTCTACAGAATCATGGAAAAACGTTACCGTTTCTTCGAATTTGTCTTTTGAGGAACAGCGTCAAGTATCTTCTACGCTACAATCATTTCAGGATGTCCTTACCGACATTCCTGGACACACACGTGTCATTGAACATGACATCATACTTACTGATCGTAATCCGATCAGAGTAAGACCATACCCTATACCTATTCATTTTCAAGCACAAGTCGAGAAAGAATTGGATGAAATGATTCAACTGCAAATAATTGAACCATCCACTTCAGCTTATTCTTCGTCGATAGTTATTGTTCGAAAGAAAGACAATAACATACGTCTTTGCGTTGACTATCGCAAATTAAATCAAGTTACGAAGTTCGATGCTGAACCTATGCCTTTACTAGATGATCTACTTATTAGACTTGCTAAAGCTAGATTCTTTACTAAACTAGACTTGTCGAAAGGTTTTTGGCAAGTCCCTTTGACGGAACTAGCCAAACCTCTCACTGCTTTTTCAACACCTAGGGGTCTATTTCAGTGGACTTTTATGCCTTTCGGGCTTATGAACGCCCCAGCGACTTTCGTGCGCATGATGCGACGAATTCTATCAGATCGTGCAGATGTCATCGCATATTTAGACGACATCTGTCTTTTCAGCGATACTTGGGAAGAACACTATTTGGGTCTAAAGGAATTGCTATCAACTTTACGTGAGCATAGTTTGACAGCAAAACCCTCTAAAGCTTTTGTTGGGTTTAGTGAAATTTCTTTCCTAGGTCATCTGGTTGGTCATGGTCTGTTGAAGACAGAGGACCAAAACATTTCGAAGATATTGAATATCTCGGCTCCGAAGACAAAAAAGCAGGTGCGTAATCTCTTGGGATTAATACAATTCTATGGAAGATTCATTGAGAATCTGTCCTCCATTATGGCACCACTTTCAACGTTATTGAAAAAAGGTTCTCCTAATATGGTGCGTTGGTCCCAAGAATGCCAATCTTCATTGGATCAGGTTAGGAATTTGTTCTCATCTCATCCTATCTTAAGACTACCAACGATTGATAAGACTTTTGTTCTTCGTAGTGATGCCTCTTCCACTGGGATTGGAGCGGCACTAATGCAGGAGTATTCAGGAACTCTGCATCCTGTAATGTATATCTCTAGGAAGCTGAATGCGGCAGAAAGGAATTACTCGGTTTTAGACCGTGAATTGTTGGCTATGGTTTGGTCCATTCTTAAGCTACAAAGGTTCCTTCTGGGCGCGCATTTCTTTATGGAAACCGACCAAAAAGCTCTTACGGCTATGCAAAGTAAGGATTTGAAGAGCTCGAGATCTACTCGTTATGCTATTGCTCTTCAGCCTTTCCATTTCACGGTGCGAGCTATCCGTGGTTCGGATAATGTGATGGCGGACATATTGTCTAGATGCCCACATGATTCCAATTAAATCTTGTGTCCTAGTTTTCCTGATACACTTTCAGACTTAGGTATGTCCTTAATATCCTAATATATTGTAATACAAATGTTTTACTATTTGGATGATGTATAAAAAATTTAACAAATTGGATTTTGTCCATTCATTAGTGATATGTTGCTAATATAGCATTGTAATTCATGATATTTGTATATTGCTATAATTATAGTATTTAATAATGTTTGATATGTGTCTTGGTATTGCCAGCAACTCAGGTTCTTTAATGATACCTCCTGAATTTGTTTTGCTTTGAGAAATATTTTCTCTTATGGTGAGATATGATTTTTAATCTGTCCATTGTACCTGATAGTAGGGTCATTCTTTCATGAGCGCATAATTGATAATCGTGCTATCTTGCTCATGAATATATTTGAAGAAAAAAAAATGTATCATTTTTTTACAGGGGGGGGGGGGGTGTAGTAATATGTTGCTGTCATTTTCGACGGAGTCATGTGTCAAGTTATTTGTCGTATGTTTTTTCACCCTAGTCAAAGGTGAATAATTGTGTCTTTACCTTGCGGTGTCAGGTTGATTAGGGGTTGTCTTCCCTGTTGGTTCATCCTTTGGAGTTTGACCTGTGTGAAGATAGGGTCAAAGGTAAACAGTTCGGGCGTGTGCCCATGCGCAGGTTTTAAGCACGAAGTTGAGAGACTTCCGTCCGGCCGGTGATGTGTCCTGGCTTCTGAGGGACGAATGTCCATTGTTTTTTTGGGGGGAAGGAATCTTCGAAGTGACTGCGTTGTCAGTTATCCCCAGTGATTCTCTGTGCGTCGGAATGACGACAGAGTTCCTTATTGTGTTCTGAGGATTCGTTTCCAGGTAACACCGACTTTTTCATTAATACGCATTCGGTTGCAGAACATGTTAAAGGCTTACCCAGTCTGTGATAACAGCTCAGGTCCTAAATTACAGAACTTATATGTTGTGCTCAAGGTAGCCATCCAAGACTATTAGTCTTCATATTATCCAGAAGTCCAGTGACGAAGTTATATTGTGGGAACCGCAGATTGGCGGTATATATATATCTACATAAGTATTACTGCAGGGTTGATGTTAACCTGCTTATAAGAAATACACATATGACGCCATTTTGAGGCCCGTGTTACGGCTAATATACTACAGCCTGATATGGGAAATTGGCGGGGGATGCCAAGTTGTACCTGTATGTCAAAGTGATTAAGGTATCTGACGCGTTTAGTCAGAGATACCAAAGCGACATTATGAACTGTCATCGAAGAACCTTACTATTGACCATGTACGAATATTGGAATGTTTACCAGCCTTTTGAATGCCTGATGTATACCTAACGATTTCCGGTCAGCATGACCTTGTTTACACTGACTGTTCCTGTTGATGCTATGTGTGTTACCGTCAATAAATGTTTTGAAACGTGCCAGCAGTGTTCAAGCATCCTTGACTACTGCATGTGAGTGTATGGGTTGCATTACACAACATATACGAACTTAAACACATTCGCGCCTTCATTCGCACCCACACTCAGCACATCCTACGCCAGCACTACACCTCTAACAACATGATGTTTACTGTCTTGTGCAAGTGATCACCTCAACAAGAGAAAAAGACAGTTACACACACACACCCTAATGGTACTGAAACAACACATGCAAACACAGCACACAACAGAGCTGGACGATTAGACAGAATATATTTACCATCAACACACCACATAATTCAAGCAAAACACTTGACAGAAGCTCTCAAGTTTAACACTACACAGATAAGCACACTTTCCAAACGTTCCCTACACTGGAAGTTCAACAACACTTTGCTCCAAAACAAAACATACGAAGATCACATGACCCAACTAATTCTTACATACACAAGAGACATACCAATAGAAAATATTCAAAAACACTGGGAAACACTTAAAAGCACCATACGTGAACGAACACAGCTAATGTCATCCATCATAAACAGACACCGCATACAACAAGAAAGATTAATAGAGAAAGCTATCCAACTAACAAAGCGAACAGACAAAAACTCTCCCTCCATTCTTACGCTACAAAATGAACTAGAGCAACACAAACACCACAGGGTTCGGGGGCAGTATTACAAATAAAACTCAACACAATCACACAAGAAGCACCCAGCAAACAATACATGGCAATAGAACAAAATATACAACGCTGCAGACAGATAGGGCAAATAGTTGATTTAGAAGAGACCACACAGACGGAAATACAACACAGAGTGCAGGCTTTCGAAGGTTACTATAGGAACCTGTACATCGAAGAAAATTTCAACCACACATACAAGATAGATTGATGCAATTCACAAAGAAATTATCTGACGCAGACAAACAAATACTAAACAATGAACTGGCATTAACAGGCATAATACTTGCAGTAAATTCAATGCAAATAGACAAATCACCAGGATCTTACTCACGGCAGAATTTTACCAATACTTCTTTCATACCCTAGGGCCCTTTTTACTACACGTATACAAAGAAGTCTTTGAGAATAAGGAACTCCCACCAAGCCTAAACATGTCTTACATCACTCTAATACCAAAACCAAACTCCGACAAAACACTCCTTAAAAACTACAGACCAATGTCACCTTTAAACGTAGACTATAACATTTTAACAAAAGCTCTAACAAACAAACTAAAACCATTCATGGCGACTCTCATACACGAAGACCAGCAGTGTAGCGTTCAGCAGAGAAACATCTATCAGCACACACATTTCATAAGAGACATAATCACCTACACACACCAGAAGGATTGTCAGTCTTCAGTTCTTTCCCTTGACCAAGAGAAAGCCTTTGACAGAATATCACACTCATACCTCGACAAAACATTGCTACATTGCAACATAGGTGAACTCTTCAGACAATGGATACATATTCTGTACATGAAGACCGAGAGCAAAGTGTTAGTAAACCATACATTAACTAACACCTTCAGGCTAAACAAGATCTGTCAGACAAGGATGCCCTCTCACACCTTTACTGCATGTTCTTGCACTAGAACCATTACTAGAGAACATTAGAAAAGTCAGTTCTATTAAGGGCACTTTCTTACAAGGGAACGGTGAACAAAAGTTACTCGCCTAAGCAGACGACACCATCTTTTTCCCATCCAAACGAGAAGTCTATAGAAATTATCATCAACACATTCACAGACTTTTAGCAAAGGTAGCGGAGCAAAAGTAAATGTTAAAAAATCAACAATAACGGGCATAAGCAAATGCAAGAACAAAGCAGACTTTCCCGTTAGGCTAACACCAACAAACAACATCAAACTCTATGGCATAACCTTTCCCTCACACCCAAATCGCACACACAGAGACACATGGAATAACCTAACATCCAAAATACGAGATATGCTGCACAGATACAAATACAAAACCACAACGATTTTTGGACAAAGTTTAATTGTAAATACATATATTTTCCCTAAGTTACTTTATATTGCCACAGTTTTCGCTCCCTCGAAACAGACTATCACTGATATAAACAAACAGACCAGAGCATTCGTTTTTGGTCGCACAATTCACAGCATTAAACACGAGAAAAATACAAGAAAAGAAGGAGCCACGCTGGTGTAATGGTTATCACATTGCGTTGGCGATCAGGTGTTCATGGTTCAAGCCCGGGCGTGGGCATTGGAAAGAGTGTCAACGACCGGAATTTTGTCTGAATAACCTGAACGGCTCCTGAGATAAACCCTCTGTGGATGGGAAGGAAAGCCCCCCCCCCCCCCCCCCCCCCCCCCAGCCTCGCAATGATATGTCATTGGGCCGAATGGCTGAAAGCCCAAGTGCCGCTGGTTAAGAAAAAAAAATAACAATACAAGAAAAGAAATACGGAGGAATTGCCCTCCAAGACATAGAAACAAAGATCCAGGCACTCAGAATTAAACACATAAACAACATCATCAAACACCCAGAACGACACACACTAGCTCATTATTACATGGGACTCACTTTCCAGGCTGAGACCACTGAACAATGCAATCCCCCTTACTTCGGCCCTATGCCCTCATTTTATAAGACATGCATACAAGCCATTCAGGGACATGAAAACTTAATTCACCAGAAAACAAATGCAATAAATAAACATTTAGTTAAACTCCAAGCACCACCATTACACCTAAGAATTAAAAGAGGACATAAAAATGCTATAATAAATTACACAGAGACCTTCGCTAACTTGGACAACCCACAAATCACTTTTAGACTAATATACAACATGACACCCACAACAGAACGAAAAGCCCACAAATCCAACTAAATATCAAAATGTCAGCTATGTAGGAAAAGCATCTCATAAACGGAACATCATTTGTTTGTTTTAATGCAGTACAATCACACCCACAATGAAACGACTGCAGAAAATCATCGCTTTACAAACAACCCAAAAATCATGTTAAACACAATAACAAAAACAAGCTAATAGTACACACACAAAGATTTTGATTATTTTGTCAGAATTTAGAAATCAGATTTGGAGTTTTAGGAATTTTGCCAAGTTTAATTATCGTATTTTCAATGCTGGTATATTTCTGCACATCTTTCGCCAGAAAGTCTTATCAACCGCACCTGAAATGGTACCTCTTCTTTAATAAGGCAGTGTAAAAGTGAGTTGGTCGGTCAGCAATCCGGTTTCATAAATTTGCATACGTGTAACTTTATTGCCTCCCCTGCTTTGCAGTAGTGATCCAATAGTGGCCAAAACTCAAGAGTATCTAACATGGGCTTCAAAGGTGACTACCTTCACACACGATGACTCTTGGCAGAGTTGTAGATATAAGTATATAAACCAAAAAAACGGTATTGAATCAGTTCTACAAATAACGGTTCACATGAAACAAGGGACGTTTCGGGTTTTACCCTTCGTCAGCCACAGTTACAAACAGGTGACAAGGACAAGAATTACATATAGGTACTACAAAAACATACGATGATGAGAAACATACACCAAATGAGCGATACAAGCAGATGGAAAAAAGTAAACACACACTGATGAGCGAAAAAAGAACAAAAATAATACAAGAAAATCGTAAAACCTGAAAGAAATACCGAAACAAGAAAGTAAACAATCAACGAAACGAAAAAAAAAAGAATGAACAAAACTTCGGGACAAGTAAAAGGTCACTTAGCTAAATCCGTAGATGCTTGGAATAGAACACTGAGGTACTTTGTCCAAGAAATCGTCCAAGGAAGTGAGTTGTAGATAGAAGGATAATAATGCTTCTATCTGTAGGTAGTTTTCACAAGATATTCAGAAAAGCGCAAACAATGCTGCATTGGCTGAGTACGTTAATTCTATGATCTGCCGACAACTTTTGTGAAGGATTAAGCAATTATTTATTTCAGCTCGTTAAGCCCCCACCTCTGATTTACTCAGTGGAATTATTATTATTCTGGTATAGCACTGTTTATAGTGTGTTTAGTAAATTGACTGAGACAAACATGCAGTACATTTAAAATGATTAAATCGAAGTTTGTATATTAACAAATAACAGATTTAATAATCATTTAGTTTTAACAAGGGTTAAAATAATTGAATAGTCTAAAAGAAAATGTTCATCATTGAATGAAAGTAGGTTTTATGAAAAAAAGTTCCCTTTGGCAGCTTATAGGTTTCACTTAGCTGCCAATAGTAGTTTCTACTCCCGCTGATGGGTTCTGTGCAGATAGGTCACTGGGGTTCTCACGTCTCTAGTTAAGCTTTAAAGGTGCAGCACGTTCCCAGAACAATCAAGGAGTAACTGCCAAGCTTGTCCCGCGTTTCTCGTCAGTCCACTTCTACCCTCACTTTGTTCCAGAGATTAGTACCTTCACTGGTACCACCACCAACAAGCCAATCCTGGCTTACAGACATTTTGCTCAGATGAATGAAGTTAAGGCACTTGATTAGGCCTCTTACACGTGTTCTTGGGGGTCGTTACTTTTTATAAGATAATTCATTCCGTGTATTTCAGTTTCCTCAGCCTTCGTTTTTAAAATAGTTTTACTGGGCTATGTAAGTCCTTCAAGATTGTTCCACAAAGTCCGGTCTGATAAATGAAAATTCTTAATTCTAGGCTTCAATCTGCAGGGTCTGGTTTTGTCTTGGCAAGCGTGAATCTATCGGTGTTTTTACTCTGAAACGCGTCAGGTTATATTCCTGTCCTACCCCCGCATCTGTTTGTTATGGAGCTGCTCAAGGCTCCAATCATTTTCAAACATAAATGTTGAGTGGGGTAATTTCAAAATATTCCGACATGGAATAATTTTGCGCGTGATTCAAAGGTCACGTTTCCCATATGTGGCAATCAAACCTCCGATGCCCGGTGTACCAACTCACAAACATATCGGTAAACTCTCTCAGCAATGTGTGTAAGATGTAACATCTGATTACTTATCGAAAGTAATCTTGTCAGTCCTGTCTGTCCAAAATGTGTCATCCCGTATTACAGTATTACCAGCTTGGCGACGAGCGCAGTCTGGCCTTATCAGCAATTAAACACATTCGCTGGGCGATTTAGTGTTAAGCTGATGTCTGATTTCGGCCGCTGCCGATATTAACCAACATGGTTGTCGATAATATTATCTCTGCCGCTCCTTCAAATGTTTAGGGAAGGGATGGGTAAAAAACACACGTGGGATGTAAGAAGGAAAATACAAAATATCTGCTACAGTGGACAGAGAAAGAAAAGGGTGCGACTTGGAAAAAATCGCAATAAAATTAGTACTAAAATGTAACTGATTACTGCCGTAGTGAAAGAGAGATAGGAAAGAGGTCGCCCCAAAATCCATCTTGTGACAATAAGCGAAGTTAACGAACTATTAAACTTAAATTCACTCTTTGACTCCTGACCAATATGCTCACAGCGTTGCTAACTGCAACGCGCCTTGCCTGCGCAAAGATCAGAGCGTTGCTTTTAGTTTATCACGAATAAACCCCAAAAATCGTCCGTTTAATGCAGTTCATATTTTAGAACTCGTAGAATGACTTCGGCTCCTATTTAAACAACTAATTTTAGTGTAATTAAACAGCACGTTTGCTTGTTTTGATGTTATTATCACAATTTGTGTGTCGACTCGCGTGTTTGCGTTTTTCGTTGTTATTGCTACAGAAATAGGTCACGCTTTATATTTACATTTTCTAAGTCTCCTAAGCGAATAATTGTGTTAAACTACTTAGAAACATTGCTAACATTGATGATGATTGTTTGGTAGTCGCAGTTTGTTGTCAAAAAACGGAATCGGTGCAGAAAAGCTAGACACATTAGATTTAGTTAAAGAGTGGGCGTAGTCCTATTCTGGCCGATCGAAAAGCAACAAAACTAGACTTACCGTAACATCTAATCTTTAGTCCTAGGTAGAAGATGAAGCTAGGGATACTATTGAAACATTAAACAAAAGTTTCTATATGATGTTATTCTTCTTTATTTGTATGAAAATTACGTAATGTAAGATTGCATTATTTATTTTTTTCTTATAAGGGACCACAGTAAAAACTGGTGTGAATAACACTAAATGTACCAACTGTGGCCATAAGCAATCTTTTTTCACTTTGTAAATAGATTACCTTGATGTTTGAAGACTAAAAAGACAGTTTTATTGTCTACAACAGTAATTTGTCTTTGGTACGATCGTATTCTGCAGTTAACTTTTTGGTGTTTAACAGTAGTGTTTTTATGCCCCTTGAGAAAAACTCGTGTCTTTAGTTTGGAATTTCTGGGTTGACTAGCTGAGCAAACTTGGGCTTGCACGGGATATTTGTATTTAGAGTGAACTGTTTATTCGGGAAATAGTTATCGTTGGAAATCGTTTTACAAAATATAGTCAGTCAGATTTTAAACGCGCCAGCGTTAGGAAGCAAGTTTGCTTGTATTAAAGTTTTGAAGTGGCAAGCAATTTTGGGGTATCATCGGACAATAAGTCAGTGGGTAGCTTTTGTGATGACAGAAAAGTAATAAACTATTGTCTAGCCCCTGAATACGCCACATTTATAGATGACAGTTCATTTTATATTTATTTCTGTGGACAAGATTGACAAGGTTGCCAGTACGACAGAAAATGTGTAGATTTTCATGTCAACCAGGTATGTTGGTCTCACCAATAATTGGTAGACTATGTAATACAAGAGAAGAACAATAGACAGTAGCTAGTCAGGAGAACTAGGAAACAGTAGACCAGTGTCAGCCTAACGATTAGGAAATAATAGACTTTTTGGCTAAAATCATAACCCCTGGCGGTTAGGCCAGTCTTACCAAGATACGCCAAGCACAGCATAGAAGAAATAAGAGAAAAGAGTCAGAAGAACCGAATCAAAAATATTTGAGAGACAACTGAATTTCACATACATGAAGAATTTAGAAGGCAGATAAATCTCGACAGCAGTAGTCGCTTTCCCATCGTGAACGCCCTATCATCTAGAGACAGCTAGGAAATACTGAGGCAGTAAGGAAGAATGAGAGAGAAGACATTGAGATAATAATTGATTTGAAATTATGCTGTACAACCTTGGCAAACCTCAAGGAAAGGTTGGCCAACCTCAAGGGAAGGTTGGACCCATTATTTCACATCTTTCACGTTATATGTAAATAACATCATCGTATTTTATACTGCTGTCGGAGTCAAGTCACTCATCTATTGTTGATAACATTCGTCAACTGTCTACGTGAACTGTTGTTGTATTGCATCAAATAAGACATTATTTTTACATCATCAACCAAAACCTGTCTACTGTTAGAGTAGTGATACGAACCACTATACATCATCAACAATCATCATCATCATCAGCATGCACAGCCACAGCAGCCTGGATTCTTAAAACGACCCTTTCTTCCCCCACTGTCACCCCCCCCGCCCCCCCCCCCCCCCCCGCCCCCCCCCCGCCCCCCCCCCCCCCCCCCCCCCCCCCCCCCCCCCCCCCCCCAATCTCATTCTCTGACTATTCTAAAATTGCGTTAGTCCGCTTTCAGCTTTCCATACCCCCCCCCCCTCATTTTCCCCTCTCTCCTCTCAAGTTCTTAAATTGGACTTTTTACCCAGTCGTGACAATCTCCTTTCAAAACACAAGGGTTTTAACTATGTGATTCACAGTGCCCGTTGTCCTGAGCCAAATACTTCATCTGAACTCTTTAAACTACTCCCGTATTCACTCTGTTTTACAGGCTTTACTTTAACTTGCAACATATGTCACCTTCAAATCTTGCAATCGATTTTTCGATCACTTCCAGATGAGCAATAGCTCTGAAACTTGTCATAGTTGTGTATTCCCGATGACAATACAATAATCAGTCGTAAAAATAATAAAATTAATATTAATTTTTGTTTCTTTGTAACAATCTATCTCGCCTTCACTTTCTTTCCTTTCACTGACGAAGGCCTTGTGGCTGCAACCTTGGCTATTTTCTTTGTCTTTTGTCCTCGTAAGACGAATCACATTTTTTTTTTACCCATCCATTTCTCAGAGAAGTAGGTTTAAGGCACTGGCAGATGCC
The DNA here is from genome assembly GCA_024509875.1 of Oreohelix idahoensis. Taxonomy (NCBI): domain Eukaryota; kingdom Metazoa; phylum Mollusca; class Gastropoda; order Stylommatophora; family Oreohelicidae; genus Oreohelix; species Oreohelix idahoensis. The sequence continues at coordinate 499,480 of JAMPIV010010027.1, forward strand.
TTTTTTCACGTTTTCTTGGGAGTCGTTACTTTAACAATAAACTTGTCACGAAATGGATTTAGGACTAGAGACTGTCTACATATAGTGACAAGACAATAGTAAGAAGAAAGACTGAAATGATAGATTCAGATAGAAATATAGTGCAAAATGTGAAAGTTGAGACCATTGGCTCCGAGGTTGAGAACCGAGGTTGATTCTTTCCTCGCCACTTCGGACGTTTAAATTGCTATGGCCTCGAACCACCTCTAACTACCCTAAGGGGATAAGGTTCAAGTAGATTCACATACACCAAGATACAGACAACATATAGCTACTGTACTTAAATGAAATGACTGATTCCAACTATAAGTTACAAGTTTATTAACACCTATAAACAATTAATCACATACATGTCAAAGAAAAAAATGCAGTGTAAGCACTCCTGAAATAAACAAATTCAGGAAGAAAAAAAATGACACATGATGTATCATCAAAACAACCAACCCCACCCTTCACCCACAAGGTTCACCTGTATGGAGAAAAGGTAAGATTAAATGAAATGAATTACACTGCCTGGGTGGGGTCTCAAGTCGAGCCTCCACTTCAAACTAGCTATTCTAAATTCTAACTCTAAGTCCACTGATAGCTGGAACGACTGCGAAGTGACTACACAATCTCTTCACAGACTTCGGTTCTACACAGCCTATCCTGGAATCTCCTGAACACACCTAACTGCACCTCTAAACTTCAGCAGCTGTCCTCTGCTATGATCTTCAACAAAACTATGTCTCTTTTCTGTGCTGACTTCTGTAGAGAGAATGTTCACCCTTTCTCTCTCCACGAACTCTGGAATTTGATGACTGAGGTTTAACAGAACCCCACTGGATTCTAAACTGGCACTGTAGCTGACTTCTACCACTCTGAAATTACCTGCCCGAGTACCTATGACTGGGCGATGGGGCTATCGGCTTTATTATGGCCGTGAAGAAGCGAACATAAAATTACCACAACGCTGGCAGCCTGCCAAATCTGCGTGTGTAACGAGCGTCAGAGCTCAGGATTTATCCACAAAAATCCTATTCGCTGGAAAATGTCTTCCCCTGGCTGGGAAAACGTACTTTCTTCCTCTCCTTCCACCACTGGCAATTCATGAGCGACTTAGCTTGTCGGCGAATGCCACAACTTCGCCGTGGGAGAAATTTTTGTGGTATAAAAAATTCTGTTCTTCCCCACAAAAAACCGGCACCTGCTGTTCAGACGAAACAAAACAACAGCTAAACAAAACGTAATAAATCTATTTCTAATAACAAATAACTCCCTTACTCTTCAACCCGTTATGCACCTCCATACAAAAAATCATGCCAACCCCGTCCGCTCCTCTCCTGTTCCCTTCTCTACCTGAGCCTACAAAGTAAACATTGGCTAACCCAGATCGCTTGTTCTGCCTGACTAACTCCGAGCAACAACAATATTTTCACGGGCGCGGTCTGGGCAGTCGTACTGTGGCCTACTTCTTACGCTGACACTAATGCCGTAATGATTAATACAAAATAAAACTAGCCCTCTCTAGGAATTCCTAAAATTCCCGTCAGTATGATTAATCACCTCAAAATTGAAATAAAGTATTATTCCCTTAACAGAAATAAATTTCCTCTCCATCTTCTGAATACACAGAATAACATGGCACAATCAATAACATATAACCCTGTTTACGCTAGCATCTACATACTGCTTAAAAGTTATACATAAACCCTGTTATCAAATTGAAAACCCCCGTAGTTCAACCACGTGTTTACAATTTTATGACCATGTGCGTCTCTCCCCCTCGTCCCTCTGAACATCGTATCAATAAATATACCGTAACCCACGCGCCCACGTGCTCGTGCAACAATACACCTCTTCACTCCCGTCCACAGATATATGCGTAACTATATAATTAGCGAGCATCAATACTCTCAATAAAATCACAAATGAAAATACACATTACACACGCTCCCGACTATTCTGTACATAAACAAAATTCGCATCGCGGGTTTCTCTGCAGACCTGTTTTTGAAATAGATCCAAGCATGGCCGAAACCTCGCAACTTTCAAATCATCTTAAATACCGCTATTCCTGAAATAAGGAATTAAATGGACCTAGTAAGTTTCTCATGTCTATCACTCAGATCGTATTTGATGGCTCTGAAGTTACGAATTTAATTAAACTCCACTTCCCAAGAAACTTACTGCTACGCCTAGACTAGAAAAATTAAATAAAGTCCCCACGCAAAAATGATGCTTACCAAATCTCGAATGTCCTACTGAAGGCAATCGACTTGACTCTGGCAACCGGCTTGGCAATTTTTCATTAAAAGAGAAAGAGGCTATGAAATATAGGCCTTTTATAATCAAGACCCCCACGCGCCGACTTCATGACGTCATATGCGCGGCGTGGTTCTAAAGCCAATGGGAGCTCTGCATTTCAACTGCAGTTAGCTCTCAGCCAATCAGAATCTTAGATCATGCTGATGCAACCAGTTTCTGCTAGACAAAGAAACGGCATTAAGCTCTGCCCTCTAGTGGCAATGAAACAAAAATGGCCAAAATATAAATATATATATATATATATCAAATCCCGAAAAATGTGTCTAGGGCCACCTGCCCTATCTTTAAAAAGACTAAAACTGGGGCAAATCCTGATCTAGCCTCTATAATCTTTCTTCTAGAAAAATATTGTCCAATTCCATACACCCCCACTCTAAACACATAAAGAAGAACCATAAAGCAGATGAGATCAAACTCCCTCGTGATCTCATCTTGAAAAAACGTAAATAATAGAAGGAGAAGAAACATGGAGAAGGATTTCCTGTAATCCCTCCTAAAAATAGTAAACAAAATGCAAGGGAAAAAAAACATGGGCCATTTGAAAGACAGAATCTCAGTACTTTCGTCACATCACTCCCACCTTCGAAGATTGAGCATCGATCTCATTACTGAAATCTCTGTGTTTCACACTGGCCCTTAACTCTGTCTACAAGGCTGTCTGTCCTTACCCCTCCCATTCAGTGTTCTTCGACTTTCCTCTTGTGCGTTTCCTCCTTCGTCTCCTAGAATGAGCTCCTATGCTCCGTTGGGAGAGTTGATCTCTCTTCAGACCTGTGCCGTCTAATGGCGGGTCTGAACTTTCCCTTGCTATGACCGTCAAAAGGCTGTCCTGGTCAGCTGATGTGACCGGCGGGCGCTGTGGCGATCTGGCGATGGCGACTTCCTCGCTGCGCGTCAGCGGGTTTGTGACCGCTGGTACAGTGCGAGAACGATGCAACGTCTCGGGTTCCTCTGGTGTAGAGCCTCCGATTTCTTGCTGGGTTTCTATTGAGTCCTCACTTATCTCAATAGCTTCTACCTTTGAAGAAAAGTAGGTAAGATCTGCCCCTGGCAGTGGTTCTGGACTCGCTCTTCCCCTACCAACATGAAGCGGGACAAAGCTCTCCACTATAGCTCCTTGCAAATGCGTAAGGTCGCTTTTCTCACTCTTTTCTGGCCTGAAAAGTTGGTGAGATGAAAATGTAGACCACGGGAGCTCTCCGTCTAACACCCTAGTTCTACCTTCAACCTTGCCCTCCCCTGTGAGAGTTACTGGCGTCAGTTGGAATGTGTCCTGCAGTGACACTTGACGGTTTAAGATCCCGTTAGATCGCGGAGAATCTGAGATAAAGCTCTCAGTGACTGGTTCCAATGTTCCGTGAAACGAATTGGAAAAGATAGCCAATTTTTCAGGCTGCTCGTTACAAGAGTCGTTTCCTGTAAACGAGATACGAGAGTTGTGGGGCCCATCTCCGTTTATAGGCAAACGGATACTCCGATCACTGTCCTCCTCCGTTTGAGTAAAGTGCTGGTCGGATGGGGCTCCAGGGCTGGTTGGAACTATATGCTCGCTCAGACCGCTATCTTGTGCCCTATGAAGATGGCGCTGGTCGTTGACATATGTAATACCGCTCTTGTCAGTATGTCCCTCACTTGAAGGAGCTAATACCATCGGGGGCCTAATTCCCGACAACAAAGAGTGTACTTCCGGAATCAGAGGCGTCGTCACCACTGTTTGGCCGGTTGGCTGAACAGGGCTGGCGGGCGAATTTGCCTCTGCAATTAACATATCGCTGTCGTCAGAGGCGTTGCACCTCTCCTTGGCACGACAGCTATGTTTGAGCTCGCTCGGGGCTCCGTGAATTAGGGCTTCTCCTTTTTCACTTATCTGGCCTGCAGTAGGCCCCCTTGCATCAGCAAGGATCGGTGTGGTCGGGTTCCCCAAAACTAAATATGGGTTGCCGAGAATGAAGTCATAGGCTGGCTGAGCCGTTACAGCTGCCTTGATCGTGCCAGACACAAACTTACATTTCACTTCAATGTTGGCGACCGGAAAGCACTGTGAGGTCCCTTTCCTTAAAATTCCACCAATATTCACTTTTTACTTGGTCATCTGCCAGGGCTTCACCAGATGTCGGGCGACTATGCTGGGGTATGTAAGCCCGCTGTCAAATAAACATGTTGTCTCAGTCCCGTTCACTTCTGCTGGCCCGCTGTTGGAAAACAACTTCTCTGACTGGAAGGGTTTCCACTTCTTCCCTTGTTTCACCCTCACAGGCCTTAAACAAGCCACCTGATGAGCGGGTTGTTTGTTTGGGCACTGTGTTGTCCAATGAGAGGTAGTTCGACAGAACCTACAATATCTCTCATTATCTCCCCGGTTCCTGAAGGGTTCATGAGAAGTCGGCCGCTGTGTTCTGTTAGGCGGCTGGGAGCGCATGTTATGACTGGGAGGGGGCTCCTTGCGAGACGGCCCTTGCTGCTGGTGAGCTGAAGAGGAAGGCGAATGCGATGAAGATGCTCCTTTGTCCGGGGCTGGCAGGTCAGGGTGTTTTCTTTTCTGGCCCAGTACTTCGGCCTGTGCCGACTGGAACCTTTCAGCAAATAGAATAATCTGGTCCAGTTGCTGGGCGCCCTGCTCCGCCAGGTACTTCCTTAAGTCCGGAGACATGTTGGCCTTTATCTGTTCGCACAGAACTAATTCTTCCAATCCTTCAAAAGATTTAGCCAAACCCGACAACTCTCTCCAGCGAGTGAGGTAATTCCTCAGCCTCTCCGCGAACTGGGGAAAACTTTCCCCTTTCTCCAGACGACTTTCCCGAAACATTGTTTGGCACTTCCGAGGAGTCCATTGGAATCGCTGTAACAGGGCGTTCCGCAGTGCCTCAAAGTTATTCTGGTCATCCACCAGCTTCTTGCTATAGACCTCATACCCATGTCCTCTTAGAGATTGAGATAATTTGAGACACCAAAGACTATCATCCAGCCCATATGCCTTTGCCATCCGTTCAAATTTTTCCAAAAATACCTCAATTTTCTCATTCCCGTTAGGAAAAGAGTCCATTGGAAAATTCATGGCTGCCATCCGGGGCCCTCCGTTTCCTGAGGTGTCTGTCGCCCCTGCTCCGGGAGAATCTCCGTTAGCCAAACTGCCTTCCGAAGATCGGTACTGCAGTTCCAGAGAACGCATGGCAAGTTCATGCTCTCTCTCTGCTGCCTTCTCCCTCTCCTGTGCTTCCAATTTCCGAAGTTCCATCTCAGCCTGCCTCTCCTCTTTCTCCGCTTCCAATTTACGCAGGTCCATCTCTGCCAGTCGGGCCCTCTCTTCTTTCTCCGTCTGCCGGTCCTGTTCCCTCATAATGTAAGCCCTAGTCTCGGCCTCATCCATTCCCATGCTTTTAGCTGCGTCCTTCCATGCAGTAAGTAGCTTGACCAATTCAGCCATATTACCTGACAAATCAGCAGTAACTCACCACGAGGGGAAATGACAAAAACGGAACAAGAAAAATTTACTGTTACCTACTAGGAATATGCTGTCGCAAAAACCAGCACTCAGACTAGCACCAAGTCTGACTAATAACTACCTGAAAAAAATTCAAGTTATCCAGCTACCCAAAACCCGAATTTACTTTCCTGTCAAGAAAAAAATTCGATTAGCCATCAATTACTTCTAAGTCATAAACAACCTTACTACAATTAACATCTAAACTGACTACAACCTGTGGAAAAAACTTATAGCTGGATCAGTCTTAATATAGCTCAAGTCTAGGGGATTTATAAGAAATCTATTTCCAGAACTTTCTTCAGAGACAATCTATGAATCTAGAATTGATCCCAACAAAGATGATCCCAAGGACGACGCCACCCACTTTGTCACGAAATGGATTTAGGACTAGAGACTGTCTACATATAGTGACAAGACAATAGTAAGAAGAAAGACTGAAATGATAGATTCAGATAGAAATATAGTGCAAAATGTGAAAGTTGAGACCATTGGCTCCGAGGTTGAGAACCTAGGTTGATTCTTTCCTCGCCACTTCGGACGTTTAAATTGCTATGGCCTCGAACCACCTCTAACTACCCTAAGGGGATAAGGTTCAAGTAGATTCACATACACCAAGATACAGACAACATATAGCTACTGTACTTAAATGAAATGACTGATTCCAACTATAAGTTACAAGTTTATTAACACCTATAAACAATTAATAACATACATGTCAAAGAAAAAAAATGCAGTGTAAGCACTCCTGAAATAAACAAATTCAGGAAGAAAAAAAATGACACATGATGTATCATCAAAACAACCAACCCCACCCTTCACCCACAAGGTTCACCTGTATGGAGAAAAGGTAAGATTAAATGAAATGAATTACACTGCCTGGGTGGGGTCTCAAGTCGAGCCTCCACTTCAAACTAGCTATTCTAAATTCTAACTCTAAGTCCACTGATAGCTGGAACGACTGCGAAGTGACTACACAATCTCTGCACAGACTTCGGTTCTACACAGCCTATCCTGGAATCTCCTGAACACACCTAACTGCACCTCTAAACTTCAGCAGCTGTCCTCTGCTATGATCTTCAACAAAACTATGTCTCTTTTCTGTGCTGACTTCTGTAGAGAGAATGTTCACCCTTTCTCTCTCCACGAACTCTGGAATTTGATGACTGAGGTTTAACAGAACCCCACTGGATTCTAAACTGGCACTGTAGCTGACTTCTACCACTCTGAAATTACCTGCCCGAGTACCTATGACTGGGCGATGGGGCTATCGGCTTTATTATGGCCGTGAAGAAGCGAACATAAAATTACCACAACGCTGGCAGCCTGCCAAATCTGCGTGTGTAACGAGCGTCAGAGCTCAGGATTTATCCACAAAAAATCCTATTCGCTGGAAAATGTCTTCCCCTGGCTGGGAAAACGTACTTTCTTCCTCTCCTTCCACCACTGGCAATTCATGCGCGACTTAGCTTGTCGGCGAATGCCACAACTTCGCCGTGGGAGAAATTTTTGTGGTATAAAAAATTCTGCTCTTCCCCACAAAAAGCCGGCACCTGCTGTTCAGACGAAACAAAACAACAGCTAAACAAAACGTAATAAATCTATTTCTAATAACAAATAACTCCCTTACTCTTCAACCCGTTATGCACCTCCATACAAAAAATCATGCCAACACCGTCCGCTCCTCTCCTGTTCCCTTCTCTACCTGAGCCTACAAAGTAAACATTGGCTAACCCAGATCGCTTGTTCTGCCTGACTAACACCGAGCAACAACAATATTTTCACGGGCGCGGTCTGGGCAGTCGTACTGTGGCCTACTTCTTACGCTGACACTAATGCCGTAATGATTAATACAAAATAAAACTAGCCCTCTCTAGGAATTCCTAAAATTCCCGTCAGTATGATTAATCACCTCAAAATTGAAATAAAGTATTATTCCCTTAACAGAAATAAATTTCCTCTCCATCTTTGTCATGAAATATTCTAATCCACATATATAAATTATTAGGTAAATATGAAGCCTAACAAATAAAATTAATAAAGAGAAGAGCAATGGTAAAATGACAGTGCTGTCACAAGGAATGTACTCGAAATCCCCCTTGTTTTCTGCTTCGTCTGCAAATTGTAACGCTTTCACGTTGATAGTAAAAGCTTACTGTATTATACCCGCTTTCTTCAATGAAACGTGTGCTGTATTTCTTGGAAAAACATTAAGAGGCAGACTGCGTAATGACCTAAATTTTAAATTCCATTCATGTCTTTTTCTACATTACGTTACCAAAACGAACGAACAGATGGACAAAAGGATAGCGAGAAGGGAGAGGCAGAAAGCCGAACATTAAACACGCGTCGCGCGATACACAATTACTACTATCACGCGTGTAAGTCTACAAGCACTAACTTTTTCAGACGGACAGTGATAAAATACACTACCCTTTCCCAGAGTTAGGTTTATAAATCATAAAAAACTCTTATTAGAAAAGATAACATTAGATGGGTTTACGGTTGAGAACATAACAGTACCCAGACAGAACATCTTCGAAACAGGAGGTAAAAGAAATTGCATATTTTGAACGCAGCCACGTAGCTCCTTTAAATTAGTATTTTTGGGTTCCTTAGGGCTTGCTGACAAATAATATGTAAAACGTTACGCAAATAGTCCAGGAATTAATAAATTATACCCAAAATAAAATATTGGGGGTGCCTGACAGCATAAAATCATTTCTGCTCATAAGATTTTTTTTTAACGTGTTTGAAAAAAATTTACGTTACAGAAATAGCCTACCATGTAAACTCCAAATTGATTGGAGCGCAACAAATGAAAGCCTAACCACGATTGGTCGGGCTATAAATACTATCTTGGTTGTTTGGGGAAACGGGGAAAGGTAACATTTTTTCAAACACTTGTCGAAACGGGGCTCATTGGTCAGACTCGCTGATATACACACTTGGGAGCGTTAGTTCGAAACCACTTGTTTAAAATAGCTTGATAAAGCATCAGTGCGTTGAGGCCAGCATATATTTTGCTCAATAAAAGCCTGGAACATAGGCAGATGGAAATTTGTGCCAGTTTGTGCCAGAATTCATTGCTAATCAACGTATCTGTGTTATTCGTATGAATTGTGGTAAGCTTGAACCATTCAATATCTTTTAATGAAAATTGAATGTGAATTGTTGATTTATGCCTGTATATATATGTGTAGTTCAGTGGCCAACGTGAGGTAAGGCCTGTAATGCTCCAGCCTGAACAGAGGGTGTCGGAGAGAAGTAAAACGGCATGGAATGGCCAAATAGTACACTGACACCTGGATGATTGATTAGACAGAAATAATGCTGGAAGTGCAGAGGCGTAGTGACCATTAAGGATGGTAATGCTGGTATAAAGTATTTCAGATGAAGCTGACTGTTGGCCTAACGCTCTGAACGCAATGTTTGTGATGTATTGTGATCAGTGTAAAAAGAAAATATAAATTAGTTATGAAGTAGAAGGTACATCCTTCTTGATTTCAGGGACAGTGGTCTTGATGGTACTGAGCAGCACCTAGTCAGAGCTTTGCTGAATCCTGAGTCGGACAGCATACTCCTTGGTCTTTTTAGCTATCAGTGAGGTGTCTCCTGAACCCAGAGGAGAATTCGAGCAGAGGAGTCCTTTCCTGCCGCCATCACGCCAGATAAGCGAATTGGCCAGCTGAGCTCAACATTATGTCCCCTCATCTTGAAATGACTTTTTAAAATTAACATTAAGAGGGGAATTTACTTGTCTTAAAATCAGGAACTGTGAACATCTCCAATACTGGTCCCTAAAGACAAACTATTGAAGTCATGATGACAAATACCAACAGAGCTTGAACAAAACAAAACCAGTATTACCTCATTTTACTACTACACAACTGACACACATAGAACATTTGTAATAATATATGTCACTACAATATTCATATTAAATACATTCTGTACATAACTTGTAATTTAAATTGATTGTGATTCCTGGTTCCCTTGTAGTTGAATCAGGACACATATTCATTCATGCCAGTAATGAATACATATTGTTATTCGAAAGTTTATCAGTGACTCTTTTAAGATATCTTTGTAGAGTGTTATATGTATGTGAGTGTCACAGTGTTGTCAAGAGTAGTGGATTAAATTAAATTGTTTATCTGTCTGTTGTTGTGACTTACACTTCATCATACACATACCCTAGACACATAACGTAGCATCACACTATTCCAGAATAATTCTGACTGAGATATAGAGATATGTGGTAGCAAGTAAGGTTATCTATAATACACTACTCTTAATAGATATAGATACCTTCACAGCTGATCTCAGTCAGTACACTAAGTTCCCTATAAGTATTTATAACATCCCACTTCACCACAATCTTCTGAATACACAGAATAACATGGCACAATCAATAACATATAACCCTGTTTACGCTAGCATCTACATACTGCTTAAAAGTTATACATAAACCCTGTTATCAAATTGAAAACCCCCGTAGTTCAACCACGTGTTTACAATTTTATGACCATGTGCGTCTCTCCCCCTCGTCCCTCTGAACATCGTATCAATAAATATACCGTAACCCACGCGCCCACGTGCTCGTGCAACAATACACCTCTTCACTCCCGTCCACAGATATATGCGTAACTATATAATTAGCGAGCAACAATACTCTCAATAAAATCACAAATGAAAATACACATTACACACGCTCCCGACTATTCTGTACATAAACAAAATTCGCATCGCGGGTTTCTCTGCAGACCTGTTTTTGAAATAGATCCAAGCATGGCCGAAACCTCGCAACTTTCAAATCATCTTAAATACCGCTATTCCTGAAATAAGGAATTAAATGGACCTAGTAAGTTTCTCATGTCTATCACTCAGATCGTATTTGATGGCTCTGAAGTTACGAATTTAATTAAACTCCACTTCCCAAGAAACTTACTGCTACGCCTAGACTAGAAAAATTAAATAAAGTCCCCACGCAAAAATGATGCTTACCAAATCTCGAATGTCCTACTGAAGGCAATCGACTTGACTCTGGCAACCGGCTTGGCAATTTTTCATTAAAAGAGAAAGAGGCTATGAAATATAGGCCTTTTATAATCAAGACCCCCACGCGCCGACTTCATGACGTCATATGCGCGGCGTGGTTCTAAAGCCAATGGGAGCTCTGCATTTCAACTGCAGTTAGCTCTCAGCCAATCAGAATCTTAGATCATGCTGATGCAACCAGTTTCTGCTAGACAAAGAAACGGCATTAAGCTCTGCCCTCTAGTGGCAATGAAACAAAAATGGCCAAAATATATATATATATATATATATATATACTATATATATATATATATATATATATATATATATATATATATATATATATATATATATATATATATATATATCAAATCCCGAAAAATGTGTCTAGGGCCACCTGCCCTATCTTTAAAAAGACTAAAACTGGGGCAAATCCTGATCTAGCCTCTATAATCTTTCTTCTAGAAAAATATTGTCCAATTCCCTACACCCCCATTCTAAACACATAAAGAAGAACCATAAAGCAGATGAGATCAAACTCCCTCGTGATCTCATCTTGAAAAAACGTAAATAATAGAAGGAGAAGAAACATGGAGAAGGATTTCCTGTAATCCCTCCTAAAAATAGTAAACAAAATGCAAGGGAAAAAAAAACATGGGCCATTTGAAAGACAGAATCTCAGTACTTTCGTCACAAAACTCCCACTTTGACTCCATGTTTCAGTTTTCTCAGATTCCGGTTTTCCTTGTTAAAATAGTAGAGTTTTCTATTGTCATATATGGGAGTAAAACATCCGATTGCCTTGTATGCGAACTCACATACACATATGTGAACTCATTTCCTGTCTAAATGCCTACAAATACAACATCTTACTTTCCCATAAAGTAATCTGTTCGTGAAAGTCGGACAGGAAACGATTATGTCATTCATGTTTGTCTATAAGGTGTCTCCCCGTAGTGGCTATCAAACTTTCAGTGTATTACCATCTTGGCAAAGAACTCACCATGGCCTTATTAACGATTAAACAAATACGCTGGGCGATTTTAGTGTTAATCTGTAGTCTGATGCCAGCCACACCCGAGATTAACGAACTTGATTGTCGGTTAATATTATCCCAGCCGTTCCTTGCAAAGCAGGGAGGAACGGGTAACCAAACAGATTAGACGACTTATCACTGAGTGGAGTGGAAGAATGTTTGAAAATACAAAATATCTGCTACATAGCAGAGAAGAAAAAAGTGCCGACTTAAAATATTTCCTACCCGAAGCGGATGCTACCTTTTACACCCCCCCCCCCCAAGAAACACACTTTCAAGTATATTTTTAACAGTAAGCACTACAATAATACGGCCCGATGGCACCACCCCCTTCTGTATGTAACCCAGGGCGGACCTCCCCCCTTGCACACTCCTTTGTACGCCACTGTCATGCTAGATGGTGTAGACATGATCTCTCAACAATCTCTTGTCCCCAGTGTGTTTATCATTTCTGTTGTTGAACTCTTTCTAGGGACCTCAAGACGCAGCAATAGAGACCGCAGTCAGCGACTCATAGCTTGACTGCCTGCGTCAGGACCAGCGAACCAGAGCTGGTCAAGACCGTGCTCCACCTCCACGTGGTGGTCCTGGAAACAGTATGCAGCAATGCAGGCTGGCTGAGCGAGCATGGATCACAATGGGAAGGCAAACCCGGTCCTAAAAAATGCCGTGCAGAAGTCGGATGTGTCGACCGAAAGGTGCAGATATCACAGCTACGTTGTAAACAGACACAACGCAACCACCGTCCTTTTCAGGGCGAACAAAGAAGAAGAAAGAAGAAGAACTCTTTCTATGTCTAGCAAACTGTCCTGTATCTTTTTATTTTGCCGTCCACTATATCTTTTTACTTTTGTCACAATATATTTTAGCTTTCATCTACCCATAACATGTCCAAAGAAAGTGGCACTGCCAGTGCCGTCTTAAGGCATGGACACACTGGGCAGTGCCCAGGGGCCCCACGATTCTAAGGGCCCCATGCTGGGATGCTGCCATATTGTTCATAAGACATCTCTTGGCAGAGTGGATAATTATTCGATCTCTCGCTGGAAAGGCCTGGGATTCAAATCAAACATGACGTGGGTAAGTTGACGAAATTTGTGTTGAAAGTACCATTAAATTATAATTCTATAGGTTTAATTTTATTGACCGTTTACATTTTTATTCCCGTGGGTGGGTAGGGCTGGTAGGGGCCCAATGCATTGTTTTGCCCAGGGCCTACAATGCTGTTAAGACGGCCCTGTGTACTGCTCCCTTCTAATATGAGTGTTGTGCTTTTTTTGCACACTGGCCTCTTTCAGGACACGTGTATTCCTCTTTATAGTTTTCTTTGGTATTCTTAGCATTTTTCTGTAAAAGGTAAAGGTAAAGGATCCCGTTACACGCCCATTGAGGCATATTGGGAATATGGTGTTAGGCCCATATTTTCTTGACTATCGGCACACTAGGGGTGACGTGGTCAACATCACGCCAGCCGCCCTAACCTTCCCAGAGTTGCTCTGGTACCCAGTTGGGACTGGGTCCACCCGGGAGCCGTTTGCGGCCTAAAAAAATCCCACCTCATCTGGGGATCGAACCATAGACCACTGAGCTAGGAAGCCAGTGCACTAACCACTATGCTACCGCATAGTTTTTCTGTAAAAACCACATTTGTATGGTCTCCATAGATTTTCCAGTATGACTAATAACTGTCCACGACTTGCTTGCACATGCAGTGGCTCTGTATAACACCGAAGAACTCCATTCCTTGCTTCGATTGAAAAATATTTGTTGCATAAAAATACTTTTCGTTTTATTGAACGCTGCGTTTGCGTTGGTTATTATACTCTTCACCTCTGAGATGCATCTTCCATTTGATGTTGCCCAGGTCTTTGAATATATTGACTTCTTTCAAACTGTCCCGTTTATTTTCATAGTGAATTCCGGAGAAGCCATTTTCGTCGAGATGTCTATTACCTCTTGTCTTGTTTTTTTTTTTTTTTTTGCTATTTATGCTACGGGCGTTTCCTACTGTCAGTCACTATAGCAGCAATCATTTCCTGTAACTCTTTAACGAAATGAAATAATGTGACTTCCGTTCATCACACTATTGTCATATGACTGTAAGGAAGTGAACATAGTTCAGTAGATTTAATCGTTTTTACCTTTATATACGCCGTTATAAGTTACTTTTGTGAAGGCAGCATTCTCAACTGAGCTAGGTAAATGCATATTCCAACTAAACAATCTTTTAAAAATACGTGAACCGCAATAAGTGCGAAACGAGAGGACAGGAAATGGTCAAAATTTAAATCATTATTTTTTCAGTCACAAGACTTGTCTTTGATATGCAAATTTTTGCCAGTATATAGGCCTACAGGGTTTTATAGTGACATTGACTGTCATTGCTGCAAACATTATCAGGTTGAGGGCACACTGTCTAATTGCTGCAGTTTGTTAGTTATGACTTAATTTGGAATAAGAAATTTGTCTTGGAATTGCCATTTTCTTTTTTCAGCACGATCGGTTTGATACAGACTTAGTAAAAGTTTACTAATTTGTTAGCCTACTGTGAATTATGAATTATTATTAATATTTTCTCTTGTCATTCACGTATCTTGCCTTGCCATGCCATAGGGACATTTAAAAGTGTACAGCCTTAGTAACACTAATCAACATTTTAAACGAAATTAAATGTAGGCCTAGACGTTTTTAGTTCAGTGATTACCATCTGTATAATTTATTATAGTAAAACCAGTCACCAACGGTTTGGTACAAAATGTATATTTTCTTACACCTCCTCTAGCTACCTTCAGATTTATTGGCCTGAGCTGAGGGGACATTCCATCAGTTGCCAGTCAAAATGGGCTCCTTATTTAGGAGTGAGGAAATGCAGCTTTGCCATATGTTCCTGCAAACTGAGGCTGCTTATGCTTGTGTTTCCGAGCTTGGAGAACTGGGGATAGTCCAGTTCAAAGATGTGAGTTATAACAGTCCTGTAATTGGTATTTTCTTTTAGTTTTCAGGACAAAAAAGGGGATTAAATAATTATACTATTTTATCCTACCAGACTAAGAATGGGTAAGGCATAGGGTAGCTATCTAAAAACTTTACTAGCTACTGAACTGTAAACCCTTCATTATCAAGTACTTCTGTCTGTCTTTTAGGGTGTAATAAGACCCTTCAGTAAGAATAAGTATGATTGGAACAGCAAAAGTCAAAAGAAGTTTCTATCGATGGATCACCTTCTTTCACCCAGGAGTCTTCAAGAACTAGCACCTGGAATGTTAGGACATATTGAATGATGTAGAACATCAGAGTTGACTACAGAAGTGTACGGTAATCTTTATCTTTTGTGCCGTCAAGTATGTATAATATGTGTATTTTCATACCTTTTAGAGTTGGGGTTAGAGTTAACCCTAATCCTAAATCAATACACATATTATACATACTCGACAGCACTAAAGGTGGTAAAGATTACCGAAGTGTACTAACGTTTTGGGATTGTATGATATTAGACAAAAGGAAGCAGGCTAAGAAACACTTAATGCAGAAGAAATTATGATTTTCTCAAGCCATGACAAGCAAGCAATTTGCACCATGCACTAAAGATGTAGGACAAGTCTTATTCCAGATTCATTCATCAACACCACTGATCTGAAGGCCTTGGGAGGGCATTTGACTTGGTGAGAGCGTTTCTCTTTTGACCAGTGGCTGAAAGGACTGCTTCACAAAATTTAGATCTTTTGAGAGGTGCCTCTGTTGTGAGCCTTTTCTTCTGCTCCTCCCCCCCCCCTTTTTTTTCTCCCAAACATTAATCAGAATTGAGCATTTATACGTAAACATTTCAGCTCTACTTAATTCCTTGGCAGTAAAAGCCCAGGGATCAAAATGTATGTCCAGTTGAAAATTAATCCAAGAAGTTTGTTCATAAACAAATGACAATTCTAATTTTTATGATTTTTGTGTGTGTGAAATCACATATTGCTGAACTGGAATCTCACTTATACAGTCATATCCCACGCAGTTTAATTAATTTATTACTTACAAATACCAGATTAGTTGAACGCCCTTCTCAGAATCAAAAATAGGTTATAGTTTCTATCGAAAATGCTAAAATTCTTTTAGAAATAATCTGTTGCGGTTGATACGTTGATAGTTTATGACTGTTATGTATGTGACTACGCTACTTGTAAACAAACTGCCTAATGATGTCATTAAGTGATACAAGTATGAAAAAATTATGCACCAAAATATTTCTTTCTCTACAGTCCAAAACATGCATTCTGCAGGAAGTGTTTACATGATTTGAACAAACTATGGCCACTTATTTTCAAATTTTTTTATTCAAATTCGGAACACGTATCCTGCTGGCGCATCATGCGGCCCGCAGGTCGATATATTGGGTAACCTGGCGCACCATACAGCTTGTGGGTTGCAATGAGAAGTCCTCACTGTATAGTTGTATCTCATGAAGAAGCAACACTTTGGGTGATTTGCAACTGATGGTGAAGTACAGTATGACATATAATTCTAGCTCCTGGAGCTTGACACTGTCTTTTAAGTGGTGAGATCGATGCCTTGGTGTCACAGTGGAACAAATGCTTAGACACATCTAGCAATTTTGTAGAAATAAAATGTCTCCCAAGGCCGTATTATGGGTGTCTTGTTCACTTATTTGTTGAAACACCTTAGTATTTCCTGTAGTATCTCACTGAATTAATTATTCTTGCGTATTAAATTTAAAAGAAGATTTCACAAACATAATCTTACTTTTATTTTCCAGCTGAATGAAAGCGTGAATTCTTTTCAGCGTACTTTTGTAGCTCAAATTCGTAGATGTGAGGAAATGGAGAGGAAACTCAGTAAGTTCTGCTGTATTATACGTTTCTTATATATATATAAGATCCAAACCTCAGAAATGAGGTATCTGAGGAAGGTGGTTGAAGTAACAAGAAGAGACATGGTACGCAACCAGACGATACGTCAAGGCCTTAGGTCCTACCCCCTGCAGACCCAGGTGGAACAGTCCCAGTTAAGATGGTTTGGCCATGTCTGCGGAGTGGGAGATGATCGGATACCACGACAAGCATGGGAAACAAAGAGCCAGGGGTCCAGACCCCGAGGACGACCCGGAGTCCGCTGGGAGGACAACGTTGGACAATCTTTGAGGGACCGAGGGCTAGAATGGAGCCAGGCCAGGAGGAAGACAGCCAATAGAATAGTCTGGCGCTCTCTCTTCCAAACCTCTACACCTCACGGTAGAAGGGGAACGACTAAGTAAGTATATATATATATATATATATATATATATATATATATATATATATATATATATATATATATATATATATATATATATATTGTGTGACGATTCGCATGTTTGCATTTTTCGTTGTTATTGCTACAGAAATATGTCACGCTTTATATTTACATTTTCTAAGACTCCTAAGCGAATAATTGTGTTAAACTACTTAGAAAAATTGCTGACATTAATGATGATTGTTTGGTAGTCACAGTTTGTTGTCAAACAATATATATATATATATATATATATATATATATATATATATATATATATATATATATATATATATATATATATATATATATATATATATATATATATATATATATATATATAATGAAGGCTTCACCAGGTTAGCATAAGTTACAAACGTGTTTGCACATGCATTTTATGTTCCTAGATTGTGTTTCATTATTTATCTGCTGTAATTTCCCTCATAATGAGTAACAGTGATTCTCAGCGTCAACTATCTGGCTAATGAAGGAAGCTTCAGAAAAATGTAGAACATGTAAATGTGTGCAAGCAAGAGAAAAAAAAAGAAATAAAGAAAAACCCTAGTGAAGCCTACATTAGTGTAAAAACATTACAACCTGTTGCTGTTCGCGTTGTGGGATCGCCTTGTTTGTACATGAAGGGAGGTTCAGTGACATAGAACATTATTATTTTATGGTACCTGGTCATTCTTATCTGCATTGCGGCAGAAATTTCGGTCACATTGAGAAGAAACTAAAAGACATGGTTGTGTACTGTGGAGATGACTATGCTATGCCCATTTGAGGTTCTAGGACCACTAGACCATTTATGATGGTCAGAATGGACAAATCCTTATATTTTCAACTAAAGTGTCCTACAGGAGTACTTCACAAAGAGGAAGAGCGTGGACACCAGCTGCAAAGGTTTTTCTGTACTCCAGTCAGTACAAACAAGGATGCGCCATTAAGTCCACTTAATACCTCTATTCACTTACGGAAGTGCAATTACATAATGGTAAGATCAAGGCATGCAACCAGTCAACCTTTGAACTCTTTCATTATTCTAGAACGTCCAAATGACACATTATTTAGAGCACTACTCTCTCGTGGCAGAGGTACCGGGTTCGAAACATGATGTCATGCTCCTGTCTACCCATCTGTAAATGGGTAATTGATTCTGCTCATGAGTTAGTGAAGGAAAAGGCAGCGATGGAGGGAACTAGTCACCTCACTTCTCGAAGCTAGACTTAGTATAGTGAAGGCTCTAACACTTGACTCTCCTGCGGGGGGATCGGCTATGGGACTACCTTTACCTTTTTTAACCTTCTACCCAAGAAAGGTAATCAACTTCAGTTGAGCTCAGCAATGAAAAAGTGTGGGATACTATTACACAGGCAGATAAGAAACAATCAGAGGATGCAAGTACAGTACCATTACATTGTGTGTGCTATGTATATATGTTTTTTTATTTGTCACAGACACTGTTGATATACATTTCATGTCTACATTACTATATTCTTCAAAAAAAAAAAGATCTTTAATGTAAAACTCATTTATTGAGACAGCTTAAAATTTAGCAGAGTTACAGCGTTTTACTTTATGTCAAACTTTAAACAGCTATATCTCTTTTTACAAAAATCGCGGGCTTGCCCTTGTCATATGGAACGCTTCAAATGACAGTAGATGTATACCGTCATCTATCAGAAGATGTACCCAGTAAGTGTGTACTGTCACCTTTGAAGGGATGCATCTGGTTAATGATCCACCTAGCTCAGGGGATCCCCACCCAAACGGATCAATAAACCCCAGATCAGCAAGAGAGAGGTTGGTAAGAAAACGAAGATGACTGTATACCGCTCCACCTATGTCCCAGTCTTGACATATGGATGCGAGTCATGGGCAATGACTACAACCCACAAAAGCCAGATCCAAACCTCAGAAATGAGGTATCTGAGGAAGGTGGTTGAAGTAACAAGAAGAGACATGGTACGCAACCAGACGGTACATCAAGGCCTTAAATCCCACCCCCTGCAGACCCAAGTAGAACAGTCCCAACTAAGATGGTTTAGCCATGTCTGCAGAATGGGAGAAGATCGGCTACCACGACAAGCATGGGAAACAAAGAGCCAGGGATCCAGGACGACCCAGAGGCCGCTGGGAGGACAACATTAGACAGTCTTTGAAGGACCGAGGACTAGAATGGAACCAGGCCTGGAGGAAGACAGCCGATAGGATAGTCTGGCGCTCTCTCTTCCAAACCTCTACACCTCACGGTAGAAGGAGAACGACTAAGTAAGTAAGGATTGATTAAAACTTTGGTGTCGGAATCACCAAAAATTTTCAGGGAAGACTCGCGTATGTTTCGAGGACCTGGAGAAAATGCACGTACTTGACTTGTTTATTACGCCGTTTAATGTAGAAATAGAAAATGGAATAATTGAATCTCACAAGATGAACCACAAGTAAATGATCCCATTACACTCACTGAGGATATTGGGTGTGTTGGCCCATATATCTAACAGATTTTTACCATGATGTACAGAAAGTTGCACGCAATAAATGTGAAATGTAATGAGTGAAAGAATATGCCTAATAAATGTGAATTTTGATTTCTGAAAGGGTATACTGAGAAGGAGATCTTGAAGGATGGTATAAGGATCCCAGACATGAAAGACAATCCGAAGGCACCCGCTCCTAAAGAAATGAATGATCTGGAGGTAAGCATTAAACTATGTATCACTATATTTTAAAAATGTATATTTGAGAAGAGGTTAAATTTGTCATATGATCCAGATATTTACAACAGTGATGCCTTCAAAACCTAGCCAGTGTTTTTGTATCTCAAATCAGGGAGAGAGAGCAAAACTACTTACCAGTGACTGCAAAAAAAAAAAGAAAAATTATTAATGTCAGGATCTGTCATTGTTGAGGATTGCTTCATGTCTGCAGCATGGCGCATTCCTCAAATGATTATATCTCCGCGACTGATGTCGATGATTGTTTCATGCTTACAGACATTTGGATTGGTCGACGATCCGAATGGCTGTATCATGGAACACCTCAAACGAATAGAGATATATCTCATCGACCGATGTCGATGATTGTTGCATGTGTGCAGGCATTTGAGTTTTGGCCGACTCGAATTACTGCACCATGGAACATCGCAATTGAATATGGTAACGATAAGTATGCATATCACTATGCATGACGCGTATGTCTTTGTAAGGTCATTCGACGTGTGGGCTTCGGCCCTAACGGCAGTGTTTGAAATGTGTGGCATAGCCACTATACATTCGACTTGTGGGTTTTGACCCGAACGGCAGTGTGTTTTAGAAGTGTGGCCATTGCCACTGATATTGTGTGGTACAACCACTTTTTAATTGTGTGGCTGGGAAGCCATTTGAGCAGTGTATTTCTTGAACCAAACGTAAGTCGTCGTATGAATAACGCAGTTTGCATAATTATGGCAGATTAGCCTGGCGTGGTATGCCAAAGGAACATTATGTTACTAGCAATAGTGTAAGTCTAGTATAGATGGATATTGTACAGCTAGCGGCAAGCGTAAGCCTAGTGTAACGGATATTAAACGACTAGCAGTAGACGTAAGCCTAGCATAATAAGTGTATTGCAAAAACTAGCAGGATAGTTAAGTCTAGTGCAACAGGCTATTGTATAAACTAGCGACGGGAGTAAGTCTAGTTAGCCTCTGAATTTATGCCAAAGGACATTGGCCGTTAAAAGGAACTGACCTCTAACCAGAACTCTAGATAGAGATTGTGAACATGTGCTTATGGAATAATAAGAACTCTTACAGATCGTACATGAATGTGATGTGACTTTTGTTCCCATGTAGTTGGTGTCTGCTCATGGTATGAAATTACTAATTAAATATTTTGAGTCGTCAAAATCACAGTCTTATCAGCTATCGTATTCGGAGTTGAGTTAAATGCTATTCATCTTCAACTGATCATGACCAGTGATGATTAATGTCTTAACACGCTGCATCTCACACTGCCAATATAATCAATAAGACAAGAGACTCATACAGGTCAGTCAAGGGTCGAATATTTAATATGAAATATATTCAGCACATAATGAATCACAAGGGTTAAAGCAGACATTATTGATACCAACGAACAGTATTACGGAATCCTACAAAAGTGATAAGAACCCGAGGGACTTTGACTCTATAAACTGAATACGCATATAATAACTTGGTCATCCTCAAATACTAGAAGTCATCGAAGCACCCAGAACATACGGGGGTCCCCGAGAGCGCCCTTAACATACTGGTGTCAGAAAGTGTCTGGATTTCGTGAATACTGGATTCCCCCCTTCAAGTATCGAAGAAAGTTAAACTGATGATGAACGTTTTAAATGCAAAATCATTCTTTCAAGCCTAACCGGCAACTGAAATGCGCAGGACAGAAAGTGACGTCACTACATCGATGCCGTCAACGCTAGCAGACAACATTGCCTGAGAATCCGAAATTTTTCTTCCATCAAAGAGACTGATTCACGCAGATAGAACGGTAATCTTCCACTCAAGAACCTGAACCAGTGGAGAATGTATCTTTTCATCAAATTCATCTGAAGCTGCGACGCAGATCAATTGAAGAAACTACGTTGAAGACCGAAGCAATACTTTCAAACGGTTACCCTGCTGCGAAGGTCAAGGTCTATCATCAATGGACTACAGCTGTTGAAGACACGTTTCGGAACTAGGATTAGAATTACATGCATTCATGTATTTCTCAGAAGGACAACTAAACAGATAAGTTCTTGATTTTACTTGGGCGCTTGAACATTATCATATTGTCCTTGCATTAGCTTTGGTTTACAGTTCATCATCACTTTACTTACTTTTTACTATCATCTGTGTTCCCCCATTCATGTTTTTCGTATATTTGTATACTCGTCGTGTTTAATATTGACTGGAATTTTCCCAGGAAAGCTTCAGTGAATGTTAACTTCTATTAGATTTACTACTTATTTTACTGACTGAGGATCTGACTGATTATATTTTTTCTTTTGAGTCAGGAAATAAATGTTTCTTCATTTAGTATTATAACCATATTTTGTGTACTTAGCATTTTCGTCAAGTGAATTACGTCCTCTTTATTTACATAACCTACTTTCAGTACTGTTGACAATTGTTGTCGTGTGTGATCTAAAACTTCTTTGTCTACACATTTGTCTAAGACGACTTGTCTTGTAATATTTTTGTAATGTAAATTCTTTTCTTTCTTTTACTGATTACTGTTTATAAGTCTTCTTTATTTACTTTATAAGTGTAAAGTGTTGTCGTATAACTGAAAAATCATTTCATTGTAACTCATTTGATTGTTTTCACTGTCTTTGTCACATGTTCTTGGAACTTGTTTGTTATTGATTAATATATTCATGTACATAGTATAGTGAGTTCTATAGTCCTGGTGTACATTATAGACTATTGAAGGTACTCAGAAACCTATTATCATGTCTACACTACAGGAATTCATTGATATTGGAAAAAGTTATGGAAAATCAGGGGCGGAACTACAAAGTTTTGCAGATACGAAATATGATGAATATTTATCGCGTCTGGAAAGAATGGAACAGCGCGAAATGACTAAACGAGCTGATGAGCTTAGGAGGTTTGAATTAACCCAAGAAAGGGAATTGAAGGAAAAAGAATTAGCTCAACAAGAAAAAGACAGAGAATTTGAGAAGGAAAAAATGGCTCAACGAGATAAAGAATTAGCTCAGCAAGAAAAAGACAGAGAACAAAAAGATAAGGAAATGGAATTAAGAAGAATGGAACTTATGCAACTGGATCAAGCACATAAAAATGCCATGGAAATGGAAACATTAAAACTTCATGCAGAAAAAGAAAAAGCTTTAGAATTAGCTAAAGTGCAGTCTGAACAGACTAAGACTGCGGCTGCTACAAATATTTTTTATCCTAAGTTAAAAATGCCACATTTTGACCAGACTCGCGATTGTGTTGACTCTTTCCTATCTAGATTCATCATCAAGGTCACAGCTCTGAACATACCCAAGGAAAGATGGAGCAGTCTTTTACTTGATTTTTTGACTGGTGACTCACTTAAATGTTTCATGAGTCTTGATGAGAAGAGCAGAAGCGATTTCGATGTCGTAAAAGAGGTATTACTAAGACGTTTCCAGTTAACTGAGTCTGGATTCAGAGATCGCTTTCATGCTGCAAAACCAAGCAAGGATGCAGATTTTGGTGAATTCATTGCATCTATTAAACATTTCCTTAGCAGATGGATTGATCTGTCTGGTATAAATAAAACATATGAAGGTGTTATAGATCTCATGCTGTGAGATAAAGTTTTATCCGCATGCAGCACTGAATTAGAAGCATTTTTACAGGAAAGACATCCTAATTCTATTGATGAGTATGAAAAACTCGGAAGACAGTATCAAACCGCACATCAGAATAAAGATCTTCATAGATCGACTATTCGAGATCCTATGCCTGTGTGTGCGGCACAACATGATCACAGACCTCGATCGAAGAGCTTTGATGGACGTTGTCGTTCAGATTATTATCAATCCGACAGAGGTTTTTATAACTTCCGTCGTCATCGCTCTCCTTCGAATTCATATCGACGAGGTTATAGAGGATATTCACCTCATGATCGTGGGTATCACAGAGGCAGGGATTATGATGGTTCACATCAAAAAGGATACTATAAGCAGAGATCATCTTATGGTAGAGATGCCAGGAAGGATGACTCTACTGATTTTTATTATAGCAATAAAAAGTCAGTCAATAATAACAAAGGTAGTGCCAGATCTCCGTCGAGAGACAAAAATAAACAGAGACATGCAAATAGTTGCAGTGTTAAAAAGGAAAAAGGTAATGATGATAATGATCATGCGAACGCATGTATGGTAATGAATGATACATGTTATGAGTGTCAGTCGAAAGACAGATTAAAGTCTACAATTACACTTGATTGTGGCCATTGTATGCCAACAATGTCGGCATGTATAAATGTCGGTTATCTTACATTTCATCCCGGAATATTGGAGGGTAAGATAGTAAGAGTTTTGCGTGACACGGGGTCTTCAACGATAGGCATTAAGCACTCGCTTATCGAGCCCTCTGCTTTTACAGGCAAATCAGTTAAGTGTGTCACATTTGGTGGGAATATAGAAACTTTCCCTGTGGCACGAGTATACATTGATACTCCTTTTTACACAGGCACTGTCTATGCCTGCGGCTTGAGAGCACCCATAACTGAAATTATAATAGGAAACATACCAGGAGTTAAAGATTGCACTCCTGAGGAGATTGCAATGTGGGTTGAATCTCACCCACAGGTGGCAAATGCTGTTGTAACGAGAGCACAACAGTTAGCTACGGATACGGCTACACCACCTCTTCCTATAATAGATACAATTATGTCTCAAGTTGGCACTGTTTCACCCTCTGTTTTTGCAGAAAAACAGAAGAGTGACCCAACTTTACAAGGATTGTTTAGCCGAGCAGAACAAAAAACTATTAAATACACAAGAGGGGCTAAACAATGGTTCAAGATAAAGAAATCAATACTCACTAGATATTATGATGATGGCAAAACAATTATACATCAAGTGATAGTACCTAAAGAATACAGACCATTGGTCCTACAAACAGGTCATGACTCCCCTATGGCAGGGCATATGGGGATCAAAAGAACATTGTTTCGTGTTACGTCACAATTTTATTGGCCTGGGGTTAATAAAGATACAAAGTTATACTGCAAATCTTGTACAACATGCCAAGGTATAGCACGTAAGGGCAGGTTCCATACGGCACCCTTACAGATTACAGACGTGCCTGAGAGACCTTTAAAAAAGATTGCAGTAGATATAGTGGGTCCGTTATCAATTGTTTCAAATAATGGATTTCGTTATATTTTAACTTGCGTAGATCTTTGCACGCGTTGGCCAGAGGCCATACCGTTGAAAACCATCACAACTGCATCCGTGTCTGATGCATTATTTTCGATATTTTGTCGAATCGGTTTTCCGGAGGATATATTGTCAGATCAAGGATCACAATTTACTTCCAACATCATGAGGAATTTAGAATCCATGCTATCTGTTCACCACTCGTTTTGTAGTGCGTATAGGCCTCAATCAAACGGTGTGTGCGAGCGCTACAATAGCACTCTAAAACAGATGTTATCTAAGATAACTGAAGAATGCCCTCGTGAATGGGATCGGCTTCTGCCGGCGGCCCTCTTCGCTTTTCGTGAAGTGCCCCACGAGAGCACGGGATGGTCTCCGTTCGAATTGGTTTATGGTTCGAATCTGCGCGGACCAATGATGATACTCAAGGATTTGTTGATTGGAGCATCAATTGATACAGCCACTCGAAACAGCTACGAGTTAGTGATTGATCTCCGACAACGAATCATCGATGCGTGCACTTATGCATCCCAGAGTATAAAAACAGCCACTCAACGATCACGATTATTACATAATCAAAAGAGAATATTAAGATCATTCAAACCAGGGGAAAAAGTTTGGTTGTTGCTACCTCATAACGATAACAAATTACTGATATCATGGCAAGGTCCATTTGATGTTATCAAACAAGTCACAGATGTTGACTACTCGGTAAACGTTAGAGGTAAAATCAAAACCTTCCATGTCAACATGCTAAAATTAGCAGTTGAAAGACCACAGGAATTAATTCCTGTCATTAACTCTATTGATGATTCTTCACATCATACTGCTTCTTTTGCAGTTGTTCATGAAGAAGATACCACTTCGTCTATCCCTTTACAATTCCAACTACCTTCTTTGCAATCATCGGAATCTTGGAAAGACGTGACTATTTCTTCGTCACTATCTTCGTCACAACAAGATCAAGTTCGGGATATTCTCATTTCTTTCAATGATGTTCTCACCGACCTTCCAGGTCAAACATCGCTTATATCCCATGATATTACTCTTACTGATTATAAACCTATCAAACTCAGACCCTATCCTATATCTTTACACCACAAAGATAGGGTAGAGAAAGAGTTAAAGTAGATGATACGTTTAGGTGTGATATCTCCTTCGGAATCACCATATGCATTCCCAATGGTGATTGTTAAAAAGAAGGATGATTCTTTACGCATTTGTATTGATTTTAGGCGATTGAACAAAATTACAATCACAGACGGTGAGCCTATGCCACTTTTAGATGATCTTTTGTCAGAATTATCTAATGCTACTTTCTTTAGCAAACTAGATCTCTCTAAAGGCTACTGGCAAATTCCTCTTGCCGAAAATGCCAAACCTTACACAGCTTTCACAACTCCTTTTGGGCTCTACCAATGGAATTATATGTGTTTTGGGTTGGTAAATGCGCCAGCGACGTTTGTGCGCATGATGCACCGCCTTCTTGGCGATCGTAAAGATGTCATCACGTACATCGATGACATCTGCCTATTTCATGACTCGTGGGAAGACCATATTGATGGTTTAACCTCCCTTCTACATACGTTACGTATGCATGGTTTGACTGTGCGACCTTCAAAGGTCCAAATAGGTTGTCAGGAAATTTCTTTTCTTGGTCACCGAATAGGTAACCACAAACTGTATCCTGACGACAATACAGTCAAAAGAATTCTTGAGATTTCTACCCCTTCTACTAAGAAACAAGTTAGAAGCCTTTTAGGCCTAATAAACTATTACCATAAGTTCATCCCACATTTCGCACAACTATCTACACCTTTGTCCGCACTGTTGACCAAAGGTAGTCCTAATAAGGTACGTTGGGACAAAGATTGCGAAAGCGCTTTGGTAACAATTAAGAAATTATTTAGCAATGCACCTATTTTGTTAATACCGAATATACGTATTCCATTCATACTCCAATCAGATGTCTCGAGTTACTCCATGGGTGGTTGTTTGCTGCAATGTTACAAGGAAACACTCCATCCATGTTTCTATGTGTCGAGGAAACTGACTCCAGCTGAACAGAAGTATGCGACAGGGGAACGTGAGCTCCTGTCTATGGTCTGGTGCCTGGAGAAGCTGTCAAGATATCTCATCGGCACGCACTTTTACATTATGACAGACCATAGTCCTCTTACTTACATAACAGCTAGAACAATGCGTAACGCTAGAATACACCGATGGTATTTGTTAATTCAAGAATTTTCATTTACGATTCTGCCTATTGCTGGCTCAGACAATAACTTGGCAGATCTTTTATCGCGCAACGTCTTTGAGAAGAAATTGAATTAACTCTTTAGTCACCATGTTGACAAGTGCTATTATTAATGTTATAAAGTTTAATGTGTCTACTTAGTGATTATCATACTTATAAGTAGGTAGTACTAATATTGATATGTTTGGGAGACGGGCGTCTTCTCCATCACTATCATCCGTGCCACAAGTGTCACGTTTGGAAGTGAGGGGGATGATGTTGAGGATTGCTTCATGTCTGCAGCATGGCGCATTCCTCAAATGATTATATCTCCGCGACTGATGTCGATGATTGTTTCATGCTTACAGACATTTGGATTGGTCGACGATCCGAATGGCTGTATCATGGAACACATCAAACGAATAGAGATATATCTCATCGACCGATGTCGATGATTGTTGCATGTGTGCAGGCATTTGAGTTTTGGCCGACTCGAATTACTGCACCATGGAACATCGCAATTGAATATGGTAACGATAAGTATGCATATCACTATGCATGACGCGTATGTCTTTGTAAGGTCATTCGACGTGTGGGCTTCGGCCCTAACGGCAGTGTTTGAAATGTGTGGCATAGCCACTATACATTCGACTTGTGGGTTTTGACCCGAACGGCAGTGTGTTTTAGAAGTGTGGCCATTGCCACTGATATTGTGTGGTACAACCACTTTTTAATTGTGTGGCTGGGAAGCCATTTGAGCAGTGTATTTCTTGAACCAAACGTAAGTCGTCGTATGAATAACGCAGTTTGCATAATTATGGCAGATTAGCCTGGCGTGGTATGCCAAAGGAACATTATGTTACTAGCAATAGTGTAAGTCTAGTATAGATGGATATTGTACAGCTAGCGGCAAGCGTAAGCCTAGTGTAACGGATATTAAACGACTAGCAGTAGACGTAAGCCTAGCATAATAAGTGTATTGCAAAACTAGCAGGATAGTTAAGTCTAGTGCAACAGGCTGTTGTATAAACTAGCGACGGGAGTAAGTCTAGTTAGCCTCTGAATTTATGCCAAAGGACATTGGCCGTTAAAAGGAACTGACCTCTAACCAGAACTCTAGATAGAGATTGTGAACATGTGCTTATGGAATAATAAGAACTCTTACAGATCGTACATGAATGTGATGTGACTTTTGTTCCCATGTAGTTGGTGTCTGCTCATGGTATGAAATTACTAATTAAATATTTTGAGTCGTCAAAATCACAGTCTTATCAGCTATCGTATTCGGAGTTGAGTTAAATGCTATTCATCTTCAACTGATCATGACCAGTGATGATTAATGTCTTAACACGCTGCATCTCACACTGCCAATATAATCAATAAGACAAGAGACTCATACAGGTCAGTCAAGGGTCGAATATTTAATATGAAATATATTCAGCACATAATGAATCACAAGGGTTAAAGCAGACATTATCGATACCAACGAACAGTATTACGGAATCCTACAAAAGTGATAAGAACCCGAGGGACTTTGACTCTATAAACTGAATATGCATATAATAACTTGGTCATCCTCAAATACTAGAAGTCATCGAAGCACCCAGAACATACGGGGGTCCCCGAGAGCGCCCGCAATAGTCATACAGACCCAGATTTAGCAGATTTGTAATTTGTGTAGCTTTTGTAATGTTTATTAGTGGTCACCTATCAAAAATGGGAAGTAATGGAAAAAGTGTAATTTTAACTATTTATCAGCAGAGAATGTAAATCTTCTGTGTGGTTATAATTGTTATTGTTTCTACCAGTTCCATGGGAAGAAAGTATCATTTGCTGAACGGTAACATTTCATTTAATTATTTTAGAGATTTGTTTTGGTATTTTAGCTTGTTATGAAGCATATGACACTGGCAGGTTTTTCTGATTTGTTTCTATTTATTTCAGGTTTTCCCCACCACTGTTTGCTCTTTCTGAGTGATCCGTTGCTGTGTTTCTTTCCTGTCCTTGTAAATTTTAATTTCGGGACTTTGTAAATGAATATAGTAAATGTACTGCTTCTACAGCCTTCATGGACAGGCTACTACTGAACAGTAGGGTATAAAATAAGTGGCTTCTGCAGATGACAAAAAGGGTATTAGTTTTTGTTGCAGGCAATTAGCACTTGTGACAAAATATTTGAATAAAGTGTCTGTTTTAAAACATATATATATAGTCAGTTATCTTTCTTTTTATATCTCTTTCTTACTGGATATTAGCAGTAAGTGATTCTTCTATCTGGGGCTCCTGTAAATTTTTATTGACTTTCTTGTGCTCTGAAGTATTCCACATTTCTGCTCTAGGTGGAGTTTGAGAAGATGGATACTGAGCTTCGACAAGTAAACACCAACAATGAAGCTCTCAAGCAAAACCATTTGGAGTTGAGGGAGCTGAAAGAAGTTCTGGAAGGAACTCAGACCTACTTTGCTGTGGTTAGTGATGTTATGTGTCTTCAACATGATTAGTGGTTTGATAGGGAATAAGAAATAATCTTACAACAGTGATAATATTTACATTTAAATTATAATTTTAATCATTTTATATAACTCTTTTTTAATTTCCTAGGCTGTAAAACTATATCGGTACAATTTTACATTTGCAATTTTATCTAAATGCACCAACAATTTGTCACTTTGCCTCTTTGTAACCACATTTAAAAACATAATCATGAAGCAGCAAATAGAAAAAAAAACTGGCTAACCTCATTGGTATTAGTGTCTGTCACGAAGTGGTTTTAAGTTTATAGAGTGTGCCTGAATGAAAGCAAGACCCTAGTATGAGAAAGTCTGAGAAGATAGAATTTAGATGGAAAATGACATGCCTGTGGACAGGTGAGACTATTGGCTCAAGAGATAGACCCAGGATTTGAATCTCCCCCTGCCGCTTCGTGACTAAAAAAAATGGCTATAGTCTCCCCACCTCTGACTGCCTTGAAACACAAGGAGATAAGGTGTATAATTACGACCACAAACACCACTATACAGACAACATAGAGTAAGTATAGTAAAGAATAGAAGCTGATCCAGTAAATAATATATGTATATATTTATTTACATACAAGAAAAAAACATAAAATGGCATCATACGTCATCAAGTCAGTCGATAGCGTGCACTGTTGCACGGCCTGGAAAAACCAAGGTAACAATTAAATTGAGAGACACTCAACAAAAAAAACCCCAAATCACATTCACTCTTCCTGTCACCCTGCTGAGGAACAATAAAAATGGTTAGTGATTTAAACCAAATCTAACTTGGTGGGGCTGTCAACCTTTAGCCTCCACTCTCTAACACTAATAAATTTCTACTGTCTTAGTCCTGGTGACTCTTCCTCAACGAAACGCTACACAGCTTTCTACTTGTTAGGCGATATGCGCTGATAACTACACCACAAGAATTGCTAAAAATAATAGACTTGGTTTTACGAACGCAGACTCAGTGTCTATCCGTCCAATGGACACTGAACAGACCCTACTGGTCCTGTCTATTTTCTCCCTCCTTCTTTATCTTTCTCTCTTGATCTCAGTGTCTCTCCAACACTCGAGGGCTGATGATGCGGCGTCTCCGTTACTCTCTTCTCGATTTCTATCAGGACCTAGGTATGGTAACCCTGTCACCTGTTCCTGATTTTGGTGATGACGATGTTCGGATATCAAGCATGAGGGACTTGATTAACTGTAGACGCTTCTCTGCTGCTGAGCAAACTTTCCCCTTTTCTCCCACTCCGGATTTAGAGGAAGACACAGCCTTGATTTCTGGCTGTATGAAATTGAAACTAGTCTCCCGCCTCGTGTCGATGCTGGAGATTATAATAGCGATGAGCTCGGCCAGTGTGATAAATAAACCACTGTCCAGCTGAAGCATAGGGGCTTCACTGCCAGAGACCATAGGTCTGACCCTTAAGCTAGGTCCTGTTGCCGTGGGTAATTTTGCACAAGGGCAAATTTACGCTTCCCACTATTCTTGCCGGGACTCGCTGAAATTAAAAGAAGATGCGTCTATTGTATAACAATTCCAACCTAACGCATCTCTAACCTAACTCCCCTTCACTCGTCATTCACAACCATACAAAAAATAATATTGCCCACGTGGCTCACTCGTCATGTACAACAATACAAAAATTAATATTACCCACGTGGCACTTAAATCTCTCTCCTTCTCTCGTTCTTCACACAATACATAAAATACCACTATCCCACGTGGCCTCTTCATCCCCCCCCCTCCTTCTACAAAATCTGCCAGGTAAAATAAACAATAGCCCAGACCCGTCTGACATGTTACATGGCCGTTACGCATGGCCGATCACGTGTTCAAACTTGACAAAAATAGGGAAATCCTTTTACCCATTAACACAGGAGTTTCCCCAGGCTTACTCTTATTTAAATTAAATCTCGCTATAGGAATAGTTTCCTCCCCTAAGCAGTATAATTCATTTACAACGTAAATCTGAACCCTCTGACAGTATTTCTCACATTTTTAAGGCTCAGAAAAATTAACGAACACACCAGGGATTTCCCCATAAATTTACATTAGAAAATATACAGGAATAAATGGTGGTTTTACATAACATCCTACAAATATGGCCCACGTGTTTCTCACAACTTCACACACTCCTATCTATTGCCAAAATCATAGAAAGAATAAGCACACTGTTGCATTACGTCGTTCTTCAAAAATAGTAATTAATGGCGCTATCGTTTATTTTAAAACTGAAAAGTTAATCTTTACCTAAGGGCGAATTTCTGAAAAACCCACTAATAAGTAAAACGAAATTTCTGAAAAACCCACTAATAAGTAAAACGATGAATAAAATAGTTACATACCGATTATCGTTTGTTTTTCCCACGGTGGAGAACGATAATTACGACGTCCTACGGCCAGGCAATAATTTTTCACAGAGACCGAATCCCCGTTTTCTGTCCCATATATACAAGAGCAACCGCCCACGCGGATTTCCCTTCCTACGCAAATCCCGGACCAATGGGAGCGCTAGAAAAATTAATACTATCAACCCACGCAAACCCCGCGTGCTTCCGGCCGCGTGCTTCCGGCCTCGTCATATCGCGTGCCGGAAATGGCGATTATTTTCGTAAACAACGAACTTTACGGGAATCGCGAAAAATCAGAAGAAAGTAAAACTGATGCTAGAATAAAATAAACCTACCATCATAAACGAACCCATTTAATTTATCTACTCAAAAAAAATACCAACCACGATATATATTCAAATGAGAAGAAAAAAAATGGTGGAAAAGCGTGCCCGAAAATAGCGATTTCCGTAAACAACGGAAAATCGCGTGATCAGAAGAAAATAAAACTGGTGAAAATTCAAAATAGAACCACAGAATCGGGCCTGTTAAAAGTCAGAATTACAGTGCCACATCACATAAGTCTTCCCTTTCAAGTACGGGAACCGTGCTCAATCACTGAAATCTCTGGGTTTCATACTGGTCCGCATCTAGATCTACCTCTCGATCTAATCACTGTCATAATTAGCATTATCATACAGGCCCATCTCCATATCCTTGAAAATCTCTGCAAGCACTGGATTTCGAGGGTCACGCCTGGTGATTTCCTCCTGGCGACTGCAACCTGACTGGTCGCCCTTCCTCCTCCCTCTCATGTGTTTCCTTCGCCCACGAATTTTCCTGGCAGCGCGTGGTAAATAATTATTACCAGCTGGTGCGACCTCCCAGTGTTTTGAAACAGTCTGACTGGCTTGGCCAGACATCGCCGTAACAGGGCGTAACTGTTTACAGTTGACTGAAGAACCGTGCACATGTTTCTTCTTGTCAGTATTTCCCTCCCTTGAGAGATGTAATACCATCGGGGGCCTAATTCCCGACGACAAAGAAGATACTTCTGAAGTAAGAGGCGTCACCACTGTTTGACCTTTAGGCTGAACAGGGCTGACAGGCGAATACGCCTCTGTAAATAACATTCCACTGTCTTTAGAGGCGTCTCTCCTCCTCATAGCAAGACAAGGATGTTTGAGCTCCCGTGGGGCTCCGTGAATTTGGGGCTTTCCCCTTTCACTTCTCTGGCCTGCAGTAGGCCCCCTTGCGTTAGCAAGGATCGGTGTGGTTGGGTTTCCCAAAACTAAGTATGGGCTTCCCAGGATGAAATCATGTGCTGGCTGTGCCATTACAGCTGCCTTAATGGTGCCAGACACAAATTTGCATTTCACCTCAATATTGGCTACGGGCAGACGCTGTGAGATACCTCTTCTCAAAACGCCACCAATCTCAACTATTTCTCCGGTCCACTGCCCTGGTTTCACCAAATGACGAGCGATGATACTGGGGTAAGTAAGCCCGCTGTCAAACAAACACGTAGTGGCCGTCCCATTCACTACCGCAGGTCCACTGTTAGAGAACAACTTCTCTGCCTGGACTGGTTCCCATTTATTCCCTTTAGTCCATCTCACCGGTCTTAAACAAGCTGCATGATGAGCTGGGGGTTTGTTCATGCACCGGGATGTCCAGTGGGAAGTGGTTCTACAATTCTGACAATACCTCTCATTATCTCCCCTGTTCCTAGCGGGTTCCTGAGAGGTTGTTGTCGAAGCTCTGTTATGCTGCTGGGGGCGCAAGTTATAACCTGAATGAGGCTCCTTGCGAGAAGGCCCTGGTTGCTGATGAGCTGGGGAAGTAGCCAGCTGCGATGATGAAGCTCCTTTGTCTGGGGCTGGCAGGTCTGGGTTTTTCCGTTTCTGTCCCAGTACTTCGGCCTGTGCTGTCTGGTACCTTTCTGCGAACACGATAATCTGATCAAGTTGCTGGGCTCCCTGCTCCGCCAGATATCGCCTCAAGTCGGGGGACATGTTTGCCTTGACTTGTTCACACAGAACTAACTCCTCCAACCCTTCAAACGTTTTCGCCAATCCTGACAGTTCCCTCCACCGGGTTAGGTAATTTCTCACCCGCTCTGCAAACTGTGCGAAACTCTCTCCCTTCTCCGGCCTGCTCTCCCTGAACATGGTTTGGCATTTACGTGGAGTCCACTGAAATCTTTGCAATAAAGCGTTTCGCAGTGCCTCAAAGTTGTTCTGGTCATCTAGGAGCATCTTGCTGTAGACTTCATACGCATGACCTTTGAGCGATTGTGATAATTTCAGACACCAAAGACTCTCGTCCAACCCATATGCCTTTGCCATCCGTTGAAATTTTTCTAAAAACACGTCAATCTTTTCATTCCCGTTAGGGAACGAGTCAAATGGGAAGCTCATGGCTGCCATCCGGGGCCCTCCGTTTCCTGAGGTGTCTGTCGCTCCTGCTCCGGGTGAATCTCCATTAGCCGAACTGCCCTCTGAGGATCGGTACTGTAGTTCCAGAGAACGCAGGGCAAGTTCATGCTGTCTCTCCGCTGCCTTCTCCCTCTCCTGTGCTTCCAATTTCCGAAGTTCCATCTCTGCTGCCTTCTCCTTCTCCTGGGCTTCCAATTTCCGAAGTTCCATCTCTGCTGCCTTCTCCATCTCCTGGGCTTCCAATTTCCGAAGTTCCATCTCAGCCTGCCTCTCCGCTGCTTTTGCGGTGGCTATCCTTTCCTCTTTCGCTGCTTCTGCGGCGGCTGCCCTGTCCTCTTTCTCTTTCTCCCGCTGAATATGCCTATCATTTTCCCTTATCAAGTAGGCCTTAGTTTCCTCCTTATCCATTCCCATGTCCTGAGCAGCCTCTCGCCAGGCAGCTCGTAACTTGGCCATATCCGCCATCTTACCTGTAAACTGCTGTAAGTTCACAACTAACAGAAAATGACAGAAAGGAGAACAAAAGGGAGGAACTACCTGTTACGTAATATATAATACTCCCTCTTTAACCGCTGTTCCAAAACCCGAACTCAGACTAGCGTCAAGTCTGAACAATAACCTGGAAAAAAAATTTAGTTAAGAAGCTACCAAAAACTAAATTACCTTCCTGTTAAAGAAAAATATGTCGGTATGCCATCAATTACCTCTTAGTCATATACATCAAAATTACCACAAATCTACTAGACTGCAACCTGTGGAAAAACCTATAACTGGATCAGTTCTAGTAGCTCAAGTCTAGGGGATATTTAAAGAAATTCTATTCTCAGAAAACTTTCTAGAGACAATCTATGAATATAGATCACAGAATTGATCTCACCAGAATGATCCACCGGACGATTGCCGCCCACTTGTCACGAAGTGGTTTTAAGTTTATAGAGTGTGCCTGAATGAAAGCAAGACCCTAGTATGAGAAAGTCTGAGAAGATAGAATTTAGATGGAAAATGACATGCCTGTGGACAGGTGAGACTATTGGCTCAAGAGATAGACCCAGGATTTGAATCTCCCCCTGCCGCTTCGTGACTAAAAAAAAAATGGCTATAGTCTCCCCACCTCTGACTGCCTTGAAACACAAGGAGATAAGGTGTATAATTACGACCACAAACACCACTATACAGACAACATAGAGTAAGTATAGTAAAGAATAGAAGCTGATCCAGTAAATAATATATGTATATATTTATTTACATACAAGAAAAAAACATAAAATGGCATCATACGTCATCAAGTCAGTCGATAGCGTGCACTGTTGCACGGCCTGGAAAAACCAAGGTAACAATTAAATTGAGAGACACTCAACAAAAAAAACCCCAAATCACATTCACTCTTCCTGTCACCCTGCTGAGGAACAATAAAAATGGTTAGTGATTTAAACCAAATCTAACTTGGTGGGGCTGTCAACCTTTAGCCTCCACTCTCTAACACTAATAAATTTCTACTGTCTTAGTCCTGGTGACTCTTCCTCAACGAAACGCTACACAGCTTTCTACTTGTTAGGCGATATGCGCTGATAACTACACCACAAGAATTGCTAAAAATAATAGACTTGGTTTTACGAACGCAGACTCAGTGTCTATCCGTCCAATGGACACTGAACAGACCCTACTGGTCCTGTCTATTTTCTCCCTCCTTCTTTATCTTTCTCTCTTGATCTCAGTGTCTCTCCAACACTCGAGGGCTGATGATGCGGCGTCTCCGTTACTCTCTTCTCGATTTCTATCAGGACCTAGGTATGGTAACCCTGTCACCTGTTCCTGATTTTGGTGATGACGATGTTCGGATATCAAGCATGAGGGACTTGATTAACTGTAGACGCTTCTCTGCTGCTGAGCAAACTTTCCCCTTTTCTCCCACTCCGGATTTAGAGGAAGACACAGCCTTGATTTCTGGCGGTATGAAATTGAAACTAGTCTCCCGCCTCGTGTCGATGCTGGAGATTATAATAGCGATGAGCTCGGCCAGTGTGATAAATAAACCACGGTCCAGCTGAAGCATAGGGGCTTCACTGCCAGAGACCATAGGTCTGACCCTTAAGCTAGGTCCTGTTGCCGTGGGTAATTTTGCACAAGGGCAAATTTACGCTTCCCACTATTCTTGCCGGGACTCGCTGAAATTAAAAGAAGATGCGTCTATTGTATAACAATTCCAACCTAACGCATCTCTAACCTAACTCCCCTTCACTCGTCATTCACAACCATACAAAAAATAATATTGCCCACGTGGCTCACTCGTCATGTACAACAATACAAAAATTAATATTACCCACGTGGCACTTAAATCTCTCTCCTTCTCTCGTTCTTCACACAATACATAAAATACCACTATCCCACGTGGCCTCTTCATCCCCCCCCCCCCCCCTCCTTCTACAAAATCTGCCAGGTAAAATAAACAATAGCCCAGACCCGTCTGACATGTTACATGGCCGTTACGCATGGCCGATCACGTGTTCAAACTTGACAAAAATAGGGAAATCCTTTTACCCATTAACACAGGAGTTTCCCCGGCTTACTCTTATTTAAATTAAATCTCGCTATAGGAATAGTTTCCTCCCCTAAGCAGTATAATTCATTTACAACGTAAATCTGAACCCTCTGACAGTATTTCTCACATTTTTAAGGCTCAGAAAAATTAACGAACACACCAGGGATTTCCCCATAAATTTACATTAGAAAATATACAGGAATAAATGGTGGTTTTACATAACATCCTACAAATATGGCCCACGTGTTTCTCACAACTTCACACACTCCTATCTATTGCCAAAATCATAGAAAGAATAAGCACACTGTTGCATTACGTCGTTCTTCAAAAATAGTAATTAATGGCGCTATCGTTTATTTTAAAACTGAAAAGTTAATCTTTACCTAAGGGCGAATTTCTGAAAAACCCACTAATAAGTAAAACGAAATTTCTGAAAAAACCCACTAATAAGTAAAACGATGAATAAAATAGTTACATACCGATTATCGTTTGTTTTTCCCACGGTGGAGAACGATAATTACGACGTCCTACGGCCAGGCAATAATTTTTCACAGAGACCGAATCCCCGTTTTCTGTCCCATATATACAAGAGCAACCGCCCACGCGGATTTCCCTTCCTACGCAAATCCCGGACCAATGGGAGCGCTAGAAAAATTAATACTATCAACCCACGCAAACCCCGCGTGCTTCCGGCCGCGTGCTTCCGGCCTCGTCATATCGCGTGCCGGAAATGGCGATTATTTTCATAAACAACGAACTTTACGGGAATCGCGAAAAATGAGAAGAAAGTAAAACTGATGCTAGAATAAAATAAACCTACCATCATAAACGAACCCATTTAATTTATCTACTCAAAAAAAATACCAACCACGATATATATTCAAATGAGAAGAAAAAAAAATGGTGGAAAAGCGTGCCCGAAAATAGCGATTTCCGTAAACAACGGAAAATCGCGTGATCAGAAGAAAATAAAACTGGTGAAAATTCAAAATAGAACCACAGAATCGGGCCTGTTAAAAGTCAGAATTACAGTGCCACATCACATAAGTCCCCCCTTTCAAGTACGGGAACTGTGCTCAATCACTGAAATCTCTGGGTTTCATACTGGTCCGCATCTAGATCTACCTCTCGATCTAATCACTGTCATAATTAGCATTATCATACAGGACCATCTACATATCCTTGAAAATCTCTGCAAGCACTGGATTTCGAGGGTCACGCCTGGTGATTTCCTCCTGGCGACTGCAACCTGACTGGTCGCCCTTCCTCCTCCCTCTCATGTGTTTCCTTCGCCCACGAATTTTCCTGGCAGCGCGTGGTAAATAATTATTACCAGCTGGTGCGACCTCCCAGTGTTTTGAAACAGTCTGACTGGCTTGGCCAGACATCGCCGTAACAGGGCGTAACTGTTTACAGTTGACTGAAGAACCGTGCACATGTTTCTTCTTGTCAGTATTTCCCTCCCTTGAGAGATGTAATACCATCGGGGGCCTAATTCCCGACGACAAAGAAGATACTTCTGAAGTAAGAAATGTCACCACTGTTTGACCTTTAGGCTGAACAGGGCTGACAGGCGAATACGCCTCTGTAAATAACATTCCACTGTCTTTAGAAGCGTCTCTCCTCCTCATAGCAAGACAAGGATGTTTGAGCTCCCGTGGGGCTCCGTGAATTTGGGGCTTTCCCCTTTCACTTCTCTGGCCTGCAGTAGGCCCCCTTGTGTTAGCAAGGATCGGTGTGGTTGGGTTTCCCAAAACTAAGTATGGGCTTCCCAGGATGAAATCATGTGCTGGCTGTGCCATTACAGCTGCCTTAATGGTGCCAGACACAAATTTGCATTTCACCTCAATATTGGCTACGGGCAGACGCTGTGAGATACCTCTTCTCAAAACGCCACCAATCTCAACTATTTCTCCGGTCCACTGCCCTGGTTTCACCAAATGACGAGCGATGATACTGGGGTAAGTAAGCCCGCTGTCAAACAAACACGTAGTGGCCGTCCCATTCACTACGGCTGGTCCACTGTTAGAGAACAACTTCTCTGCCTGGACTGGTTCCCATTTATTCCCTTTAGTCCATCTCACCGGTCTTAAACAAGCTGCATGATGAGCTGGGGGTTTGTTCATGCACCGGGATGTCCAGTGGGAAGTGGTTCTACAATTCTGACAATACCTCTCATTATCTCCCCTGTTCCTAGCGGGTTCCTGAGAGGTTGTTGTCGAAGCTCTGTTATGCTGCTGGGGGCGCAAGTTATAACCTGAATGAGGCTCCTTGCGAGAAGGCCCTGGTTGCTGATGAGCTGGGGAAGTAGCCAGCTGCGATGATGAAGCTCCTTTGTCTGGGGCTGGCAGGTCTGGGTTTTTCCGTTTCTGTCCCAGTACTTCGGCCTGTGCTGTCTGGTACCTTTCTGCGAACACGATAATCTGATCAAGTTGCTGGGCTCCCTGCTCCGCCAGATATCGCCTCAAGTCGGGGGACATGTTTGCCTTGACTTGTTCACACAGAACTAACTCCTCCAACCCTTCAAACGTTTTCGCCAATCCTGACAGTTCCCTCCACCGGGTTAGGTAATTTCTCACCCGCTCTGCAAACTGTGCGAAACTCTCTCCCTTCTCCGGCCTGCTCTCCCTGAACATGGTTTGGCATTTACGTGGAGTCCACTGAAATCTTTGCAATAAAGCGTTTCGCAGTGCCTCAAAGTTGTTCTGGTCATCTAGGAGCATCTTGCTGTAGACTTCATACGCATGACCTTTGAGCGATTGTGATAATTTCAGACACCAAAGACTCTCGTCCAACCCATATGCCTTTGCCATCCGTTGAAATTTTTCTAAAAACACGTCAATCTTTTCATTCCCGTTAGGGAACGAGTCAAATGGGAAGCTCATGGCTGCCATCCGGGGCCCTCCGTTTCCTGAGGTGTCTGTCGCTCCTGCTCCGGGTGAATCTCCATTAGCCGAACTGCCCTCTGAGGATCGGTACTGTAGTTCCAGAGAACGCAGGGCAAGTTCATGCTGTCTCTCCGCTGCCTTCTCCCTCTCCTGTGCTTCCAATTTCCGAAGTTCCATCTCTGCTGCCTTCTCCTTCTCCTGGGCTTCCAATTTCCGAAGTTCCATCTCTGCTGCCTTCTCCATCTCCTGGGCTTCCAATTTCCGAAGTTCCATCTCGGCCTGCCTCTCCGCTGCTTTTGCGGTGGCTATCCTTTCCTCTTTCGCTGCTTCTGCGGCGGCTGCCCTGTCCTCTTTCTCTTTCTCCCGCTGAATATGCCTATCATTTTCCCTTATCAAGTAGGCCTTAGTTTCCTCCTTATCCATTCCCATGTCCTGAGCAGCCTCTCGCCAGGCAGCTCGTAACTTGGCCATATCCGCCATCTTACCTGTAAACTGCTGTAAGTTCACAACTAACAGAAAATGACAGAAAGGAGAACAAAAGGGAGGAACTACCTGTTACGTAATATATAATACTCCCTCTTTAACCGCTGTTCCAAAACCCGAACTCAGACTAGCGTCAAGTCTGAACAATAACCTGGAAAAAAAATTTAGTTAAGAAGCTACCAAAAACTAAATTACCTTCCTGTTAAAGAAAAATATGTCGGTATGCCATCAATTACCTCTTAGTCATATACATCAAAATTACCACAAATCTACTAGACTGCAACCTGTGGAAAAACCTATAACTGGATCAGTTCTAGTAGCTCAAGTCTAGGGGATATTTAAAGAAATTCTATTCTCAGAAAACTTTCTAGAGACAATCTATGAATATAGATCACAGAATTGATCTCACCAGAATGATCCACCGGACGATTGCCGCCCACTTGTCACGAAGTGGTTTTAAGTTTATAGAGTGTGCCTGAATGAAAGCAAGACCCTAGTATGAGAAAGTCTGAGAAGATAGAATTTAGATGGAAAATGACATGCCTGTGGACAGGTGAGACTATTGGCTCAAGAGATAGACCCAGGATTTGAATCTCCCCCTGCCGCTTCGTGACTAAAAAAAATGGCTATAGTCTCCCCACCTCTGACTGCCTTGAAACACAAGGAGATAAGGTGTATAATTACGACCACAAACACCACTATACAGACAACATAGAGTAAGTATAGTAAAGAATAGAAGCTGATCCAGTAAATAATATATGTATATATTTATTTACATACAAGAAAAAAAACATAAAATGGCATCATACGTCATCAAGTCAGTCGATAGCGTGCACTGTTGCACGGCCTGGAAAAACCAAGGTAACGATTAAATTGAGAGACACTCAACAAAAAAAACCCCAAATCACATTCACTCTTCCTGTCACCCTGCTGAGGAACAATAAAAATGGTTAGTGATTTAAACCAAATCTAACTTGGTGGGGCTGTCAACCTTTAGCCTCCACTCTCTAACACTAATAAATTTCTACTGTCTTAGTCCTGGTGACTCTTCCTCAACGAAACGCTACACAGCTTTCTACTTGTTAGGCGATATGCGCTGATAACTACACCACAAGAATTGCTAAAAATAATAGACTTGGTTTTACGAACGCAGACTCAGTGTCTATCCGTCCAATGGACACTGAACAGACCCTACTGGTCCTGTCTATTTTCCTCCCTCCTTCTTTATCTTTCTCTCTTGATCTCAGTGTCTCTCCAACACTCGAGGGCTGATGATGCGGCGTCTCCGTTACTCTCTTCTCGATTTCTATCAGGACCTAGGTATGGTAACCCTGTCACCTGTTCCTGATTTTGGTGATGACGATGTTCAGATATCAAGCATGAGGGACTTGATTAACTGTAGACGCTTCTCTGCTGCTGAGCAAACTTTCCCCTTTTCTCCCACTCCGGATTTAGAGGAAGACACAGCCTTGATTTCTGGCGGTATGAAATTGAAACTAGTCTCCCGCCTCGTGTCGATGCTGGAGATTATAATAGCGATGAGCTCGGCCAGTGTGATAAATAAACCACGGTCCAGCTGAAGCATAGGGGCTTCACTGCCAGAGACCATAGGTCTGACCCTTAAGCTAGGTCCTGTTGCCGTGGGTAATTTTGCACAAGGGCAAAAATTTACGCTTCCCACTATTCTTGCCGGGACTCGCTGAAATTAAAAGAAGATGCGTCTATT
This sequence comes from Oreohelix idahoensis, assembly GCA_024509875.1. Classification (NCBI taxonomy): domain Eukaryota; kingdom Metazoa; phylum Mollusca; class Gastropoda; order Stylommatophora; family Oreohelicidae; genus Oreohelix; species Oreohelix idahoensis. The sequence goes on from JAMPIV010010027.1 coordinate 541,698, forward strand.
GTATAACAATTCCAACCTAACGCATCTCTAACCTAACTCCCCTTCACTCGTCATTCACAACCATACAAAAAATAATATTGCCCACGTGGCTCACTCGTCATGTACAACAATACAAAAATTAATATTACCCACGTGGCACTTAAATCTCTCTCCTTCTCTCGTTCTTCACACAATACATAAAATACCACTATCCCACGTGGCCTCTTCATCCCCCCCCCCCTCCTTCTACAAAATCTGCCAGGTAAAATAAACAATAGCCCAGACCCGTCTGACATGTTACATGGCCGTTACGCATGGCCGATCACGTGTTCAAACTTGACAAAAATAGGGAAATCCTTTTACCCATTAACACAGGAGTTTCCCCGGCTTACTCTTATTTAAATTAAATCTCGCTATAGGAATAGTTTCCTCCCCTAAGCAGTATAATTCATTTACAACGTAAATCTGAACCCTCTGACAGTATTTCTCACATTTTTAAGGCTCAGAAAAATTAACGAACACACCAGGGATTTCCCCATAAATTTACATTAGAAAATATACAGGAATAAATGGTGGTTTTACATAACATCCTACAAATATGGCCCACGTGTTTCTCACAACTTCACACACTCCTATCTATTGCCAAAATCATAGAAAGAATAAGCACACTGTTGCATTACGTCGTTCTTCAAAAATAGTAATTAATGGCGCTATCGTTTATTTTAAAACTGAAAAGTTAATCTTTACCTAAGGGCGAATTTCTGAAAAACCCACTAATAAGTAAAACGAAATTTCTGAAAAACCCACTAATAAGTAAAACGATGAATAAAATAGTTACATACCGATTATCGTTTGTTTTTCCCACGGTGGAGAACGATAATTACGACGTCCTACGGCCAGGCAATAATTTTTCACAGAGACCGAATCCCCGTTTTCTGTCCCATATATACAAGAGCAACCGCCCACGCGGATTTCCCTTCCTACGCAAATCCCGGACCAATGGGAGCGCTAGAAAAATTAATACTATCAACCCACGCAAACCCCGCGTGCTTCCGGCCGCGTGCTTCCGGCCTCGTCATATCGCGTGCCGGAAATGGCGATTATTTTCGTAAACAACGAACTTTACGGGAATCGCGAAAAATCAGAAGAAAGTAAAACTGATGCTAGAATAAAATAAACCTACCATCATAAACGAACCCATTTAATTTATCTACTCAAAAAAAATACCAACCACGATATATATTCAAATGAGAAGAAAAAAAATGGTGGAAAAGCGTGCCCGAAAATAGCGATTTCCGTAAACAACGGAAAATCGCGTGATCAGAAGAAAATAAAACTGGTGAAAATTCAAAATAGAACCACAGAATCGGGCCTGTTAAAAGTCAGAATTACAGTGCCACATCACAGTGTCACAAATGTGCTTGATAGCTCACATTTGTTTGTAATTTGCAATTTGAACTAATACAATGCTACACTAAGCAGAATTAAGCGAGAGGTTGTTCAGAGTGAAAATTGTTTTTATTTGCTTTTTGGAGTCTTAAAGAATAAACAAGGACATCAAGACGCCTGGTTATTCAGAATATTTACAAACCTGAATTTGTAAGATTTACTGCATATGAAAAACAAAAACTAATGCTTTCACAAGCAAATGTACACAGCCCATTATTAGTTGTCCTTCAAATTTAACTGAAGAAGATGCAATGCTCCATGCCAAAATGTTAATTCAAATTAAGATAATCAAAACATTTACAAGACAATTGTAAAGGCTGCACAGATTTTGACGGCTTTTTTTTTCTATGAGTATACAAAATATACTTAAAAAAAAAAAATAAGGATTGCTTAAAAGCAAATCTGAATATTAAAAAAAACATTGTTACAAAACATTTATTATGCTGTGACATAGCTGGAACATTACATTTAAATACTTAAATTTGCATTTGTAATTTTTCAGAGGATTATATTTTTTATGTCAGATATTTAAAAAGAAATTATAGTGCTGAAGTCAGTTTTATAAATATAAAAGAAAAACGCTTGCCTTATTACATAAAGCAGATCTGATATTTATCATGTTTACAGTATGGTCAGGATATCCAGCACATGATGAGCGAAGAAACACAGACACAGGAAGAGGCCATCATTGGATCAAGACAGCAGCAGACAGCTGCTCTTGGGTAAATGATTATATCCATTACTTTTTTTTCATGTAAACTATCTCATCACTTGACAAAGTACTATATCCTAGTGGAAATATTTTGCATTACTAGCAGATAATCCATCAGGAAATGGGCAGCAACGAATTGTGGTATGCGATTTATGTCTCATGTCCTGAGAATAGCGCCATTTCTCCTGTATTCAGTTTCTTTCTTAACTCTTTCCGTACGTAATTATTTTCAGCTCTGGACGGAATTATTTTTAAGCTCCAAAAATTTACACATACATAATTTACGTTTACTGACAATGTGTGTCTAATCATGAGTTAAGTATAACATATTATATATCAAATTAAAGTACATTGGATGAACAATATAAATCCATATGCCTTTCTAGCTAATTTTATGTTATGTTTATGTTATAACAGATAACATGTACACGGAAAAAAAATAACTTGAAATTTTGAACAAAAATTTTCGACTTACGTAAGGCTTGTAACATAAATTGTTATCACAGTACAGTTTTACTGCTCTCTTTGTGCAGGTAATCCATTTAGAAACACAGAAAAAGTAAGAAAGTTATGGTTGATCACACAGTTTGTTCACTGTTCACATATTAGTAACATATCCTGTGTGTTTTTCGGCCATTATGGCGATACGTCAAAACACGATTAAAGATGAAGATAAATGTGAAAAAATCCGTTCAAACGCAAATAAAAGATGTTGAAGCTTGTTGAAATTTGCCCAGTTTTGTGTTTACTTCCGTTCGAGATAAATTCCGGGCAGTATAAAATATCAGAATAGAAAGAAACAATGAAATAAATCAGCGTCTTTTAAAAGATCTTATGTCTACAGCGTTTGGCCTTTGCATCTATTATTAGATCTTGCGTACGGAATCAGTTAAGACGGATGACTCACTTAAGATAAATAAAATGAAAGAAAAAAAAATGCCACAACTTTTTCTTAGAAGGCAGACATTCTAACCACTGATTCGTTTAGATATATGTGGTTTTTTAAATTTTAACCATTGTAATCATTGCCTCCCTTAGTCTGCGTCTATGTGCAGGCAGATATGTGAAGCCAATTATTAGAGAGCATGTTGTATGTGTATTATATCTGTATAATGTGTGTTAGAGAGCAAGGACTTTCAGGCCAAATTATACTTTACACTTCAGGATTAAATTATTGGTGCACTTTCAGATTAAACTTTAAGTTGACTCGTAGATCAAATGATTTAAACTTGTAGTTAAATTTTTGAATAAAGTTTGAATACCGTAAAATCTCGCGTATAATACACACAGTTTTTACTCATGTTTGCCCACTAAAACTTGGGTGCGTATTATACGCGAGTACTAAAAAATATGTCATTTTTGATATTGAAAGTGACCTATATTGGAAAGTCTGTCAAGTTTTTGTACAATTTGACAGTGAAAATGGTGCGAAATTGAATGTACCATGTGTTTTCTTATGAGTCGGACATTGTTGCAAAACGCATTTCACACTCTTGGTCTTCAATAACTTTTGTTATTACGCTTGGTTGTGAAGTTTGTCATTTTATTATTTTGAGCCCTAAATATGAATTCGAGAAAATGTTATACTGCAACAGAAAAGCTCTTAGTGGTAAGATATGCAGAATCTAACGGCAATCGGGCAGCAAGTCGACATTTTACCATTAACGAGTGTGTTTCATTAATAGGTGTTTCATGCATTGCAATCCGACTTAAACCTCTGGAACTTAAAAAATCTCGTACAGGCACAGCAGCATTTAAAGCGTCATATAGAAGGGCAGTTCGTTTTATGAAGCGACATGGTCTTTCAGTTCGTCGAAGAACTACTATCGCGCAGCATCTTCCAGACGACCACGAAAAAAAGCTTCTGGAGTTCCAAAAGTTCATAATCAAATTGAGAAAAGAACATATCTATGACCTTGCACAGATTGGAAACGCCGATCAAACGCCTCTGACTTTCGATATGCCCTACGACAGGACCATAGACATGAAAGGCATAAAAACTGTGTCTATACGTACAACTGGACACGAGAAGTCTCACTTCACCGTTATGTTAGCGTGTACTGTAGATGGAGGAAAGTTGACGCCTTTCATAATTTTTAAGAGAAAGACTCTACCAAAAGGAGTACAATTTCCGAAAGGTGTCCACATCCGTGTTCATGCTAAAGGATGGATGGATGAAGCACTAACCATTGACTGGTTAAAATGTGTTTGGGCAACACGTCCAGGTGGTCTCCAAAAACAATCTTCCATGTTGGTGCTCGACTCGTTTCGGTGTCATCGGATGCCTTCTATCCAGAAAGAAATGAAGAAAATCAAATCTGATCTGGTTATAATTCCAGGCGGCATGACCTGTCTGTTGCAGCCTTTAGACGTCGTTGTTAACAAGCCGATGAAAGATGCTATCCGTCATAAATGGAATGCATTGTTAAGCAACGGTAATCACACATATACTGCTGGTGGCCGTATGCGTCAACCGACTCTCACAGATGTCACAGAGTGGGTATTTGCTGCTTGGAAGGAATTAGATAAGACTATAATTCAACAAGGCTTCCTCAAATGTTGTATTTCGAATAAATTTGATGGCAGCGAGGACGATGTTTTGTGAGAGAACAGATGTCAACGGATGATGATGATGGCGACATTTATTATGATGGCACCAATAATGGCATTGACTCGACAACACTAGATGAGCTTCTTTCTAGTGAGAGTGATGACCAAATTTAGGTGTTGCGTACCTATTTCTGTTTGTTATTATACTTTCAGTTTTTTAACAAATGTTTCATAAAATAAAATCTAGAAAAATTATGGTGCGTATTCCATTTTACCAGAAAATTTTGGGCTAAATCAAGCATACGTATTATACACAAGTGCATATTATATGCGAGATATTACGGTAGTTATCTTGCTGTAGACGCATGGGCTACTGAAAAGATATGCTTTGTATGCTTTGCTACTTTTACTGATTGAATACATGAGTAAATTGAACATTGTAACAGGTTTTTTTTTTTAAGGAGCTCTGAATTGGTAGATTAGTGTCATGTGTTACTGTTGCAGGTTCTATGTAGGCACTATTTTGCGGGAGAAGGTGCCAGTCTTTGAGAGAGTGATGAGATTTGTGACCCATGGGACTGTTTTTATGAGAATTGAAGAGATTCTCAAGACGTTCGAGGATCCAGTGACTGTAAGTAGTGCCTTATTACTTCTCTTAGGCGATGATGAAAAAAATTATGGGGCAGAGCATACAATTTCTATGCATTTAATCTCCTGTGTATCTAGGTGTAAAACTTACCAAGTGTGGTATTTAATAAGGTTGTAGCTAATTGCTGAGTGATACAAAGAATAGCAAAGCTTGTTTAATTTAAATCCTGATACCCAGCATCCCAAACACACATGTTTGATAGACATGAAAAGAGTGACGCATAAGTAGAAAATAAAAAAATCTCAAAAAGGTTACTAGATAGAAAGCATTAGACCTTGTTTAGGACCAAACAATTTAAATACCAAAGAAAGCTTCGAGAAGTTGCAAAGAGATAATTGGATAGGAGTGATCAAGAAGGACATACAAGATTATAGCAGACAAACTTTTGGATCTTTGATTGCTGAATGAAGAGAGTGAAATTGCATTTTGATAATTTACAATTTCCTGAGATCTTAATTTAATGTGTAATGTATACATAATTCTACAGGGAGATGAACTGCACAAGTGTATGTTTCTGGTATTTTACCAAGGAGAACAGTTAAGAAACAAGGTCAAGAAAGTCTGTGAAGGGTAAGTTACTTTGATAGAAGCATCATATTTCACCCAGTACCATTGTCAGGTGCTAACTTAACAAACACAATGACACCACTTCTTGTGTACAGTTACTGTGACAACACCTATAGACATTACCACATTAAAAGCTCATCATGATGCGCAAATATGGCAGTGAATAAACCTCCAAGCCTGGCATTGAATCTCCAGTAGATTTATAAACATAATAAATAAGATTCTGTACACAAGCAAAGTCAGTGTAATAAATTCTTGTATCAGATAAACCTTAGCACTGCCATGAATTTCTACACATATAGCTACTGATATCATCATCATAATATACTGACACAAGCAGCAAATGATAGGAGTTAATTAACACTTTTAGGCTAATTTATTATTATAAATACAGGCTTTAATTTTGTGTTAAGCTAGACTCGAAATTCATTCATTCATTCATTCATAACCCTCCACTCCCAAAGGAGCATAGGCCTTCAACAAACACATGCCAAGTCCTCCTGTCATGTGCCATCATCTCAAGTTCTTTCCATGTTCTCCTCATCATTTTCACCTCTGTTTCCAGCTCTCTTCTCCATGTGCTTCTTGGTCTACCTCTGCCTCTCTTGCCCTGGGGGTTCCAGAACAAGGACTGCCTTGTAATGCTATCAACAGGTTTCCTCAGTGTGTGTCCTATCCATCACCATCGTCTTCTTCTCATCTCTTGTTCCACTGGCACTTGTCTAGTTCTTGTCATCAGTTCCACGTTGGTAACCCTGTCATACCATATTAATCCCTCTATTCTATGCAAGCACCCATTTATGAAAGTCTGTAGCTTTTTGATTGTTGTCTTTGTTGTTCTCCATGTCTCAGAGCCATACAATAGGACTGACTTCACATTTGAGTTGAAGATTCTTATTTTCGTATTGGATCCTATTTCTCTTGTTCTCCATATATTTCCCAATGCAATGAAAGCTCCTCTTGCCTTTTGTATTCTTATTTTGATATCGCTGTCTGTCCCTCCAACTTTGTCTATATTACTGCCAAGATATGTGTACGCTTCTACATCTTGTATTGGTGTTTCTTCAAGTTCAACCCTGTTATCATTACCTGCATTTATTCTCATTATTTTTGTCTTTTCCCTGTGTATTTTCACACCCAATTGCTGTGACCTCTCATCGAGTGTTTTCAATTTGTCCTGCATCTGATTACGGTAATGGGACAGAAGAGCCAAGTCATCAGCAAAATCCAGATCATCCAACTGCTTAGTCAGAGTCCACTGGATTCCATTTCTGTTGTGTGTTGTCGATGATCTCATAACCCAATCTATTGCCAGCAAGAAAAGAAATGGAGACAAGAGGCATCCCTGTCGCACTCCTGTTCTTATCCCAAACGGTTCTGTAAGCTGTCCTTCAAAGTAAACTCGAAATGTTAGAGTAAATTTTAGCACAAGAACGAACATTTCATCAAAATTAGATAGTCTGAAATAGTGTAAAAAGTATGTTTGTTTTTTTTTTTAAATTTTTTTATGGTTGTTTCTTATGCAATAAACTAAAACATGCATACAAAATTACAGAAATCAAAAGTGAAAAAACCTGCAGAAAATGGATATAATTTCGTTTTGATTTCATGCGTCAAACATTAATTATTGAAATGTTAAATTGCAAGTCAACATTTATTACCTTAAAGTAACACACTAAATTGTGCCTAAAACATGAGAGTTAACAATTATCTCTCAATCATACATCACGATGTTCATGAAAAATTGAGTATGGTCATGAGTAAAATAAAATATTCCCTTTAATAAATAAAACATACACCTATTTAATTATTTCCACACTCTGTTAATTCAGTTACTCTCATGCAACAACTGCCATAATTTGCTCTAGCCCCAACATTTCGCTTAATTATCATTCTTACTCCCTTTTTTTATCTGTACGTTCACAGATGGAGAAATTTGTAACAAATGAGTTTCCATTATAAATTTTAATTGTGAAGTTATATTTTTAATACCGCCAGCGTGTCTTTCAATTTTAGAAATAGTGGAACATACAAATTCTCCTCCTTGCTCTCCATGCGTGCCCTATTCCAAAGCCATGAGTTCTGATCCAGTCTGCGCAATGTTTTTCTAATATGTGTTGTTTAGGAATTTACTTATTGGGGAATAGCTTTCTGAACACAGACATATTTGTTTCTATTGATGCTGTTATTGGTGATATTGATTCTTTACAAATAGGTTTACTGTGTGAAATGTTGTTATGTGCTTTCTCAATTGCTTCGTTCAGTGAGTTGAACTGTTCTCGGGCAATTAAAGCTATGTCAGTTATATCTTGTTTGTTTGTAAGTTTCAGTGTTTGTGTAATGATTGCTCTTGTAAGATCTTTATAAACTTTTTATGTGAGATATCTGTGACAGTGATTCCCAATGAATGCTCTGCTATGATAAGCCAGTGGTATGATTTTGTGTTTGGCTAGTACCATGTCTGAAAAAATTCAATTTTAGCTTCTAATTCTTCTGCCTGTTTCCAGTTCCTACAAAATCTCTTCAAGTTCTTAATAGTACTAATGTTTGCGTGTATCTCTTGTGGATTCTTAAATATCTTGGAGTCTATTGTATCGGCTACCTGTTCTAGAAGTCTGTGGTGTTTCAAAACAATGCCTAATAAAATATGAAGGTAAGGAGGAGCTACATATTCAGTTTCAATCTCTAACATTGGTTTGTGTGAACAATTATGGTAATGTGCCACTTGCTTTTTATTCCCTTTCCCATATTTCATCTAAATATTGTAATCTCTTATCAACATGGCCAAACTTCTTGGTTTGCAAGTTGTATGCTCTCTGGATGTCTTTATTTCCTTGTTTTGCTGGAGAAACCATTGACATGGGTATGTTCCTTGAGCTCCGGACAAACCATACATTTTCATTAAAAAGTCACAATCCCCGAATAAGAAAACAACTTTTTCTCATCCCACTCTAAATCTTTTAGTGAGTCTATCAGCTTGTCTACCAACGAACACTAATGAGACAGTCCCTGTCCCACACACAATAAAAAAAGACATTCATATTATAAATACAAGATTAACAAGACTTAAAAGATAGATCAAAGGATGTGGAAATAATCTTTAGCTTTACGTTTTCTGACGCCTATATACGTAGCCAAATATTATTATAAATGAATGAAAATGCAAGCAGAGATGGTACTTTGCAAAAAGTTATTTTATACAACCTTATTTAAGCTTTGCGAGTATCCAGAATGTGTTTACAGTGATTTAAATGTTATAAAATCTGGTGGCAATATTCTTGTTCTTCTTATGCCAGACTCACAAAACTGACTACCACATATTCTTAAGATGCAAAATCAATTTTAAAAAAATAGGTGGAAATAATCTTTAGGTTTCCCTCAAGAAGTCCATATAAGTATGAACTCATAAAAATGAGCTGCATTTCAGATATTACATTAATAAATACATTACCTCTGGTATGAATTTCCTCAAATGATGACGCTGTTTTCAAAAGCCTGTCACTCCGTCAAATATAACTCCAAACAAATAAAAATCCAATCAAAGATAGTACACAGTACAAAGTTATAGTATACAAAAGTATTTTAGTGCTGTGTTTATCCAGAACGCATGTGCAATGATTTATATATTACTGATTTTATTCAGAAATATCAGCTGACCTTTCTGCGGCAAGGCGTTCCTGGGCGCTGGCAGATTTATTACCTCGGGATCAGCATTCAGGTCACTGAACTAAAATAGCGCTTCGGTGTAAGGTATAAACAGCCGTGCACAACTTGACAAAGGCAACCATCTACTACAGTCTGCTACAAACCTCAGGACATAATACATATGATACAGATTTTACCACTGCAAAAACTGTGTCTCATACACTAAAATTACCAAACGCTGGTGTTCCCTATTATGTCAGCACTCGTTTCTTCTCCATCCGACACATATCATGCTTGAACATCCAGGGCACTCGGTTGTCCCTTTAGTCATGACTCTTGTCACAATGACCTTTAACATATGAAAATAGTCTTGTCACAATGACCTTTAACATATGAAAATCACTCAGTCATGTGATCTAAAGATCTGTGACACACGAGGGTTAAGCAACACTTACTCCACAATTTAAGCTGCTGCATGAATCGTCCCAAACAAGACTAAACTCCACTCACTAGACTAAACTCCACTCACTAGACTAAACTCCACTCACTAGACTAAACTCCACTCACTATTGCTCACACATTCAAAAAACTATAGTGAAGCAAACCTAGCTCCCTGTCAAGAGCAGTCAGGCATTCATTTACAGCTGGGTAGCATACATGGAAGCATATCTGGAGTCATCCTTGTATGACCACCAGCTATGCACAATGGTGTACTGTGTAGATTTGGATGTGAACCTCTGTGAGGCTAATTACACCCTCATTGACTCTTGAAATGATCCACACACTTCCAGGGATTCCCCCTGTGGTGAAACATGTTGAGAGCCCAGTATTCCACACTAGACTTGGAGGAGTCAGTTCAGCCCCATATGTAACTGTCTGCATGCAGAAGGATCTCACTATGGACCCCATGATAGGCAGGGGCTTTGGACATGGTGATTCCTTGGAAGAGCCCAGAACCACAGCACAGTATTTTAGCTTTGCATATTTGGAGAGTCCCCTGGAATGCCTGGGAATGCACAGTTTATCACACGCTTTGTCCTCTTAGCTAGGCACCAGATGTGATGATCCTTTAAATGCAAACCAAGTCGGAGAAATTGGATCTCAGGACTTTAACTCAACATGTTTCTGAATGGCAGAAAAGCCTATATCTACAGTGTAGATAATACCAAGGAGTCTTTCAACTTGGTATTGGCTGCAAAAGAGCGAGAAGTTGAGCAGCCACAGTTAAAGAACAACAGCTGGGTAAACTGCAGTGTGACACCACCATGTTTTGACCTCTGCACTTTTGCTATGAGAGGCCAGTGCTCTAACAACTCTGCCAGTTGGACACAATGATTTAAGTATCCAGATATCACACTGTAGAATTGTCAGTTTAACACAAGCAGCCTGTTGCTGTGCTTAAATGGACTTGTTTATAAAAACTAAGTTACTGTAAAAAGGGATCCTGTACACACCCATTGAGGCATATTGGGAATATGGTGTTAGGCCCATATTTTCTTCACCATCAGCACACTAGCGGTGAAGTTACTGTATGTATGTGAAACAGTCGAAGATCTTTCAGGTGCATAACTATTTCTGTGCAGAATGAAAGGAACCATTTACCCTGTGCCAGATTCCCCCCAGGAGAGGCAAGAGATGCTGCACGGTGTCAAGACAAGAATCTCGGACCTGGAGAATGTGAGCTCATTTCATATAATTTCCTGCCCCTTACATTGCTTATGCTTTGTATATACATTTTAAATCTTGGTACTATTATAATTTGATATATATTTTGTTCATTGATTGTACCAGTGTGCTGCAGATATCATAACTAGAGGGAGGGAATCTATCAGTCTGTGGGAATCATATTTTGAATAAAAGTTCAATTGTAGTAGTTATTTTTTTGTCAGTTCTGTTTCATTCATCGTCATGTTTCATTCATCGTCATGTTTCATTCATCGTCATGTTTCATTCATGGTCATGTTTCATTCATCGTCATGTTTCATTCATCATCATTATTTTGCTTTGTGCTCCTTATGGAACATGGAGCCACTACAATTGCTGGCCTTCTTGCAGGAAGCCTGTGCCAAGCATTCATGTGCTCCTACAGTGCTGCAACTTGTGTTACATGAGGAGGTTGCCAGCACTATGCACAACCTCATAATTCACCTTGTATGACATGCCCGAGGACACAGTAGTTCCATTCTTTCTTTATCTCTTCAGAGACCCCTGGGAAGTACACAGGGCTCGGTTCTGTTTATTTAAGGTTTCATCTATATTGTAGTAAATGCTGAATACCAAATTGGTTGATAGATTGTTAATTTTATAATAATTTAAAAACACAAACATTTTAGGTGTCTCAGTGACATGCAGGTGAGGATACCTAATAAGTAGTTAGGATTTTGTTTGGTTCCGCTGTTTGGTTTATCTCCATCATGTATTGCTCCAAGTATACCACCAGAAGAGCACAAAAAGAGACTGTTTAAGAATAAGCATACAATCAGCGAATCAAAATTTGCCAAATGAGTTCAAGAAAAAGGAAATATGAATGACAAGTTATCTTGCGTAACATGGTAGTAAGCAAGAAGGCAAATAACTCATGAATATAGGACAATAGACGCTGAAATATAAAGTAGGGTAGATAGTAACAAAATGCAAGAAGGTAGAAAACACGTAATTACAACAACAAAAATGCATGAAGAAATAAAGCAAGTGTCAAATAAGCAAATGTTCGTCCAAGGAGGAATCTGTGCTATGTACAAGAATGAGGAAATCTTGTTTGCCGAGAGGACAGAATATGTAAGAGAACTGTTGTAGGATAATAGAGGCAATAGACCATCACTGTATCTTAATGAAGGCCCAATTATTCAGGTCAGTATAGAGAAAGCAATATATACGTTAAGAAAAGTAAAATCAGCAGGCATCATCAGTATAAACATTTAAATTGCAGAAGCTGTGGAGGACTGGTATAAGATACAATTTAAGGACATCCACAGTAAAAATGCATATTAAATGACCTGAAGATATCAGTCTTTATACGTTTGCTTAAAATAGCCAGTCAGCATAATGTTCCCTTTTTAGAACAGTCAGCCCTGATGAGTCACAATAAAATGCTGTTCAAGACAATACAGGTGATAATAAAAAGTAAAGTAGATAGTTTTAAGAATAGTTTTTGACAGAACATATGAGTAAAGGAAGCAATGTTTTGTACAATCGTACCAGCAGAAAAATAATTATAGGTTCAGAAAGTATTTTTTGGGCTTACAATAACAGAGGATGACAGCTGTTGAACAGAAATCAAGAGCAGAGTAGAAATGACCAAAACTAAATCCAACAACTTGAGACAGATATTAGCATCCAAAACAATAGCTAGCAAAGAATCATCAGATGTTCTTTATACTCTTCACTACTATATGGTACAGAAACAATGGACAATGAGCAAGCATTTACAAGAAAAAGTTAAGGCTCTTGAAATGTGGGGTATATGTATAGAAGAATGAGGCTCATCTCAAGGACAGAGAACAAGACAAATTGTCAAAAGTCTTGTTAAAGATATCAATGAATGAGATTAGAATAAGATAACCTATTTTGGACGTTGTTGACAAACCAAATTAGAAGTAAAAGTTGAAGGCAATAACAAGAGGTGGACAGGAGAGAGCCTATCAGACTATGCCCTCAAGGCAGGAGACAGGAAATGTTTGGGATCATTACACATGACCTATGATGTGGAGATCTGATCTGACACTTATGACAGAAGGCTGGAAACAAAGAAAACAAAAAAACAAAAAAGCTGGATAATGAGATTTACTACGATTGCCTGACAATTTTAAGTTATTGTTCTTTTGTCTACGAATAATTTGGCTATATCAGTTCGAACTCCACCTAGGCCGGTCCAAAGCCCGGCTGAAAAAGGAGGAGGGTGGTCTGCATGGAGGCCGTAAGGAGGCAGCCCCTCCACCATGCAAAGGCACAACAGGCCAATCACCTGTTTGCTTTAATCTTTTGATTACAAGAACTACAAGAGAGAAAACCGGACTGATTCTAAAGGCAGCGAACTGGAACGGACTACGACTTATGGAACTGGGAACACAAGAAGTATAAATGGGAAAGAAGAGGAGCTGGTGGAAGAGATGAGGAAAGCAAAACTATAAATCCTGGCTATAACGGAAACAAAGAAAAAGGGACAAGGAGTCATGGATCTCGATGGCAACACACTGCTCTCCAGTGGTGTACCCACATCTGAAAGAGCTAAAGGGGGCGTGGGTTGCATTGTGGCCAAAAACCAAAAAGATAGCATCAAGGGATGGAACTGTGTCTCGGAGCGCATTATGGTTGTAAACTAAAAGAAGGAGAAACCATAGTCAACCTGGTCATAGTGTATGGGCCAAATGAGGATGAGAGAGTAGAGGTCAAGGAGGAATTCTTCGAGCTGCTTCAAAGGACAGTGGATGGCTGCCTAGATGAAATTATCATGCTCAGAGATTTCAATGCCAGAGTTGGAAATGACCATGCTAGATGGGGTGGAGTTATCGGAAGATATGGAGAAGATACTCTCAATGACAATGGAAAGCGACTCCTTAGATTTTGCAGTGAGCAGAATCTGATCATTACAAACACAAAGTTCCCCCATAAGCGCATACATGCATACACTAGATGTGAACCAACAAAGAATGAGAAGTCAGTGATCGACTATGCCATTGTTAGGAGGAGCTCATTCAAATAAAAGAAAGAGTTGCTCAGCCTTGGAACTGCCCAACATCATGCAAGAAACTAAGTAAGAGCATTAAGACCTACAAGCTGAGAGAGCCAGAAATTAAGACCAGATACCAGGGGCTTATTGCTGCAGCAGTGAGCAACACAGAAGAACGACCTGATGACTTGGAAACCCTCTGGCTTAAATTCAAGGACATCATAAAGACAGCTGCTGCAGAAGCATGTGGTGAAGTCCGACTTGGGAACAAGAGAAAGAGGACACCTTGGTGGACAGAGGAAGTCAAAAAGAAATTATAAGAGAGAAGAAAATGGCATGGAAACAATACTTAGCTAAAAACACAGCAGGACAAATGGAGAAATATGTGACACTCAGAACAGAAGCAAAGAACAAGGTGCTAGCAGCAAAATAGAATTCCTAGGAAGAATTTGGAGAAAAGCTAGAAAAAGATGCGCAAGAAAACCAGAAAATGTTCTATAAGACCCTAAAGAACATGAGGAAGGAAAAACAATGCCCTCTCAAATTTATAAAGGACAAGCAAGGCAAATTGCTTACTGCCCCAAAGGAAGTAATGGAAAGATGGAAAGAATATTTCTCAGAACTCCTGGATGGTGAGCATGGTGAAGCATCAGAAATGATAACCACTAGCACAGAAGAGAAAACCAATGATGGTGAAGATGACATAAAGATGGAAGAACTGAAGGCAGCACTGGAGAAAATCAAGATGGGCAAAGCAGCAGGGCATGATGGTATAACACCAGAAATGGTTAAGTACATGGGAGCATCAGGCGACCTATTACTCTTAAGGGTCCTACAGGCAGTGTGGTGCAACAAGACCATACCCAAGGATTGGGAGATTGCCATCATGACACCAGTTTTCAAAAAGGGTGACAATCGACAATGTGGAAACCATAGAGGCATATCCCTTCTCAGTGTCCCTTGTAAAATCTACTCTAGAACCCTAAAGCAGAGACTCCGACGCCTAGCTGAGCCACAATTGAATGAGGTCCAGTGCGGATTCCGTGCAAACCGAAGTACTCAAGACCTAATCTTCACACTAAGTGAAAAGGCCCTTGAGTATAAGAGTGAGATCCATCTTTGTTTCATAGATCTGGAAAAGGCGTTTGACAGGGTCCCCTGGAGCAAACTTTGGGATTGTTTGGCAAGGAAGAACATTCCAGCACCTCTGATTCATGCTATACAGAGCTTCTACAAGTCTTGCAGAAATTATGTGAGGACAGCAAACCATAAGTCAGAAGAGTTCAGGACCACTACTGGTATAAGACAAGGTGATATCCTGTCACCTTATCTTTTCATACTCCTTATGAACGGTGTCATCAAGGCATGTAAGGAAGGAGCAAGAAAGTATTCAGTGGGGTACTGGAAGATGAGACAGGTCTGTATTTCAGAGCTGGCATTTGCTGATGATGTTGGCCTGATTGCTAAATCAGAGGCACATCTCCAATCCAACCTGCAAGTCTGAAAGGAAGAGCTGGAGAAGAGAGGGATGGTCATAAGCAGCTCTAAAACAAAATCCATGGTGATATCACGAGAAGAAAGAAGACATTAGATTAAGCTGGGAGAACAGGTCCTGGAGCAGGTTGACCACTTTAAATACCTCGGAGCTATAATAGACCGAAAGGGAGGCATCAAAGAAGAGTTGGCCACTCGAAAAGCAGCAGCTGTGAGACTTTTCCAGGCCATAAATCGAGGATTCCTCAGCAAGAGAGAGATTGGTAAGAAAACGAAGATGGCTGTATACCGCTCCACCTATGTCCCAGTCTTGACACATGGATGCGAGTCATGGGCAGTGACTACAACCCACAAAAGCCAGATCCAAACCTCAGAAATGAGGTATCTGAGGAAGGTGGTTGAAGTAACAAGAAGAGACATGGTCCGCAACCATACGATACGTCAAGGCCTAAAATCCCACCCCCTGCAGACCCAAGTAGAACAGTCCCAACTAAGATGGTTTGGCCATGTCTGCAGAATGGGAGATCGGCTACCACTACAAGCATGGGAAACAAAGAGCCAGGGATCCAGACCCCCAGGACGACCCAGAGTCCGCTGGGAGGACAACATTAGACAATCTTAGAAGGACCGAGGACTAGAATGGAACCAGGCCAGGAGGAAGACAGCCGATAGGATAGTCTGGCGCTCTCTCTTCCAAACCTCTACACCTCATGGTAGAAGGGGAACAACTATAAGTAAGTAGTATATCAGTTCGAAATGTATATTGAAAAAAAAAAAATAGAATAAAATGATGCTTTATTCTTGTGTTATGAAACTCCAAACTCACAAGGAAGACCAAATCTGCAGTATATAATCCCTGCACCACGAACACACTTCTGTATGATAGCGAGACATGGACAACCTATGCTAAGCAAGAAAGAAGGCTCAATACCTTCCATCTACGGTTTCTACGCCACATCCTCAGCATTTCGTGGAAAGATAAAGTGACAAATGTTGAGGTGTTGTCACGTGCTGGCCTTCAAAGCATGTATACACTGCTTAAACAGCGCAGACTATGTTGGCTTCGCCATGTCCGCCGCATGGAAGATGGTCGCATCCCAAAAGATATCTTCTACGGACAACTGGCAGATGGCAAAAGAACAGTTGGGTGACCGCAGCTGAGATTCAGAGATGTGTGCAAGAGAGACATGAGGGCACTGGACATCAATCCAGCAATCTGGGAGGATGACGCTGCCGAGCGATCGCACCAAGTGGCTGTGCTATCTGCAGCGCCACCTCAGATTTGGACAAAAAGTAGCTCTCACAACAAGCAGAAAGAGGAGAAAACATCAAAAGGAGCACCAGGAAAATAAACAGCTGAGGGATGTCACCTCAGGGGCACATTCCCATAGTCAGTTATGACTGAAGGGGCTAGTATTATTATTATTGTGTTATGAAATGTGATTTGTTTTATTTATGTATTTCTCTTACGTACATTAGGTACTGGCTCAGAGCAATGAGCACCGCAAGCGAGTGCTTGATAAAGCCAAGAAAGAGATCAGGGCATGGACAATCAAAGTGGAGAAGATCAAGGCCATCTACCATACAATGAACATGTTCAAAGTTCACCTGAACAGCTTGACTGGCGAGTGTTGGTTCCCTGTTAAGGCCATAGATGACATTAGACGGGCCCTCAGCATTGGTGAGGTAGGAAATGAAAACATCAAGCATAAATTTTTCTATTTGTTTATATCTATGTTTATATTATTGCCTACATATTTATTCTGAAGAAGTAAAAAAAATAAAGATAAAGGATACCGTTACACGCTGTCACGAGTTGGATTTAAGTTAGAGTTATGCCCAAGTGTAGGACAAAACCCTAGTGTGAGAAAAGACTGAGATAATAGATTTATTTTGAGAAATGACAGTGAATGTAGTAAGGTGAGTCTATTGGCCCGAGGAGGATAACCGAAATTAACTCTTCCTCGCCAAATCGTGACGTCAATAAATGCTATAAACTCACCACCTCTGGCTACCTTTAACAGACTAAAGGAGATAAGGGTAAACTAACACTACAGACACCACTGTACAGAGAACAGTTAAGGACTATACAGTGACGAAGCTGATCCAGTGAACATTAAATAAGTTTATTATACAAATCAACAGAATTTTTTATAACATAGTAACAAACAAAGAAAAGCATATATCGTGCCAGGTTGCACCGACCTGGAAAACAAAGAAAATCAATTTGATTATAAGCACACCAAATTAAAACTCCAACCACTTTCACTCCTTCATACACCCTGCTGGGGACAAAATTTTAAAAAATGATAAGTGATCTTAACTACAGTCTAATTTGGTGGGGCGTCAACTAAAGCCACGCTCTATAAATTACTATTTCTAATGTCAAGGTTCTGCTGGTACTGCCGAAGACTATCCGCACAGTAGCTAACTCTGTCAGCGATATACGCCACTAAGTCACACTCTGCACTGCTATGTAATAGACTTTTTCTAACTCTAAGGCTCAGAGGCTATCCTCTAAGAATACTATGAGACTCTGCAGGTCCCTGATCTATTTTCACCATCTCTCTCCACTTCTCCTGCCTTGCTGCTCTCGTTTATTTTCAGCAACCGGGAAATGATATCCCTTTCTTCCTGGTTCTGACTCGTACTTCTGATGACTAGGCACTTGCCGTAGACTGTAGAGGCTTCTCTATTTGGCGAAAAGAAAGCTGATTCTCCCTTGCTATGTTACCCCTCATTTGGGTTTAGGCCCTTCGGTATTAATTTTGACCGAGGCTAAAAAAAAAAAAGACACACCAACCCGCTTGCTTGGGTTCGATGGGTGTGTATGAGCTTAGAGCTCCGGGTTTTAAGAAAACCCTTCTCACTGAAGACTGCGTCGCTGTCTCGACCTGCTCTTCCTCGCTCCCTCTCTCTGGGGCCACAATACTCAGAGCCGATACCCACCGCGGTACAAGCTCTTACGCCTCTGGCGCTTCCTCGACTTTTTCTCTCTTGAGAAGACTGGCTACCTTTGCCAGCTGTCAGGAACAAGATTTATTGGCAACCCCCGCTCTTCGGGCCGTGACCACTGCTGTGGACACAAAAGACATGCCACTCTGTACTACAATACCAAAATACTTCCATATAATAAACTTACATATAAAACGTAAACAGTGGATGCTTCAGTCACGCTCATATCTTAGCACAAACATGTAAACACCCAAAACGCAGACTGCTTCACCATTTCCCCTTTCATCTTGTGCACGACAATACATAAATATTTCCTGACCCTGGGTCAGCTATTCCCATCAACTCCCTGCCTGTCTAGTAAACCCCAGACTCACTGATCAATACTAATTATACACAGCTTGCCTCAGGCCTTAAACATTAAAAACAGGTAGGGGAACCTCCCGTACTTAGGCCTACTTTAACTCTGTAAGCGGTCTCAGGACCTTATCATCGTTTCCCCCTTATGATAAAAATGCACCACAATTAACTGCACATCAATGTTTAAAATTCACCATTACATTTATATATTACATCTCTATACACAGAAATATATCTATCTCTATAGACTATATTTCCTAGAACTCATTAAATTCCATAACACAAAAATCAAATACTACTCTGCATAATATTTAATTACACAACCACTTAAGGCACCATAAATTTCCCGTTCACCTCTACCCCACGTGGTTTCCCTGAAATTATATTTTAACTCCCCCGATAGAAAAATAGTTAATATCTACTCTATCCATCCAGAATTTCTACTCCAATAAATCCCGGTAACCACGTGATTAACTTTTCCCGAAAAATCCGTTCCCGTATTTTATTAGGAGACTTATCAGAATTAATCTTCAAGGAAATAAAATACCCGCGCTTCAGAATATTCTGTAAATTAATATAAATCTAGGATGCGTGTATTTCTTCAGACTTTCTATTAAATCTACGGAGCACACCTACGTAATATCTCTTCATCACTCATAGACACTGCTATCACTAGAAATAAATGATGGCGTTACAAGTTATAAAGTTAAAAAATAAATTAAATTAGAACGGACTAAGGCTCTATTAGAGAACTAGATTTAATTACCACGCTACTTTAAATTACTGACATACCAAATATTGCGTTCAGTGTTAGAAGCCGACAATATGCTTGGATACACGGCCCAGGATTTCTGCAGGAAGAGACCGCTAAATCGAAAAGCGCTACTTTATCTTAGATTTTCCTGCTCTGACCCCCGACCTACTTGAGGCAAGGCGTCTCACTACAACCAATAGAATTAAAGATTCTCTAAAATTTTCCATGCGCTCATCTCTAAATTTAGAACCAGTGTATTCGTGCTTACTTTAAATGCGCGCGTATTTCCGGCTACGTAACGTTACCTAACGTCGTCCGCTAGCGTGAGCAGAAAGTTGGACGTTACCTGGGTAGGGGTCATCTCCCCTTCCCCACGAAAAATGACCGCGATAAATTTAACAACGCAAAAAATGGAATTTTCAAGATCGCGATAATTAGAAAAAGGCCGACTGGTGCCATTTCAGTACTAACCTACATTAATCCCTATAGAAAAAACCCCGCAATTACTTTACCTACAGAAAAAATCTAAA
The DNA here is from genome assembly GCA_024509875.1 of Oreohelix idahoensis. Lineage (NCBI taxonomy): Eukaryota > Metazoa > Mollusca > Gastropoda > Stylommatophora > Oreohelicidae > Oreohelix > Oreohelix idahoensis. The sequence goes on from JAMPIV010010027.1 coordinate 562,008, forward strand.
CACCCCTATTATTCAGAGAGAAAAAGAATACTTCCCAATCTTTAATAGAGGGAAGACAAAAATGGCAAACTCAATAGTTACGAAGAGAAAACGAAATGGGGCCTATTGAAGACTAAATCACAGTAACTCCATCACACACGCCCATTAAGGCATATTGGGAATATGGTGTTAGGCCCATATTTTCTTGACCATCGGCACACTAGGGATGATGTGGTCATCATCACGCCGGCTGCCTTAACCTTCCCAGAGTTGCTCTGGTACCCAATTTTTTTAGTCTGGGTCGACCCTGGAGCCGTTTGCGGTCTAAAAAATCCCACCTCAACTGGGGATCAAACCATGGACCACCGAGCCAGGAAGCCAGTGCACTAACCTCTGCGCTACCGCGGCTCTACTCTCAAGAAGTGCTTTGAAGAAAAGAAGTCATTAGCATTAATTTCATTTGAGTAAAGAATGCTTGGTTCAGGCTTCCTGCAAGAGGACCAGCAGGAGTGTTGTCTTCATGCTCTGTCAGGGGCTAAAAGGAAATTGATAGTGACAAAGTTTTTAAACATTTGCATAGTTTGTAGGCCTGTCATATTCTTGTTAGTTCCTGGATGTGTGCAACATTCAGTTCTATGCTGTCTTGGCTAACTCATTGCAGGATATGTTCATGCGTGACGTGTCATCTTATGTTGATCTTCCTCATGTACTGTGTCATCACCTCGTCCTCCTGTACTGTGCAGTTTTCTTAAATTAACATACTGGCTGTATGTGCAGATATTCTTTGTTGATGACTACAGAGAGATAATAGATAAAGTAAAAAAAACAACAGGTGTGAGTAATTTGTGTTAGTGTTATTATTGAACAGAATCAACATCATTGCACTCCGGGCAAACCTATAGGCGCTCAGTCTGTGTCAACATATGTCGAAGGGTATGGATGCTAACTGTTGCGTGCTGGTTGTATACACTGCGAATATATCATCTCATACGTCCATCACTGCTAGCCTTATGTTTGATGCCCAATTCCAGCAATCTTTGCCTTGTTGATTCACTTATTTCAGTTTTGTTCTCTAACAGGCGGTCATTAATTGTCCTCAGTATCTCTCCTTTATCCAAATCCAATGTCCCCACTATGTGTGCTCTTGAAGCTAGTCTTGTCAGCTCTCTCATACGCCGACATGACCAGGACAGTTGATCCTCACCAATTCCTGAAGATTTGAAGCTTTTATGGATGTTTTCCATTCATTCCATAGCCATCCATTTTGAACCTTCTGATTCATGGACTGAGAATCTGACACACTAACGGCCCTCTAGCTGCAGTAATTTTTTCAGTTGGAAAATTCACCAAAAACATGAGATGTTTCATGGTTTACCTTTGTCAGCTGCAGTCACAAATAGGGGAAAAAGAAAAGAAATATAGATAGGTTAAGAGAAAAAGACAAAGGGCACTGCAAACATTTTTTTTTTTAAAGTAGAAGGAAAAAATGAGTGACTCAGGAAGATAATAAGAATAATAAAAAAACAAACAACATAGGTAACACTGGGGAAAAAAGTAGCAGTAAATATGCATGTAAAATTGCAGAACAAAAATGAAATATCAAAGCAAATAATCTAACAAACAACTAAAATGCACAAGAGAAAATAAAATAAAACAGTGAAATAACATGAAAGAAATGGCCTTGTTTGAGATAAAAATTGCAAAATCCCTGTTCAAAAGGCTCCATAATTAGTAGAAATGAGGAAAGCTGATTACAATATAGGGGAAGAAATTAAACATAAAATCATATACACAACAAATCATGAACATGAAAATGCCAGGAATTACAAATAAAAAGGTGCCAAAATGGTGATTAGCCACTGAATAATAGAAATTAAATAAAATGATGCTGCACAGTCAGTCCATAAGGAGTAAGACGTGACTTCCGTCATCGCCCAAGCAATTGGCTCAAGATCATGGTAATGACAGAATTAACTTTTCTCTGCAGAATTGTCTGAAATTCTTCTCAGAGAAAATTAGGCTTTATTGAACTAGCAGAAAAAGGCTGATTTCTCTATAAAGCCTGTCTAAAGCTGATTGGATAATACTGTTCTTTATTTAATGTCTTGACAGAAAATCAGTGGCAGCACAATTCCAAGTGTGATTCAGCCCAAGGTATCAGACGAACGCCCTCCCACCTACTACAACTGCAACAAATTTGTCAAGGGGTTTCAGAACATTGTAGATTCATATGGTATTGCCACGTATGGTGAAGTTAATCCAGGTACTGGCTGAATTTGTGAATCTGAAGCTGCTGTTGCTATATATATATATATATATATATATATATTTATTTTTTTTAAATAAATATTAATAAAGCTTGAATGTGATAGGAAACTCTATACAGAGCGATACAACAGGAGGCAATCTGATCAACAGAAGTCATCAGCGGTTGATCAAGTGTTTCGGCCACTTAATGAATAAAGAGTGTTACCAGATTTTACGTATTTGATAACCATATCTTTGCTTAGTTCTTACTGCAGCACATTTATGTCATGAAATCTCACAATCGGTAAGAAGTTGGCATTTTAAAGGAAGTGAGGTAAGGTATTAGCAGGAAACATCTTTCAAAGACCTTTGTAATGGTGGACAAAATGTAAACATTGGAAAATGTAGTGAAAAATTATGCACTTTCGAGGACAGTATGCTAGAGATGTCAAATTCAGAGGGAATCAGATTAAGTGGTTTGTACCATATTGACTTTGTTGAATGGGTCCATTCTTTGAAGTGTATATCTTATGAAAGTTTTGTTATTTAAATTTAAAAAAAAAAATATTTGAAGGTCTGGGATGAGTTACCATTGTGTAGATTCAGAATTTTCCCATTTCACCTGGACTAGGCAAATGTTTCAATTGTAGATTAAGTGAGGTGTGGAATATATTATTTGTTTAAGCTAACACTTACCATAGAGTTTTCTTTGTTTAGAATGACTTTTAGAAAGTGTTCATTTATTTGTTTTCTTTCCATCAGCCCCCTACACCATTATTACATTCCCATTCCTCTTTGCTGTCATGTTTGGTGATGCCGGTCATGGATTCATCATGTTCCTCTTTGGACTCTTCATGATCTTGAAAGAGAAGACAATTGGTGGCCAGAAAATCTCCAACGAGGTTTGTAATGGCATACTTGATGTATTCTTTTTAAACCTTCATACTAAAGAAATAATAAGATTATTTTGTATTGACTGACACCAACTAAAATAAAAATGGTTGGGGCAGATATTGTATGTGCAGAAATAATGTATGAATGCAGACGGTAGAGAACATTTATAGCAGCACTTTTAAGCTGAGTTGAAGATTGGACTAAATGAAAGTTCAGTCGTCATAGTTTTTGCTGTCTGCAACGGCCGTGCACCCTAATCCATACAAGCTGTTCCTTAGTACCATAGGCACTTGTGTCAACCATATGGAATTAAAAACAATAAAATAGATAATGTACTCAGTCACACTATAGGGTGGGGTGGGTCTGCAATTGCAAATTACAAATCTGGCATATAAACCGTATAACAATCTTATTTTCTCAGATGTAACATAGTAAACTGTCTGAATTGTTAAAGATCACAATCCCCTTTATGACTTTGGGGAATATATTTTATTAACATTATCGTGTGTTATTTTCATAAGCTTACCTTTATGATTATTATGATGCTGTGTTTTATAGATAGTCAGCACCTTCTTTGGCGGTCGGTACATTATCATGTTGATGGGCCTGTTTTCAATCTACACTGGAGTCATCTACAATGATGCTTTCTCCAGGTCCTTCAACATCTTTGGTACTCAGTGGTATCCAAATCCGACGTACGTATTTACGTTTCTTCTGTTAGAGATGATTATGATCTGATTAAATTTTTGATTAAACAACTTCAGACTCCATTCGTAACGGTGCATTAGTAATATAATCTCTTAATCAAGTGACCAAAGCACTTTTGAGCCATGATATGTGTGGGTTAAGACATGGAAGAAGACACTGGCTATGGATAGGACACACATTGAGAAAACCTGTTGATAGCATTACAAGGCAGTCCTTTCTTCTGAAATCCACCAAAGCTAGAGATGTAGAAGGGGATCAAAGAACATAAAGAGAGACAGACTTCAAAGGGGTGAGGGAGACATTGAAAGACTTGGCATAAGTTTGTTGAAGGCCTCTATGGTCCTTGGAGGTTGAAGAGTGATGATAATACTAAAAGATGTAATATACCAATATAAAGCTTTCCTTATGAAAAATTATTTAATCTGTTCATTTATTTTCTTATGTCCATATGCATGGCAAACTACAGAATTTATCTCCTCTCATATTGAATAAAGAATACACAGGAAGGTTTTTTAAAAGCCAAGGGGGTCAGCTGACCAAAACAGGTTGAGAACCCTACTTACCTTCTCCATGTTCTGCTCTCATTAACTGATGTTTCATTAGAGAACATGATCAAATAAATGAATGAGACCGTGGTTCCATTTCTTGTCAGTCAACAGTTTAATTCTTGGTACTGTTTTTGAAAGAGAGACCTGCATATCATTTAGCCTCCAGTTTATTTCTTGCTTTGGATTTGCTGGTCTGCCTTCAGTCTACATCTTATTTTTACTAACCCTCTACTACTTGTCAAGTTTTTCAATAGGATAATATATTAATTTACTCAATGTTACCAATATTCCCTTGACAAACTTCTCTTACAATTCCAAGACAACTTGAAATAAACAGTTTTATTTCAGAGATTGTCATTGCCATTAAGGGGATGCACTACAGTGAAAACTTAACTTTTGTTTTGATATTTTCACACTTTTTATATACTCATAGGACACAGTGTATGTCCATAATCCAAATGCTACAGTTTATTTTGTTAAAAAAATGTGATTACCATGGTAACCAAAAAAAAACATCCGCCATTGTGGATTTGTAACCTATTTTCAAGAGCAAATTTCATATGTTTCCTATTGTCCAAACTTTATCAAATTGCACACACATGCTGTGACTGACAATTAAAACAATTTTACACATGTTTATTTTGATAAGTTTAATATTCTATTTTTAATGATTTAAAAAAAAAAATAAACTACGAGGCGCGTTTTTTAAGTATTTCCCGTTTTTACATTACCGCCAAAAACCGATGGTAGGCGGAAATGTGCATGTGCAGTATGTTTATGTGGTTCATTAGCTAGCTGTCTGCTATTTTTTCGCTGTCGAATTCTTGTTTGATGCTGTGTGTGAGTGATTTATAATGAGTGCAAAAATAAATAATCCCGCCAGCTGCGAGGTTCGTGCTGTGATCCGTTTTTTGTTAGCAAAAAACAACAGTGCTGCAGAAATTCACAGGCAACTCAGTGAGGTTTATGGGCCAGATGTTATGACTGATAGTATGGTTAGGAAATGGTGTCGTATGTTTAAAGAAGGGCGAACAAATATCCATGATGAAGATCGTAGCGGTCGGCCGAGTGTTATAACAGACGATTTGGTCGAAGAAGTGAACACAAAAATTCAGGAAAATCGTTGTTTCACAATTTCTGCATTGTCTGTCGATTTTTCAGAAGTTTCACGTTCAGTGATTTACGACATTGTGACAAGAAACCTTGGCTACAAAAAACTGTGTGCCAGATGGGTGCCGAAAATGTTAACCGATGAACACAAGCAGAAATGCCTGGCTTCGGCTCAAACATTTTTGCAGTGCTATCGAAATGAAGGAGATGAATTTTTGGGCCACATTGTTACTGCAGATGAGACCTGGATTTCCTACACAAACGTCGAATCAAAGCAACAGTCGATGCAATGGCGACACTCATGGTCCCCGAAAGCAAAGAAGTTTAAGCAAGCACCTTCTGTCAAAAAGATCATTGTGATGCTACACTGTAATTCTGACTTTCAACCGGCCCGATTCTGTTTTGAGTTTCACCATTTCTCTTCTCTTTTGTAATTATATGGGGTTTGCCTTGGTTCTTCTCATGTGAATATATCATGGTTGGTATTTTTGAGTAGTAATTTAAATGGGTTCGTTTTATGTTGGTAGGTTTATTTTACTCTCGGCCAGTTTTACTTTCTTCTGATTTTTCGCTATTCCCGTAAATTTCATTGTTTACGAAAAATCGAGATTTTCGGGCACGCCTGTATGACACGTCAGAGGCACGAGGCAATCGCCTAACATGGCGCAATTTTCGGACCACGCGGGATTTGCGTAGAGGGCTTGTATTGATTTTTTCTAGCGCTGCCATTGGTCCGAGAGACACGTAGGAGTAAATTTGCGTGGGTGTTTTCTCTTGTATATAAGGAGAAGAAAAACCTGTGGGAAATTCTCTCGGAAGAAATAAATTGTAAGCCGTTCGACTTCGAATTATTGTCTCCATTGTGGGAACAAAAAACGATAATCGGTATGTACTATTTTATTAATCGTTTTACTTAGTAGTGGGTTTTTGAGAAATCTCGGCCCGTAAGTTAAGTTCGTGGGAGACATTAACTTAAAGTTTAAACGGTAGCGCCATTAATTATTATCTTTGTAGAACGATGTAAACGTAAAACGTGTGCATAAGTCTTTTAGGATTTTTTGGCAGTAGATCGGAGCCTGTGAAGTTATGAGAGACACGTGTGCTCCGGGTTGTGGAATGTTGGGTGGACTCCCATTTATTACTGTATATTTTATAATGTAATTTTATTTGGGAACTCCTTTGTGTGTACGTTAACTAAATGTGAGGAATGCAGTCGGAGATTTATGTTATCAGTGAATTATACGGTTTGGGGAAATAAATCATTCCTACGGCGAGATTTAATTTAAATTGGAGTAAGCCAGGAAAACTCCTGTGTTAATGGGTAAAAGGATTTCCCTATTTTGCAATGTTTTGAACACGTGGGTAGTCATGCGTAACGGCCATGTAACCTGTCAGACGGGTCGGGAGACCTTGTTTACCCAACTGTCAGATTTAGAGGAGGAGTGTGATTTTAGTGCCACGTGGGATAGTATTATTGTAGGTATTGTTATGCAGAACGAGAGAAGAAGGGGAGAGAAGGAGTGAGACTGAAGTGACACGTGGATAGAATTATTTTATGTATCGTATATGTTAGAGATAAGTGATTTTAGAGAGGGTGTACATTGGAAGCTGTTTCTTTTAATTTCAGCGAGTCCCGGCAATCAGTGGGGGAGCGTAAATTGGAAATACCAATTTACCCACGGCACAAGGACATACCTCAGTAGTCAGTGGACTCGAGTTATCATCAGAAGCAAAAGAAAAACCAACTTACGTCTTTTCCCAGTGAGGAGCGGGAATGGGGGTTATTTATCACATCGCCCGAGCTCATCGCTATTATAGTCTCCAGCAACGACACGTGGCAGCGAGACCGGTTTCAATTTCGTACAGCCAGAAATCAAGGCCTTGTTTTCCTCTAACTCCGGAGCGGGGTAAAAGAGGGAAGTTATTCAACGGCAGAGAAGATTTTGGCAGTAAATCAAGCACCGAATTCAGGAGCAGGGGAGAGGGTTAACATCCCTGGGTCCTGATAGTAATGAGAGAAGAGAGTAGCGGAGACGCTGCATCATCAGTCCTCGAGTGTTAGAGAGACACTGAGACCAAGAAAGAGAGAGATAGAGAGACACTGAGACCAAGAGAGATAGAGGAGGGAGAAAATAGACAGGACCAGTAGGGTCTGTTCAGTATTCATTTGACAGATAGACCCTGAGCCATCAGCTAAAGCCAAGTCTATTATTTTAGCAATTCTTGTGGTGTAGTTATCGGCGCATATCGCCTAACAAGTAGATAGCTGTGTAGCCATTCGTTGAGGAAAAATCACCAGGACTGAGACAGTAGAAATATATTAGTGTTAGAGAGTGGAGGCTAGAGTTGACAGCCCCACCATATTAGAGTTGTTTTAATCACTAACCATTTTTATTGTTCCTCAGCAGGGTGACAGGAAGAGTGAATGCGAGTGGGGGTTTTTTCTTTGTCTCTCAATCTAATTGTTACTTTGATTTTTCCAGGGCGTGCAACAGTGCACGCTATTTTTGTGGTTTATGTATGATGACAATTTTATGCTTGATTTTTGTAAATAAATATATATATTTACTGTACACTGGATCAGCTTCTACTCTTTACTATACTTACTCTATATTGTCTGTATAGTGGCGTCTGTGGTCGTATTTATACACCTTATCTCCTTGTGTGTCAAGGTAGTCAGAGGAGGGCGAGACTATAGCCAGTCTAAAGTCACGAAGCGGCAAGGGGAGATCCAAATCCTGGTTCTAGCCCTTGAGCCAATAGTCTCATCTGTCCACAGGCTTGTCATTTTCCATTTAAATTCTATTTTCTCAGACTTTCTCATACTAGGGTCTTGCTTTCATTCAGGCACACTCTATAAAATTAAGACCACTTCGTGACAATCATGGCCACTGTTTTCTGGGACAAAAAAGGGGTCTTGTTTATTGATTTTCTTGAACGTGGAAAGACAGTTAATGCCAATGCTTATTGTGACACTCTGATAAAATTTAGACGTGCCATCCAAAACAAAAGACGTGGGTTGCTGTGCACTGGGATTGTGCTTTTGCACGATAATGCTCGACCTCACACCGCAGATCGAACTGTTCAATTGTTGCAAAAATATCACTGGGAAATTTTTGACCACCTGCCCTACAGCCCCGATCTCGCGCACATTGTGTTGCACGATAATGCTACCACCCAGATCGAACTGTTCAATTGTTGCATCACTAAAGAAGTGGCTGGCATCCCAGCTTTTTGAAGAACTCCCAGCGGTTTGAAACTGATGATGAACTGCAGACAGGCGTTAATGAATGGTTCAAGACACTGGCGCAGACTTCTTTGACACTGGAATTAAGAACCTGGTGCCACGATACCAAAAATGTGTTGAAGTCAATGGTGACTATGTTGAAAAATAATGTAAATGTGTGGTTCACTTTTGGCTGCAATAAATCATTTTTATATATGATGGTTTTTTTTATTATTTTATACCGGGAATTATTTAAAAAATGCGCCTTGTATATTTGTATGAAAAAATATTTTTAAAAATATATAAAAGAAAATTACCAAAATATCAAAAATTCAGATGTGTTACTTTAAAGATATAGATGTGTACTACATGCATGCCAAATTTGAGACTGGTCTGTTAGATAGTTTGTTAGTAATTACATTTTTTGTTAATAAAAAGTTTGTTTTAAGAAAAATGCATTTTACTCACCGAGAGCCTTGTCTTGTCCAATATACTGCATTCTGTAGGGCTGAATGTGTTTAAAATTGTCCAGCACTATATACTGCACCTCCTTCAGCTTCCTGCAGCTCCTCCTCTCGCCTTTGTCTTGCCTCTTGCCTAATTTTTCTTCATTTTACAAGTTTGTCAGCCTCATATTTCTGGCTTTTGGCCAGACGTTTCCTTAATCGCACCTGTCCAAGGCGTTTCGAGTTTGTTTCAGATGCTTGGCCATACAGCTTTTTTATTTCTGAACTGGCTGATGGACCAAAGTTGAACTCTCCAATGGCCACAAGGACACTGAATTTGACCTTTTTTAATGACACAAATTTCCGCTTGCTGCAACGACTCCATATAACATTGTGGAGGCTTTCATTTGCATTTTGTGTTGCACCTAGCTCACATCGCTTGAGCAGATGCTGATCAGTAAGATGCTCATAAATAGGGGCTAAGTGCTTATGGAGCAGGTTGTAGTCTAGCGGAGTGTGAACCTGGTCTCGTGGGGTCCGGCAGCTTCTCCTTTGGCCATGGAAGCCCGATAGAAACACCAGGAGTCTTTGCCTGGTGGACACAAACTATGTTAGGGTTTGTCGTTTGTCGAATACCAATGGTAGAGAGAAGCCATGATGGCTTGTTTCATCTCTGGGGATGGCCCTGGTGGAGTAAATACACAATTGTTTTATGGAATTTTGGGTTAGACGACCATGGCCATTTCCCCCAAGGGTAATTTTTTTCCTGCAGTCAGTAATGAGTGTCCTCAGAGCAGTGCCTAATCGCTTTGCGACATGGTTGACTTTGGTTATGTCAGCTTCTGGTCCATACGGTTTGATGTCACAGAGTCTGTTGTAGGCCTTGGAATCGCCATCTGATAGCAAAACAGTGTAGCGTAGCTTGTGATTTGCCACTGAACGAAGAAAGAGAACCTCACAGGCTTTTACCTCCATCATTCCGGCTGACCCTTCGTAATTACGGCAGCAGTCCTTCTTTCCATTTTTTAAAATTTGTCAAGCTGATTTTTCAGTTGCCACTGTCCAGTATTCTCGCGGGTGTGACAGAAGGAAGACATAACATGCATATAGATGACTATGCCAGTCAAGATGTCGATAACACTGCCAGTGACTTATGACCTCTAGTTAGCCATGTTGCATCAAAGCTGACAGCGATGTCAATTACTTCTTTTTTATTAACCTTTAGCACGCTGCATTCTTTTCCCGAAAATGTGCCCTGCAGCTGCATTCTTTTTCTGTTTTATAGTGGATGACTTGTAAATTTTATATTTTTTTTTGTTTTTTGGTAAATTGCTCTAATTTTTGGACTGTATAGAAATAAATGAATGATGAATCTGGTGATGTAAATTTTGTTTGTGTACATGTTAGATGAAATAGGAAGAGAGGAATGGAAAGATGAAAAAAACGATAAAACAATTTTTAAAAATTAAAAAAAATATTTTTGTAAATTTAAAATTTTTTTTTTTAAATTTAAAAAAATAACCAACAAACGAATAGGTCTAGTCCTTATCCCTTGCATCTCAATGAGTCATTTGACCAATACAAATCAAATGACGATCTTTTCGTTACAACCATCATCAGTTGCAAAGCAACAAACCCCCTCGTCAGCAGTGACTTTCGGCCGTAACCCTAAACCTTTTCCATAAACCTAATCCTAACCCCTAACATTAGACATACTAGCAATGACATTCTATTTTCGTTTCCATCTCGGCCATCAAACATATTCTGAGAACCGATATCAGCGCTTATAAAGACAAAAATCTCATCCCCACCGCATGGCGCCAGAATCCAATAAAATTAGAGCGAAAATGGCCGCGTGTTCGATGCCGATTCATTTCGATTTTAAAAATTCACAGAAAATAGACGCGGATAGCCATCACTAAAATAAAAACCGGAAAAGAAAGTGAAATCTCTTTCACAGAAGAGTCAATTTTAACATCCGGGGTTAAGATCACGTGCACACAAATTCTAAGCCAGGTTAGCCGACGATATCCGAGTGTCGAGATAAACCGACTGCAGCGGGGAGAACCTAGGAAAGCTCAGTCGGCAATTGCCGCCTCCAGCGTGCTAAAGGTTAATGATATGATGCTGACTCTTAGCATGTTAAGCTCGGACGATGCTGACGGGACGTTGAAATACTGTAGAATGCATGGTATCCAAATGATGATCAAAAATTTGATCTGCATATTTATGAAATGTTTTCTGGTGCAGGCCAGGGAGGTTTAGGTTCTCACAGAAGAGATTGAACATAGATGAGCCCATTCTAGACATGAGGGCACCAAGAACAGCAGATTTGTTGATTGCATGTCCCCGAGGGTCACGGCCTTCTGGTTCCCTCTCGGATGTGTACGTTCCAGAAATTGCTTTTTCACATGTGTGACACACAACTTCCAGGAAGAGATAGAAACCCTTTGACTTGGTGTTGTCAGTTCTTGTTTGCAATGTGCTTTGCTTACACACATTGCAACTTACTTACTTACTTAGTCGTTCCCCTTCTACCGTGAGGTGTAGAGGTTTGGAAGAGAGAGCGCCAGACCATTCTATCAGCTGTCTTCGTCCTGGCCTGGTTCCATTCTAGTCCTCGGTCCTTCAAAGATTGTCTAATGTTGTCCTCCCAGTGGACTCTGGGTCTTCCTGGAGGTCTGGATCCCTGGCTCTTTGTTTCCCATGCTTGTCGTGGTAGCCGATCTTCTCCCATTCTGCAGACATGGCCAAACCATCTTAGTTGGGACTGTTCTATTTGGGTCTGCAGCGGATGGGATTTTAGGCCTTGACGACACATTGCAACACAAATTTTTAAGAAGGTTGTTGAAGAAAGAAATGTCCACAATGGTTCTATATGTAGGTTTAGGTTGGGCGCAGACAGTGTTATGAGATGCAACATTCTTGCTCGCGCTCAAGTTAATTTTTATATCAGATCGACTTGGGCCAGTGGTGAAAGGCACTATTGGATCAGCAATTTGAACTATAGGCCTATCGGATACTGGTATGCAGAAATTCCATCTTGAGCATAGATCAGTTTGCTTATCATTCACAGCTGATTCAGTCTTACCATTACCATTGCTAGAAATTACATACTGTCGACGCGATCTTGCAGCAGATAGTTGCTTTGCTCTTTTACCTATTCTTCCCATTTTGAAGTAATAGAACACAATTTAATGAAATTTAAACGAGAAAAATATCGAACATGCAGCAAACAATTAATTTGTTTACGGGCGGAAGAAGCTGTTGTTATATTCCACATTTGCGCACGCTGCCGGCGTGTTGTTATGACCAATCAAAAAAGGTGTTTACGAATGTGTCGTGAATGAGGGAATGAGGTCACCACGCGACCATTCCTTATAAGGAAGTTAGCGTAAAATTATGGAAATTTTCAAAGCCACATCACTCAGAGCTATGAGAAAAAAAAGTTTTGAATTTGCTATAATACGGCAGGCAACGAAATTCCCTTTTTATCAATACCACATACTCCACTATACAGACAGCGTAAGTAAGCTATTATTGAGCTGCAAATCTTGCATTTTCGGCACAAAAATTTGCAAATCATAGCTTGGGGGTAGTACGGAAAATATGCTTTTTGACACATCAAATGCATTTTTTATGTCATATAACCGTGCTCAATCGATGATGATTATTTAATAAAATAAGCTCAAAAGTAAAAAATCGATATTTTGTACCTGAAACCCGATTCTCACTGCCGTGCATCCCCTTAAGCCTGCCATGTTGTTTTAAGACAGGCAGATTTATTACGATCTTGTCTTGTTGATTCTCTGTTCAGTAACCCATGTCATCTTGGCCTGCCCCACAATTCCAGAGAGTCTCAGCGGAGACAATAATAATACCTAGCTCCTTCAGACATGTCGTAAGAGACCATTACTGCAAGAGCCCACAGACATGTCGTAAGAGACCATTACTGCAAGAGCCCACAGACATGTCGTAAGAGACCATTACTGCAAGAGCCCACAGACATGTCGTAAGAGACCATTACTGCAAGAGCCCACAGACATGTCGTAAGAGACCATTACTGCAAGAGCCCACAGACATGTCGTAAGAGACCATTACTGCAAGAGCACATGATGCTTTGATACAGAATTTCTTGTAGAGGAACTGGCTGCAGTGGTGGCTCTACTCCATAATGAACGTAAAGAGAAATGATGATGATGAATTCCAGGGTTAAACCTTTAACCAAGATCCTGAAGAATATCAGCAATGGGCCTCGTGGAAACAGGCAAACTTTGATTTGCCTGGCCATCACTTCAAAGATAGAGTAGCCACACCAGTGACCAAGCATCATGATTCCCTCTGTGGTAATACACATTGAGAACCCAGGATTGCACACTAAGCTGAGGGGGAATCATTTGAGCCCCAAACTTAACTCTGGCTTTAAACCTGATTGGCTGCATGTAGGATTTCACAGTGATTTTAAGACATATAAGGGGAGCTAGGAAGTGGTTCTATACAGGATGTGACGATTCGTTTGGAGAGCCCAAAACCAGAGTACAGCATTTTGGCTTTGCATATTTGGAGAGCCCCCATGGATGGCGGGGGATTCACAGTGTGCCATCTCCCCCTTCTTCTAGCTTCGAACCACATGTATGGTTCATTTAAATGCATGCCAAGCCAGAATAGAAAACCTTGAATAGAAACTGGATCTCATGACTCCCAACTCAACAGGTTTCAGAATAGCAGAAAAGCCACTGGTAAGGTCTAGACCTACAATGTAGATCTTCTTCTTCTTCGTTCATCCTAAAAAGGACGTAGGGTACGTTGTGTCCATTTACAGCGAAGCTGCGATACTTGCGCCTTTCGGCCGACACATCCGACTTCAGCACGGCATTTTTTGTGACCGGGTTAGCCTTCCCTCTTCGATCACAATTTTATTTATCATCTTTATCAAAGAGGTAACGGTTGTCCCATAGCAGATACTGCCATAGGGGAGTGAAGCGTTAGAGACTTCATTATAAAAGGTCCAGCATTGAGAGGTGGGGGTGACCAGTTCGCGTCCTCACTGCCTCTTCCTTACTTAACTCAAGAGCAAAGCAAGTTACCCATTTACAGCTAGGTAGACTGGAGTGTATTGATATTGTGATACAAATAATTCTTCAGCTTGAAATTGGCTGTGAAAGAGCGACAAGCTCAACAGCCCTGGTTACATAACAACAATAATGAGGTTACAATGTTATCTTGAAGCATTTTATTCTGTTCTTCTCTGGGTTACAGTGATGCTGAGATGTTAGGTGATAGAGTACAGCTGCACCCTGTAAGAGATCACATCAACGCAACTGCATATCTTGTTGGAGTTGACCCTGTAAGTAGTTTTTGTTTTGTTCATTTACCTGTTACTTGTTAGAATCTGACACAGTCTATATTGGTTCACTTACCTTGTTAAAATCTGACACAATCTATATTGGTTCACTTACCTTGTACTTGTTAGAATCTGACACAATCTATCTTGGTTCACTTATCTTGTACTTATTAGAATCTGACACAATTTATAAATGTAAATATTAGAACTGAAACATTAGATACACTTGAAAACTTTAATATTAGACAAGGTCTGTAAACTTACAGGGTTCGTAGCGACCTGGAAAAACCTTGAAAAACCTGGAAAATGAAAAAAAAAATTCCAGGCCTTGAAATGCCTGGAAAAATGACTAAGAGCCTTGAATTTTCCGCATCGGACCTTGAAAAATAATACGAAATCGAAAGATCGTTTCTTTGTGTCCATTTTTTGGTTATTGATGGTATTTTTCGCAACAACAGACGCGACGAGTCTAAAAATAAATCTGCGTTTACGCCATTAACGCAAAGCGCCGAAAACGAAACCGCCGAAAACTTCTGGAAATGAAAGTGCGCAAAGGGAAGTAAAAATTGTAAAGTTACCGTACAATTTTTACTTCCCTTTGCGCAAGTATCCGTACAATTTTTACTTACCTTTGCGCATTAAATCCATTTCCAGAAGTTTTCGGCGCTTTGCGTTAACGACGTAAACGCAGATTTATTTTTAGCACTCGTCGTAAGTAATAAATTCATTTATCTCATTTATAAAAACTATTTAAATAAGTCCAGTTTATAGATAGACCTACTGTACTTGCGTCTGTATTTACAATGTAGGCCTATTTACAGTTTAATTTTTAACCATGGCCAAAATTAGCCTATAAGCAAGCGTTTGAACGAAATTTCTTGGTTTATCTCTGCATACAGGAATATATTTGACACAGTTTAAGATGGTCAGGAATAGAAATTGATGGCGATTCCATATCCTATAGCCTACTCTGTTATCAGACCCATGTCCCACTGTTCATTTCACCACAGTTTTTGGCAATAAATATATTTTGAATGCTTTTTTATTATATTTATGATGAAAAGACTTATCCCGTTCTATCTCTGAAGGGTTGTAGGCTAATTAGGATAGGCTTAGGCCTACATGTTTTCAATTTCAGATAACATGAATAACCACCGATACACGAAAGTGGCATCACATCTGTCAAATCACTGTAATTAGGATAAATGAAAATCAGCAATTTTGTGGATAGGCCTATGTTATTTAAAATTTAAAAAAAAAAAAAATCTAAACATCTAAACAAAACCCAACAAAAATAGTAAAGATGGGGGGGTGTAAAGGTCTCCAGTTAGATATTTAATAGATTTTCACTTATCATAAGTATTACCCTCCCAATTACTATATATTACCTTTACCTTTTATTCTAGTTAAATATTGGTTGACTGTATTATGTATGCGTTTAGAATTTTGAATTGGTAAATATACATAGCTTAGGCCTACTCTAAGTTATTTGTGTTCCCTTTTTTTTTTTTTAAACTAACACTACTAGGAGACCTACAGATGTGACATCATTTGTGACCAAGGAAAAAAACTCTTGAGAGCTGAGATTATTTGGACTCTTTTTTTTTTTCAGTGAAAAGTCACCATAGTTTTAATTCAAATTTCATACGCAACAAGGGACATATTCTCTTCTGTGGTAGTTTTGATTCAGCCTTCAGCTTTATTTCAAGACCTGAAATTCAGATTGGTGCATTTGGAACAGTAGCGGAAAATAGGAAGCATTTTCCTGTAGCACTGAAGAAAAAAAAAAACTCAAATTGAAAAAGACAAATCATCCTGTGTTTTGTGCGACAGAAGATAAGGCATGCCGACAGTCACCTGGCATGATACGAAAAGATTTAACCTTATATCCACTGTTCACTCCAATGATAATATAAACAAGACAGTTAGAAAGACAAATTCTTTAGGGCAGAACAATTCAGAAGCCAGTGCTTGCAGAAAAATACAGCAAAAGTATGGGAGGTGTGGAAACTTCAGCCAACTAGGTGCAAGCTACCCCTACCCACACAGATCCTATTTTTATATTATTTCTTAGTTGAAACTGCCCTGGTCAATGGGCACATAACCTACAACACTGCCAACTCTACAAAAAAAGATCAAAGCGAAGATCAGGACTCTTATTGAACCTGCTATTCTTCGACACAATGTGACACCTTGAAAACCACAGGTCACAACAACATGACTTACTGAGCACCACTTCATTGATAAATATGAAAGGGCAATGTACAAACCAGACTAAAGTGTGTAAGGCTGCAGGGAACAGAAGCCAGACTTGCATGTACTGCCCAGATTGCAATGTACCTCTATGCCTGATACCCTGCTTCAAGTTATATCACACAGTCAAGGATTATCAACGTGGATCGTTGACAAAGACTCTTGCAGAGACCTACAGCTACAACTTCAACCCCAGTTAATGAAAAAAGCAGCTCAGACTCCAACTAGAGGTACTTAACAACTCAAACATTTACAAACGCTCATTGTCAGATGCCACAGACGCAGAATACATTCAAAAAAGACAAACACGAAAAATAGTTTTTTTTTAAACATTTTATTCCAATTTTATTAGCCTTTTATGTTGATATACGTGGTTAATCATTAAATCAATACGTCAGTCAAGCTTATTTTATTCATTACCATCCATGTCAATAACATTTTATTGTGCTGATGTTGAACAAATTCACTAAAAACTTGGAAAAGATGTCTGTTTTTCAATCTTTTATGAATTTAAAAAAAAAAAAACGTTCTTTTTAAAGAAATCTGCAAACACCCTTGGTAATGGGAGACAGTAATGCTCCGGATTGCTGATCAGCAAAGTGATAATTATATCTGAGAAAATTAGATGAGGAAAATATTAGAGTTTCCCATCCTTGAAAATCACGTGCTGGACCTGGAAAAACCTGGAAAAAGCCTGGAAAATGCTTGAAGAAATTTGCTATGAACACTGCTTAAATATTAGACAAGGTCTGTAAAAAATATTAGACATGGTCTGTAAGCTTAAATATTAACCCTAACCGACACTCATTTTAAATATTGGATTTAACATGTAAGCTAATACATTAAACACAAACTGTACACTTCAGCATTAGTCAAAACCTGTATTCTTAAATGTTGGACATAGCCTTTAAACTTAAATACTGGACAGAACCTGTAAATTTAATCATTAGACACACCATGTAATCTTAGATATTGAAGAAACCTTGTACATTAGACTCAACCTATACACTTGAACATTAGACTCGGCCTATACACTTGAACATTAGACTCAACCTATACACTTGAACGTTAGACTCAACCTATACACTTGAACATTAGACTCAACCTATACACTTGAACATTAGACTCAGCCTATACACTTGAACATTAGACTCAACCTATACACTTGAACATTAGACTCAGCCTATACACTTGAACATTAGACTCGACTTGAACATTAGACTCATCCTATACACATGAACATTAAACTCAGCCTATACACTTGAACATTAGACTCGACTTGAACATTAGACTCATCCTATACACATGAACATTAAACTCAACCTATACACTTGAACATTAGACTCAACCTATACACTTGAACATTAGAATCATCCTATACACTTGAACATTAGACTCAACATATACACTTGAACATTAGACTCAACCTATACACTTTAACATTAGACTCATCCTATACACTTAAACATTAGACTCGACTTATACACTTGAACATTAGACTCAACCTATACACTTTAACATTAGACTCATCCTATACACTTTAACATTAGACTCATCCTATACACTTGAACATTAGACTCAACCTATACACTTGAACATTAGACTCAACCTATACACTTGAACATTAGACTCATCCTATACACTTTAACATTAGACTCATCCTATACACTTAAACATTAGACTCAACCTATACACTTGAACATTAAACTCATCCTATACACTTGAACATTAGACTCAACCTATACACTTGAACATTAGACTCATCCTATACACTTAAACATTAGACTCAACCTATACACTTGAACATTAGACTCATCCTATACTTCTTCTTTCTTCTTCCGTCCTTAGCCACCGACCGTCAAAGCAGTCAGTGCCCATTACGCCTAGTGGCGTCTTAGGGCAACAGCAGATAGGTTTTCTTTGCCATTGTTTCCCATCACGCCTATTGGCGTCTTTAGGGCAACGGCAAATCAATCCATTTGCTGTCATCCTATACACTTAAACATTAGACTCAACCTATACACTTGAACATTAGAGTCAACCTATACACTTGAACATTGAAATTTGTATGTTATTTCACCAGAGATTTCTGAAACTCACTTTCACAGATCTGGCAGTCGGCCAAAAACAAGATCTTGTTCCTTAACTCTCTGAAGATGAAGATGGCCATCATTCTGGGTGTAATCCACATGTTATTCGGTGTCTGCCTAAGCGTGTTCAACCACATGTGAGTACTGATACAGTGAATTTTCAGTTGTTTCATGCAACAAACAAACGTCATGGATCTGATCATTAGTGTGCCAGTCCAGTACAGAATCTGCACGTGTAACATTGCACCACTGTTCATTTTTCTGGTCTTTGACTATGTCTGTAATACACTAACACATTGCTTCACCAGACACTGTGTTACTTTGCTATACTGTTGTATCATCTGTATTAATGAGTTTTAACCTTTAGCACGCTGCTGTCGACATATGTTGACGAAGGTAACCTATGCTCTCCCTGCTGTTGTCGACATATGTTGACAAGCGGATATTTTCGTTTTCTAGCATTAGAATGTGTGTACTAATGACTTCACCCCCGGATGTTAAGTTTTAAACTTATCTGAGAGAGAGTTAGCTTCCGTTTCCGATCTTTTTTAGTAATGGGTGCATTCGCGTTTATTTTCTGTGAATTTTTTTAATCGAAATGAATCGGCATCGAACACGCGGCCATTTTCGCTCTAATTTTATTGTATTCTGACGCCATGCGGTGGGGATGAGATTTTTGTCATTATAAGCACTAATATCGGTTCTCAGAATATGGTTGATGACAGAGATGGAAACAAAAGTAGAATGTCATTGCTAGTATGTAAAAGTTTAGGGGTTAGGATTAGATTTATCGGAAAGATTTAGGGTTACGGCCAAATGTCACTGCTGACATGGACGTTTGTTGCTTTGCTACTGATGATGGGTGTAACGAAAAGATCGTCATTTGATTTGTATTGGTCAAATGACTTTCATTGAGATGCAAGAGATAATTGAGATATGGACACTTCGTTTGTTGGTTATTTTATTTTTTTTTTGTTTTTTAATTTTAAAATTTAAAAAAAATTTTTTTTATTTTTTCAACTTTTTTATCGTTTTTTCATCTTTCCTTTCCTCTCTTCCTATCACATCTAACATGTACACAAACAAATTTTATATCATCAGATTCACCATTCATTTATTTATATAAATTCCAAAAATGATAGCAATTGACCAAGAAACACAAAAACTATAAACATTACAAGTCGCCCACTATAAAAACGGGGGGTTGTGAAAAAGAATGCAGCTGCAGGGCAAGTTTTCTGGAAAAGAATGCAGCGTGCTAAAGGTTAAAAACATGACACCGAGATGGCTTAAAAACACTATGCTACCATAATGATGGTTAAAAACACTGTGTATGACAGTCCTGCAACACAATTATGATGGAAACAACAAGAGCCCATTAAGGATTGAGACCTTTTTTTTTTCACAAAACAGTGTTTATTTAGAGTTATTTATAGCCCCACTATAATGTGGATACTGGACACACAATGACAGAATGATGTTACTAAAGATGAGAGCAAAGCCATTCGACATATCAATCTTACAAACTTATGCACCAACCAAAGATCATAGCAAGGAAGAAATAGAAGAATACTATGAAGAGCTACAACACACACTTAAACCAGTAAAATCTACAGATGTGTTGATAGTATTGGGTGATATGGATACAAAAGTAGGAAAAGGAAAATACAAGAAATTAGTAGGACAGTACCAACGGGCTGATCACCCGTTTGCCAGTCACTTCGATTACGGAAACAACAGCAAATGGATTGATTTGCCATTGCCCTAAAGACGCCAATAGGCGTGATGGGAAACAGTGGCAAAGAAAACCTATCTGCTGTTGCCCTAAGACGCCACTAGGCGTAATGGCCACTGACTGCTTTGACGGTCGGTGGCTAAGGACGGAAGAAGAAGAAGAAGTAGGACAGTATGGATTAGGGACAAGAAATGATAGAGGAGACAGACTTATCCAGTTCTGTAAAGAAAACCAGCTGGTCATATGTAACACCTTTTTTGAACACCACCAATGGAAATTATACACATGGAAGAGCCCAGGAGATGTAACAAGAAATCAAATTGATTATATCATGATAAAACATAGATTTAAGAACAGTGTCACAAGTGCCGACACATCCTGGCGCCGACATAAATTCAGATCACAATCCGGTCATCATCAAAGTAAATCTTTTTTTCTTCTTTTTTTCTTCTTTGATCCTTAGCCGCCGACCGTCAAAGCAGTCTTGTAATGCATGTCTCCATCTACCGTTAATCATGATGTGGTCTATCTGGTTTCTGTCCCGACCATTTGGTGATTCCCATGTTAATTTGTGAATTTCTTTATGTGGGAAAAGTGTTCCTCCAATGACCTGGTTGTTAATACTTACTTACTTACTTAGTCGTTCGCCTTCTATCATGAGGTGTAGAGGTTTGGAAGAGAGAGCGCCAGACCATTCTATCAGCTGTCTTCTTCCTGGCCTGGTTCCATTCTAGTCCTCGGTCCTTCAAAGATTGTCTAATGTTGTCCTCCCAGCGGACTCTGGGTCGTCCTGGAGGTCTGGATACCTGGCTCTTTGTTTCCCATGCTTGTCGTGGTAGCTGATCTTCTCCCATTCTGCAGACATGGCCAAACCATCTTAATTGGGACTGTTCTATTTGGGTCTGCAGCGGGTGGGATTTTAGGCCTTGACGGATCGTCTGGTTGCGGACCATGTCTCTTGTTACTTCAACCACCTTCCTCAGATACCTCATTTCTGAGGTTTGGATCTGGCTTTTGTGGGTTGTAGTCATTGCCCATGACTCGCATCCATATGTCAAGACTGGGACATAGGTGGAGCGGTATACAGCCATCTTCGTTTTCTTACCAACCTCTTTCTTGCTGAGGAATCCTCGATTTATGGCCTGAAAAAGTCTCCCAGCCACTGCTTTTCGAGTGGCCAACTCTTCTTTGATGCCTCCCTTTCGGTCTATAATAGCTCCGAGATATTTAAAGTGGTCGACCTGCTCTAGGACCTGTTCTCCCAACTTCTTCTTCTTCTGTCCTTAGCCACCGACCGTCAAAGCAGTCAGTGGCCATTACGCCTAGTGGCGTCTTAGGGCAACAGCAGATAGGTTTTCTTTGCCATTGTTTCCCATCACGCCTAGTGGCGTCTTTAGGGCAATGGCAAATCAACCCATTTGCCGTTGTTTCCGTAATCGAAGTGTCTGGCAAACGGGTGATCAGCCCGTTGGTTCTCCCAACTTAATCTGATGTTTTCTTTCTTCTCGTGATATCACCATGGATTTTGTTTTAGAGCTGCTTATGACCATCCCTCTCTTCTCCAGCTCTTCCTTCCAGACTTGCAGGTTGGATTGGAGATGTGCCCCTGATTTAGCAATCAGGGCAACATCATCAGCAAATGCCAGCTCCAAAATATAGACCTGTCTCATCTTCCAGTACCCCACTGAATACTTTCTTGTTCTCTCCTTACATGCCTTGATGACATTGTCCATAAGGAGTATGAAGAGGTAAGGTGATAGGATATCACCTTGTCTTACACCAGTGGTGGTCCTGAACTCTTCTGACTTATGGTTTGCTGTCCTCACATAATTTCTGCAAGACTTGTAGAAGCTCTGTATAGCATGAATCAGAGGTGCTGGAATATTCTTCCTTGCCAAACAGTCCCAAAGTTTGCTCCAGGGGACCCTGTCAAACGCCTTTTCCAGATCTATGAAACAAAGATGGATCTCACTCTTATACTTAAGGGCCTTTTCACTCAGCTGTCTGAGTGTGAAGATTAGGTCTTGAGTACTTCGGTTTGCTCGGAATCCGTACTGGACCTCATCCAATTGTGGCTCAGCTAGGCGTCGGAGTCTCTGCTCTAGGATTCTAGAGTAGATTTTACCAGGGACACTGAGAAGGGATATGCCTCTATGGTTTCCACACTGTCGATTGTCACCCTTTTTGAAAATTGGTGTTATGATGGCAATCTCTCAATCCTTTGGTATGGTCTTGTTGCACCATGCTGCCTGTAGGACCCTTAAGAGTAATAGGTCGCCTGATTCTCCCATGTACTTAACCATTTCTGGTGTTATACCATCATGCCCTGCTGCTTTGCCCATCTTGATTTTCTCCAGTGCTGCCTTCAGTTCTTCCATCTTTATGTCATCTTCATCACCATTTGTTTCATCTTCTGTGCTAGTGGTTATCGTTTCTGATGCTTGACCTTGCTCACCATCAAGGAGTTCTGAGAAATATTCTTTCCATCTTTCCATTACTTCCTTCGGGGCAGTAAGCATTTTGCCTTGCTTGTCCTTTATAAATTTGAGAGGGCATTGTTTTTCCTTCCTCATGTTCTTTAGGGTCTTATAGAACAGTTTCTGGTTTTCTTGTGCATCTTTTTCTAGCTTTTCTCCAAATTCTTCCCAGGACTTCTGTTTTGCTGCTAGCACTTTGTTCTTTGCTTCTGTTCTGAGTGTCACATATTCTCTATATTTTTCCATTTGTCCTGTTGTGTTTTTAGCTCCTAAGTATTGTTTCCATGCCATTTTCTTCTCTCTTATTTTCTCTTTGACTTCCTCTGTCCACCAAGGTGTCCTCTTTCTCTGGTTCCCAAGTCGGACTTCACCGCATGCTTCTGCAGCAGCTGTCTTTATGATATCCTTGAATTTAATCCAGAGGGTTTCCAAGTCATCAGGTTGTTCTTCTGTGTTGCTCACTGCTGCAGCAATAAGCCCCTGATATCTGGTCTTAATTCTCTCTCTCTCTCAGCTTGTAGGTCCCAATGCTCATTTCTCCTGCTCGTTTACTTGGTTTCTTGCGTGATGTTGGGCAGTTCCTAGGCTGAGCAACTCTTTCAGTTGTTCGTTTGATTGTTAGCAGGTAGTGATCACTTCCAATCTCTGGCCCCCTCCAGACTCTTGCATCTCGGACATATTTGAATGAGCTTCTCCGAACAATGGCATAGTCGATCACTGACTTCTCATTCTTGGTTGGTTCACATCTAGTGTATGCATGTATGCGCTTATGGGGGAACTTTGTGTTTGTAATGATCAGATTCTGCTCACTGCAGAATCTAAGGAGTCGCTTTCCATTGTCATTGAGAGTATCTTCTCCATATCTTCCGATAACTCCACCCCATCTAGCATGGTCATTTCCAACTCTGGCATTAAAATCTCCGAGCATGATAACTTCATCTAGGCAGTCATCCACTGTCCTTTTAAGCAGCTCGAAGAATTCCTCCTTGACCTCTGCTCTCTCATCCTCATTTGGCCCATACACTATGACCAGGTTGACTATGGTTTCTCCTTCTTTTAGTTTTACAACCATAATGCGCTCCGAGACAAAGTTCCATCCCTTGATACTATCTTTTTGATTTTGGGCCACAATGCAACCCATGCCCCCTTTAGCTCTTTCAGATATGGGTACACCACTGTAGAGCAGCGTGTTGCCATTAAGATCCATGACTCCTTGTCCTTTTTTCTTTGTTTCCGTTATAGTCAGGATTTCTAGTTTTGCTTTCCTCATCTCTTCCACCAGCTCCTCTTCCTTCCCATTTATACTTCTTGTGTTCCAAGTTCCATAAGTCGTCCGTTTCAGATCGTCGCCTTTAGAATCAGTTCGGTTTTCTCTCTTGTATTGCTCATAATCAAAAGTTTAAAGCAAACAGGTGATTGGCCTGTTGTGCCTTTGCATGGTGGAGGGGCTGCCTCCTTACGGCCTCCATGCAGGCCGCCCTCCTCCTTTTTCATCCGGGCTTGGGACCGGCATAGGCGGAGTTGTTGTTAATACTACAGAAACTTATTAATTTATCCCCATTTTCATTTGCTGTTCCGCTGCTGCATTTCCCCATTACTCTGTCATTATATGTATTGTGTGTACCAGCTTTCGCATTGAGGTCTCCCATTACTATAATAAGATCATATCTAGGTGTGTCTTCCATTTCTTTCTACAGTTGTTGATAGAATTCATCCTTGACCTCTTCATCGCTGTCATTCGTTGGTGCATAGCATTGTATTATTGTAGTATTGGTGAATCTACCTCTCAATCTTAATCTTATCAGTCTGTTGTTGATGGGTTTCCATTCCAGTAACGTCCTTTCTATTCCTTTCTGTAGAATAATGGCTACACCTTCTTTGTGCTGTCCATCCTCTCTTCCAGAGTAAAGTACTGTTTCTCCTGTTGCTGTTTTAACTTTTCCTGCCCCTGTCCATCTGCTCTCGCTTATCCCTAGAATGTGTAACCTATAGTTTCTCATTTCTGCCGTGACCTGTTTTAGTTTACCCGTCTCATTCATTGTCCTGACATTCCAAAATCCTATTCTTGTATCATGTTTTGCGGTCAGGGCGTCCGTTCTCATGTCAGTGGCTTCCTTTCGGCTTTCACCACTGACAGTCATATGAGCCTCAGACTCCGGATGTCCATCCCGCAGCAAAGTTTGTTTATTCTTTGTTGTTTCCGTAACTTCAATTTTTTTTTACATAGACAGGGGTGTCAGCCCTATGCTGAAATCCCCAACCTGGAGGACGAGGGTGTCTGCTTTGGTCTGACCCCTGCCCACGCAAACCTGTCCAGCTTGGTAGAACCTTCCAGGAGTAAAACTCCCGCTGGCATAGCTCTGGGGGTAATCAGGGTACGCAAGCCGCCATACCTCGACAAGGTATTGACACCGGTAATGGCAGATCAAAGTAAATATAAAGCTGAAAAGAACAGGAAACAGAAGACAGGAGGAACCCCAGATAGAAATATCAGCACTAAAACAACCAGGTATAAAACAAAAATATCTAGTCGAAGTCAAAAATAAATAAATAAGTTACTGACAGAAAGCATGGAGCAGTATAGAAGAGAAAATCCAGAAGACAAAGTAACCACAAAATGGGAATGATTAAATTTGGGACCCAAAGATGCAGCAATAGAGAATGCAGTCAGCGACCCATAGCTTGACTGCTTGCATCAGAGTCAGCGAACCAGAGCTGACTAAGACCCTACTCCACCTCCACGTGGTGGTCCTGGAAACAGTCTGCATCACTGCAGTCTGGCTGAGAGAGTAGGGATCGCAGAGGGAAGGCAAACCCGGTCCCAAAAACTGCCGTGCTGAAGTCGGATGTGTCGACCGAAAGGTGCAGATATCACAGCTCCGGCATAAACAGACACAATGCAACCAACGTCCTTTTCAGGACGAACGAGGAAGAAGGAATGATTAAAAACAAGCATACAATCAGCAAATGCAAATTTACCTGAAAAGGAACCTAAGAAAAATCAAATTTGGATGACAGATGACATCTTGAATAAAATGGCAGAAAGAAAGCAAAAAACACTCTAGAATATAAAACAATAGACAATGACATACGTACTATGTGTAGACAAGCAAAAGAATGTTGGATAGAAACAAAATGCAAGGAAATAGAAGACTTGGAAGCAAAGCAGTTGACAAGAGATCTGCGTGAAGAAATAAAGAAACTATCAAATAGTCGCGGTTTGCCCAAGGAGGAGGCTGTATCAAGAACAAAAAGGGTGTAATCTTATTTGATGAGAAAGACATATCAAACAGATGGGCAGAGTACGTAACTATTCGAGGACAACAGAGGTAAAAAACCATCCCTAAATTCTAATGAAGGCCCAAACATTCTCAGATCAGAAGTAGAGAACGCAATACATATGATACAAAAAGGAAAATCAGCAGGCATGGACAACATAAAAATTGAAATGATAGAAGCCCTGGAGAGCTTTGGTATAGTTACAATCACAGATCTATGCAACGATATATACAATATAGCATATATACCACATGATATGAAGACATCAGTCTTTATAACTTTGCCCAAAAAAACCTAACGCAACAGAATGTTCAGACTTCAGAACAATCAGCCTGATGAGTGATGCAATTAAGATACTGCTCAAAATCATACAGGAAAGAATAAAAAGTAAGGTAGACAGCGAAATCCAAGAAGAACAGTTTGGTTTTAGACGGAACAGCGGAACAAGAGAGGCAATATTTTGCCTAAGAATGTTAGCAGAAAAATATACAGAAGTCCAAAAAAGTATGTACATGTGCTTCATTGACTATAAGAAGGCTTTTGACGGAGTCTATCATGAGAAAATAATTGAATGCCTCAAAGACATAGGTATTGATGGAAAAGATATAAGAATACTCAGTAACCTTTATTGGGAGCAAACTGCCACAGTAAGATCTGGAAGGAATTATTCACCATACATAGACATAAAAAGAGGTGTCAGTCAAGGTTGTGTGCTGTCCCCCTGCCTATTTAATCTATACACTGAAAAAATTTTCAAAGAGATACAGGAAATAACAGGACTAAACATCAGTGGAATGTCAATAAACAACCTTAGATATGCAAATGATACCGTGTTGTTAGCTGAAAGTGAACTGGAGTTACAAGAACTAGTGAAGCAAGTGAACAGTATAAGTCATGAAAATGGATTGGACATTAATATTGAGAAAACAAAAACTATGATAATTAGCAAAAAAGACAATAAGCCCACATTAAAGATAAGCGTAAATGGGAAAATCCTGGAACAAGTCAAGAGCTACTTTTATCTTGGTCATATAATAACAGAAGATGGCAGATGTGAAACAGAAATCAAGAAGAGAATAGGAATGGCCAAAGCTACATTCAACAACATGAAACATAAACTGACATCTAAACAGTTATCTCACAAATTAAAACTGAGAATCATAAAGTGTTATGTATATTCTGCATTACTGTATGGTGTAGAAACATGGGTGATGAATAAACAATTGGAAGAAAGAATTGAGGCTCTTGAAATGTGGATATATAGAAGAATGGGGTGTATCTCATGGAAAGAGAAGAAAACAAATAATGAGGTCTTACAAAATCTAGGTATAAAAAGAGAACTAATGAGGGAGATCAAAGTTCGGCAGCTACAATACTTTGGCCACATAAAAAGGCATAACACCTTGCAGAAG
This sequence comes from Oreohelix idahoensis, assembly GCA_024509875.1. Lineage (NCBI taxonomy): Eukaryota > Metazoa > Mollusca > Gastropoda > Stylommatophora > Oreohelicidae > Oreohelix > Oreohelix idahoensis. The sequence goes on from JAMPIV010010027.1 coordinate 589,756, forward strand.
ACCATAATAGAAGGGAGAGTTGAAGGCAAACGTGCAAGGGGAAGACAGCGCTATAAGTGGGAAGATAACATCAAGAGATGGACAGGAAAGAGTCTATCAGAGTGCACCACCAAGACAAGAGACAAGATGTTGGAGATCCATTACAGCCAACCTTCGTTGTGAAGATGGCAGCTGATGATGATGATAGCCCCACTTATTATGTCATTTCAACACATCAGTAACAATATTTTTTGCAAGATTTTGCATGTCTGACGGACATTACCCAGCTTTTTCATTTCATTGCTTTTATGAACTGACTTTCCATCTGCTGTGGGTTACTCTGTGTCTGTATTAATTCTGACACATCTCTGATAGCATCGTTCAGGGTTTGATGTAAGACCATTTAGTGGTACAACAGTAATGTATTAAAGCTTACATTTCTCATGGCTAAATGTTAGGTCATGTAGTGGTATAGTAGTCATGTCTCCTTGCTTGATGCTAGACCATTTAGTAGTACAGTACTTAGCTTGATGTTAGACCATTTAGTAGTACAGTACTTAGCTTGATGTTAGACCATTTAGTAGTACAGTACTTAGCTTGATGCTAGACCATTTAGTAGTACAGTACTTAGCTTGATGTAATTTCATTTAGTAGTACAGTACTTAGCTTGATGCTAGACCATTTAGTAGTACAGTACTTAGCGTGATGCTAGACCATTTAGTAGTACAGTACTTAGCTTGATGCTAGACCATTTAGTAGTACAGTACTTATCTTGATGCTAGACCATTTAGTAGTACAGTACTTAGCTTGATGCTAGACTATTTAGTAGTACAATACTTAGCTTCATGTTAGACCATTTAGTAGTACAGTACTTAGCTTGATGCTAGACCATTTAGTATTACAGTACTTAGCTTGATGTTAGACCATTTAGTAGTACAGTACTTAGCGTGATGTTAGACCATTTAGTAGTACAGTACTTAGCTTGATGCTAGACCATTTAGTAGTACAATACTTAGCTTGATGTTAGACCATTTAATAGTTCAATACTTAGCTTGATGTTAGACCATTTAGTAGTACAGTACTTAGCTTAATGTTAGACCATTTAGTAGTACAGTACTTAGCGTAATGTTAGACCATTTAGTAGTACAGTAAACATTTCTCCTGGCTTACATTAGATCATTTAGTAGTGTAGTACTTATTTCTCTCGGTTTAATGTTGACCATTAAGTAGGTCAGTACTCATTTTCCCAGGCCTAATATTAGGTCATCTTATATTGTAGCTCACATTTAATACTATAATTAATGTCTTTTGCAGCCACTTCAGGGAATACATTGATATCTTTGTCAAGTTTATACCTGAGCTTCTCTTTTTGGGTTGTCTGTTTGGTTACCTGGTAGCTATGATCTTCTACAAGTGGATCATGTTTGATGGAACCAAGTCATCCTGTGCCCCAGCTTTGCTTATTCGTAAGTACATAGATAGGCCAACAAGTTTACACTGTGAGAAACATGCTGGGAAGTTTTTTTAGGGTTTTAATATGGGGGGGGGGGGGGGGTTTAATATTTGTCGGTCGGAGGGACAGATATTGATATATAAATAAGAATACAGAAGGCAAGATAAGCTTTCATTGTATTTGGAAATTAGTGGAAATCATCATCATCATCAGTTGCCATCTCCACAACGAAGGTTGGCTGTAATGGATCTCCAACGTCTTCTGTCTCTTGTCTTGGTGGTACACTCTGATAGACTGTTTCCCGTCCATATCTTGATGTTATCTTCCCATTTATAGCGCTGTCTTCCCCTTGCACGTTTGCCTTCAACTCTCCCTTCTATTATGGTCTTCTGCAAGGTGTTATGCCTTTTTATGTGGCCAAAGTATTTTAGCTGCCGAACTTTGACCTCTGTCATTAGTTCTCTTTTCATACCTAGATTTTCTAGGACCTCCTTATTTGTTTTCATCTCTTTCCATGAGATACGCCCCATTCTTCTATATATCCACATTTCAAGTGCCTCAATTCTTTCTTCCAAATGCTTATTCATCGTCCATGTTTCTGCACCATACAGAAATGTAGAATATATATAACACTTTATGATTCTCAGTTTTAATTTGTGAGATAACTGTTTGAATGTCAGTATATGTTTCATGTGCAAGAGCTAAGAGGAGTGGCGTCACAACGAACAACCTGGAGAGCACTGGTTTCTGCCTTATGCGCCGTGTTTGGTGCTTAAAGAATTTATTATTATTATTATTATATGTTTCATGTTGTTGAATGTAGCTTTGGCCATTCCTATTCTCTTCTTGATTTCTGTTTCACATCTGCCATCTTCTGTTATTATATGACCAAGATATACGTAGCTCTTGACTTGTTCCAGGATTTTCCCATTTACGCTTATCTTTAATGTGGGTTTATCGTTTGTTTTACTAATTATCATAGTTTTTGTTTTCTCAATATTAATGTCGAGTCCAAATTCATGACTTATACTGTTCACTTGCTTCACTAGTTCTTGTAACTCCTGTTCGCTTTCAGCTAACAACACGGTATCATCTGCATATCTAAGGTTGTTTATTGACCTTCCACTGATGTTCAGTCCTGGTATTTTCTGTATCTGTTTGAAAATTTTTTCGGTGTATAAATTAAATAGGCAGGGGGACAGTACACAACCTTGTCTGACACCTCTTTTTATGTCTATGTATGGTGAATAATTCCTTCCGATCTTACTGTGGCAGTTTGTTCTCAATAAAGGTTACTGAGTATTCTTATATCTTTTCCATCAGTACCTATGTCTTTGAGGCATTCAATTATTTTCTCATGATGGATTCTGTCAAAAGCCTTCTTATAGTCAATGAAGCACATATACATACTTTTTTGAACCTCTGTATATTTTTCTGCTAATCTTCTTAGGCACAATATTGCCTCTCTTGTTCCACTGTTCCGTCTGAAACCAAACTGTTCTTCTTGGATTTCGCTGTCTACTTTACTTTTTATTCTTTCCTGTATGATTTTGAGCAGTATCTTAATTGCATGACTCATCAGGCTGATTGTTCTGAAGTCTGAACATTCTGTTGCATTTGGTTTTTTGGGCAATGTTATAAAAACTGATGTCTTCATGTCGTGTGGTAAATATCCTGTATTGTATATATCGTTGCATATTTCTGTGATTGTATCTATACCAAAGCTCTCCAGAGCTTCTATCATTTCAATTTTTATGTTATCCATGCCTGCTGATCTTCCTTTTTGTATCATATGAATGGCATTCTCTACTTCTGATCTGAGAATGTTTGGGCCTTCATTAGAATCTGGTGATGGTTTTTTTACCTCTGTTGTCCTCGAATAGTTCTTTTACGTATTCTGCCCATCTGTTTGATATGTCTTTCTCATCAAGTAATATTACACCATTTTTGTTCTTGATACAGCTTCCTCCTTGTGCAAACCGCAACCGCTTTGATAATTTCTTTATTTCTTCATGCATATCTCTTGTCATGTGCTTTGCTTCCAAGTCTTCTATTTCCTTACATTTTGTTTCTATCCACCGTTCTTTTGCTTCTCTACACATAGTACGTATGTCATTGTCTATTGTTTTATATTCTGGAGTGTTTTTTGCTTTCTTTCTTTCTGCCATTTTATTCAAGATGTCATCTGTCATCCAAATTTGATTTTTCTTAGACTCCTTTTTAGGTAAATTTGCATTTGCTGATTGTATGCTTGTTTTTAAGCATTCCCATTTTGCGGTTGCTTTTTCTTCTGGGTTTTCTCTTCTATACTGCTCCATGCTTTCTGTCAATAACTGTTGATATTTATTTTTGATGTCGATTAAATATTTCTGTTTTATATCTGTGGAAATCAGGAACAAAAAAATCAAGTTCAACACAAAAATAAGAAACTTTAAGTCTGTCCTGTTGTATGGCCCTGAAAATTCAACAGAAACAACAGCCAAGAGGTTACAGATGATTATCAAAAGATGCTAGCATAGAATAGAAGGATTCAAGTGGTACAACAAGATCACTAGTGTAGGCCTGAAAAGGACCAGACAAGTGCCAGTGGAACAAGAGATAAGACGTTGCTGGCAGTAGATTGGACACACACTTTTAAAATCCCCCAGAGTAGAAGATGTAGAAGCAGACCAAAAAAACATGGAGAAGAGAACTGGAGGCAGAAATGAAGTTTTGGGTTTAGACTTTTGTTGCGGTCCATTCTAATGATGTGTTGATCAGAATTCTGTATAGTTAGCAAATGTCCAAATGAATTCACAACAGCTAAATCAACAAAGGAATGTAGATCACTCCTGGTTAACGTTTTTAGAATTTATTGACATCATACAACATTGAAGCTCCACATTTTGATATAATAAAAGCAAGCCGTCTTTCATAGGCCAAATGTACTAGGCCATCATAATACATGAATGGTAGGCAAATGTGCCGTCCGTTTAAGTCCAACTGTCCGCTTCAGTGTAACTTGACTAGATCGTCAAAATCCCAACTAACATAATTACCGATGTATGTTACGTCGGTCGGTCACACTCAAAATAGTAACTCGCGCCAGAAAAAAGGTGTGCAACTTTGGTTTTATTTTTTTATTTTATTCTTTCACGAGATTAGTAGCACTCGACAAAGAAAAAGTGCGTAAAAATTGGTGTGCATGAGCCCTCACCCGATGTACAAATCATGAAAACTTGAAAGTTTTTGTTAAAACCGCTTATTATCAGGGAACACTCTTTGAAAACAATCCACGCACTTTCACACGAAATGTTGTCATCAAATAACTTTTAAATTGAATCTAAAAAAACATAATTCTTGCCGTGTGTACGTTGGTCACAGCTGAGGAATGCAACCGTGTTGAAAAATTGTATTGTTTCCATTATATATACTTTCCTGAAAATAGTTACAATCAACAAAGAAAAGCGTTCAAATGACGGTGTTCATGAACAGTTTGATTACACTGTATAATGGAAAGAAACCAAAAACACTCTAAGAATGTACTTCTATCTGCTCATCCGGCAACAGAAACAGCACACTATAATTAAAAACCCGTCAAGTTTGACGGGTTATTGCTAGTGTTAATAATAATTCATGATACTTCTCCGTCGATTCACACATGAATTCATGGCATGCAATATCTCAACCATACGTCCATAAGCATGCACAAATATCGGATATCAAACACTCAGTGCAGGAGCTCATAAATACACGTCTTGACACATTGAAATACACAATTGAAAGAGAACCAAAAGTGTCCGTTACTTCTGCTCATGCACGCGCATCTACGTAATCTAATATTTTAACCTTACGTCATACATCAATTCGGTGGTGCTGTTTTAATAGCGTTGCGTTTTAGTGCTGCTCCCCTTTAGCACAGCAATGTTTCATTAATGATAGCAAAGTGTGAAAACGGAGGCGAAACACCTTTTAATGTGTTTATATGCAATCTGAACATTTCTTGCTGTGTGAGTTGTTACATTCTGTTAGGCTTATCATTGTGTCAGTAGTTTTTTTTTTTCTGCACTGATATTTTTGTCATCATTGTTATTGTTAGCATTTTCTTTCAAAAAATATATAACGTATTTCTCCTACACGTAAGCTTTTAGTGCTTCTACTTCAGCCTTTGTACTAAGTGATGCATGCTTTCTTTTTGGCACTTGGTTGTATCTCAAGATTTTATTGTCAAGTTTTTTGCTTTCCACAAATCTTGTGCATTTGATAAAATGGTAACATCCTTAACCACAACATCTGTGCATGGAGGCATATCTGGAGTCATCTTTATATGACCACCAGCTATGCACAGTGCTGTAGTATTTAGTTTTGGATGTGACCCTCTGTCAGTAAGCCTAATTACACCCTCATTGACTCTTGAAATCATCCACACACTTCCAAGGATTCCCCCTGTGGTGAAACTTGTTGAGAACCGAGCATTTCGCACTTAGCTTGGAGAAGTCACTTGATCCCTAGGCGTAACTCTTTGGCTTTGACTTAGTTGACTGCATGCAGGAGGATCTCATTGTGGACCCAATGATAGGCAGGGGGAGCTGAGAAATGGCTCTGTGCAGGACGTGACAATTACTTGGGAGAGCCTATAACCAGAGCACAGTATTTTAGCTCTGCATAGTTAAAGAGCCCCCTTGGATGGCAGGAAATGCACAGTATGCCACATGCTTCTTACTCTTATCTTGGGACCTGAAGTGATGATCCTTTAAATGCAAGTCGAGCTGGAGAATTTGGAGCTCATGACATCAACTCAATATATTTTGGAATGGAGAAAAGCCACAGGAAATGTCTAGATCTACAGTGTAGATAATACCAAGGAATCTTCAACTTGGTATTGGCTGCAAAAGAGTGAGACGCTCAGCAGCCCTAGTTAAACAACATTAGCAACAACCACAACATGTGTGACAACATTGACAATAAACTTTTAGCTGATGCCCAAATTTCAGAAACTAAGAGCATTGGTCGATTGTTTGCAGTCTCAAAGATGTAATATATTTTAATAATGCTACAAATGTTTTTTAAAGGTTACCCTGATTTCAGTGATGAATCAGAAAACAAAGTTGTATGATTCCCCTGTTTGATATTTCATTGAGTATCAAGATCAGATCAGATCAGATACCATCTTTACATCAAAGATCAGCTGCACTGCTTCTCCAGGGACTTTTATCTCTTGTCTTCGTAGTACACTCGTAGTACACTCGTAGTACACTCTGATAGACTCTTGTCCTATCCATCTGTTGATGGATCTTCCCACTTTGAGCATTGTCTTTCTCTTGCACTTTGCCTCAACTGTTCATTCTGTTATAGTTTTAAGCAAGATGTAATGTCTTTTTATATGACATAAATATTTTATCTTATTCATCATTTCTCATTCTATTTCTAACGGCAAGAATGGAAAACATCCATAGAAGCCTCAGGTCTTCGGGAACTGGTGTGGATCTACTGTTGTGGTCATGCAGGGATATGGGGCTATGAGAGAGCTGCCAGACTAGCTTCGAGAGCAGCTATAGTGGGGACACTGGATATGGATAAGGGAGAGATACTAAGAATAATTAATGATCACCTGTTAGAGAACGACACTGCAGTAGATGAATTGGCAAAGCTAAGACTGTTGGAATTTGACATCAAACCTAAGACTAGCAGAGATGAACGTGTATGAGGATTCATCCAGCATGTATACAACCCACATGCTGCAGGAACTTTTAGCATTCATACCCTTCAACATTTGCTGAGGGAGACAGCACCTATGGGTTTGCCCAGAGTGCAGTGATGCTGATTCTTATCAACATTAACATTTTATTCCTAACTTTTCTAGAACTTGTTAATACGTTTTGTTCTGTCTCTTCTTTATATCCACATTTCAGGGGCCCACATTCTTTCTTTGTTCATTGTCAGTGTTTCTGCACTATGCAGTAATAAAGATCATTGATGACTCAATAACACTTATAGGCTCTTTAATTTTTTTAATGTTTGAGTTATTTATGTGGATGTTAGTATATGTCTCATGTTGTTGAATGTAACTTCAATTTCTGTTCTCTGTTTGATTTCTTTTTCACATCTGCCATCTTCTGTTATTATCTGTGATAAACTTTTGACTTGTTCTAATATCTTCCCAATTATTCATATTTGTAAAGTTGATGTATCTTCCTTTATTGCTAATTATCATAGTTTTTGTGTGTGCTTTCTCTGTGTTAATGTCCATTCAATATTCATGACTGAATGTTGTTTACAATTGACTAGTTCTCAAGTGTCAGTATCAAGAAGGGAGTCACAATTTGTTTGCTTGCTTCCGTACTTATATCAAGATGACCTTTCTCCCCCTTCTGTCTTCTCCCACAAAGTTTATGAACTGTTGATCTTTTAAAGAAAAGTACAAATGATAATGAAGTGACAAGTCTTACAATTCTTTGTTATATTTTTTTTTTCTTCATGACAGATTACATCAATATGTTTATGTTCAAGTATGAGGCCCCAATAAATGGAGAATTGTGTGATCCCAATCTGACTTTTTATGAGGGACAAGTAAGTCTCAGTTTGTTATTAGTTTTAGAACAATAATTGTCAGGGTGCCCACAGAGGCATGCATCACTGGAAAAAATAACATTTGTCTGCAAGAAGGCACACACAGTTTTACATCTGAGGAAAAATTACATTTGTCTGCAAGAAAACACATAATTATGCATCTTAGGAAAAATTACATTTGTCTGCAAGAATGCACACAGAGTTGTGTATTTTAGGAAAAAATTACATTAGTCTGCAAGAATTCACACAGAGCTATGCATCTTAGGAAAAAATTACATTTGTCTGCAAAATTCCACACAGTTATGCATCTTAGGAAAAATTACATTAGTCTGCAAGAATTCACACAGAGCTATGCATCTTAGGAAAAAAATTACATTTATCTGCAAAAATGCACACAGAGTTATGCATCTTAGACAAAATTACATTTGTCTGCAAGAATTCACAGTTTTGCATCTTAGGAAGAAATTACGCTTGTCTGCAAGGTTATGGAAAAAAAAAATTACTGTTATCAGCAAAATTAACTGCATCAGTTGTTCATAATGTATACTGCCAGTCTCGAAAGATATTTGTAAGTAGAAAATAAAATTTCCTTAAGCATATCTTTAGCTATCCTCATCATGTAAAACAAACTGCCACAGAAATCACTGCTGCAAGAACATGTGACTGCTTGGTCCCGGCCTCCTTCAAGAGGATGAGCTACAGTGGTGGCTCTGTACTCTGTAATGAGCACAAAGGCAAATCATGATGATACATGGAACACCATCTTGAATGCCTTGTTTGAGATATTCCTATCCTGCTGCAGTCACTAAACTCATGCTTTCTAATATCTACAGACAGTAAAAATTAGCAGTTCTTCTTCTTCATACACTGTCATACATCCACTTGAATGTTCTCAAAGAAAGCAGTAGTCAGTTTGATGCTATTTGAATTCCATGGAGCAGGAGTTAAGAATTGAGATAAAGGATGATGCGAATAAATGCAGGAAACAATAACAAGATCAAACTTGAAGACACACCCCCATCAAGATATAGAATCATACAAATAAAAATATCTATGCAGCAATATAGACAAAGTTGGCAGACATTGATATAAAAATAAGACTATTAAAAAAAACAAGACCAGCTTTCATTATAATAGGAAGTAAATTGAGATCAAAAGAATCCCGGTCCAACACAAAGATCAGAATCTTCAACTCGTATGTCAAGTCACTTCTATTGTCTAGCTCTGAAATATGGAGAACAAACACAGCAATGAAGACATTTCAGACTTTCATAAGTTGCTGCTTGTGTAGAATTGAAATGGTATGACAAGATCACCATTGTGGAACTGATGACAAGAACTGGACAAGTGCTAATAGAACAAGAGATGAGAAGAAGATGCTGGCAATGAATATGGCACATGTTGAGGAAACTTTTTGATAGCATAACAAGGCAGTCCTTATTCTGGAATCCCCAGGGTAAGAGAGATATATTGACACTGACAAACACATGAGGAGGACATAGGCAGACCTTGAGCTGATAGCATAGTCTAGGAGGACATGGGCAGACCTTTAGCTGATAGCATAGTCTAGGAGGACATGGGCAGACCTTGAGCTGATAGCATAGTCTAGGAGGACATGGGCAGACCTTGAGCTGATAGCATAGTCTAGGAGGACTTGGCATGAGTTTGTTGAAGTCCTATGCTCTTGGGGAGCTGAGGTGTGATGATGTTGATAAGGAAGAATGAAGATTATATTGTAGATACAAAAAAACAACATGATGTCACCAAGTGCTTTTAAGTAAAATGGCATGATTGCCTGACATAAAGATTACATAAATTATGTTCCTTACAATATGTGGTTTGGTGAACACCTTGTCTACATGTGAGTCTGATATGACATAAGGAATTAATGATTTAATCATTTTCATAAATTGTTCAATGTTTGTGGTTTACGAAAGACTTATTTTTGGTAGATTTGTCAAGATTTATATTATTAGGTTTTTTTTTTTTTTTTTTTTTTTTTTGGTGTGTGGGTATAACTGAAGTTTTAATGTAGCGTTGCACAGTACTTCAGACATTATATTACCACTACTGTCTGAACTACTCTTAATTTTTCATTGTTTTTTTTTTTTTCCTTCCACTCTATACAGCAACCAACACAGTACATAATGTTCTTCCTTGCTATATTATCAATCCCTGTTCTTCTGATTGCCAAGCCAGTTTACGTGCTTGTAATTCGCAAGCGTCGTGTAAAGGTAATTATTATATTATTGTTCTATACCTTGTTCTTGTGTGCTTTCTTTTTGTTTAGTTCATTCTCTTTTTCTAGAGAGAAGTGGTATGAAGAGAACTGGAGAGAAGTGGTATGAAACACGAGAACTGGAGATATGCCATATGAAACAACAGGAGAAGTAGTGTGTGGAGAACTGGAGAGAGATGGTATGTGGAGAACTGGAGAGAGATGGTATGAAACAACAGGAGAGCTTGAGAGATGTGGTAGGAAACAAATAAGTGGAGTGCAGTGATGTGAAACAAACAGAAGAACAGGAGAGAAGTGGCATGAACACACTGGAAAACAGTGGTATGAAACAAACAGGAGAACTAAAGAGACGTGGCTTTTAGCAACAACAACAAAAAAAGCTGTTAAATATATATTTTTTATTTAAATTACAAGTTTTGGCAAAGATGTCTCATTCAACCTAGCCATAAGGTCTGTTGGTTATACAATATTACCTTGATTAGCACTGTAGATATGTTCCTAGAAAATGGAATGCTACACAAGAAGAGTGTCGTGAAAGGCAATTGTAGCATGAATAGAGTGGAGATAACTGTATATTGCATGGGATGTGAAGACTATATACAGTAGCAAACAGTCTCCTATAGTAATGTCGTTGTCGTGATCACTTCACCTTTTATTAACTACGGAGCCACCACTGCAACTGGTGCCCTTATGTTGCAGCAGGGGTTTCTGAAGCAATTTCTTTCACTTTGTGAGGTTCCCAGCCCCATGCACAACCTCATGACATACCTGAGGGAGCATTAGGTCTATTCTGTCTTTGTCTCTTCAGAGAACCCTAGGAACTACACAGGATGTAGTATTACTTATTTAGTGCGTGTCCAGCTACAAGACTGTGTGATCAAGAATGTATGTAAGAGTCAGAATAATGCTGACCTGGACGACCCAAGAGTAACACTCCACAAACTATGTCAGCTATTCAAAAGGGTTGTGCTAGAGTAGATCCCATCTCACCGCAAAATCCCCAGAAGTGAAGAGGCTGACAGATTGGCAAACGAAGGTGGAAAGCTACCTCAGCTTGACACAAGAGTAACTTATGAAGAGGCCAAGAGTTTTATCAAAAGTAGATACAGAAGCAAGTGGGTTTGGTTTGGTTTGGTTTGGTTTTTAAAGGACTATCTTCATTGCACACGGACAACACCATCAGTGCTCCGATCTCGTCCCTTAGATCACACAAGGAGGATCTCAGCGCAGTGCATGAACTCCCTAGCACTGGCAAGAATCCCAATGTGTGTATATAATGAATAGGAATCACACATTCTATAAATATTTTTGTGGCAGGTAGGTTTCCTAATTTTTAAATTTTGCCAAGGCAGCATCCTGATAAGCCTACTCTTAACAATTTCCACCTGCCGTGGGATTTTTAATGTACGCAACTTGCACACGGGAACTCCTATTTTTTTGCCCTTATCCGACAAGGCTAGGCATCCGATCTCACTACCCATGAGACCAAGGGGGAGTATGATGTAATTAGGACCACTGGTTCTGAAATAAATATTTCAATAAATTATAATCCCTCAACTGGGAATCGAACCCAGTACCTCTTGAACATGAGGTGGATGCTATACCTCTGAGCCACTCCGACCCTAATAAAGAGATTAAGGAGCCAAAACACTTGATCGACGGGGGGGGTCTGATGATCAGATTGCTTCCTGTTGTATCACTCTGTATAGAGTTTCCTATCTTTTTACCCCACCACTTAAATTATATTGATTACTCGTCTTCCTACATGAATGGTTACATTCAATGCATTACACAGTACTACATCAGAGGATAACTGGATAAGTTAACTAAGATGTCACAGTATGTTTACGACAACTGTGTCAGGTATATGCTTCACTGGGGCAGCCACAACTACGATGGTCTGGCCATATCTGTAAAATGGGAGAAGATCGGCTGCCATGACAAGTATGGGAAACTGAGAGCCATGGATCCAGGCCTGCAGGACGACCCAGAGTCCGCTGGGAGGACTACAATAGACAATCTCTGAAGGACCGAGGACTAGATTGGAACCAGGCCAGGAGGAAGACAGCCGATAGGATAGTATGGCGCTCTCTCTGGCAAACCTCTACACCACAGGATAGAAGAGAAATGACTAAGTAAGTAAGTAAGTAAGTGAGGTTACAAAAGTGAATCAAGAAATTAAAAGAATAAGTGATTCAGTGGAAAACATTTTATAAACAAACCAACAAACCCAAAGTGGAGGGTTTTCATTCTGTACAGAATCCAAACAAGGGGAAGAGCATACTGTATTCATCCAAGCTCATAATGACAAATACAAATACTGAAAACTGTACATGTAAAATCATCATCATCATCTCAACCCATAACCCGTCATGGGTCGTAGGGGTGCCATGGTGGAAGCATCAGCAGACAGGGTCCTCCACTGCTCTCTATTCTCAGCAATGCGTACAAGTGTGGAGAAACCGTGTCCTGCCCATTCTTTGATGTTATCAGCCCAGGATTTTCTTTGCCTTCCTCTTCTCTGTTTACCTTCGACTGTTCCCTGGAGGATCGTTTTTGAAAGGGAGTCATGACGAGTTACATGCCCAAACCAGGCAAGCTTTCGACGTTTCACTATTGACAAAAGTGGTTCTTGATGGCCTGCATAGGTGTTTATCTTCTCTCTAACATAGACATTTGTTTTGTGCTCTTTATAGCAAATGCGCAAAATTCTTCTGTAACATTTATGCTCGAAAGCCTGAATCCTTCGCTCCGTATCTGCAGTGAGTGTCCAGCCCTCACACCCATACAAGAGAATAGATAATACAAGTGATTTGTATAATTTGATCTTCACAGGAAAACTGATGTTACTTTTCCAGATCACATTCAACCTTGTCATGGCAGCTGAGGCCATCTCAAGTCTTGTCTTGATTTCTTTATTTGATCTTCCATCACTACATATAGTGGACCCGAGATATTTAAAGGTGTTAACTTCTTCTAACGTTTGCCCATTTAACGTAATGTTGGTCGGAACATGTTTCTTATGGCTATTCACCAATATCTTGCTTTTTTCTATATTAATTTCCATCCCATATGTTCTTGTTACTTTCTCCAGTCTAGAGGTAAGGTCTTGAAGTTCTGATTCTGTTCCAGCTATCAGATCAATATCATCAGCAAAACGTAGATTACACAGAGGTCGGCCTCCAATCGATATGGTTGATTTATAATCGTAGAGAGCCTCCTGCATAATATGTTCTAGATAAATGTTAAATATATTATCCTAAATATTTAAGATTATGAACAATACAACAGACAAGAGATATAACAAAAAAAATTCTTCATCATAACTAAAACTATTTTTTTCTTAACTTCAGATCTGCAAATGTGTTCATACTTTGTATTTTGGAAAATTGTAGACACACACCAGACACCATATTGTGCAGGGGTCGGCAAACAGTCAATCCCAATCTACCGGTAGATTTTTAGCTGACTATGGTGCAGGGGAAAAAACCTTTTTAAACTAGGGCAAAATTATGATCACAGCAAGAACTGGAGACAGACATGAAGAGGACGAAGATGACCTTGAGCTGATGTCAAGAGGCAGGAAGACTTGGCATCAGTTTGTTGAAGGCATCAGTTTGTTGAAGGCATCAGTTTGTTGAAGGCATCAGTTTGTTGAAGGCATCAGTTTGTGAATGCATCAGTTTGTTGAAGGCATCAGTTTGTGAAGGCCTATGCTCCTTGGGGGTTTGAGGATGATGATGATGATGTGTGCGACAATTGTGGTCCCTGGAGGGAGGGAGGGAGAGAGAGAGAGAGATTTTTAAAAAAAGTTATTACATTGTTTTATATTCTTGTCTTCTATTAGAAATCTGATACTTATCAACCCTCAGAACCATTGCTTACCAACGAGATTCTGCCTGCAAATGTAAGTATGTTACAAACATTAAGTGTAGTAATGCACCAGCTATCCCACTGCGAGTATGGGAGGTACTAGTGAAGCCCAGAGGACATAATTTTCTTGTAGTCACACTCGTCTTGCAGACGTTTTTAAAGTTATCGCCAGACTAAATGAAACAAATGTTTCTTGTTGGAACTCTCAGATATATCTGAGTGAAATGAACAATGAAACAATCCCGCCACCTTTTAGGAATAAAAGTTTTTCAATGCACTGTAAAAGCTAAATGGAATACACATTAAAAGAGTGTGCAGGCCTTTCATAAGTCGTGATAAGTTTGGCTGCAAAGAAGCAGTGACGTTGGAGTAACAAGGAATTAAGTGACCACCGGAGAATAAGTGCTTCACTTCAGCTGGTCCTTTTACTGCAAGCCTGCACTGACCATCCAAATGCTGTTGATGTTGCTGGCCTCATGCACAGCCTGTCACCTTGTATGACATGCCTGAGGCAGCGGTAGTCCTATTCTTCATTTCTCTCACCAAAGACCCCCAAGAACTACACTAGGCAGTTATCAACAATGGGCTATCAGTTCCTTTGTATGCCATCTTTTAACGTTCAGTCTACATGTCAGAAATCCATAATCAGCATTTACTTACATTTCAAACTAAGATGCATACAGATTGTGTGGCAAACAGGACATCTTATTTGGCATCACTTGACAGTTGAGATAAATGATCTTTATGACATATGGTTTGAGATTATTTTCAGATAAGAAACTGTATTTTCAGATGAGAAACAGTTTAATAATCACCATCAGCCAGGTTTTTATTAGTTTACAGCTCATTAATGAACGAGACTAAGTGGATAAATTATTTGTCTTCTGTGTTAGTTTTTCACTATTGAATTTCTGCTTTCATCGTCATTGAACGTGTAATAAATTATAAAAGTTATTATCAGTTGTTTTAAATATTGTAAATAGGTATCCATTGACTGCTGCTGTAATCAGTCTTTATCCCATACTGTCTCTACTTCTTTGTCTGTCCTGAGGTACCCATTGACCGCTGCTTTAATCAGTCTTTATCCCATACCGTCTCTCCTTATTCTGTCCTGCGGCATCGGATGACCGCTGCTGAAATCAGTCTTTATCCTGTATGGTCTCTCCTTCCTTTTCTGTCCTGAGGTATCCTGGTGCTCTGATCATTCTTTATCCCATGTAGTCTCTCCTTCCTCCTCTGTCCTGTGGGAATTTGTTCACAACTAGATAACAAATTCAGTAATTATTGAGATGTTTTTTCATGTTCCAATATGGTAGTTTTTACATTGTTATCATTTTCACTTTTTTGCTTGCATGTGTCTCACGGTGAGCAGTTTTCACAATTTTGCGTTAAATTACAAAATCCCTGAGCTACTGGTTTATGTGTGATTTGTTCATGTTGTTAGCAATTGATGAATGTGATTAAGCTCCACTGTCCAATAACACTGTCGCTACAGATACTTACTTAGTCGTTCCCCTTCTACCGTGAGGTATAGAGGTCAGTCGCTACAGATCAGTTTGTTAAACCTGTAAATAATCAGTTATTACTTTTTTTTTACTTTGTAAACATGTCTATATTTAGTTCATTTCTTTGCAAATATCTTGCCTGTTTTTTCCTGTTTGTGTTAAATTTGAAAAATTAGAAACTGTTATTCACCATTTTGTTTGATGTAGATTCTTTTCCATATACGTTGTTTGCATGAAATTTTGTTTCACCTTCCACCCCACATTTTACATTTTGTTTTTTTTTCTTTAAAAATATGAACAGTTAAAAATATTTCTGAAAAGGCAGTAAGGTGGGTGTTGAGTGTTGGTCTTCATTCATTCCTATAAACCTACACTATGAACCCCTCGTTTGGTGTTTGATAAGCAACAAATTGAAGCATTGTGTAACGGATAAATAAAGACAAATGTTGTACATATTGTACATAAAGTTAAAGCACGAATAGCTAAACATATTGCAGAAACATGCTGTCCTATCTTAGGGCTGTCTTATGAGGGTCACTCCAAATGTAATGCCTGTGTGTAAATAAAAAAATTGTTAATTCCACAGCTTTGGTTTGTCCCCCACAATTTATAGGCATTTTCTTCCCACATCTATTTTTATCACCATTTCATTTTCACGTCCTATGAAGCATGGAACCACCACAGCTAATCTCCCTGTAGGAAGCTTGCATCAAAGCCTTCGTGGGCTCGTGCTGTGGCATATTCTGTAGAAATTTGTTTTGCATGATTAGGTTGCCAGCTCCATTCATAGATTTATGTTAGCTGCCTCTAATGACTTACCTGAGGGAGATATAGGCCTGTACTTTCTTTGTTTCCTTGGAAACCTCTGGGAACTATACAGGGCGTTTAGCTCATTCACTTCCTGTTAATAGTATTGTTATACAGCACTTGTCACTCTGACTAACGCTTTTATTCTTGATGTGTGAACAAGACAACAGGAAACATTCATAAACAATTGCAGAAAGTATAGGGAGATGATTCTGTTGCAGCATTGTTGGTCATTAGGTTAAGCAATTATCTGGTAATATTGGATATGTATCTTTTGACAGTGTTGCAAACATTGTTGAGGAATTAAGTCCTCAAGGCAGGTTTGTTTACTTACTTAGTCATCCCTCTTCTACCGTGAGGTGTAGAGGTTTCATACTATCCTATCGGCTGTCTTCGTTCTGGCCTGGTTCCAGTCTAGTCCTTTGTCCTTCAGAGATTGCCTAATGTTGTCCTCCCAGCGGACTCTGGGTCATCCTGGAGGTCTGGGTCCCTGGCTCTTACTTGTCATAGAAGCCGATCTTCTTCCATCTTGCAGACATGGCCAAACCATCATAGTTGGGACTGTTCTACTTTAGTCTGCAGTGGCTGGGTTTTGAGACCTTGCCTTATCATCTGGCTGCAGGCCATATCTCTTCTTGTTACTTCAACCACCTTCCTCAGATACCTCATTTCTGAGGTATGGAGCTGGCTTTTGTGGGTCGTAGTCATTACCAATGACTAGCATCCATGTGTCAAGACTGGAATATAGGTGGAGAGGTATACAGCCATCTTCGTCATCTTGCTAACTTCTCTTTTGCTGAGGAATCCTCGATTTATGGCCTGAAAAAGTCACCCAGCTAACTCTTCTTTGATGACTCCTTCCAGTCTGTAACAGCTCCGAGGTATTTAACTGGTTGACCTGCTCCAGCACCTGTTCTGCCAGCTCAATTTGATGCCTTCTTTCCTCTCGTGATGTCACCATGGTTTTTGTTTTGAAGCTGCTGATGACCATCCCTCTCTTCTCCAAGTCTTCCCTCCAGACTTACATGTTGGATTGAAGATGTGCCTCTGATTTAGTAGTCAGGGCAACATCATCAGCAAATGCCAGCTCTGAAATTTGAGACCTGTCTCATCTTCCAGTACCCCACTGAATACTTTTTGGTCCTTTCCTTACATGCTTTGACGACATCGTCCATGAGGAGTATGAAAAGAGGCAGGTACTTAAGAACTCAAGAGTCTATTTGAGAATGTAGGTGATTAAGTGAAGATTTTTTAAAAAAGATATATCTAATTTTTATCAGCAATAGCGCTGGTGTAGAATAATAATAACAATATAAAATAACAACTCTGGAGCATTACTTTTGGAGTGATCCCATATTTAAAAGGTTTTTTTTTATAACTTAGTCATACACAAACATTTTTCCATGATCATTGTGACAGGGACAAATAATTTTCATAGAATAGAACAATCTAAGATGTGTGATTAAACTGTCTATCTAAGAATCCCAAAGAAACATCCCTTTTGATCACCTTTTCTCTCTAACTGTCTTAATGGCCACGTTATCTTTTGTTGTTGTTTCATTTAACCAAAGCTGATGTTATAAGAGGTGCCTTGATAAAATACACCACTGCTTAGCACACAGTTTATTCAGAGCAAGTTACCAATGACAAAGCACATCCCCTATCAAACAGAAAATATTGTTATAACCCCAGTACAATTACAGGAAGCTGATCCTTCAGTTGAGCAAAGAGGACTTGCCATCTGAACAGAAATTACCCAGAATGCTTTTCTGACTGTTAGGTTGTGTAGATCCTGCTTAGTTCCCAGCTATCTCTGAAGCAGCAAACAAAGAATAGGAGTACTGTACATGACATACAAGGCACCAAATATGAGCTTGTGTAGGTGGCTGGCAACCTCATCATGTCAACAAATTGCCACAGAAACCATTGTTGCAAGAGTATATGAATGCTTGGTGCAGGCTTCCTGGGGGACCAGTTGCAGTGGTGGCTCCATACTCCATAGGGAACGCAAAGGAAACTGTTGGTAATGAATGATTGGTTCTGTAGGTTATTTCTCTGGTGTATTGAATTATCTTGCTTCTTTTCCATACACATCCTTGTACACAGCTTGTAAGTCATGTTGTTTATTATGTGTAGGTCAAGGTAAAAGAATGTGGTTTTTTTTATTTTTATAGGTATAAGCCGCCCCATCATTGTCTCTTGCTTTCATTGTACATTTATTAGTTTAAGTTCTGTTATCCTTTACGGGGAAAAATGTTGGCTGTAATTTAGGTCATACTTGTACAGAGTATGAAAGCTGAACATTAAAATATCCCAAGGTCATTGCTTGTCATGTCATGGCTCTACAAGTCAGTGACCGTTAATTCCTGTACCTTTATCACATTGACTTGTTTACTGTATAGCCCCATGATATTGCCCCTCGTTCGGGAAATCTTGCAAATCAGGGTGCAAGAAATTCCCAAAGTGGCGCACATGGGGAAGTGGATGTGGGGGTAAGTTTATATTTAGCACCGGGCCACTCACCTTTAGCACCGGGCTAGGTTACCATTTATTGATTGTGCACATTGTAACTATCTTGTTCTTTATTCCCCTCTCTCTCCAGTCTGAAATAACATTGCAAGTTTACCAAGTATATGATTTTTTTTATCTCAAGTTTTTGTTTGTTTGCTGTATTTTATAACTCACTACTTTAAAAATATGTACTTCTTTTAGGGTAACCACATAATGTTCATTTAATGTCAAGCATACCTCGACAGTCCTCTATTTGTATAAACAAATAAATAATTCTTAAAGATTTTATAAATACTATATTTGACACAAGTTAACCAAGTGTAATGTTATTTATAGCTAACATAGTTCAGGATTTTGCATTTAAGGAATATAATTATATTAAAATTGACTTTAGATTTTGGACCGTGGGTTTGGAAGAATGACAAAAAAATTAAGAGCCATTGAAAGAGAACTTGAGAAAATCTGAATTTGCAAAAGCAACAACAAAATGAACATTATGTAGTTTTATGTATCCATAGTTACATCACTTAACCATGATTTTCATTTTTGTTGTTGTGATTAACTATTCAAGATTTATAATTGTTCAAGATTTATAATTGGGTGCAGTTAAATCTTTCATACCAACATGGTTTTAATGGTTGTGAGTGTATGTAACAAGATCTAACATTTTAGTTATACAGTATTATGTGGTATTATTTGCAAAGACGTTAATAACCCAGTAATAGCATAAGAAAGCTTATGGTTAGCTACACTAAGTTAGGGGTACTGTATATTTGTTCAAACCCAGATGTGTTTTTTCAGTACGCATACGTGGTGAAATAATATTAAAATTAATGTTGATAGATATTGTAAAATTTTAATGACAAACTGCGTAATGAAAATACAGTACAAAAGTATGAAATAAAAGTGTGTGATGGTACAGTTAATATAATTTTTAACTGATGTAAGACGTAATGGCTAATTTAATATTTAAAAATAAAATTAGCTTGTCATGTTTCTTCTTTGGACTGGGCATCATACTGTGTGTTCCTGGATTGTTTCTACATTCCATTTGTTTCTGTAACTGATTCTGATAAAACTCTTTGCCTCCTCAAAAGTTATGCTTGCATCAGGCTGAGGTAGATGTGTGAACCTTCTTTTGCCATTCTGTCATAGCCTCTTCATTGCCGGCGATGTTTTTTACAATGAGAATGGGATTCCATGGATCACACAACACTTTTGAATCGTTGAACAAAGTTTGTGGAGCACTACTCTGAGATCATCCAGGTCTGTATTATTTTTGTCTTTTAAGGGATACATAGCAATTAAATTGTTCTTCTACATTGCACTGAAAATAAGACGAATCAAGCAACGACGCGTGTACGAAAAGACCACATCGTTTTATATTGCTAGGGAAAAGATCAACACCACCAGGTTCGCATCATAATGAATTTTGTTACATGCTGGTTGGGTTGGGCGCCATGTCCTCATCAGTGTCACGAGACCCTGATAATCATCAAACATCCAATCAGTTATTTACCTCGAGTTCAAAGCATTATGTGAAGCAGAAAGTCTGTGAGATACAGCTGATCGAACAAAAACAAACTCCTGGCAGTCAGAACTGAGGAATGCTCCTGAAGGAGTGATGAGAATCGACCACACGAGTGCTGTAGCGGACCACTGGTACACGAGGGTATGGCCGATTGAGCCGACTGCGCAGACTGCACGTCATGTATCGCCACTCAGATGTTCCTCACATGGCACTGGCAAGCAGATCTTATCCTTTTATGCCTGCAGGGGTCCAAGCACCCTGTTCAACCATTTGAATAGACAGTAATCGTAAAAGTCTCTCGCAACTATAACCATATAGATCATAAGCATCAGAATCTTACTAGCTTCGTGTGAGATGTTGCGTTGTGACTACGAAGTAGAGAACACATTTCCAACTCCTCTTTGGCAGATTTTTCGGCCAAAACTACGTTTTGTTCTGTGTGAATGCCATTGTTATGATGACGTGAAAAGATCATTATTTGACATTCCGTTTGCCCTTCGTGGAATGTAATTCTCTATGCATTTAGCAGTTCTGGAATAACGCAGTTCTATACTGTAGTTTAGTGATGCAAAGCACATCAGTGTTTATTGCATACATCTTTTTCTATCATAAAGTCTAGTTAGTGGGTATGTATGTGTTTGAGAAAAATATGAGAACATGCCAGATGTGCATCAATTGGCTTAAATGGCACTTTCTGTCGGAGGTATGGAGGAAGATAGGTCTATGAGTTCAGTGGTCTTTGGCACTAGCTGGCTCCTGTGCAGTATCGTGAACTTATTGGAGGGTCCCGTTGGAGTATAGTGTATCTATTCCTAGTAATGTTGAAGGCTAGGTGTAGATGTACCGGCATGGTGAGTGTCCTTTGAAAAAAAAAACAAAGATATATGGGCACACAGAGAGTTGTGTCATGACATTGGAGCAAAATTACCGGGACGGGGGCAGTGGGGAGGGGATGGTTGGGGTGACTTGGATGCCCCCGTACTGATGGGGGTGGGGGGTGGGAGGTGGCGGGGTAGGGGGGGTGTTGGTGTGGTGTGGTTGTTTTGTATGGAGGAGGGTGTGGGACCTTTTAGGGGGTCGGCTACGAAGTATGGTGGGGTTTAGAAGTATATGGGATGATTGTCGGGGTGATGAGGGTGGGGGGATGCGTTGGTAACTAAAGTGGCCATGGGGGCGCAGTGGTGTTTGTGGGGGGTTTAGCGGGTATTCATTGATCTTGTAGTTTGGTATATGCCTTGTTAAGGGTCTCGGTTGAAGATTGAAGTTATGGATGAAACACCAAAAGATGTTGTTTTAGTGTAACATTGTTTATTTGTTGTAATGATGTTGAGAATGTCCGAGCAACACTACTTCAGTGAATGTTTCATTTGCTTTATTGAGTATGGTTATTATTGATTTAATATAATATAAATTAAATTAAATTTAAGTTTTAGTTATAGTGTTTTTTGTTTATGGTAATAAATTGAATGCGCCTGGACCACTGGCCCTTGGTGATAGTAATAAATTATTAAAAAATTATTAATGCCACAGTTTTTCACTGAGCGGTTGTTCCTATTTTTAGCCCTAAAAATTTGACACACATAGTGTGGTATCATTATAATGGGTTTTTGTGCTATGGAGTCCTGGGAGATTATGTTCTAATCGTGTTATGGACTACTTACTTAGTGGAGCTGGTTGTAAGCATTCGTGATTAGGTGTCTCTGGATGATTATTGATTGGGTCCCCCCCCAGTTGAGGTTAATTGAGGGTCTTTCTTGGACTGTGTGGTTATTTAGCCAAGTAGACAGTGATAACAGTTCTAATCTTTGTAACATCAAAATTTATGCTTGCAATAGTGTAGTTAGAGTGGTGAGACGTGTCTAGTTTGCTCAGTCATGACAGTTGACGGCGATTTGTTACATAATGAAATGGGTCCATTGAATCAATGACTTTTGAACGTATGTATTTATGTGTGTAATAAACGTGAGTATGGGGTTGAATTTTTTTGGTGATGATTCTGAATAGACTTTTGGCTTGCTTTACTATTTTGATCTGCAGCATCAGTAGCAGAGAAGCAAGATTGAGCACTCTGTATAAGTTTCTTGATGTCAAACAATAGTATATATTGGAAGTTTAAATGTTTTATATGAGGAACACTGCTAATCAACTTGCTCTAAGTTCTGGGAAAGGAAACTGACTGTCATTGAACACATCACCAAGCAGTTGGATTTTAGGTGGGTAACCATCTTTTAAGTCAAAACAGACAGTTCATTCCATTTTATTGTTAAAGTATTGGGTAAATGATAATACTAGAAAAAATGCCATTGAACAAACGAGGGTTGACAACACCGACAAGTTACCTCTAGCGCCCCTGTATGCAGGCTGAGGGGTGGATGACTATGGATCAGGATTTCTATAATTTGCAAGTGGTTTTGAGGCATGCTTTTTACTATCATTCCAGAATGGTTTAAGCAGAGATCATCAACTAGGTAAACGTTTTTACAGTTTAGGACTTATATAGCTACTTTGTGCCATGTTATTTTGCGCTTTAACAGTGGAATTTTCTGGTGTGACTAAAGAGTCTAGCAATTTTTTTTGGTAATATTAGTTACTAACCCGTACTCTCAATGGATTAAGATCTTTGCTTCTAAGCAAAATTTTATTCTATGGCAGGTAATTAGCGGTCCTAGGTTACAGGTGACGTCACACAGTTGGCTGACAAAGATGATGTGTATAGGAGTGGGATTTATGATTTTGGCGAGAATTTTTAAATTGGTGAACATATTTAACTTTTGTGAGCATCAGTACAAGTAGTTATAGTTATGGTTATATGTAGTATTTAGTTATATAGTTAAGTTTTTTTATTAATGAGAGGGTCGCAGGAATGACGTGAACTTTACAAATTGTCGCGTAGACGGATGGGGTAAGCGATGTGATGAATTTATGTGCTAATGGGTTATTGCGGTAATTGATACAAATAAGGGGGTGTAAAGGGTGTATAGTTGTTACAAGTTAGAGTAGTGTGTTAGATAAAGGCGTTAGACCAATCTCATGAAAGGTAAATTTTAATATTTCAGCACTGAGAAATAAAGAAAGAATGTATCTCTCTACAACAGATTGTGTACAACATGTGTGCTAGACTGGAATGACCAGACCTTCCGTGCGATCTTTGATTTTCACCTCGCAGGATCATTATCTTTTGCAGTGCTCCAGTGCCCAGTTTTCTAGGACTGCTTACCACTATTAACTTTGTGACATTTTGGGTCTATCCCAAGGGTTTATTTAGATTGATACATGGGTCAGGCCTCGAATTTTCCCTCCCTATGGTATATTAATACGGTGGAGCCTTAGCCAAGTTTAATGAATATGTTTGGGGTATCTTTAGTATAATGATTTATTCTAACCTTGTACATTGAATGGATGAGCAACACTTCGAAGTGATAGTAAACTCAACTGATTAGTGACGAGTTGGTTGTTTTTTTGGTGTTTGTATTTTTGAGGTAGTGGGTGGAATTTACTTTGACAACAGAGGTTTGTTGGAGGTATTTGAATTTATGAAGAATGTTTTTAGGTGAGATGACCTCAGGAATGTGGTATTTACGAATTGCAATACTCGCGTATTACACTATGCAATCAGCATAGACAAGACAAGTTGCTGATGATGTGAATAGTATGGTTGATAGATATCACGGTGTAGACAAAAACAAATCCTTGGACTATGTCTAGTGAATGCTTGAATGAGTCAAGGCTGGATTTGAATGTGTATCAATGACTGAGCCAATGCTTACATTGAGTGCTGGTTGTTTAAGACTATTAGGAGGAAGTATACATTTTTATCTAGGTTTGCTTTACAGTGAAAGCATTAAATATCGGACAAAGGAAAGATTGAAGACATGAACAAAGATAGGGGAAAGCAAGAGTGAACAGCCTTTGCTAGTTTCAACAGTTGTTGGACATGATGTGCATGAACAGATCAAGATGCAATCCTCTAAGTAACTATATGAAGTTGTTGAATCTAACTGTTGTGCACCTATATGGACACCATGCGAAAGTTGTGCATAAGAGACTGGGGATCGCAGGAATGCTGGAGGAGAAACAGTGATGGACAATGTAATGTGTCCGCATTCCACTCACATCTGCTACGAAACTTTGACTAGCTTCTCCACGTATAATTACGGATCAGAACCTGATTACCGTATCGGAATTTTTAGGTAGAGTAACCAGGAGACAATGCCATCACGATCACAGCTGGCAGACGATGTGGAGTTGATGAGTTGAGCCAACGTCAACTCTGATATAGACCAGACCAGGTGACAATATACAGATTCTGAATTGGAACTAGTATGGATCTCCCGTTGGGTGATTACCCAGCGAAAGATCAGGCGTAGCAATGGTTTTTCAACAGTTCTGGGCGGAGACTGTGATAATCCTAGGTTGATTAAGAGATTGTTACTAGAGTTGTGGGTAACTGTCGGCTGTGACTATATTTTTTTGGATTTCTGTACAGATATACGTCTATATGTTCTATCAAACTTGTGCCATATCTTTAACGATATGAACGTATACATCGAAACAATCACATAGTGAGCATATGTTGTTATAGAATATAATGCACAGGTGATGTATAGCATTAATTAGGCCTTGTTATCATTTTTACATGTGGGTGACCTGGGTAAGATAAAATTTTGCGTTGATACAGATTTATTACACAGTTAGGAATACAGGTATTTTCTTTATCGCGTCTACGGGTTACTGGATTGGGTGTACATTGTAATTATAAAATAGGTTCAAATAAAAATTATACTAGAGTGTCTCACAACGTATTTTTCGTCTGTTGGCTGTTATCAGTTTTAGCAAATGAGTGTGAGAATTAGGAGTGTATTGAAGAGAGTACAAGAGAGAGAAGTCGACATATGTGAATCAGATTCAGATTTAATTGAGGATTTTGTGCCGAGGGGAGTTAGAGAGAGAGTTGGGATGTGAGAGTAGATGAGGACAGTACCATTATTTGACTAAGCGTCGTTGAATGAGGGAATGTTGTCACAAGTCAATCAGGAGAGATTTCGTACGAGTCTGAGTATGGCAATGACAATAATACTGTGTTCAGGGGAGAGGAGAGATGATGAAGGAGAGAGGTAAGATTGTTTGATCTGATAAATGAGGGGAGGAGCTGGAGGGAGAGAGCGTTCAGTTAATCAAGGACCAGTAGGAGTGAGAGAGAGCGAGTGTAGAGGGTGGACTATTGTATAGCAATTTGATCACCTGTGACAGTAAAAAGCGAACTCTCTGGAGGAGCAGAGAGCGGACAATAAAAACAAAACTTGAGGGTGTGCTGAGATAAATCACAGGAATTGATTAACTTATTAACCTTATTTTTATATTACTTCCTTTACGATGAATTTTGGTCAGGGTCTGTATCAAGCTATTAAATTTAACAGGGGCGGTGGAGCACAGGTGGTACAAATGCTTTTATATTGTATAACACTATACATAGATATAAACCAGTAATTAATTTTTCTACTACATATATATAATATTATTTTTTTAGAGATATTTTATTTTTATTTAATGAACATAGAGGTTAAAAATGCTAGCTTTGTCTTATTCTACATATAAAGATATATAATTTCCTTTTATAATCTATATTAATTATTTAATTATTAGGTTTGTATGTTTTGTATTGATAGGGTGAGAGTTAGATATAGGAAGAGAGAGGTTAAGTTAATTTGTTTATTTATTGTTTTTTTTTGACATATTATAGGATTTGGTGATGTTTCAGTGTTTTAAATGAATATATTATACTATGTAAATTTAGAGTATGGTAACTTGCGATAGCAATCTTGTTCTTCTCCTTGTGCGATCGATTCACTTTAGTTCATGTATTTTGACATTAATTCAGATAGGTCGTGATTCCCCACTCAAATTATTGAGCGCGACGAAATATGCAAAAGGTGTTCATTAATAAAAAGTGGAGATTACGTGTAGAAAAATATGATAAACAAGTTGTTGTAGAAAACCAAGCTAAACTTATACTTTCTCTGTGCGCGCAATTATCTCAGCCAAATTCCGATCGCGAGCGTTCTTTCTAAGTTATCTACAATTTTACAATAAGTTTATCCTATATTTCATTTCCCTCTTCCTACCACCATATAAGACAGTGTCCAATATATATTTGCATTATCCTTGAAACTAGTGCCTTGGATGTTTAAATTTATTAAATATTGCATTAACCCTCCTGCCACTCTCCTGGACACCCCTTTGTCCTTCACCTCCATTACAGAATAGCTAATATACATTATTTCTTTCCCATAAGAGACAGTCATCACTTGGTTTACATCTGACACATTTAGTTTCAATTTACATGGGGGGGAGTGTATAAAAGAATGTGTCCTATTGATAGAGAGGTTTAGTTTGCAGTATATATTTTAGTTCCCAGGCCCTGACAGCAGAACGTAGAAAATGTTAATTGTGTGTGAGTTTTAAATTATTATCTTGACCTAAAATATGAAGTGGATGAATTAGACTAGCCATATATCTTATGACTGGACTGGAAACAACGTGGTTTCACAACCCTGCAGAAATACCATGTCTATCATCAACCACACTGTATGTCCAGTTTCAAGGGAGGGGATAAGCACATCCACATGCGTCGCAAAAAAAGTCTGGTAAGATCTTCAGAGTACTGTAAATGGTCATTCTTAATCCAGTGAAAAAAACCAACGCTGTCATGGTGGGGCAGCCAACAGTCCAGCCAGACACCTTTTTAATGAAACCAGCGTCCTCTGGCATTTCGGACTTCCTTTCAGTTCCTTCCTGTATTCCAAGTCCTCGCTCGTCATGGGCATCCTTCTTCACCAAGATCGAGCTGCGACTATTTGTAGTACTTGCCTCACAGAGTTATTTGTCTCCATCCCCCTTTGTTTCAAGAATAATGTGTCCCTTCTTAACACCTTTCGTCCGACTCCCCAAAAACCCCACTCCACCCCCATCAATCGCCCAAACTACCAAGACGTCCAGTCCCAACCCATCACACCTGTTCTCACACACAACACCATGGATTACTATCTGCAGAAGAGTGAGGTCGAGCCTTATCCTGAGTGCAAGCCAAATCTAGACCCACACACCTTTCCTCACATGTGGCAATGGGCAACAATGACTGTAAAAGAATGGACTACAAAGATGACCACAACTACCACCCACAAAAAATAAAAAAAAGGAAGGCCCCAGATCCAAACCTCAGAAATAGAAAATGAAGTAATCTGAGGAAGGTGTGGATGAAGTAAACAAGAAGAGACAATGGTCCCGCAAAAAAACCAGAAACGATGCGTCAAAGAAGCAGGCCTAAAATCCCACCACAAAACAATCCCCACCCCCCCCCTGGCAAGACCCCAAGTAGAAACTGTCCCAAAGATGTTTGTTGGACCATGTCCCAGTAGAATGGGGGAGAAGATCGGCTATCGCTATACTATAAACGGCCGATCCGGCGGCTTACCCAACGACAAGCAATGGGAAACAAAGAAGACCAGTGGGAATTCCTCCAGACCCCCCCCCCCAGAAGTTCGGCTGGGAGGGGGGAGTAACAACATTAGAGACGACTCTTTTGAAGGACCGAGGACTAGAATGGCAACCAGGAGGAAAACCAGGCCAAGGCAGGAGGAAACAAAGCCGATAGGAATAGAATCCTGGCGCTCCAGCTCACGCTTCCTCGCGCTCTCTATTCTTGTCTGTCAGTCCAAACTCTCACTTCTCCTCTCCTTCTCTTCAGACTCTCTTCCAACCCTCTAACAATCTAACACAACCTTTCCACGGTAAGTGAGGTGAACGACCAAAGTAAGAGCTGTAATGTATGGAACTAACAAAGTATGAACTAAATAGGACGTAGAAACACACCTGGAAAAACCTGATGACACTGTTGATGACCATGATTACAAGGATAAGCGTATTGAAGTCGGCCATTCATATACATCTTTTCTAAGTGGAGACTGAAATGGTTTTCTATGCGAACAGTTTAAGAACTGATACACAATTACTTGGTCGCGACGTTCAAGGGCAGTACGTGACTATTAGTATTATGTGACATTTAGTTTATGTGGATATTTGGGATTATGGATTGTACAAGGTTCACATCCTCTAAAAAAACACTAGTTTTTTTTTTCAGAGACCAGTAAAACACAGTTCGCCAAACATTCTCTTTTTACAACTAGATTTTTCCATTTTTCACCAGTTGAGTACCCCAATTTTTCCTTTTTCAATCATCAACCTGCTCAACGAGCGCGTACACAGAGCTTTAGCGTCCTCTAGTTAAGTGCTAAAGCCTTGCTCTACACCTATTATGCTATCATGCAACCATGCCCTTGCGTCCACTATCACTCTACTTACAGCAAAATCGCATACAGCTGACTTGATGCCTGGTGACATGCTATATATGTGGTCTCATGCTGTTTACTGAACAGTACAATAGGTATGATGGACTAATCTCAAAACAATGTCATTAATTATCGTAGGCGATAAACAACTATCCCTTATTTATGGCTAACGTACAATTATTAAATATGTTAAAGTATGAAGTCATACCTCATTTAATCTGTCCTAGATGGCTAGTTTATTTTATTATCTCCTCATAGCCAATAAATATGTACTGTTAACTACCTTTATTCAATTTCTAGATGATCTTTAACTAGACTAATTTTTACTGATTTAAGTAAAGGTGGACATTATTTTCTTTGTTTTCGTTCCTTCATACTCAAAAAATAACATTTGAAATTTGTTTTTTTTATAACATTATTATTATTATATACATTACATATGCATGAATGATAGTAATTTAACTAATGACCTTAAATTTAATTTATCCTTTTCTGTCAGTCCATGATAAGGCTAGATAAATCAATATTAGAAAGATAATGTTATGATTTATGTCACCCCAATGAGCTCAGAAGAGCATTGATTAACAGAGTTAATTAGAACCAACCATAATTTGGATAGGAATTACTCTCCTTTCAGTTCCGAGCAAAATATTGGGCAGAATAATTATTCAAAGAATTTCAAGAGCACTTGACCTTAAACTGAGGAAGGAACAAGCAGGTTTCAGAAGAAACAGACAATGTACATATCATATTCACCCTCAGGAACATAATAGAGCATTGTTCAGAGTGGCAGGGACAGCTGTATATAAATTTTGTTGACTCTGAAAAAGCATTTGACAGCATACACATGGACAGTCAATGGGAAATACGGAGTGCTTATGGAATCCCAAAGTGCATGGTCTCCATCATTAAGAGCCTGTATGCTAATTTCACATGCAGTGTTGGGCAGTGATGCCCCTTATCAACCACTCTGTTTTTAACTGTCAAAGACTAGGTGATGCGCCAGACAATAGTGGATGCCCCTAGAGGAATAAGATGGACAACATTCTGTACACTGGAGTATCTAGAATACGCAGATGACATTGCACTATTCGCACACTCACATCAACACATCCAAGAAAAAACAGACTGGATAAATATAGCCAGCAGGTGGGACTAACCATTAATTTTGACAAGACTGAAGTCATGACACTAAATGTATGAAATCCTGCACCCATAAAAATAAGGGACCAAAAGCTAGAAAATACAAACTTATTTACATACTTAGGTATGTAACATAGTAACACCAGATGGTGGAACAAGCATAGGCATCAGTAGCTGAATGAATAAAGTCAGAATAGCCTTCACCAACCTAAACAACATCTGGAAATCCCCTCAGTATAGTACAAACACTAAATTAAAAATATATGAGAGCTGCGTAATTTCTGTACTTCTGTACGGTGAAGAATGCTGGAGAGTAACAGAAAAATAATGTCCAAATTGTCCTCTTTCCACACAATTTGCCTAAGGAAAATTCTTTGAATTTTTTTGCCGAACACCATCAACAACCAAGAACTGCCAACTTGGAGTCACCAAGAAGATATGCCCACCATCATAGCGGGTAGACGCTGGAATTGGGTTGGCCACATCCTCAGAAGAGACCCTGACACCATCACCAGAGCAGACATGCTAAGGAAAGCGACGGCCAAAAGTCACCTGGTGGAGAACTGTGGAGGCAGAGATGCTAAGCATGAACTAGAGCTGGGGCACCAACCGAAGGATGGCTGTCGACCGAGCAGAGTGCAGACAGTTTACTGCTGCTCTACAAGACGCCACCAAGCATGATGGTCATTGATTGCTTCGTCAGTCAGTGGCCAAGGACTTTTTTGCTCCAGCACTGTAGAAGATTCCCCTGCAGGAAGCCTGCATGAGAGCATGTCATGTGTTATTGCAGGGTGGTTTCTGTTGCAGTTTGCTAGCCACATATGCACAATCTCACTTTAGTTGCCTTTTCTTATGTGTTTATGTGGGAACAATCAGCTCATTTCTTTCTTAGACTCACAATGACCCCCGGGAACCACAAAATACAGATCAGATTGGCTGCCATCTTCACATCGAAGGTCGGCTGCAATGGATCTCCAGTGTCTTCTGTCTCTTGTCTTGGTGGTGCACTCTGATAGACTCTTTCATGTCCATTTCTTGGTGTTATCTTCCCACTTATAGCGCAGTCTTCCTCTTGCACATTTGCCTTCATCTCTTCCTTCCAGTATGGTTGTCAGCAAGGTGTTACCTTTTTATATGAAAAAATAAGGTGTTATCTTTTTTATATGATCAGAATATGTTAACTGTTTTAATTTTGATCTCGTTCATTATTTCTCGCAAAACACATCGTATTGTAAAATTTGTAACTTGCTGTATGTTAAGAGGGTGAAATCAGATAAGAAATTTTTACAAGCTCTATTATTTGAGATGCCAGTAATAATTTGTATTTTAATGTTTATACACATTAAATATAGTCAGAGTTTATTACAAAGTTTAATGTAAATTTAGGAATACACTTGTAATTACTGTTGAATTCTATCATGCAGAATTATTTGTTCAAGTACTTAGTTCTTGCCTTATTTTCTGTTTTACAAGTAACTTGTATTTCAAACACTTAATGAGCAGTATTTGCACTTTACCGCCTGTAACCACATTGTGCACTGAAATTCCCTGTGTATGCATTTTTCACACGATTACCTTGCACATTCTTTCCAGCAAATCAATCAAGGTTATCAAAGTGATACTGATAGTCATGAGGGTTTTGGCAATGGACTTTCCAAGGTATGATTTTAAAATGGAACTGATTTTTTTTTTTTTAAACTTGTCTCAGAACTATAAACATGTTATAGAACCAGAACTATAAACATGTTATAGAACCAGAACTATAAACATGTTATAGAACCAGAACTATAAACATGTTATAGAACCAGAACTATAAACATGTTATAGAACCAGAACTATAAACATGTTATATAAACCATGTTATATAAACATGTTATAGAACCAGAACTATAAACATGTTATAGAACCAGAACTATAAACATGTTATAGAACCAGAACTATAAACATGTTATAGAACCAGAACTATAAACATGTTATAGAACCAGAACTATAAACATGTTATAGAACCAGAACTATAAACACGTTATAGAACCAGAACTATAAACACGTTATAGAACCAGAACTATAAACACGTTATAGAACTATAAACACGTTATAGAACCAGAAAACTATAAACACGTATATAGAACCAGAACTATTATAGAACCAGAACTATAAACACGTTATAGAACCAGAACTATAAACACGTTTAGAACCAGAACTATAAACACGTTATAGAAAGAACTATAAAACACGTTATAGAACCATAGAAAACTATAGAAAAATATAAACACGTTATAGAACCAGAACTAGAACCAGAAAACACGTTATAGAACCAGAACAAACTATAAACACGTTATAGAACCAGAACTATAAACACGTTATAGAACCAGAACTATAAACACGTTAT
The DNA here is from genome assembly GCA_024509875.1 of Oreohelix idahoensis. Lineage (NCBI taxonomy): Eukaryota > Metazoa > Mollusca > Gastropoda > Stylommatophora > Oreohelicidae > Oreohelix > Oreohelix idahoensis. The sequence goes on from JAMPIV010010027.1 coordinate 622,080, forward strand.
AGAACCAGAACTATAAACACGTTATAGAACCAGAACTATAAACACGTTATAGAACCAGAACTATAAACACGTTATAGAACCAGAACTATAAACACGTTATAGAACCAGAACAGAACTATAAACACGTTATATAGAACCAGAACTATAAACACGTTATAGAACCAGAACTATAAACACGTTATAGAACCAGAAACTATAAACACGTTATAGAACCAAACTATACTATAAACACGTTATAGAACCAGAACATAAACACGTTATAGAACCAGAACACTTATAAACACGTTATAGAACCAGAACTATAAACACGTTATAGAGAACCATAAAAACTATAAACACGTTATAGAACCAGAACTATAAACACGTTTATAGAACCAGAAACTATAAACACGTTTATAGAACCAGAACTATAAACACGTTATAGAACCAGAACTATATAAACACGTTATAGAACCAGAACTATAGAACCAGAAAACACGTTATAGAACCAGAACTATAAAACACGTTTATAGAACCAGAACTATAAACACGTTATAGAACCAGAACTATAAACACGTTATAGAACCAGAACTATAAACACGTTATAGAACCAGAACTATAAACACGTTATAGAACCAGAAACTATAAACAGAACGTTATAGAACCAGAACTATAAACACGTTATAGAACCAGAACTATAAACACGTTATAGAACCAGAACTATAAACACGTTATAGAACCAGAACTATAAACACGTTATAGAACCAGAACTATAAAACACGTTACTATAAACAGAACCAGAACTATAAACACGTTATAGAACCAGAACTATAAACACGTTATAGAACCAGAACTATAAAACACGTTATAGAACACCAGAACTATAAACACGTTATAGAACCAGAACTATAAACACGTTATAGAACCAGAACTATAAAACACGTTATAGAACCAGAACTATAAACACGTTATAGAACCAGAACTATAAACACGTTATAGAACCAAACTATAAAACACGTTATAGAACAGAACTATAAACACGTTATAGAACCAGAACTATAAACACGTTATAGAACCAGAACTATAAAACACGTTATAGAACCAGAACTATAAACACGTTATAGAACCAGAACTATAAACGTTATAGAAACGAAAAACTATTTTATAGAACCAGAACTATAAACACGTTATAGAACCAGAACTATAAACACGTTATAGAACCAGAACTATAAACACGTTATAGAACCAGAACTAACAGTACTGCTGACTTCATCAAACCTATCTGATCCACTAACAGAACTATAAACACGTTATAGAACCAGAACTATAAACACGTTATAGAACCAGAACTATAAACACGTTATAGAACCAGAACTATAAACACGTTATAGAACCAGAACTATAAACACGTTATAGAACCAGAACTATAAACACGTTATAGAACCAGAACTATAAACACGTTATAGAACCAGAACTATAAACACGTTATAGAACCCGAACTATAAACAGAACGTTATAGAACCAGAACTATAAACACGTTATAGAACCAGAACTATAAACACGTTATAGAACCAGAACTATAAACACGTTATAGAACCAGAACTATAAACACGTTATAGAACCAGAACTATAAACACGTTATAGAACCAGAACTATAAACACGTTATAGAACCAGAACTATAAACACGTTATAGAACCAGAACTATAAACACGTTATAGAACCAGAACTATAAACACGTTATAGAACCAGAACTATAAACACGTTATAGAACCAGAACTATAAACACGTTTATAGAACCAGAACTATTAACACGTTATAGAACCAGAACTATAAACACGTTATAGAACCAGAACTATAAAACGTTATAAACCAGAACTATAAAACAGTTATAGAACCAGAACTATAAACACGTTATAGAACCAGAACTATAAACACACGTTATAGAACCAGAACTATAAACATGTTATAGAACCAGAACTATAAACACGTTATAGAACCAGAACTATAAACACGTTATAGAACCAGAACTATAAACACGTTTATAGAACCAGAACTATAAACACGTTATAGAACCAGAACTATAAACACGTTATAGAACCAGGAACTATAAACATAGAACCAGAACTATAAACACGTTATAGAAACAGAACTATAAACACGTTATAGAACCAGAACTATAAACACGTTATAGAACCAGAACTATAAAACACGTTATAGAACCAGAACTATAAACACGTTATAGAACCAGAACTATAAACACGTTATAGAACCAGAACTATAAACACGTTATAGAACCAGAACTATAAACACGTTATAGAACCAGAACTATAAACACGTTATAGAACCAGAACTATAAACACGTTATAGAACCAGAACTATAAACACGTTATAGAACCAGAACTATAAACACGTTATAGAACCAGAACTATAAACACGTTATAGAACCAGAACTATAAACACGTTATAGAACCAGAACTATAAACACGTTATAGAACCAGAACTATAAACACGTTATAGAACCAGAACAGAATAAACACGTTATAGAACCAGAACTATAAACACGTTATAGAACCAGAACTATAAACACGTTATATATACAGATCTATAAACACGTTATAGAACCAGAACTATAAACACGTTATAGAACCAGAACTATAAACACGTTATAGAACCAGAACTATAAACACGTTATAGAACCAGAACTATAAACACGTTATAGAACCAGAACTATATAAACACGTTATAGAACCACCAGAACTATAAACACGTTATAGAACCAGAACTATAAACACGTTATAGAACCAGAACTATAAACACGTTAGAACCAGAACTATAAACACGTTTATAGAACCCGAATAGAACCAGAACTAACTATAAACACGTTATAGAACCAGAACTATAAACCAGAACAGAATAAACACGTTATAGAACCAGAACTATAAACAGTTATAGAACCAGAACTATAAACACGTTATAGAACCAGAACTATAAACACGTTATAGAACCAGAACTATAAACACGTTATAGAACCAGAGAACTATAAACACGTTATAGAACCAGAACTATAAACACGTTATAGAACAGAACATAAAACGTTATAGAACCAGAACTAAAACACGTTATAGAACCAGAACTATAAACACGTTATAGAACCAGAACTATAAACACGTTATAGAACCAGAACTATAAACACGTTTATAGAACCAGAACTATAAACACGTTATAGAACCAGAACTATAAACACGTTATAGAACCAGAACTATAAACACGTTATAGAACCAGAACTATAAACACGTTATAGAACCAGAAACTATAAACTATAAACCAGTTATAGAACCAGAACTATAAACACGTTATAGAACCAGAACTATAAACACGTTATAGAACCAGAACTATAAACACGTTATAGAACCAGAACTATAAACACGTTATAGAACCAGAACTATAAACACGTTATAGAACCAGAACTATAAACACGTTATAGAACCAGAACTATAAACACGTTATAGAACCAGAACTATAAACACGTTATAGAACCAGAACTATAAACACGTTATAGAACCAGTTAATAAAACAAATACCAGAACTAAAAACTATAGAACCAAAACACGTTATAGAACCAGAACTATAAACACGTTATAGAACCAGAACTATAAACACGTTATAGAACCAGAACTATAAACACGTTATAGAACCAGAACTATAAACACGTTATAGAACCAGAACTATAAACACGTTATAGAACCAGAACTATAAACACGTTATAGAACCAGAACTATAAACACGTTATAGAACCAGAACTATAAACACGTTATAGAACCAGAAACTATAAACACGTTATAGAACCAGAACTATAAAAACACGTTATAGAACCAGAACTATAAACACGTTATAGAACCAGAACTAATAAACACGTTATAGAACCAGAACTATAAACACGTTATAGAACCAGAACTATAAAACACGTTATAGAACCAGAAACTATAAACACGTTTATAGAACCAGAACTATAAACACGTTATAGAACCAGAACTATAAACACGTTATAGAACCAGAACTATAAACACGTTATAGAACCAGAACTATAAACACGTTATAGAACCAGAACTATAAACACGTTATAGAACCAGAACTATAAACATGTTATAGAACCAGAACTATAAACACGTTATAGAACCAGAACTATAAACACATTATAGAACCAGAACTATAAACACGTTATAGAACCAGAACTATAAACACGTTATAGAACCCAGAACTATAAACACGTTATAGAACCAGAACTATAAAACTATAAACACGTTATAGAACCAGAACTATAAACACGTTATAGAACCAGAACTATAAACACGTTATAGAACCAGAACTATAAACACGTTATAGAACCAGAACTATAAACATGTTATAGAACCAGAACTATAAACACGTTATAGAACCAGAACTATAAACACGTTATAGAACCAGAACTATAAACATGTTATAGAACCAGAACTATAAACATGTTATAGAACCAGAACTATAAACATGTTATAGAACCAGAACTATAAACATGTTATAGAACAGAGTCCTTGTGAAATAAAAAGATAAAGGTAGCAGATACTGCCTGTAGGAGTGAAGTGTTAGAGACTTCATTTATATTGGGTCAATAAAAGGTAAATTAGGCCCCATAGCAAAAAAACTACCTGTAGGTGCGAAGTGGTAGAAATTTCACTTGTACTGGATCTCAGCTTTATCAGGTGGGGTGACAAGCTCCCTTCCTCTCTACCTTTGCCTTCCCTAACTCAAGAGCAGATTCAGGTACCCATTTATGGCTGGCTCAACTGGAGCATGACACCACCAGATTTTGAACTTGGTAACTTTGCCTCAAGAAGCAAGCATTCTAACCACACTGCCACTTGATGTTCCATTGTGAAAAATAAAGGAGGAGAAAAGAGAATTCACTTGACCTACTTGAAACAAACATAGTAAAATCAAAGTAATTTTACATTCCCCTTTTTTCAGCAAGTTCAGCAGCAGAGTCATGAAAAGCAGAAGTGGTTATTTCATTTAAATCAGTTGAATGTGTTAACTATTAAAATAAGGCGTGTTGGAACCTTATTCTTTTATGTGAGGAATTCAGGACTTTGAACAAGGAGCAGAGAAAAGAAGGAAGAATTGGGGAGGGTTTGGACAGAAGTCAGTGGTTTAGAAGGGGATGAGTAAAATTACCTAAATGATTAAGTAGGTCAGAGTTTCATGTGCAGCAGCGAACAGTCAGAAATAACCAGATAATGAACTAGCAAACAATAGTCTTTTAACATGCTAGAATGATCCCAGTGGAAACAGAAACACATTATCTGTCCAGATCATGCTCACTCTTCTAGCTGTTTCTTTTTTTTTCCAGCCAATTTGAAACAGTGTGAAGGCATGTTCCTACTTCCTGTGTTGTTAAAATCTGAAAAATGTTTGCACATTGTTAGACAACATTTAGAAGTTGGATATATATGCATGTGATTTAAACAAAATTAATTAGTAATGGAGCATTTTCATAATTCCTAAACATTTTTAAACTAAAATGTTCCACAAATGGGACAATGAGCAGAATAATTGTTGTAACATACCAAAAGTTTCCCCTCATATTTCTCCTGGGCTCTGAAGAATGTTTTCCACAATTCAAAAAGCATATCAGCTTACTCACACAATAATAAACGATCCTTGACTTTGTAATAATGCATTAAACAGAATACAGTGCAGTCCAGATAAGCGGAACTCGCTTAAGCTGAACTTTGGATTAGCCGAAGTATTTTAGATGGCCCAAGCTGCTTCCGCTTATCCAGACTGTACTGTATGTAACTATTGTGATTTTTGTTGGTGCATTTTTTTTTCATGCTCTCCTCCACTACTCTAGGGGAGTTAATTTCTATACCATTGCTTGTCCCTTTGTTAGGAGCACTAATTTGCATGTCCTAGCACAGTTCTGGCGTGTGGACAATTCGGGCATGTTACAGGGTTAAAGAATGAAGCAGATGATGATTTCCATCCTTTATATATATATATGTCATCTCTTCCTTTTACAGGAGGGACCCAGCAACGGTGCAACTGTCCATGACTTGAACACTTCAAAACCTGAACACGGAGAAGGCGGCGGACATGGTGGTGGACATGGACATAGCGAGGTATTTATACTTTTATTATTTTGCTGGCATTTGCAATGACATTAAAATAAATCGTAATTTAATTAATTTTAATGAGTTTATTATTATTATTTTTTTAGGGCTATATTATCACACTTTTATTGCAACACGTATAAATAGAAGTATAGGGGTTTTGGTGATTTTTTAAGCAACTCTATAATTTTGATTAGTTTTAATTTTGTAAGGGTTAATTGGTGCTTTGTTTTAGAATTAAAAAAAAAATAGGAATATCAGGTGCTCTGTGTGGAATGTGCACTAGTCTATACATATTCCCCCGATAATGTTATGTTGTACTTTGTCCACTTTTGTTTCCAGGACACCAGCGAGATTGTCATCCACCAAGTTATTGAAACCATTGAATTCTGCCTTGGATGCATTTCTCACACTGCCTCCTATCTCCGACTGTGGGCTCTCTCTTTGGCCCATGCTCGTAAGTATTCAGGAAGTACTCTTGTCTTATTTTGTTGGATCACTGTCTTGATTTTGTTGAACCACTTACAAAAAAAAAAACACAAATACACAATCACTCTTGTAGTATTGTTTCATTTTTGGTTTTTTCTCATTATTTCTGTTTCTCATGTTTATTGAATTTCTTTAATTGTTGTATGCATATTTCTCTGCATTAAATGACATCTATCATGGCAAACATTTACCGGTGGCCCTTCATTTCAATAGGCCTGACCATTCAGGTAATTCCGATATTCATGTCACTGCCCTCCTTTTATGTGTTGGTGATGACCGGACTCGCTTTTTGTTGGAGAATTGTCTAATTTTTCAAATGGGCTGTTTATCTCCAAAAGGCCTTAATGTCCAACATCATTTTGCATAAATTCTGGTGCCTTTTCTCTCTCTTTCTTCTTTATTCGTGGTTTTTTCGATCTATCTTCTTATGTTTTTGTATCTTTTTAAATTGTCGCTATCTTATACGTCACTTCCTTAGATGATTTCTTGGACAAGGTACCTCAGTGTTCAATTCTAAGCATCTACGGATCTAGCTAAGTGACCTTTTACTTGTTCCGAAGTTTTGTTCATTCTCTTTTTTTCGTTTCGTTGATTATTTACTATCTTGTTTCGGTATTTCTTTCAGGTTTTACGATTTTCTTGTATTATTATTGTTCTTTTTTCGCTCATCACTGTGGGTGTTTACTTTTTCCATCTGCTTGTATCGCTTATTTGGTGTATGTTTCTCATCATCGTATGTTTTTGTAGTACCTATATGTAATTCTTGTCCTTGTCACCCGTTTGTAACTGTGGCTGATGAAGGGTAAAACCCAAAACGTCCCTTGTTTCATGTGAACCGTTAATTTGTAGAACTGATTCAATACCGTTTTATTGGTTTATATACTTACATATATTCCTTACCAGTTTTACAGCAGCCCCTTAATTTATTTACTTACACTATATTTCTCTGCAGCTTCTTTTAAAGAATTTTTTTAAAGGGGAAGAATCGCATTTGATTTCTTTTATTAAATGAGCCAATTGTAGAACATCTGCAGATATTATCATTTGACGCGGCAGGAAAAATATTCTGATTACAGTTTGTTCGTTTTTTTATTTAATGAAGCAGACTGTAGAACTTCTGCAGATATTGTCATTTGACACGGCAGGAAAAATATTCTGATTATACAGTTTTTTGTTAATTTTTTTCTAAAAAATAAACTACATCTGTTTTCCCTTCTATAGAGCTTTCGGAAGTGCTGTGGACCATGGTGTTGAGTTTGGGTCTGAAAATTGCAGGAAGATATATTGGAGGTGTTATCACCTTCGTTATCTTCTTCTTCTGGGCTAACCTGACTGTGGCCATCCTCCTGTTGATGGAGGGACTCAGTGCTTTTCTTCACACCCTCCGACTTCACTGGGTTGAGTTCCAGTCCAAGTTCTACGATGGTGAGGGCTATGCATTTGAGCCCTTTACCTTCAAGCACATCCTAGACATGCAGTCCCTGGAGGAGATTACCAATTAAAAAAAGCAACAAAAAGTGGAAATCTGACTGAATGTCATGTAGCTTCCTGTTTTTGTATATGTAACATTTTACTTAATACAATTTTGGTAACAGCTAACGTACATAATTTTTTTCATGGCCACATAACAGAACTTTTTGTTTTGAAAAGTTTTGAAACCTTATTTTTTATTTTTTTTTAAAGTAGCATTACATTTGGTAAAATAAAAAAAAGGTGACTATTATGACACACATTTGAGGAAACCTGTTGATAGCATCACAAGGTCATCCTTGTTTTAGATTCCCCATGGTAAAAGAGAGGTAGATAAAAAACACACACAAGGAGAAAAGAACTGGAGACAGTAATGAAGATATGAGCCAGGAAGGCCTATGCTGCTTGGGGAGCTTAAGGTTGATGATGATGATTATATCTTGGCTGTCTTATATCTTTGTTTAATGTCATGAATGCCCCTCTGTTTTATAAAATAAGGAAAAAAAGAAAAACTCTTCTGATATTTATTTTCAAGTTGATGGAAAACATTCTTTATTACGTTAAAGTTTCACATTCAGGATGTCCCTTGGCTTAGAACTGGGATGTTGTATTCTTTTGTCGTTGAAAGGAATTTATGATCTTTTTTGTATTTTATTCTACTGAATATAATTTTCTTTAGAGATGTTGCTATTCAGTTAACAGGGTGTCGGTAACAGTGTTCAAATATATTGTAATATTTATAAGATCAATTTGCAAACTTTTTTTTTTATACCACATTCCCTATTTGTAATATTTTGATATCTTTCTTACTTTTGCTCATACCAGCATATTTACTTTTGGAGGTCTAATGAGAATATATTAATATTTTTATAATTATTTCGTGAAATATTTAAGTGGTTGTGACCGTTTTTCTATCATATATTTGTTTTCTACAATTATTATAATCAGTCAGATTGCTAATCAAGAAAACTTATACTGTTGTTTCATAATAGAGATGTCCCTTCAGTAATAGAAATACTAACGAAAACGTAAAATTTGAGGAAGTGATATGAAACGAGTACATTATTTTTTCAGTTGTGTTCTTTTTTAAAATTTTTGAAACATTTATGAATGATCAAAAGTGTGTTGTGCTTAAACTTTTGTACAAATATACAGAACAAAACTGAATTTTATTTTTTGGTCAGCAAAGCCACAGTTTAGTGTTTGTTTTATATGTCTATACAAATACAACTCACTGTTTGCACAAAATTGTTTGCATGTGAATTGAAATATATAATTTCCAATAATTAATTATAGGTTCAGAAAGCTTTTGTGTCAAACATCAGTTCACATTTTTAAGTACACTGAGTCTGTGTTTTGGTTAGTGAACACTTTGGTTAGTGATGATGATACATACTGTTGTTTTTCACGAAGATCAATATAGTTTATTAAACAATTTTGAATTTACATTTTGTAAAAGAATAAATTTATTCTGAAGTTGAAATCGATGCTTGATGGGTGTATTATTAGGCCATATGTTTATGTATATTTCCCGGTTAGTTTTTTTGTACTGTTGTACAGCTTCCTCTGTCTCCGCCAACTTGTCAGTATATTCTCTCGTCTCTTCTGATATTTTTATGAATTCTTGTTTGCTTCTATGTATACCTGTTCTTTCCTTTACCCCATTATGATGACGAGGTACATGCTCGAGTTGCACTGCCGATTAGATCCAGATATACAATGGCCCAGGAAAAAACCTAAATGTGGATAACCACAGATAAAAGACACCCCCTACATTGGAACATAACTGACATCAAAGGAGCAAGAACAAGGAGATGGATGGCACAGGCAGAGGCTGCGATTGGGCAGGTGACCACAGCTTAAAAAAAGATCCAAAGGGGAAGAGTGAAGTAAATCATGTGAGAACTGGACTAAATACCAGAAAGTCGTCATCATCAGCCTTGGTCAGGGAGTGCAGAGCTGGAAATTAATCAACAGTAATCATGCTCTGGATGATGATGCCATTGGGTACACTGATGTACTCCTTGGTGAGAAATTAGGATGGGGCTTCTCGGCGCTGAAATCAGGAAATTCTCAGAGAAATAGAAGAAAGTAGTCAATTACTCAACATGACAAAGTCACACAAGTAAAGTTGTTTGGAAGCGTCATGATATAAGAACAGTTGTAACAACTAGTACATTCAACTCAAAATGGAGAGGAAGACAGAGAGAGACATGCCTCGACAAATTGACCACATGGCATGGGAAAAGATTGAAGATGGAGACACAGCGGATTCAGAAACTAAGAAATGGTGAGACATGATCGTCAGTGCCAGTCAGCATGGCACTGTGTGTGAAAGAAGTGTTTGTTAAAAATAAAAGAGAGTACACCAAAGTATATTGCCCAGAAACAGGCTATGTTTGGTATAATATCAATGGACAATTTGCCATCTTAAAACCGAACATGTAGCTTTTTTCTTCTCCAAGCTGTGGTTTTCGATGTTTTAAATATGCATGTTTTCAGAAATGCCATAATAGCCTGTAAGGCTATAACTTATTCTGTTTTTTTTTTCTGTGCATGTCGTCACTTGTGTACTAAGCACTTAAACCCCCTCACATGAGTAATAGCTACTGCCACAACTGTACTCATCCATACAAAGCAGTTTAAATGTGCCACTCACATTGCCCAGGAACTCATCACAAAAAAGAAGCAGGCTACTGATTGGCTCCCCAACAATCACAAACTCTCTACACAGCACCACTCAACAGCTACAAAACAAATGCAAGTTCTTCGACTTGGCACTGGCTGCAAAAGAGTGACATCCTCAGTTAAACAACAACTCACTTGTGTGCTTGTTTTCCCTTTCTACCCTATCCTTCCTCTGGAATATGCACATTGTGATAGAGGTTAAGAATAGTACACACTTTTTATAATGATTGTCACATGTTGTAGCTATATGCCTGAACAGCAGCCACCTGTGGACATTTTCCCCAATCAATCAAATAAGAGAAGCTATTTTACTGAACAAGTATTTCATGTTTAAGTTTAATGCACATCTGATCTAACCTCTTGGACATTCACAAGCTAAAGTAATCAAATAAATCTGCACATTATGATTATACCCTGAGATAACGCATTATGTGCTTTCTTGAAATGTAAAAGTTTACAGCTTAGCTGATTTGAAATTAAATATTAAAATAAAAACTGCCTGCAGTAAGATTGTGTCACTGTCCAAAATTCAACTTCCACAATATCTATGTGCCATGAATTCAATATTGACCATACTTCAAAAAATCATAATTTACGGTCATTTTAAGCATGATATATCAGTTTCTTGTTACTCATAACATTATTTATATCTTTCAGTGACCACAAAAATAATGAACTGAAAGATGAATACAACACGTTTGTATGGCAACGTTAAGAAATATTAACATGGGTCAAACAATACAACTAAAAGTGATATTGCTAAAGATGTATGTGGAAAATCCCTCATCGATCAAGCTAAATAATTAAACCAAACAAAAAAAAATTTCTTTTAAGTAACACTGACTTCCAACTGGTTTATGCAGTAGTGAGCGCTGAATGAATTTATGATCAAAATTTAAAAAAGTTCTAGAGTTATTGGGCTCATGTAGCTCCAAAATACTGCATAAAAGTTCCTAGTTCGACCCCAGTTAGAACAATAACTATTACTTTGTATTTCAATATTCAGTAATAGCTACTGTACTTCTGCTTAACTATCCTTGTGACTTCTTTACAGAAACTTTTTGCTATCAGTGTCAGATATGATCATCTGACCAGAGCACCGGAAAGAAAAACCATGTGTGAGATTAAATGCTTAAGAAGAGCCATTAATGTTACCATGAGAGAGAATGAGAAATGATATCAGAAAAATGGTATGAACTACATTTTGCATCAAATATGTAGAGATAGAAAATAAAGTGGTTTGGCCATCTCATGAGAATGGAGCCCAACCAATCACCACTATGCAACTACAGTAGACGATCTGATTATAGGGTACAGCGAAGGCCAAAAGGTAGATGGATAGACAATATTACAGAAATCCTTCAGCAACAGCAGCTCACATCAGATCAAGCAACACACTTGGCTCAAAAATGAAAAAAATTCAGCGCTCCATGATGCTTGATGGCAAGAGAGGGCCATAAAAGTAAGTAAGTTAGAGCACTGCTGAAGGTGTTTTTTTTTCTCCCCATACCTCACTACTGCCAACACATGGAAATTCCATCTGTTGCACAAGGAATTAGTGTTAGGATGGATGTCCTTAGCCAATTTGCTTTACATACAGAGGTTGCCAGCACAATGGACAACCTCAAATTAGTCAGCCCTTATGGATGCTAACTTTGTTTTGTAGAAACGAGTACTAACCCAGCTGGACTTGTGGTAAGGTTTGCATATGAAAAGAAAGAACATGGGTTCCATATAAGAGAAAATTATAACTGACTAGATGAGTTAGAAAAGATACTAAATTATATTCCTAGCCTACCTACTGGACTGTACAACATTAATCTGAATATTATTTGAGCTATACAAGTATACATATATACTTAGGCATGTCATACACTTTGACTAATGAGGCTGACAACCTCATCATATAAAACAAATAGCCCCAGAAACCACCAAAGCAAGAGCATGGTGCAGGCTTCCTACAAGGGAAACAGCTGCAGTGGTGACACCATGCTCCTTAGGGGACACAGAGGAAAATGATGATAACAATACTTAGAAGTTAAGACAGTAAACAAATATTAATTGACCTGGGTACACAATAAGAGTAACTACTCCTTCCATTTTTCTAAAATGGACTTATACTTGCAGTAGTAATGCAACACCACCTAGCACCCACTTGGATGGTTCGAGCTTTGTTCTCAGTCTAAATGTCCACACAAATGTTGGACCACGACTCTTTGTCTTATAAACCGGACATTCGTACACTAGTCTCTGATCCACTCGGTCTACGGGAATGGCTCTCAGGAAAATCACAGGCATTCTCGGTGTTAGCTCTTTCAAGATTGATTCCGCAATAAATCCTGTCTGAACGTCCCAGCGAGCTCCTTCCATGTACAATCCATGTACATATGCTCCTTCTCTTGGTGGACCTGACATTTCTTCTTTGATTTTCTTTGTCACATCACACTGTAAGCACATACGATCCAATGGCCATTCATTCTGTCAAATAAGAACAAACAATACAAAATGTTTTAATCGTCAGCTCTGTGTAAGACACTAGTAAAGACTTCAGCCCAGACAGAATGACTTAATTCCACAACTGTACACGCCCAGACATGATTTCTAACTCCTTTTGTTAGTTTAACAACACTGTCACTCAACTATATATCATATTTCTAACTCCTTTTGTTAGTTTAACAACACTGTCACTCAACTATATATCATATTTCTAACTCCTTTTGTTAGTTTAACCACACTGTCACTCAACTATATATCATATTTCTAACTCCTTTTGTTAGTTTAACCGCACTGTCACTCAACTATATATCATATTTCTAACTCCTTTTGTTAGTTTAACCACACTGTCACTCAACTATATATCATATTTCTAACTCCTTTTGTTAGTTTAACAACACTGTCACTCAACTATATATTTCTAACTCCTTTTGTTAGTTTAACAACACTGTCACTCAACTATATATCATATTTCTAACTCCTTTTGTTAGTTTAACAACACTGTCACTCAACTATATATCATATTTCTAACTCCTTTTGTTAGTTTAACCACACTCACTCAACTATATATCATATTTCTAACTCCTTTTGTTAGTTTAACCACACTGTCACTCAACTATATATCATATTTCTAACTCCTTTTGTTAGTTTAACCACACTGTCACTCAACTATATATCATATTTCTAACTCCTTTTTTGTTAACTAACTATATTTAACCACTGTCACTGTCTCAACTATATATCATATTTCTAACTCCTTTTGTTAGTTTAACCACACTGTCACTCAACTATATATCATATTTCTAACTCCTTTTGTTAGTTTAACCACACTGTCACTCAACTATATATCATATTTCTAACTCCTTTTGTTAGTTTAACCACTGTCACTCAACTATATATCATCATAACTCTTCAGCTCCTCAAGGAGCATAGTCCATCAACAAACTTAAGCCAAGCTTCCTGTCCCATGCCATCAACTCAAGGCCTTTCTGTGTCTTCTTCATGTCTGCCTCCAGTTTTCTTCTACCTCTTTTACTCTGGGGATTTTAGAACAAGGACTGCCTGGTAAGGCTATCAACAGGTTTCCTCAATGTGTGTCCTGTCCATCTCTAGCATCCTCTTCTCATCTCATTTCACTAGCGCTTGTCTAATTCTTGTCATCAGTTCCACATTAGTCATCTTGTCATCAGTTCCACATTAGTCATCTTGTCATTCCACTTCAATCTTTATATTGTAAGCAAGCACTCATTTATGAAAGTCTGTAGCTTTTTTGTTGTTCTCCATGTTTCAGAGCCATACAACAGGACTGACTTAACATCTGAACAGAATATTCTGATTTTTGTGTTTGATGTGATTTCTTTTAATCTCCCTATATTTTCCAATGCAATGAAAACTCCTTTAGCCTTTAGTAAACAAATTCAAATGTTTCAACTTAATTCCCATAAAGAACACCTTACTTTCATTCACACAAAATTCTGCTGAAAATATAAGATTTTAAACTGTAAAAAACAAAGTCTTGTTCTACAAAATTGAAGACATTAAAAATGTATGTGTATATTGTGTATTCTCACCTTCCTGGCTGTCTGCTGCATGATGGCGGTGAGGAAGCTCTGTGGGTTAAAAAATCCACCTAGCCAGACGCTGGAAGGCAGACTAAAATCACCAATCCAATTGTCAAGCTCTCTAGCCCTCTGCAGCATGTCACCGTACCTGGTGTGAAGATAAATCATCTACTACAACGGTCAATGGAAAACAATGAGAAAATATCTGCTCTAGTTGTATTCTATACAAATGTATAAATTATGTTTGATCTTCAAGGAGCATAGGCCTTCAACAAATTCATGCCAAGCATTCCCGTCCTGTGCCATCTGCCCAAAGTCCCTCCATGTAATTTTTATTCCCGTCACGTCTGTCTCCAGTTCCCTTTTTCATACATGCCATAAAAAAAGGTAAAGGATGCCTCTTGAGGCATATTGGGAATATGGTGTTAGGCCCATATTTTCTCGACTGTCGGCACACTAGGGGTGATGTGGTCAGCATCACGCCGGCCGCCTTAACCTTCCCAGAGTTGCTCTGGTACCCATGTTATGTGACCGGGGAAGGGTCACGGCAACAAATCAAGTCTTTTGTGACCGAGAGAGGGTACTTAGGAAGGGGAAGGCTGTGTCACCAAATTAAGTCTAGTGTGACAGGGTGAGAATGGGGTGGAATCTTTTATCAATGTTCATCTGTTGTTTTACTGGCGACTGCCAGAGATGGTGATTACAGAATAGGAATTGGAACATAACCCAGGTGGTTCTTTTGGAGACTCGTAACTGTGTTTATGTTTTAGACTGTAAGATCGTCAAAAATATGGTAATATTCTTTTCTCTATTACCTGATGTAAACAAACGACACTTCCTACTGACGTTCAGGAAATAAGTTCAAGCTGGACTAAATATGAAGGAATACCTTTATTTAGTGTCTGTAACCTCTGACAACTTCATAACAGTTCATAAATACATGTGCTTCTGTGGTATACAAACCAGTCATCTCATGAAATAACACACAGCCATCGAACTTACAAGATGGTCCAAAAACCCCAAAAATCACTGCCTCGCTCGTCTCGTGCCCAAAACAACTCACTTAACCCCCTTCTCTCAAACCATCACTTCCGTCCTAACTACTGAGCAATTCTACCCCAAGTTCAATGACGTCATTTCTGAACACTTTAATTAAATCACTCATAGGATTTGTGACTAGTGTTATTACACTAACTAGACACGCTCAAATACTTAGTGTTAAAATCTTGCTTAAGTATTCTTACTCTAACTCTAATAAGTGGCAGCACCTTAGTGCTAATCCGACGTAGCAGTCCGTACTGTCACATACGCCCGGGGCCACTAAAGTGTATCCCGTAGGGAGACACTTTATTCCCTAGAGAGAAAAAAATTTACTAACTCTAAAAAAAAATTATTGGGATTCATGTATCCCACCATAAATCATATCGGAAGGAATACAATAATCAATAGATGGGAATAATGGATGAAATAACACCATTAACAGTTCACACAAAAATAAATTGATCCTGAAGGGGTTGGGACTGATGGACATAACATAAACGAGGGACACATGGAAAAAAAAAACTATGGAGGTTATGGTAGCTACAAATAGTACTAATAAGTGGCAAAAAAAATATGGGCAAAATAGAACAGTAACTAACAATCATCAACGAACTAACAAAACGCTTTATGGGTTTATAGTCATCAATATCTCTCACACTTGTGCGAATCATGAAACATAAAATAACATGAGAAGCGAGTTAACGTCGCAAGGAAAAAAAACTGGCAAAAAACAAAAAAAATATATATATATGGCGGGTGCACAAAAAGGCTGTCACCCTACACTTCACTGAAGTGGGTGATGAAAAAAAATATGAATGGAACAAATGGAGATAGAACCACAAAACTTGGTGGCAAAGTATGGGAAAAATGGGTAAGTCTCATAATAATAAAAAATATGACTTTGCCGGTGTAACAATAACCAGAAACAATGAATGGAATGGAAACAAGGTAATCAACGGACAATGGTATAGAATATATAAATGGGCAAATAGTTAAATCACATGTATGAGTGTCTGTGTAACAATAACTGAAAATTCAAACAATCATAATGCAATATGGTGTCATCATCATAATAAATCGTGAATGATGCCAACATTAGTGGCGGGTGAAGATGTACATTAGTTAATCACTTTTATTTGGTACAACAGAACGATGTAAACCTTAAAAAAAAATCTGGGCAAAATCTTACGTCAGAAACATGGCAAAAAGAAAAACACAAAAAAAAATCATAGGGGTACACAAGATGGTCAAATATTACATGAGTCAAAAATAATGTGACATAATGACGCTAACGCGTGTAAAAGGGAAATACATCAACTACAATATATCAGGACTGCAGAGATCTTCTGAGTTGGTGGATCTTCATCAGCAGTGGTCGAAAGGATGTCGTGAGGGAACTGTTCATGTACTGGTAGATTCGGCAATGTCTTTCTTGCGGACGAAAATGTAACAGCTCTCCATAAATAGCGATTATTGGACTTCATAGCAGAACTGAAAAAGTGCGTAAAGTCTAACCGAAATGTCCAGGGATGCGTAACGGTTGGTCTTTACTGTAGCATCAGGATTAATCAATTCAGCAGTGGGAGCCTAGTGTAAGAGACTTGCTTCGTAATACACGAGAAACAGGGTTTGACATCATGCTTGAAAATGGCAGCTGGGCAGGAAATGTCAACCTGACCGGAGACGGCAACAGAAGGTAGTGAAGTTCAGTTCGTAATCATCTTTGCTAAAATGTTCATTGCTTCCAATCTTTCAATGCCTTGCAATGACAGACGAGGATCGTACTGTGTAGGTTGGGAGGTAGGAACAATGGCATGGACTACGGGAGTGGACGGAACACAACGGGAGGGTCGGGGTGGAAGCTGCGGTCTGGTAAAACGATAACTGAGGGGACTACGCAATCTACAGTGCGGAGGTGTGACAGGGGGAGTGACGAAAATGGGTACGCACATGGGCGGCCCGCTGGTGAAGGTGCTTAGGAAAGGGAACACAATCGTAAATGAAGGTTGGATGATGACGTTTAGAGAGAAAACGAGCTGAGGGAAGAGGAACATCAGATTCAATATCAGAAGAAGAATAATCGGGGGAAGAGTCAAGATCAGAGGGAGGGGGAGGAAAATAACCGGGGGGAGGGGAAGGAAAATAACCATAAGAAGGAAGAGACGGTTCAACATCTGAAGAGTCAGACTCAGGTTCTGTATCAAGGTCGGAGGGAGGTGGAGGAAAATAACCATAAGGAGGAAGAGAAGGTTCAACATCTGAAGAGTCAGACTCAGGTTCTGTATCTAGGTCAGAGGGAGGCAGAGGAAAATAACCAGGGGGAGGAAAAGCGGGGTCAGAAGAGAGATGAACAGAGGGAGGAAAAGCGGGGTCAGAAGAGAGGTGAACAGAGGGAGGAAAAGCAGGGTCAGAAGAGAGGTGAACAGGGGGAGGAAAAGCGGGGTCAGAAGAGAGGTGAACAGAGGGAGGAAAAGCGGGGTCAGAAGAGAGGTGAACAGGGGGAGGAAGGGAGGTATGGACAGGAGTTGCCGCAGTAATAGGAGGTACAATAATATTATGCTGAGGCGAAGCATGAGAGGGGCCTGGAGTAACGGAGGGTAACTCAGCCAAGCGAGCATCACAGAAGATGATACGTGAGTACAGCTCAGGTGGAGGGATATGAACCTCAGTGGTGGAGCAGGAATGATAACGTCTGTTAAAGGTTTTTCTCCACTGTGTTACTGGCTTTATATATGCTCTTAGTTCATCTTCTGTCGTTATCATACATCTTTGTTGGTCACTCGTAACATTATTTATTTCAATTATCTTTCCTTGTTTTATTATATTGATAACGTTTCTCACTGCAATGCGACAGTGTCTTTTATTGAGACTGTTCCAGTGTGCCCTTCCAGCAGCTGTTTGTTGCTGTGACAACTGTTGTTGAAGCAGTTGATTTTGCTGTTGTAACAAGTATTCCTGATGCTCTAGCTGTTGAATGGGTGAATCCATCATAAAAAACAGTTACGAGCTGGTCTTACTTACTTACTTAGTCGTTCCCCTTCTACCGTGAGGTGTAGAGGTTTGGAAGAGAGAGCGCCAGACTATTCTATCGGCTGTCTTCCTCCTGGCCTGGTTCCATTCTAGTCCTCGGTCCTTCAAAGATTGTCTAATGTTGTCCTCCCAGCGGACTCTGGGTCGTCCTCGGGGTCTGGATCCTTGGCTCTTTGTTTCCCATGCTTGTCGTGGTAGCCGATCTTCTCCCATTCTGCAGACATGACCAAACCATCTTAGTTGGGACTGTTCTACTTGGGTCTGTAGGGGGTGGCATTTTAGGCCTTGACGTATCGTCTGGTTGCGTACCATGTCTCTTCTTGTTACTTCAACCACCTTCCTCAGATACCTCATTTCTGAGGTTTGGATCTGGCTTTTATGGGTTGTAGTCATTGCCCATGACTCGCATCCATATGTCAAGACTGGGACATAGGTGGAGCGGTATACAGCCATCTTCGTTTTCTTACCAACCTCTCTCTTGCTGAGGAATCCTCGATTTATGGCCTGAAAAAGTCTCCCAGCTGCTGCTTTTCGAGTGGCCAACTCTTCTTTGATGCCTCCCTTTTGGTCTATAATAGCTCTGAGGTATTTAAAGTGGTCGACCTGCTCCAGGACCTGTTCTCCCAGCTTAATCTGATGTCTTCTTTCTTCTCGTGATATCACCATGGATTTTGTTTTAGAGCTGCTTATGACCATCCCTCTCTTCTCCAGCTCTTCCTTCCAGACTTGCAGGTTGGATTGGAGATGTGCCTCTGATTTAGCAATCAGGGCAACATCATCAGCAAATGCCAGCTCTGAAATATAGACCTGTCTCATCTTCCAGTACCCCACTGAATACTTTCTTGTTCTCTCCTTACATGCCTTGATGACATCGTCCATAAGGAGTATGAAGAGGTAAGGTGATAGGATATCACCTTGTCTTACACCAGTGGTGGTCCTGAACTCTTCTGACTTATGGTTTGCTGTCCTCACATAATTTCTGCAAGACTTGTAGAAGCTCTGTATAGCATGAATCAGAGGTGCTGGAATATTCTTCCTTGCCAAACAGTCCCAAAGTTTGCTCCAAGGGACCCTGTCAAACGCCTTTTCCAGATCTATGAAACAAAGATGGATCTCACTCTTATACTCAAGGGCCTTTTCACTCAGCTGTCTGAGTGTGAAGATTAGGTCTTGAGTACTTCGGTTTGCTCGGAATCCGCACTGGACCTCATCTAATTGGGGCTCAGCTAGGCGTCGGAGTCTCTGCTCTAGGATTCTAGAGTAGATTTTTCCAGGGACACTGAGAAGGGATATGCCTCTATGGTTTCCACACTGTCGATTGTCACCCTTTTTTGAAAATTGGTGTTATGATGGCGATCTCCCAATCCTTTGGTATGGTCTTGTTGCACCATGCTGCCTGTAGGACCCTTAAGAGTAACAGGTCGCCTGATGCTCCCATGTACTTAACCATTTCTGGTGTTATACCATCATGCCCTGCTGCTTTGCCCATCTTGATTTTCTCCAGTGCTGCCTTCAGTTCTTCCATCTTTATGTCATCTTCATCACCATTGGTTTCCTCTTCTGTGCTAGTGGTTATCATTTCTGATGTTTGACCTTGCTCACCATCAAGGAGTTCTGAGAAATATTCTTTCCATCTTTCCATTACTTCCTTCGGGGCAGTAAGCAATTTGCCTTGCTTGTCCTTTATAAATTTGAGAGGGCATTGTTTTTCCTTCCTCATGTTCTTTAGGGTCTTATAGAACAATTTCTGGTTTTCTTGTGCATCTTTTTCTAGCTTTTCTCCAAATTCTTCCCAGGACTTCTGTTTTGCTGCTAGCACTTTGTTCTTTACTTCTGTTCTGAGTGTCACATATTCTCTATATTTTTCCATTTGTCCTGTTGTGTTTTTAGCTCCTAAGTATTGTTTCCATGCCATTTTCTTCTCTCTTATTTTCTCTTTGACTTCCTCTGTCCACCAAGGTGTCCTCTTTCTCTGGTTCCCAAGTCAGACTTCACCACATGCTTCTGCAGCAGCTGTCTTTATGATATCCTTGAGTTTAATCCAGAGGGTTTCCAAGTCATCAGGATGTTCTTCTGTGTTGCTCACCGCTGCAGCAATAAGCCCCTGATATCTGGTCTTAATTTCTGTACGAGCTGGTCACGGGCACCAAATCAAGTTAGATGTGACCGGGGAAGGGTCACGGCGACAAATCAAGTCTTTTGTGACCGGGAGAGGGTACTTAGGAAGGGGAAGGCTGTGTCACCAAATCAAGTCTAGTGTGACAGGGTGAGAATGGGGTGGAATCTTTTATCAATGTTCATCTGTTGTTTTACTGGCGACTGCCAGAGATGGTGATTACAGAATAGGAATTGGAACATAACCCAGGTGGTTCTTTTGGAGACTCGTAACTGTGTTTATGTTTTAGACTGTAAGATCGTCGAAAATATGGTAATATTCTTTTCTCTATTACCTGATGTAAACAAACGACACTTCCTACTGACGTTCAGGAAATAAGTTCAAGCTGGACTAAATATGAAGGAATACCTTTATTTAGTGTCTGTAACCTCTGACAACTTCATAACAGTTCATAAATACATGTGCTTCTGTGGTATACAAACCAGTCATCTCATGAAATAACACACAGCCATCGAACTTACAAGATGGTCCAAAAACCCCAAAAATCACTGCCTCGCTCGTCTCGTGCCCAAAACAACTCACTTAACCCCCTTCTCTCAAACCATCACTTCCGTCCTAACTACTGAGCAATTCTACCCCAAGTTCAATGACGTCATTTCTGAACACTTTAATTAAATCACTCATAGGATTTGTGACTAGTGTTATTACACTAACTAGACACGCTCAAATACTTAGTGTTAAAATCTTGCTTAAGTATTCTTACTCTAACTCTAATAAGTGGCAGCACCTTAGTGCTAATCCGACGTAGCAGTCCGTACTGTCACAGTTATAATCTGTACAAGGTGTTTGCGGATTCAGATGTGTACACCCTGTACATAATTTCTGTACAGGTTTTCTAACCCATTCCCCTTATCATTGTTCTTTTATAAGGTCCTACTGAACACAGGATTAGACTAAATGATGACACCATCACATTATTTTTACAGTGTAAAATGAACTCAGACATTTATTGTTTGGGTTTTAAAATAAGTGAAGACCTGCTTTAATAGGCAAAGTCCCCGTGCCTCATTTATAATGCAGCCCACTGTAATTGAAAATATTTTTACATGAATTAACTCTTTTGATATGTTTTTTCAGTCTTTGTACAGGTTTTGCAGGGTTTTGGATTTTTTGTACAGGTTTTTCATCTCCGAGGTGTGGCATGTATGCTTTTCTCTTATGACGCCTTGCCTCCCTCTGACTCTCCCATCTTGGAGATTCTAGAACAAGGAGTGTCCTGCAATGCTAACAACAGCTTTCCTCAATGTGTGTCCCATACAATACCAGTGACTTCTGTCACTACCAATACCAGTCAATACCAGTGACTTCTGTCACTACCAATACCAGTCAATACCAGTGACTTCTCACCTCCTACTCCACTAGCACTTGTCTGATTCTTGTCATCAGTCCCACATTGGTTATCATATCACCATTTCAATCCTTCTGCTCTATGCAAGACAAGCCCATGAAAGTCTAACTTTTTCGCTATCATGTCTGTTGCTCTTCATGACTCGGGGTCACAACAGTATCTGAGCAAAAGATTCCCACACAGCTGCCGAGGCAAATGCATGATTCCACACATGCTCCGTCATCATTTGCTGCATTTATTCCCACAGTCCTTGTCTTTTCTCTGTGTACTTTCAGACCCACTTGCTGTGACTTCTCATCGAGTATTTTCATTTTGTCTTGCATATGGTTACAGTTATAGGACAGAAGAGCCAGGTCACCAGCAAAGTCTAGATCGTCAAGCTGTTTTGTCAGAACCTGCCGTATTCCAATTCTACTGGCTAATGTCGTTTTTCCCAACCCTATTAATAGCCAGTAAGAAAAGAAATGGCGTTAAAAGGCATTCCTGCTGCACTGCAGTTCTTATCTCTAACAGGTTCTGCAAGCTGTCTATCATGAAGAATTCTGTACTTCATATCTTTATATAGGATTTTTCTGATAGTAGTGATAGTCTCTATAACATTTCTACATCTGAGGTCCACACAGACAGAAAAATGTTGATGTATTACCATTACTTCCACATTTTATTAAGTGTTGGGAGGGGGGAGGAGAGAAATATTTTCCACTTTACTCTAGCTATATTGCACTACTGTCCCATCCAGTTCCCCAGGGTCTGGGGAATATTTTCCACTTTACTCTAGCTATATTGCACTACTGTCCCATCCAGTTCCCCAGGGTCTGGGGAATATTTTCCACTTTACTCTAGCTATATTGCACTACTGTCCCATCCAGTTCCCCAGGGTCTGGGGAATATTTTCCACTTTACTCTAGCTATATTGCACTACTGTCCCATCCAGTTCCCCAGGGTCTGGGGAATATTTTCCACTCTACTCTAGCTATATTGCACTACTGTCCCATCCAGTTCCCCAGGGTCTGGGGAATATTTTCCACTTTACTCTAGCTATATTGCACTACTGTCCCAATCCAGTTCCCCAGGGTCTGGGGAATATTTTCCACTTTACTCTAGCTATATTGCACTACTGTCCCATCCAGTTCCCCAGGGTCTGGGGAATATTTTCCACTTTACTCTAGCTATATTGCACTACTGTCCCATCCAGTTCCCCAGGGTCTGGGGAATATTTTCCACTTTACTCTAGCTATATTGCACTACTGTCCCATCCAGTTCCCCAGGGTCTGGGGAATATTTTCCACTTTACTCTAGCTATATTGCACTACTGTCCCATCCAGTTCCCCAGGGTCTGGGGAATATGTTCCACTTTACTCTAGCTATATTGCACTACTGTCCCATCCAGTTCCCCAGGGTCTGGGGAATATTTTCCACTTTACTCTAGCTATATTGCACTACTGTCCCATCCAGTTCCCCAGGGTCTGGGGAATATTTTCCACTTTACTCTAGCTATATTGCACTACTGTCCCATCCAGTTCCCCAGGGTCTGGGTAATATTTTCCACTTTACTCTAGCTATATTGCACTAGTCCCATCCAGTTCCCCAGGGTCTGGGGAATATTTTCCACTTTACTCTAGCTATATTGCACTACTGTCCCATCCAGTTCCCCAGGGTCTGGGGAATATTTTCCACTTTACTCTAGCTATATTGCACTACTGTCCCATCCAGTTCCCCAGGGTCTGGGGAATATTTTCCACTTTACTCTAGCTATATTGAACTACTGTCCCATCTAGTTCCCCAGGGTCTGGGGAATATTTTCCACTTTACTCTAGCTATATTGCACTACTGTCCCATCCAGTTCCCCAGGGTCTGGGGAATATTTTCCACTTTACTCTAGCTATATTACACTACTGTCCCATCCAGTTCCCCAGGGTCTGGGGAATATTTTCCACTTTACTCTAGCTATATTGCACTACTGTCCCATCCAGTTCCCCAGGGTCTGGGGAATATTTTCCACTTTACTCTAGCTATATTGCACTACTGTCCCATCTAGTTCCCCAGGGTCTGGGGAATATTTTCCACTTTACTCTAGCTATATTGCACTACTGTCCCATCTAGTTCCCCGGGGGTCTCTGATGAGACAAAGAGAGAGTAGGACTACTGTTCCCTCAGGCATGGGATACAAGGTAAGGTCAATAATATTATCTTGTGCATAGGGCTGGCAACTTCATCATACAAAGCAAACTGCTACAAAAACTACTGCCACAAAACATACAAATGCTTTGTGCAGGCTTCCTGCAAGGAGGTTAGGTGCACTTGTGGCTCCATTTTCCATAGGGAGCAAAAAGGAAAATGAAGCTGAATGAGGATGATATTATATGCTGACTATCTTAGTGTGTCCCAGTTGGGTTCCTTGTGCAGCATGAACCCTGGTCTTCCGCATGAAAAGCAAGCATGTTAACTGCTCTACAATCATGAAAATGCTTTTGAGTGTTACAAATTCAGTCTTTAGTCACTCAAACTAAAGTCAGAAAGTTCCCAGTTTGCCATAAACCGCAATAATAAAGTGATGCTTACCACTTAAGTCAGAAAGTTCCCAGTCTGCCATAAACCACAATAATAAAGTGATGCTTACCACTGAAGTCAGAAAGTTGCTAGTCTCCTATAAACTACAATAATAAAGTCATGCTTACCACTGAGCCATTAGAAAGAGAGAAGGATAAGCTTTTTTCTCCCACTGAGGTGGCACACTGTTGAGAAACAATGCACTGCTGAGTTCTTCCATCTCAGGTGTGATGGTCAGTTCACCCTGTTCCGTTTATGAAACAATCTGAGTTTGAAAACATTTTTGAGGACCACTTCTCAATCATCATCATTTTCCTTTGCATTCCCTATGGAGCATGGAACCATCAATGCAGCTGCAGGGAACCTACACCAAGTATTCACACACTTCTTTTGCAATTGTGGTTTCTGTGTTGATCTGTTTAACATGATGAGGAGGTTGCCAGCTCTATACACAACCTCATATTTGTGGCCTTGTACAATATTCCTGACAATAAAATAGTTATATTCTTTCTTTGTCTCTTCAGAGACACCTGGGAACCACACTCCCGTAAGCTTTGATTAAAAAAAAAACATTAAAAAACAATACATCTACACTTTCTACAACTTGCCAATTAACCAAATTTTTTATTTCTAACAGGACATTTCAGTTCAGTAATTTATTTCCATCTTTCAGCATCACTGGAATAACTAACTTTTTTTGGTAACTGATGAGGTGTCTGCAACAATATCTTGTTCATCAACATTAACCCTTTACACTCCTTAAGGATCATGCAGTTACTCACTGCAGCTGGTTTAACAGGAAGCTTATGCCCCAACACTTCTGCAGGAGTGGTTTCTGTAGCAATTTGCTTTACATACTCCCAGCCCAATGCACAACCTCAAATTACGAGTAGTCACCCCCTCATGATGTACCAGAGAGAGCAGTCAGTTTATTTGTCTTCATCTCCTCACAGCTCTGCAGAAACCACACTGAGTAACAAAATCTTACCATCACATCCTATACTCCTGCAACATTCACATTTCTGAGTCAGCTTTTAATAATAAATAATTTCCTCAAATACGAGCAAGTAAACTATCAAGACTTGACGGTTAAATAATTATCCTGTGCTCTTTCTGCTACATGTCCTGATGAAGGCACTAAATCTCCTGTAATAATTTCATTTCAACTTTATTGGATCTTTGTAGTCTAACTTATGTCTTATGGTCAATGGACCAAGAAAAAAATGACAGGCCTGCTTGCTCTTTTAATGGGTGTGGAATTAAGCTTTCATGATGTAATGTATGCCATTTCTGTATATTTCCCAATATGGTGGTGGGTTTTTTTTCAGTTTTTACAGTGTGTTTAGCTAAGACAAGTAGAAGACAGGGGATCGCAGTAACATGTGGTACAAAAGGTATAAAATAATAAATCCTAGAAAATGAAAAATAATATTTCAATTTAATAAGAACTCCTGTAATCATTTTTCTCTGGTTGAGGAGAACTGCAGTAAGATGTGAAGTACGGTGGATGGATATGAAAAAAAAAAAAAATCAAAGAAAGGTGATTCGTCTAAAGAAAATTGCAGCCACAAGGCCTTCGTCAGGGAAAGAGAAAGTGACAGCTAAGTAGAATACATAAGAAAATATTTAAGAAACATAAATTGCCGGCACACATAGTTGCAGGCACTCATAAGAAATAAAGAAGTGGAAAACTACACAACAGAAAGGTATCATAAGTGGTAGGCTTACCAGGGAATTGAACCCAGGACCATTTGAACAGCACCACTGCCTCGCTGCGGGAGTGAACTGTGACGAAACGCACTACCGAATGCCAACTCAGCACCCACAAAAATTGTGCTGTCACAACACTGCAAGCAACTATGAAATATAGGGCTGGGAAATGACCCAGACTAATTATAGATTAACTATTCTATAACTTTCCTATTCATCAGCACAGCACAGGAACAGGACAAAAACTGTAAGACGGTGTCTAGTAAACCATACTGGGTCATTTCCCTAGGCCTATATTCCACAGCTGTGTTAATTAAGTATCATGACAATGAGCACTGTCTACAAAGCACTGTTTTTGTGGTGATAAGCTGGCAGTGTGTTTAGTCACATTCCACTCCCATAGCGAGGTGACTGGACCATTCAGATGGTTCTGGGTTTGATTCCACATTAAGCCTATCCCTTCTGCTACTTTTCTGTTGTCTAGTTTTCTACTTCTATACTTCTGACAAGTTCCTACAATCTGCCCCTTTATGTTTATTATTCACTGTTCACAGGCCTCGTATTTCCCTGTCTGTTTCTATCCTGATTGGTCAAGTCAGATTCATCATCATCACCCTTTAGCTTCTCAAGAAGCACAGGCCGTCGATAAACACGCGAGTTCTTCTTGTCCCATGCCGTCTGCTCAAAGTCTTTCCAACTCTTCTTCATCCCCATCATGTCTGTCTCCAGTTCTCTTCTCCATGTTTCTTTGGTCTTCCTCTATCTCTCTTACCCGGAGGATTCCCAAACAAGGACCACCTGGTAATGCTATCAATAGGTTTCCTCAATGTCCGTCCTATACATCTCCAGCATCTTCTTCTCATCTTTTATTCCACTGGCACTTGTCTAGTTCTTGTCATCA
The DNA here is from genome assembly GCA_024509875.1 of Oreohelix idahoensis. Lineage (NCBI taxonomy): Eukaryota > Metazoa > Mollusca > Gastropoda > Stylommatophora > Oreohelicidae > Oreohelix > Oreohelix idahoensis. The sequence continues at coordinate 649,664 of JAMPIV010010027.1, forward strand.
GTTGCATATCAGTCATCTTGTCACATCACTTCAATCTTGTTATTTTTTTTTTTTTTTTACCCTGTAGCTTTTTAGCTGTTCTTTTTGTTGCTCTCCATGTTTCAGAGCCATACAATAAGACTGACTTGACATCTGAATTGAAGATTCTGATTTTCATGCTGGACTTGCTTTCTTTTGATCTCTATATATTTTCCACTGCAATTAATGCTCTTCTAGCTTTGTGTATTCTTATTCTGATATCAATGTATGTCCCTCCAACTATGTCTATACGGCTGTCAAAGTATATGTATGATTCTACATCTTGCAGTGATGTTTCTTCAAGTGCAATCTTGCAATTGTTTCCTGCATTTATTCTCATTACCTTTGTTTTCTCTATGTGAATTTTTTTGACCCACTTGCCGTGAAATCTTATCAAGTGTTTTCATTTTTTGTTTTGCATCCGATTATGGTTATGGAGCAGAAGTGCATGTTGTTGGCAAAATGTATTATGTTTAGCCCCAGAGTCCACTGGATTCCATTTCTGTTTGCTGGAGTCAATGTTTTCATAACCCAATCTATTGCCAATAAGAAGGGAAATGATGACAATAGGCACAATCCACCTGTGCAATGTCAAAATAATGCCTTATTATGGTCTGCAAGTCAGCATGCTTTGCAATTCTCCACATGTTTACCTGATATACCTTGAGATAAACCTGCAATAGGACTGAGTCTTACCTTAAGTCCCAAGTCTAGTTCTTTAAGAGAGCGTCTAATTTCTGAAGTTAACATATTCATCCTCTCGCATTCTTGGAATGCTACAACCACAAAAGGTGTACGTTCATCTGGTGGGACCTTCTGCATGATTTCTTCCATGTTGAAGGGCTCCGGCAATCGCTCTGTCAGGTCATCTAGAATTTCTTTTACCTGTGAAAGGGTAGCATGGATGACAAAAGGAATGATAAAATAATAAACAAGTCTGACATAAAGAAAATATTTCCCAGTGTAGCTCCCCGGGATCACTGATGAGATAACGATAAAATAGAATTTCTGCATCCTCAGGCATGTTGTACAAATATTAGTCACCTTGTTCAAGTTGTGCATGGGGCTGGCAATAATAGTCACATTGCAAATAATAGTTGAAAAACTTGGAATTGAACTCACCACTTTACATCAAATTTGTGGACCACAAAATAAGGTATATGACAATTCAGAGGTTTTCTATGGAAATTGATGAGGTATTAATGAGCTCCTCCTTAGGGTAAGAGAAATAAATGGGCATTGAAAGACACACAGAGAAGAGAACTGGAGACAGACAATAAAGGGATAAAACAAAAACCAAGAATGGATGGCACAGGACAGGAGTACTTGAGATGAAGTTGTTGGAGACCTGTGCTTCATAGGGTGATGAAGGGAAATGAAGAGATGCTATCTGAACCTGTCTCCCAGGCAAGGTCCATTTCTCTCACATGGCACAATTCACATTATTTGCATATAATGATGTGCAGGAAGCTACATGTTTTCATTTATACAAACATTCATCATCAATAAAAGCTTCCTGAAGTGCACAATATTTGACAGCAGCAGCATTAGTAAATACACACACCTTTTCTTCCTTAGACACAGTCTCTCCGGCTCCTCCTGAGGCATCACGAGGCTGCATCTCAAACACTGTCCGCAGGAGATTGTCTGATGTCTTGGTTAGAAATTCAATCTCTGCATTTGGATGTAAACCATACAGATATGGGCTTTCTGGGGGCAGCTCTTCATCGATGTACAGATGATAGGAATCATAGTCACTGTTGGGCGGCACTGGAAATCCAGGAGCCAAATACAGGTCAGCATCAATCTAGAAATATGCGGAAGGTACATATTAAACACAGGTAATATTCTTGACATTTAATTGTCATGGAATATGAACAAGAATGTAAATGTTTATCATCACCTTCCTCATCACCCTTCAGCTCCAAAGGAGCATAGGCCTTCAACAAACTTATGCCAATTCCTCCTGTCCTGTACCATCAGCTCCATGCCTTTCATTTCTGTCTCCAGTTCTCTTCTCCATTTTTTTTTTTTTTTTAGTTTATCTTTGCCTCTCTTACCCTGAAGATTTCAGAATAAGGGCTGCCATGTAATGCTATCAATGTGTTTACTTAATGTGTGTCCTATCCTTTGCTAGCATGTTCTTCTCATTTCTTTTTTCCTGCCACTTGTCTTGTTCTTCTCATACACTGGTGATCTTGTCAAACTTTTTCAATTCTTCTATTTTATGCACCCATTTACGAAACGCTGCAAATTTTTTTTTTTTTTCCATGTTTCACAGCCATATAATAGGACTGACTTGACATTTGAGTTGAAGGTTCTGATTTTTTTTTTTTTTGGAACTTCTTTTGACTTCTGATTTCAATCTATATCTATGTGGCCGTTTAGGTAGAAGGATTTAATTTTAGACTGAGTAATTAATTTTTGATCTAGTCTTCAGTGTTTATTTGTGTCCATTTTGGCATTATCTCACACAAGAGTAGGTGATCTAATGGAAACACACCTTGGCCATCTCTGAGGATGACAAACTTGTCCTCATTTATAGCCATCTTGGCACTGTCCGACACAAGTGGAACACATTTTGGTTGAGTAGGAAACTGTGAGACGTGTGACTGAGATAACAGATAACGTGGAAATATTATCACTAGTAAGCAGGAAAAATGTGTACAGTTAGGAAGATAATCCTTGCTATGAGCAACTAAACATTGTGGCATCAAACAGTATCTCGTGTCATCTATGCTGGGCATAAGACACCAGATTTGCTCCTTAGAGAGAGGTGGGCATAGCTTGTCGGACATATGACGTGTCTATCATATGGCATTTAAACTAAAATAGTTGAAGGCTCGAGTCAGAGTTCAGAAGTAGCCAAATCGTTTTATTGAGCGAAATGCACCCTCGTATGATACGCCAGTGACGTTGGGGCTATCGCATAGTTCCATCTGTGCTAAGAAAACTATCGACACCGAGAGAGAGTCAAGACAAGTCAGACATTGTCTGGAATAACATTATACCAGGGGTCTTTAGGGAACTATGGATACGTAACGGAGCCAATGCCAGCCCTGAGAAGCTGCTTGAAGTTACTGGATGGTTGGGCGTGAAACCAGCTATCCCGTCCTAATGAAACTTTAAGCCACAAAAACTTCAACCAAAAATATTGACAGGTCAAATAAAGAAAATAAAACTCAGCCATTCAAGACCGAAGGTCATCAGGTTAGAAGGTATATGATGTGACACTGATATTTTTTTTAAGGCCTATGCTCTTGGGTGAGCTAAAGGGTATTGATTGATTGAATGAATTATACATAATGGTTTTACAGAGTCTTTTCACAGAGTAGACAATCATGCTTCCTCACCATATCCTGATTCATGTAAACTTCTAAGTAAGTTCTGCACAGCTTGCGGTCCCAGTCATCTGTGATATGACCCCCATACATGATTTCACCAAATAGGTAACGTAAATCTTCCCAAGGCACCTGGGCAGAAAGAACACAAGAGAATCATCAATATTTCTGAAAGCAAACAATAGCATATTGCATCATTATCAATCTTTTTGAAGGGACATGGTCTGCAACCAGACAATAGGTTATGGTCTTGAAACCCAGCCTCTACAGACCTAAGTGGAACAGTCCCAGTAGTTTGATCATGTCTGCTGAATGGGAGAAGATCAGCTACCATGACACATATGGGAAACCAACAGCCTGGGATCCAGACCTCCAGGATGACACAGAGTTCACTAGGAGGACAACATCAGACAATCTCTGAAGGGCCGAGGACTGGACTGGAACCAGGCCAAAAGGAAGACAGCTGATAGTGTAGCATGCTGCTCTCTCTGGTGAACCTCTACACTCAATGGTAGAAGAGGAACGACTAAGTAAGTAAGTATCAATCTTTTTGTTTCCAATGGAACACAGAATTGCAGTTGTTACCAGTGATTTCTATTTTCAACTTTTTTTTCATTTCTGCTATGAGGTCCTAGTTGATTTGGTTCAGTCTCCTATCATTCTTCTCCAAGTTCTCTTTGACCTTCCCATTCTTTTCTTTCCCTACAGGTTCTAGTCTAGGGCTTGTCTGATTATACTGGCTTCTTGTTTCATCAAGGTGTGTTCTATCCATGTCCACTATTTGTTTCCCCTTATTCTCCAGCTGTATTGGTTATTGTCTTGTTCTCTTCCATAAGTCTGAGTTTATTATTACATCTGACCATCTGATATGGAGGATGTGATGGAGGTATCTGATATACAGGATGTGATGGAGGTATCTGATATACATGATGTGATGGAGATATCTGATATACAGGATGTGATGGAGGTATCTGACATGAAGGATGTGATGGAGGTGTCTGACATGAAGGATGTGATGGAGGTATGTGATATACAGGATATGATGGAGTTATATGATATACAGGATGTGATGGATTTATCTGATATGGAGAATGGGATGGAGGTATCTGATTTACAGGATGTGATGGAGGTATCTGATATGCAGGATGTGATGGAAGTATGTGATATACAGGATGTGATGGAGGTACTTGATATGGAGGATGTGATGGAGGTATCTGATATACAGGATGTGATGGAAGTATGTGATATACAGGATGTAATGGAGGTACTTGATATGGAGGATGTGATGGAGGTATCTGATATACAGTATGTGATGGAGGTATCTGATATACAGGATGTGATGGAGGTATCTGATAACATAAAATTAGTCGCAACACTTCCCATGTAATTACATTGATACTGTAGTTCCAGTTTGTACTTGATAACTGATTTTCACGGTAGCCCACAGCTACATATCCCAGATTCATATCCCTTTCCGATATCTCCACAATACAGTTTACTCATCCAGTTAGTAACCTGTACCCGATTACATCCGGTTATTAATTACCACGCTTTAAGTCAGTGGATGAGGCCTTAATGATCCTTATACGCTCGGGTCTAATTCATAAACCGTCACCCGCCTACTGTTTTAAAAATAGTGTTTTAATAATCAGGCACGCTCTCAATATGAAATATCTACCCCCCCGTATCCATGTAAATTACGGGATTTCGCTATCTCGTATTAATTTGTGTTTTGCTACCGGAAAAATCACTTGATTTAGCGACAAAGACAAACATTTTACATACATTCAACAAAAATTTAAACCCACAAATTTGGGGGGGGGGGGGGGGGGTGGGGGGGGGGGGGGGGGGCTAAATGAGGGGGGGTGGGGGGGGAGTGGGGGGTGGGGGGGGGGGGGGGGGGGGGTGTGGGGGGTGGGGGGGGTGGGGGGGGGGGGGGGGGTGGGGTGGGTGGGGGGGGGGGGGGGGAGGCGGGTGGGCCCGCACTCCGGGGTGGGGGGGGGGGGTCCGGGGGGGTGGTGGGGGGGGGTGTGGGGAGGGGGTTGGCAAGGGGGGGGGGGGGGTGGGGTGGGGGGGGGGGGCGGGGGGGGGGGGGGGGTTGGGGGGGGGTGGGGGGAGGGGGGGGTGGGGGGGGGGGAGGGGGGGGGGGGGGGGGGGGCCCCCCCACCCCCCCCACTTAACAACCAAAATACTCATCCTATAAATCCCGTCCCGCATCCCTGGAATAAAGGGGAGGGGGGGGGTAAAAAACCTCTCCACTAAAACTTCAAAAGATCTAGGAGGGGGGTGGGTTGGGGGAGTCCGTATATAATCATCCCTCCCCCCCCCCAGGGGGGGGGGTGGGGGGGGTGGGGCTTTATCCCCTTCCCCCTTATTAACACCCCCCTCCCCCCACAGAATCACTTCCCCCCCCAATAGATCATCTTAATCTCCGGGGGGGGGGAAGGGGGGGTAGGGGGGTGGGGGGGAAAATTTTTTTTTAACTGTAACCCCATTTACTACCCCAATTAATTCAGACTCCACATCCTCAAAACCCAAAACCGATAAATTAGAGGGGGGGGGATACTCTGAAAAATCAATGGGGTGGGGGGTGGGGGGGGGCCATGGCAGCACCCCACACACCCCCTGGGGTAAAAAATCCTGGGGGGCAATGGGGGGGGGGGGGTTTTTTGGGATTTAGGGGGCACCCCCGGGGGGTGGGGGGGGGGGGGGGGCCCTCTTCCACATTCGATGCATGGGGTTGGGGGCTCCCCGAATAAAGGGATGGGGGGGGCGGGGGGGGGGTGTCTGGGGAACCAACCAACTCGGGGGGGGCCCTAATAACCCCCTCCCGGGGGGAACACTGGGGGGGGGGAGAATCTGGAGGGGGGGGGGGGGGGGTTGGGGGGGGGGGTAATGGGGGTCGGGGACCCCCCCCCAATTCCCGGGGGGGGGGGGGACAAGACAACCAGACCCCCCCCCATACCTCCCAACCGCGGGTCATTACCGGTGTGGGGGGGTGGGTTATCATGGGGGTGGGGGTGGGGGGTGGGCAGGTATGGGGGGTGGGGGGATCCTCAGGGGGAATTACACAACCTTGATGTAATATTGGTATGTGAGGTGGGAGTCATGGGGTGGGGGATCTTAGTCAAACTGTTTTAATAAGTCCCCTACCCCTTCCACCCCCCCCCCTTGTGGTGGGGTAACTGTACCCTGAGGGTGCTACCACAAAATCATTACCCACATTCCCCACTACTCCTGTTTCAAACTCAAACGATTCCCACCACAATTCCCCCCCCCTCCCCCCCCTCCTTTAAATCCCCGTCCCACCCCATCCCCCAAATACCCCCTACCCATTCCATTTTTTGTGCACCCTTTAAACTAAGGTGGGGATAAAATACAAGGAGTTGAAACGTTTATGGGGGGATAATTAGAACGGCACCCCGCCATAATTTTTAATGTGTCTTTCCGCTTAAAACTTCATTAATAACCCCCCTACCTCCTGCATGACCCCATAAGGGTGAGCGGATCATTACTCCAGCCCATGGTTATTCCTGGGGGAGGAGGGGGGGTCCCTAAATTTTTTGGTGGGGGGGGGGATCCTCGCCCCCTGGGCATGAGAACATGAACCACCCACCAACCCCCCTCATTTAACAGGACATCCCCCCCAATAGCCCCCCCTAAACCCCCCCGATACCTTTTTTTTTTTTTTTTATTATAATTAAATATATATTTTATAAATTTTATTTTTTTATTTATATTTTAATAATATTATCCAAAAAAAAAAATTTAAAATTTTCAAATAAAAAAATTTAATTTACAAACCCTTTAAATTTTTTTTTATTTATTTTTTTTAATTTTACTTTTTAATTCCAATACCCTTTTTTATTTTATTTAATTATTTTTTCCTAATTTACTTTTTTTTTTACTACACTAAATTTAACCAACTAATATAAGAAATAAATTTAGGTTTTTTTTTTTTTGACACCTTTCAAAAAAAAAAATTTTTTTTAAATTACAAAAAACTTAACCTTTTTTAATATTACATTAAAATATTTTAAAATTTTTCAATATTTTTTATTAATTATTTTTTTTCTTAAAATCAAACTTAATAAAATTTATTTTTTTTATTATTATTTATTTAAATAAATTTTAATATAATTAAATTAATTTAGGAAAATTTATTTAAAAAAAAATACTTTATATTAATTTTAATTTTTAATAAAAATAGACTTTTTTTTAATTTTTTTTAAAATTTAACATTACTTACCTTCTTAAAAGAAATTTTTTTATTTATTACTTTTTATATTAACACCTAACGCTTATTTTTTATTTTTTTTATTATATTCATTTTTTTCAAACCCCAAAATTTTCTTTTAACTTTTTTTATTTATTTTTAATAAAAATAAAAACTTTTTTTTTATTAAAATTAAATATATTTACAAACAAAAAACTTTTTATTTAATTAACTATTTTTTAAAAAAAATTTTTCATTATTT